>OY804580.1:14160561-15360561 GCA_963680875.1 Bathymodiolus brooksi
ATTGTTTGTATGAAACTTGAGCATCAAGTAACAATGAAGTCAGGTTATATTACAAATCGTGTGACGTTAGGCGCGATGTTCGTACGTTTAACCATAATTAAGCTTCCCGCTTTATGAAGACCGTGCAGCCAAGATAGAAAAGAAATATTGCATTGAGAAATGTATATTTATGGAAAGTCTAAGTCCGTCCCCATTACTCTTTGTAATTAATTCCGATTTAAAATGTGTTATTTTGTAATTATAAGCCGTGAAATGTTGATTTCGGTGAAAAAAGTCGTTGTCCCGTGTAACATTTTACGTCACAAATTAAGGTTAAAGCCTTGTTAACGTTTTAAAGCATATATGCAACATTGAAACTGATTTAATATTCAAATTTAGATTAAAATAATTAATTTGATCATTATATTATCATATGCTTTATGAATTTATTCAGTTTATGAATAAACGTTACAGAATACCGAAGCGGCAATCAAGAATGGAACATCCAGAGAAATTGGCTTCATTGGGAACAGTAGACACAGGGCGCAGACAAACAACATTAAACACAAAACAGAACACTAAAAATAGCAACACGGCCCTCACCAACACCACAGTGAGTGAGTCTTAACTGCTCGCGAATATTTTACCTCCCTCCTTTATAAAAAAAACCGCTGGAGATTACAAAACATAGCAGTTCTACGTGTAATATTTCAATCTTTAACCCTCTAACATTTAATACAGATGAGAGGAGGGTTGAGATCCCATTAATAAATTGAACCCCGCCATATTTGTATGCCTGTCCAAGATAGTACCTGGATTTCCAACGAAATATGTTATTTTTGTGTTCAGTGAGTTAAGGTGAGATATGAGTATTCGTTTTGTTGATATTAATGGAATTGTTGACCATCACTCTTTAAACTATTCTTTCATAATTTAAAATTAATTGTTTTCTCAGCCTTTTGACTTTGAGCATACATGATGAAGGTTATTCCATAAACATGTCATGTGCACTAAATTTGATATTTATGTTTTAATTAAAGAAAAAAAAAATCTTACCTGTAATCACCCACCTGTAAATTTTGTAAACGCAATTTACCAATGTTATTTAAATAAAATGATTTGCCTCTGTACTATTAACATCGGTAGTGCATTGTTCAATAGTGTTCTTAGCAACACAATAATATTTTATTCAAACGTTTGTTACATATATAATGAGAGGCCAATATATATATTATATTCCACAACAATGACATGTTATCTTTAATTCGTGTGTTATATTTATGCTTAAATAAATTATAAACGTTAATATTTTTAGTTTTTTGTTCGGATACATAATACGATTTATATATAGAGATTCCAATAACTGTCAAGAAATAATCAAAATCAAAAGAGTCTTTATCAAAAAGTTTATAGCCTAGGACAATGTGTTTTAATGTTATAAGTCTGTAAATATTAATCTTTTAAAGTAACTGATTAATTTGAGTCCATTTTAAAAACAATATTTACAAGAAATTAAATGGCTTTAGTAAATGGCATTTTAGAAATGTATGGCTAGACCCAATATGATAACCACTCTTTAGGTTTAATAAAATAAAATTGTACCAGACAATTTACAAGTATTAGAGTGAGTAATTATTGTTTAACGCCAAATGAGCAATTGTTCAACTATATCATGGCGAGAACAAGTTACATTTTAATGAGATGATGATGATGTCTGCTTTGTACTAGTCCGACACGCTTCGTCTAGTACTTTTATAGTGCGAGCTCATTGAAACAACAGTCCACCGGTAGACAAGTCGCTCCCTTCGGGCACATTATTCTCATTCCTAGCGAACCAGTCTATTCTTTAGCAAACTCAGCAAATGCCAAATTTATAGTAGTTGATTTGACTCCACCAGCACCCAAATCCAGCATCTACCTCTCTCAAGGAATGAACAGTAAGAATTACACCACCGAGGAGGTTTTCAGAAGATGTGAAGTTTTTGCCATCAATTGACGTAATGCTAACATTACTTACTATTAATGTTATTTGTGCTTTCTTTGCGTATTGTGGTGTCCAATGTATATTGTGTTGCGTATTTATTTTTCATGTCTTCTTCGTCTTGTGTAGCCTATGTTGACAGTTTCTCTGGATTGTCCATTTTTGATTGGCCAGGGAATATAGATCCTAAGCCGGGAATGTCACATTATATATCCTTTCTGATGGCTGAATAACATATAATATTCGTTCATGGTACCTGTAATTTTGTATCGGTCGATTAATTAAAGAACGACGAAACAGGGTTTTATAAGTTCACCTGTACCTTTGCAAAACTCAAGTTTGGCGGGGTTTTCAAATCGGTATCTGCACGTGCAGTACAGGTAAAACTATAAATTTTCTAAACTTTATTTCAATATGACAGGTCGGAAACCGTCAGATGTAGAAAGATGGCAAGCGGCTGGAATGGTAATTGGTGGTATGTCATACAGACAGACGACTGAACGATACAATGTAAGCCATTCGATCATTGTTCGATTGAAGCAGCGCGTGAACCAAACCGGGAATGTAAAAGAACGCCAAAGGACATGACAGCCTCTGAAAACGACTCCAAGAGAAGATTTTGTCATTAGAGGATTTCAGGAGAGAAGTATCCAGATGGCGAACCCACTAGGTCATTACTAAGCGTAATGATTTGCCAACAACACTTTGTACCACACTTGATTCTGTAAATCCAGTTCTCTATCCTTCTATAGATACAATATTGATAAAACTATGTGTTTTGTTATCTATGCCAGTAGCAAGCGCTACTGCTGAAATGCCATTTAGTGTACTGAGACGTTTGAAAACTTATTTTGGTCGACCATGAAGAATGACAGGCTATCTTCCCTTGGATTGATGCATATATTAACCGAGATTTTGAAGTGGACTTGCACAAAGAAATGGAGGTGTTCGTATCTGCTAAGACACGAAGGGCAGATTTTGGACAATTTTAAGAAATTCTTGTTTATCAAAGTCATTAAAATAGTGCTTGATTCTATGTTATATGAAACCTTGAAATGGCCCCAGATCATACCATTTTGCATCTCTTCAAAAAAAAATCCCAGACCCCCTCCCCCTCTCAAGAATTATGGCATGCACACTATTAAGCCTCAGCTACGCCCCTGCCGCCGTATTGGTGATATGTTTGTATGAGTTGTTAGGTAATCCAACTACCTAACTCATTGAGCCGCTCGGGCCCTCTGTGTATAATTGAGCTTCAGTGACAACTGTTTAGTGTATTTCAACCTGTCTCGTCACGAATATAACCGACATATTGCTTACTTGAAGTTTAACAAAAATAAATCAACAATGTAATCACTTGTATTATGGCAAGTAAGAAAGGTTTGAATATACCAAAAAGGCAATCAGAAGCCGTAAATTGAAGAAGGACAGACACTACAATAGCTAAAAGAACAAGAATTGCCTGTGGCGGCCAGGTTTGTAATCGGATCGATACGAAATGAGCAATCTTTATAGAGAACCGTCAATAGATGCTGCATATCAAGTTTCGGTTCATTTGGCCAAGCGGTTTCAGAGGAGAAGATTGTTTAGAAATCAACCAATCAGAAACAAGAATTGCCTATGGCGGCCATGTTTGTTAACGGATCGGGACGAAATGAGCAATCATAATAGAAGACCTTCCATAGATGCTTCCTACCTAGTTTCGGTTCAATTGGCCAAGCGGTTTCAGAGGGGAAGATTTTTTTAGAAATTAACCAATCAGAAACAAGAATAACCTGTGGCGGCCATGTTTGTTAACGGATCATGACGAAATGAGTAATCTTTATAGAGGACCTTCCATAGATGCTTCCTACCAAGTTTCGGTTCATTTGGCCAAGCGGTTTCAGAGGAGTTTTTTTTTTTTTTTTTTTTTAGAAATTAACCAATCAGAAACAAGAATTGCCTGTAGCGGCCATGTTTGTTAAAGGATCGGGACGAAATGAGTAATCTTTATAGCGGACCTTTCATATATGCTTCCTACCAAGTTTGGGTTTCGGTTCATTTGGCCAAGCGGTTTTAGAGGAGAAGATTAAAATGTGAAAAGTTAACGCACCACAGACGACGGACGACGGTCGACGGACGCCAAGTGATGGCAAAAGCTCACATCGCCTTTGGCAAGGTGAGCTAAAAAGGACACAAGGACAAACAACGATCTACAAATCATTACACAGGAAACTAAAGATCGAGCAACACGAACCCTACTAAAGACCGGGGTGAACTCAGGTGCTATGGAATGGTAAGCAGTTCCTGCTCCACATGTGACACCCGTCTTGTTACTCTTGTTACACAACCAGTGATAATCAGTGAATCCGTAGATCTTTGGCCTTACAAGTTTTTGTTACTACTTGCATGCAGTTGATGAGGTTTACATTTGCATGGTGCATCCAATAAAACCATAGGTATCAAATTTAGTGGAAGCGATGTGTTTTTGGAATACCAGTCATCAAGTACGCCCATATTTGAAAGATTATAAAGTCAAATAATTTAAATGTGTTTGGGAGAAATAAGACCTAATGGCCCAGACAGGATGGCCAAAATCGGCTATGGTCACATTTGCCTGAGAGAGGATAATCTTAGTTTTGATAATAATTACATTATTGAGGAACTGTAAATTTCGATAATAAATATATCTAATAAACAATGTTCATGCCGAAACACTGCCTGGCCTGCGTATGGTGCCCTCAATTTATTCAATTAGATATAAATTAGATGTTTATTGCATACTACATGGTTGCTTTGTGAAAGATATCTTGAGACTTACACTAGTCTTAGGGACCGTCGTGGCCGTGATCGTATGGTAGTTGGATTTACAACTACCTTTGCAATCAATGCCTATCACCGCTGATGGGGCGAGTCCGAATCTGGATCAGGGCGAGGTGTGATCAAGTTTGTCAGTGACTTGTGGCAGATCGGTGGTTTTCTCCGTGTCCTCCGGTTTCCTCCACCAACAAAACTGATCGCTACAATATAACTGAAATATTTTTGAAAGTGGCGTTAAACACCATGAAACAAAAATACAATAGTTTTGCAGCTTATCTTAATCTTATTGAAGCGCAAAATGAAAAAAATAATAAAAAAACAAAAGCCTGAACGAAGCGAAATCTACGACATAAAATGTTAAATAACAATTAATGTGGTTTTATGACTGAAAGGAAACGTCCTTCGAAATTAGAAATTGTAGGCCTCGTCTGCCTCATGTATGATATTGGTAGGGAAAAATTAGGACAAGGTAATTTCGTAATAGCGGACGAATTTATGATGACGACCATTAAAAGTTAGTTTCGAATGTTTGCAGATATAACAACTGTAAAAAACAATACCTGATGGAATGTGATGTAGCTTTAAGTTTCGCCCATATATGGGAATGGCAATTGGTTGTTTGGCAACAATCCGTTATCAAAATGCAAAACAATGGTTTAATATACAAGTAATTGACTCCGGATCAATGGTTTACTAGCTGCAATGTAAAATATTTTGAAAAACCTGGAACTTTGTTTCATTACTTTATACGCAGTCTCTAATAACCAAGTACAGACCTCGTCATAAGATTAACTTGGATTACCCAAAGTACTAGACGATTGTCGCATACGACATGTACAGAGGAGATACATATGAAAAAGCAGCAAAGAAACAACAGCATAAACAAAAAATCAAAAATAAAAAGTAAATAATTATCAAATCACTCCCTTAAAAACAGAACGTAAGATCGAATGTTCCGAATGGAGTAGGATTTCCTTAGTTATTTTTATGTATTCATACATATCGTGAATTTATCATTCCGAAGGCAAGAACACAGAATCATTAGTTGTGATGTCCGTTACGTTTTCAGCATCAAACCGATGTTAGGTACGTCTTTATCTCCAGTTGTTTGTAGGACGGCTCATGTCTTATTTACGTTATTTGTCTTTGTTTGCGCAAAGTGGTGTCCAATACATTTTCTGTTGTGTTTTTGTATTGATTTTCTTCGTCTTGTGTACCCTATATTGCCAGTTTCTCTGGGTTATACATTTTTGATTGGCCCTTCAATATTTTCTAACGTTTATTTAGTAATTATACTATCTACAATACAAGTGCAGACATACAAATCCCCATGGATATTCATTCCTCAAATGTTTAGCGCAAGCAAACTCAAATGAACCCAATTTTGTAGAAACTACAATTAAAAAAAAAATCATATAAAAATATAAACAAAACTCTTACTGACTGCAGTAAAAAGCTTTGATACAAATGTATCCTAATTGATTTAGATGGCATTTTAATTACAGCTGTGTCTGAGAATTGCTCTACTATTCTCATAATAAGAACCACAGAGTGTTTACATTTATAAAAGAATAAGTACTATTAAGGCATGTCATCAGTCGTCGTATTGAAATGACACTAGCATCATGTGTTCAATATCATACGACTTCCGTGTATATTGAATGTTTTAAAACATTGCATCTACGTTCAATCAGGTCAATAAATGAACGAATTGTGATGTTGTACGTACTGCTATAGACCATATCGCTCTAACAATTAATGATATCCTTTAAACAGAACATGATACTAGAAAAGTACAATTTGTCAAATTTATTTGGAGTAAACCAATACGTGGTTTTTTTAACAGAAGAATTGTCACATATTTTCATTTAATACATTTTAAGTTGTAAAAAATACCGTAGATAAAGGTAATAACAAAATTACCGAACTCCGAACAATCTTACAAAGGGAAAGCCAAAACTCATAATTATATAAACAGACAAAATCAGTCAACAACCGGAAAACTGTGAAAACCGTAATGACCCTGACTTGGTACAGGCATTTCTAAAGAAATGGTGGGTTGAATCAGATTTTAAAGCGCCAAACCTCCCGCTCTCATTACGGTTCAAAGGTTCCGGCTGACACTGTAACAGTATTTAAATACAGGAACAAAATAGGTAAAATAGTTGTCAAAACAGTACCATATTCGGTGACGTAAATGTCAAGAATATTCTTACGTCACACATTGATAAAAAAATACTTTTGACATTTTTCTTGACTTCTTTATCTTTATACATTTTCACTATATGAAAATGCATCGCTTATAGTCGTTTCTGCAGAGACGGAATATATTTCGACAAGATCTTGGTATCGGAATATAAACTTTTTAAGAGATCGAATAAGGCGAATCTTTTTATAGCCCTGGTCCAGTGGCCTGTTTCTCAGATGAAGATGACGTTTCAGGAAATCAGAATAATTGCTACTGGCCCTTGTATAGCGAATCAATTGCGAGATGTAAACACCATATGCAGGAGAAACTGGTATATTGCTGCACATGTTTGGAATATTTATGATTTTAAAATTGAAGTCGTCCCGTTTATCATAAATCTTATCCGTATTAAAATACATTATTAATTGATAATTTTACGATCATTTGATTTGACTTTTGTGGATTGCACGGCAAGGATTTGATTTGTTCAATGCCCATCACGTGGTGTTCTGTATTTTGGCAGGTTGACTTTTGCGGATTGCACGGCAAGGATTTATAAATCAAATGACCGTAAAATTATCAATTAATAATATAAAAAATACAGCCTTTCTATGAAGTCGATACAAGTTGTATATCGACCTCGGACTACGTCTTCGGTCGATATACATCTCTTAGATCGAAATAAACTTGTATCGACTTCATAGAAAGGCTGTATTTGTATAATATCTAGAATAACGCTTAAATAATACGTGATAAAAGTAATGGTCCATTTTCATTTCACTGAATATGACTCACTGAATTGAACAAAAATATGATTTTCTATTTTGCACTTTTAATTAAGTGTAAGATGAAGGCTATGGAATTTACCGCCACTTTCAACAATATTTCAGCTATATCGTGGCAGTCAGTTTTATTGGTGGAGGAAACCGGAGTACCCGGAGAAAACCACCGACCTGTCGCAAGTCTCTGGCAAACTTTATCACATACTGTTGTATCGAGTACACCTCGCCTGGGTGGGATTCGAAATCACAACGTTAGTGGTGATAGGCACTGAATGCATAGGTAGTTATAAATCCAACACTATCATACAATCACAACCACGACGGCCTCAGCTTAGTGTAAAATTGAACATTATATGCTTGCGCTCCTTCATTTTACACATATGTATACACTTTTGAATTATTTGCCCAAAAAAAACAAAAAAAAACACCAAATGAATAATATATTATTTTCATAATAATCTTGGTTAATCAAATATATGCACACGACCACAGTGTATGGTTAAAAATAAAGAATACTTTTTTTTATCAGAGATTCTCATGGGATAACACGCAAACTATAGAAATGATATTCATCAAGCAGAGAAGTTAATAATATACGTGTAATTCAGCGATCAGCATCAAAAGAGATAAGATCTAAGGTGTAAGAAAAGCGTAGATATCTAATTCAGCGTACATGGCGCTTTTCTGGAATATGACTAGGAAGCCAAATGTCTCTGGGAGCAAGTAAACCAAAGGGTCTAAACAGGATAGCCAAATGTTTCTCATGCCTAACGGAGATTGACCCTAAAAAATAAATTACATTATTTATTAACTGTCAATTTCAGATATAAATACATAAAATAAGACATATCAGTACCGAAGCACTGACTACTGTGTGGATGATATCCTCGGGGACTAATACTTTTTAGTAATAGATCATCAGCAGTGATAGTAATAAAAACGTTTATCTTATGTTCTTGTATAACCTTCATGAGGTACGCTCAATAGTAAAAATGGAGAGCCAAATAATCTTAAAGTCTGTCAGAGGAAGTAAACCTAAGGGCGAAAGATTATGATTTATTATATAGATAGGTGTGAATTATGGTGATTTATCCGTGAAATAAATTCCGTTATTACATACTTAGTTCAAATAAATGCATTTTTGTATGACCAATATGACCGGAAGTAAACTGTCCATATTTTCACACCCCAGAAAATAACCGGTTATTGGATTCCTACAAGATCATTTCCATATCGAGGCCCATATTGGTCCGGGCCAATTTGGGCCTCGACTTCGTCTCAGACCAATATGCGTGTCTCTTTTCTAGATGTCGGAAGTATGTAATAAATAGCTTGATACATGGGCATTGCCATATTGGCCTGGTTATCATCCCTCGACCCATATAGTCCCTCGACTGCGTCTCGGGTCAATATGGAGGTCTCGGGATGATAACCAGGCCAATATGGAAATGCCCATGTATTAATCTGTAAATATCTCACATGTAAAATATCAGTTTTTCCAAGTCGGAACTACTTTTACACAACTATAAGTGTGGTGGTTACGTCCCTTGTGGTGATACGGTGAATACACATACGATTGTAAGCTGAAAAAAATTCCGCGAAATGTTATTGACGCCTTTGGAACATAACCAACATGACGTCATTGACGTCATATGAAGATTTTCAGTTTGAAACGTAAAGATTAGACGTTATTTGGCTTCGTGTACGCTTCAATTTTGATACAATTTATCTAAAATAAGTTTTCAAGGTAAGCATTTTAATTATTTTTGTGCATTGTTGTAAATATGTCATGTATGATTTCACATTTTCAAGATGGCAGATCCTTCCAGCTGAATCCCTTAGTCTTTAGTAATATGAGGCAGGTGCAACCTGAAACGCTCCCGAAGAACAGTAATTTTTCTTGTTGTTTACAGAATATCAAGCTTAACAATAACACCACATAAAACTCCAAAATCGGGACAGTTTTCGTATCCGCTACCGAACATTGTTTCATTTTTATTTGAAAAAAAAATCGACTAGAGTTCCGGTTTAGGTCACGTGATTTTTCTTTTAATTTATTTCCGGTTTGGCAGCCATATTGTTGAAGATTTTAAAGTGCCATAGTACCTATTCATACTTCAACCATTAACGCTCGAGTAAGGAAAATGATAGGTTGAATCGGTGGTGTATTGGTGTAATGAACGTGCCCACAGCGAGTAAGGCAAATGATAGGTTGAATCGGTGGTGTATTGGTGTAATGAACGTGCCCACAGCGAGTAAGGGAAATGATAGGTTGAATCGGTGGTGTATTGTTGTAATGAACGTGCCCACAGCGAGTAAGGCAAATGATAGGTTGAATCGGTGGTGTATTGGTGTAATGAACGTGCCCACAGCGAGTAAGGGAAATGATAGGTTGAATCGGTGGTGTATTGGTGTCATGAACGTGCCCACAGCAAGTAAGGGAAATGATAGGTTGAATCGGTGGTGTATTGGTGTAATGAACGTGCCTACAGCGAGTAAGGCAAATGATAGGTTGAATCGGTGGTGTATTGGTGTAATGAACGTACCCACAGCGAGTAGGACAAATGATAGGTTGAATCGGTGGTGTATTGGTGTAATGAACGTGCCCACAGCGATTAAGGGAAATGATAGGTTGAATCGGTGGTGTATTGGTGTAATGAACGTGCCCACAGCGAGTAAGGGAAATGATAGGTTGTAGGAAGATTGAAGTAGGAGGTGTTGCGATATATTTGCCGAATGATAGATGGACGGATGCCGTGAACAGTTACACTATACATCTACAGCTCTAATAGCCCAACGGGTATAACGTGTTGATATCATCTGAAGAAATTTAGTTGAAGTTTGTATCTGTCCTTTTTGAAAAGTAACGTGAAAATTTCTATTTAAATGATCATGAGAAGCCTATGTAATTATTTCCTCAGCATTTTGCAGCAGTAGATGTATAATGATCTATTATATATTGTTTATTAGGAAATACAAGATATTTTACTAAGCTCTAAGGAAAGTCCTAGACTCAGAGACCTACTAAATCGGAGCACCTACAAAATAGAGAAAACAAGACGAAACCCAGCGGGTGTAAATTAACGGAACAGAACTCTGGAAAATAAGTTGGTTTTATGCCCTTCTTCTCCCACCACCACCTCTCTCTCTCTCTCTCTGTCTCTCTCTCTCTCTCTCTCTCTCTCTCTCTCTCTCTCTCTCTCTCTCTCTCTCTCTCTCTCTCTCTCTCTCTCTCTCCTCTCTCTCTCTCTCTTTCTCTCTCTCTCTCTCTCTCTCTCTCTCTCTCTCTCTCTCTCTCTCTCTCTCTCTCTCTCTCTCTCTCTCTCTCTCTCTCTCTCTCTCTCTCTCTGTGATTTTCTTATTTTATCTTTTTGCTTTTTGCTGTTGAGAAATCAGACGAGGCAAATGCCTCAATGGTAGTTAGGACCCTGACATTGGTAGTTAGGACCCTGCCATTAGTAGTTAGGACCCTGACATTGGTAGTTAGGACCCTGACATTGAGTTAGGACCCTGACATTGGTAGTTAGGACCCTGACATTGGTAGTTAGGACCCTGACATTGGTAGTTAGGACCCTGACATTGGTAGTTAGGACCCTGACATTGGTAGTTAGGACCCTGACATTGGTAGTTAGGACCTGACATGGTAGTTAGGACCCTGAATTGGTAGTTAGGACCCTGACATTGGTAGTTAGGACCTGACATTGGTAGTTAGGACCCTGACATTGGTAGTTAGGACCCTGACATTGGTAGTTAGGACCCTGACATTGGTAGTTAGGACCCTGACATTGAGTAGTTAGGACCCTGACATTGGTAGTTAGGACCCTGACATTGGTAGTTAGGACCCTGCCATTGGTAGTTAGGACCCTGACATTGGTAGTGAGGACCCTGACATTGGTAGTTAGGACCCTGACATTGGTAGTTAGGACCCTGACATTAGTAGTTAGGACCCTGACATTGGTAGTTAGGACCCTGACATTGGTAGTTAGGACCCTGACATTGGTAGTTAGGACCCTGACATTGGTAGTTAGGACCCTGACATTGGTAGTTAGGACCCTGACATTGGTAGTTAGGACCCTGACATTGGTAGTTAGGACCCTGACATTGGTAGTTAGGACCCTGACATTGGTAGTTAGGACCCTGACATTGGTAGTTAGGACCCTGACATTGGTAGTTAGGACCCTGACATTGGTAGTTAGGACCCTGACATTGGTAGTTAGGACCCTGACATTGGTAGTTAGGACCCTGACATTGGTAGTTAGGACCCTGACATTGGTAGTTAGGACCCTGACATTGGTAGTTAGGACCCTGACATTGGTAGTTAGGACCCTGACATTAAAACAATATATTAGAAATTATGTGTGCTTTGTCATCTTATTGTGTACATAATCACACTATTTTAGGAATTATGTGTGCTGTATCGTTATAGTGTGTACATAATCACATTATCTTAAACATTATGTGTGCCATGTCATCATGGTTTGTATTTAATCAAAATATATTGGAAATTATGTGTGCTACATCATCAATGTTGTACATAATCACAATATCTTAGAAACAATTTGTGCTACATCATCATAATTTGTGGAATAATATTCACCAAAAACTATTTGTTCAGGAAATAAATTTCAAATAAAAAGTGTTCCATTATGTTATATGATGAGTAGTAGCTTCCATAAATTCTAAACTTTAATATTCAATATATAAACTATTTAGGTATAAACACAAATTAAATTAGGTAATTTTGTTATATTGTAATTTATCAAAATATTTCCAGGCTAGAATAATAATTATAGGTTATTGATGTAAATATCAACACTTGCTATCAATACTTTAGTTAGCCCTATATGTTTGTAACCCTTAATTAGTTTTAGTTTTAGTACCATTGTGATAAACTGTCCACAGCAGTGTGTATCCTCCGTCACAGGAAAGTCATTATCTTACTTAAACTAGTCGATTCTATTTAGTATTTGAATACATAGCGTCTTAATCAGATCAATTGTTTGATGCGTTGTCATCTATCTCTATATAGAAAGTAAAGTATCCAGAGCTTAACGGTTTAATATCCAGTCCTGACAAATGAAAATTATTATTGTTTTTAATCTACTCATTAATGAGTAAGTGAGTGACAGTAATGGATTATTGTTATCATTTGTTTGTTACTTCTTAGAAAATGGAATTGATAATCTAGTACAAACTGTTGACACATGTATAATTATACGGTTATATGTATCAACATTATACACATTTTAATTTCAACAACATAGAATTTGCTTATTTACTTTGGAGAGACAGTCCACTATTTGTAATATTACATGTAAATACAACATGGAAGAATTACAGGTAATAATCCCAGAAGAGAAAAATGGAAGTTCTTTTGAAGCAATTGACACATTAGTACACGAATGTTTAAATGAAAAATCAACTGACGTTGAAATTGCACGACAACCACGTGGAAAGAAACTGGATAGCTGTAAACGTGCACGGGATCGTGCGAACAAGAAGCACAATAAAGGTAAGTGGTTAAACAACAATAATTGGTATATTTTTATATACGTTTTCCCATATAAAAGAAAGACCTTCTTTCAATTGTAAAATTATTGTATTAACGTAATATTGATGTCTCAATCGTGGATATTCATTGACTGCGATGCAGTAAAGAAAAAAAGCGTACACCATGTTTTATTATATACATATATAAAAGTACAATTGCACAAGACTGGTCCCAGACTCTAAACATCAGCAGATAATCTAGACTGGTTTATTATTTAGGACTAAGCGCGCAACATTATGTCTTGATATAAATATATAAAAGTGTTAGACTGGTCCCAAACTCCATACATCAGCAGAAAATATTGTTTTGTTTATTATATGGGTAATCATATATAAACTTGAAAACTCTCAATAGTTTACATGGCAACAAAAACAATTGCCCTAGAATATTACAGATAAATTGATATGCTTATTTGTGTTACCTCGTAAAGTGTGAACTGGTAGATTTGAATACATATATAGATATGCAAAGCTTTATTAAATATCATTAAACATGATACGTACACTTAAAAAGTTTGAAATTGCTGTTAAAATGATTGTGATTTAATTTCAAAGTCTACACTAGTATTATTCGTTCAAAAATAAAAAATAATATAAAACGAATTATCATAGGAAATTAACTGGTGTCAATTTCACGAGGAAAGTATGTTTAATTTAACAATTTCACCTCTTTATGCGTTACATGCTAAGTGGAAATTACTTTAAAATCGTCTGTTAAGGTCTGAAATGGAAAGTAAAGGAAGATATTTGTCGAATACTCGATAAGGATACTTAAAACTCAATATTATGAGAAAAATCGTCATGGTTTTGCTTGTAATAGTTCGATGTCAAAACTTTATTACAGATTTTACGTAGAAATCCAGTACAAAAAAACCTCCATGATTTTGCTTTTAATAGTTTGTTGGGAAAAGTGTTATTACAGATTTTACTTAGAATTCCAGTAGAATTATAGACAATTACAGATCACATAACATGATAGGTTACTCGTTTTACATTCTAATTGCTCGATTTGCTTTGATTAATCTATATTTTACAGTACTCAAACTTTACATGGAAGATTATTTACCGACTTTTCTCTCTTACCGACAAGAGATTCACTGAACGTGACCGTGAATAACCCAGTGCGTTTGTCTTATCCTATGAAAACAGGAACTGTTTACCCTTCGTGATCTGCTTACTAGAGCAAGATTTCATAATTGTTAACGGTAACAGGGAATGTTGAAATCATGTTGTTTTTGTCAATATTTCGATTGAAATAAAAAAACAAACATAGCTAAACAGAAATAGAACCAACACTTGTCAAAAAGATTTTTTGGAATAAAAAAGAGAGTGGCATATTTGATAAAGGAAACATGAAATCATAGCATATCCAAAGTAAGTCTGAGCAAAATAACCTGGCAGCGAGAAACCAAGACATAATACATATTTCTTCCGTAAATGAATTTTCCCATGAAATACTGACATTAGGACACAGCGTCTCTTGAAGAAGTCCATTGGTAATTGTCCATCCAAGCTTACCGATTTGGTTGGCGTCACAGTTAGAACCATACTAAAGGCCTTGAATGATTTGACGTCATAAAGGAAATCGTCCAAAAGAATGGTAATTTTTGCTTTCAATCATTAGATCTGTGAGTTTTTACCATACGTTAATCAAATGTGGATATTCAAAATATTTGTTGGAGACTTCAATTTCTAGATTTCTTTACTTTTGTAACAGTATTAACACATCTGATTTCTCTGCCTTATATACTACCATTCCATATGTGCAAATATAAACATCTAGATCTGTAGCAACAACTCTAGACTTAAAGAATTGATTCAGCTTTTCTTCTCAAAGAAAACGGAGAACAATGGTATCAGTATCTTGTTATTGTTAGAGAGAAATCTTACTTTGTCAATAGCCACTCAAAATCTATTAATAAATATAAACCGGTAGAGATCAATCACCTTTTAATCCGAGCTTCCGCCATATAGATGATATTCAGTCACGGAACAATTTTCGATTCGGTGATTATCTACATCTCATTTACCCAACATAAGCTTGAATCAAAGGATACTACTGACATTTAAAAATCTTCTTCTTACCTTGACCTTGAAATTGACAACAACTGACTATTAAAGACAAAATGTATTACAAGCGTGATGACTTCGCCACTGTTTCATTAGTAAAATTCCCATTCATCAGTAACAATATTCAAGCGCCAACAGAGTAAAGAGTTTAGATTTCAGAACCCATACGTAATAAAATGCTTCTTCCCAGCACAGTGATTTTCCGTACAGAGCTCAGATGCCGCCACAAAAGCTACTTAAACAAAGCTACGTCGCTCATAGATCGAAATAATTTCTACAAAAAATGTACGGTCGTCATCGCCAACTGGTTGAGCGTGACGAATATCCATTTCTCAAAGGGTGTCTACTATAAGACACAGGAACCGCTTCCCCATCGCGAGGACTTTGGTTAGCTAACGTTTTTACGGAAGAAATTGGCTCTTACATCCGGTCAAAATTTGCTTCCACTCCTTTGAGAAATTCTACGACTTTTCATTTCGTTCCGCTGTGCTGCTGACCAGAAAAGATGAAATTTCGCACACTCGTGGAAGATATCACTGATCTTAATATGAACTCCTGAAATAAACTATTACTCTGCTTCATCAAAGCCAATTGACATTGGTATACATGTGACGAACCCAATATACCAAATTCCGAGGAAATAGTCGAGTAAAGGGACAACCGGCAGGTTATGCAAAAACCACATTAGATACATAAAGGACTAAACAAACAAACGAGCAAAACATACCAATTACTCGAACTTCCGAAATCATACACATAACAGAAATGATGGCATGTGCCCTAGAATTGTTAATCTCGGTTGTTCCACTTATGGTACCCGTTGTGTTCTGTAGGGACGGCATTTACGAGTTTACTTTGATTGCTCATCTTTATCGTGTAAACAACGAATTGCAAATTTGAAGTCTAGATTAAGATTTTTTCTGTTACTACAAAGTTCAAGACCAAACCCGGAAATTACAAGAAAAACGCCAACATTCTACGGAGTAGCATTAATGTCATGTAATGGGTTGCACAAACCTCAAATAAATTTAATCGTTTTAATTGACATTTGATTTTATTTGAGGGTTGTACAACCCAGTCCTGACTTGTTTCAAAACTGAAATCTCCCACATTTGTTAAGAATCCTACATTAATAAGCATTGTGATGGATATTATAAACTACAAAGTTGACATTTTTACAGTTATCGAACGGAAAATAATTCAATTATTAAAATGATCGATTTTAATTGTCACTAGTTTTATTCACATAACAATACATTGGAGTATTTGATATCTGCAGAAAGTGTTGTAATCTATAGTGCTCTGTTGTTCTGAATAAAAAATGTTTGGAAATTGAAACTGTATGTCCGATAAAATTAGAATGATCTTGTATCGTCTGCCAATCGTTCAGCGTACATATACCTATCGGTTGACATTTAGAAAAATCCCGATGACATCTAACCAAATGCACCCATGTGTCACTTCCATCATGAATAATTTTCTGTAAAAATATGCAAAAAAAAAAAAAAAAAAAAAAAAAAAAGAAGAAAAAGACAAGACGAATCAAATAAGTAGTTATAATTTCCCAATCTTTAAGCTGACTTTTGAACGCCTATATCTAAGTGTTTCCAACAAGCAATGTCTTTTTCACATTACCGATAAAACGTTATTTCTACACAGTATCAGAAAATTGCAGATAACGTTACTAGCTGTAGACGATTAAATGTGTCCTTCGATATGCGGCATCTTGAATCTTACGGCATCATTTAGTATCTTGAATGCTTCAACTGCATCGGCGGCGTAATAATTATGTGCTTGCTGCGAGTGCGGTAGGCATGTCTACTCGCACACTGTTGTTTCAGTGAGCTAGCGCTATAAAAATCCAACGCAGAGTGTTGGTCTAGTACAAGGTGGACCTCATCATCATTTCATTGAAAATTAACTTGTTCTCGCCTTGATATAGCTACAAAAATTCTGAAAAATTGCTGAATTGGCGTTAAACATTCAGCGGACATTATACCAAATTATTTCTATCTTGAATAATAACCACAGAGTGATATTTTTTTTTATGTTTTATGTTTATTAAAGAAATATAAAACAATCTTCTAGATATTAATATTTTGTTTACTTATAACAAACATTCAATATATACAGATACAATTCTGTCTCAAATAACTGAATATGTACAATATAGTATATAGTGAAACCTGTATTAAGAGGTCACCTTTGGGTCAAAGAAAAAGTGACCTTATAATACAGGTGAGCTCTTAAAAGAGAATCAATTCATATCAATTTCATTTGGCAGGACAATAAAATGGTGATCGTTTGATACCGATGTCTGCGTAATAGAGATTTCAACTTGGGCATGTGTGACTGTACCATAAGAATATTTTTGAAATACACGATTCTGCATACTAAAGTTATTAACCTCGGCATCTGAGCAATAACTTATTTGAATTGTTATACAGGTAGCTTTTATTGCATACATAATCAAATGACTAATCCATTTTTAAAAGCCTTGATTGCAAAATTTTATTGACAGATTTCAACTTTTATTGTTAATTAAACAGAAATATTTGCACGCTGTTTTAAATTGTTTCTTGGATTTATGTGTTGAGTTGATTGTTAATAAATGGATGCTATAAAAAAAATTAGGTTAATAGCATGACCCTTCAGGTATCATATATTTTAATACCCTATGCTAGTTGATCGAGTGAATCTTTCATTTAGCTCAATGGGCTCAGTGGTTGCTGTTGGGGCTGAATCAACGGAGTAGGAGTGGACCGGACCAAAAACGGTACTTTGATTTCAAAGTATACCCTTATACCCTTAGTGATCTAGACAATCATCTTTTTAGCTTCTTTGCTAATACTTCAGCTTTTTCTTAAACATAACTTTCCCCCCTCACACTATTAAAATGCGCGTGTGTGTGGGGAGGGGTCCTACGACGTCGTGAACATAATACCATGAGAAAGTACTGGGCTAGACCATAGAACGGGACGTGGCAGCGATGGCGGCATAAACCTGTAGCGTTTTTCAAGTCTTCATGAGGTAGGGACAGTTAGACGGATCAAGCACCCGAGTTTTAAAATGGTTATGGAACGCAATTAGATTAATATCCTGCCCATTCAGGTATCACATATTTGCCGGTTAAGCTCATGAAGACCTCCTTTATCTCAGTTGGTAGAATAATTACCTTCGTTCCATATGATTCGGCTCGATCCCAGCACGATACTATAGATGATAACTATGGTCACGTGATGTTCAATTACTCACACACAAGGAAACTACCCAATTCACTATTATCAATAATACAACGTTTTCTCCAAATGAATTAAGAAGATAAGGTCTTGTTTTGTCAGTTATTTGAAGAATTAGATCACCTACATAATAGATTAATTATAGTGTCGTATCGATGTGTGGTTCATGTTTCAGACTTGGTAAGAACATAAAGATCTGATTTAATAAAGTAAGTAATGACATAAATATCAAAATATTATAAAGACGACAAATTGAAAAGCAGCATAACTTACGCTATTGTGATTTTAAATTCACGCCCTATTGTGATTTCAAATCATTTTGCATCATAGATATGTAATTCGAACAATCAACTTTTATTATCTACAGAATGGTGTAGCTATATCACTTCAAGTTCAACAAGCACCACCCTCCCCTTACCCCACAAAATAATTAAAAGGAAACCAATCATAACTATATATTTGTTATCGAAGATGAAAACGTTTTCTTTCACAATATAGTTATGAGTCAAAGAAGAAACTGCTTTGAATCTTTTTGTTGCTACGACTTTTTCAACTAGATTATGGAACGGTTCCGACAGTGTGGTATTTTTGTTTTGTTTATTTTATTATGTATATCAACCAGATTTGCTTTATTTTGTTGCGCTGAAAAGGTGTCACAATGTAAAAAGAAACAAAAACTTAGGAATCGCATATGATTATATGTGATTACATATATGTTCTACAGCACGTGAATAAGGGTAATAACAAAATTACCGAACTCCGAGCAATCTTACAAAGGGAAAGTCAAAACTCATAAGTATACAAACAGACAAAATCAGTCAACAACCGGAAAACTGTGAAAACCGTAATGACCCTTACTTGGTACAGGCATTTCTAAAGAAATGGTGGGTTGAATGAGATTTTAAAGCGCCAAACCTCGACAAAAAATAGTATATATACATGTATATATTGATTGCCGATTTCACGTCCGAACGTCAACTTTCATCAGGTCTCTAAGGTCGATTATTGTCTGTCGAACGTCTTCTGTTAATTGGTATGAATTAGCATTGATCTTTAAAATACCAATCACCAAATTACATCTTTATCGAAAATATCATTACCCCATAAAAAGTCTGATTCTCCACCTTCGATTTTTCTTGCGCATTTTGGAAATTAAACATTCCTACTCATATTAATATCATGCACATTATATTTTCAAAGTATGTTATGATACAATGAATGTTGAGCGAAGATATTTGTGTCCTAATATCAATATTTAGTTTTCATTTCCGAGCAATTTTCTCCTTCTTAACGCAATGACAAGAACAGTTTGAAGATAGCAAGGGGGTAATTAGTTTCCAATTTCTTTCTATATTCAATACTACACATCAAAATCATGATGTCGACAAAGAAAAGTGTTATTTACAAAGCGTAAACATCTCTATAATAACACGGTTATTGCATGTATACAAATGATAATCAAATTTACCTACAGTCATATCACTACAGTAGCGCTGAAATATTTATGACACCGCAACGGTTTATACAACAGAACAATTCAAAAAAGGTTTGGAGATTCTGAAGGTGTAATCAGAAGCAGTAGAAGAACAGACAATACAATGGCAATTTTTTTTTTCAAAAATGCAAAAAGACAAACAATGGTCAAGAAAATACAACACAGATAACTTAAGACACGAATTCAACTAAAAACGTGAACTCAGATGTTCCTGAACGGTAAGCAGTTTCTGCTCCACTAGTGGCACCCGTTCCGTTAATATCGTTTAAAGTCGAGTGATAAGTCATGAATGAGGAAAGGACGGGATTGTGAATACGACCATCGAAATATATACGTGGTCATTTGTGATCAAGACGTTGACTCGAGGTTATCATTCTTTTAACAACACCTCTAATTTACTGTAATAAATTTGTCTGTATGTAAAAATATGTCCGCCACTCTTTCAATATAAAATTAAGTTCATGACATCATTTCTTGTTTGTTCGTATTGTCCAATCTTTGGTTAACTGATTTCTTTATAAGAATAAAACGGGGGTGTTTTGCTTATCAAGGATGTAATTTGTTTTAGTAAAAGGTGTCGTCCACATGAGTATCGGGATAGGATCTGACTGTACAAGAACAAATGGAAGTCCAATAGTGATAATACTGCTTGGATACCCAAATAGTTTTTGATCACTAACAACCTCATTTTACTTCTGACCTCTGACGGTGTAGGGATTTTTATATGAAAACTTTGCCAACATATTGAAAGTTACACAAGCATTTGCTTAAAACCCGAATATTTAAAACATCCATTTATCTTTGCATAATATCAACAATATGATGATATGAAGTGGATGTAATTATAAGCCTATGTTGAGGTGTCGGAGGGGCTCTGATACTGAAAATCTTGATTTCATGAAAGGAAATGTCCTCAACTTCTCAATAATGTCTTTAATCTCCATATAAATATTAAATATCATGGGAAGTAATCAGCCTGAGATTTTAACATCCGTAATTACGTATCTCCTTCAAATATTCTCATCGGTTGGTGTAGTGGTTAGCGTGCTCGCATTGACTGCGGTAGATCGTGGGTTCGAGGCCCGTTCGGGTCAAACCAAAGACTATTAAATTGATAGTTGTTGCTTCTCCGCTATGAACGCAGCACTGAGTAGACTGTCTGGCTCGGATTCACGATAATGTGTCCGAGTGGTGCAACATGTCTATCCACAGTCTGCTGTTTCAGTGAGCTAGCACTACACAAATCCATCGTATCGTGCTGAGCTAGTACCAAGCGGACCTTATCATCATCATCTCTTTGAAAATTAATGTGTTCTCGCCATGATATAGCTGAACCATTGCTGGTTTGGCGTTAAGCAACAATCACTCACTCAAAAATCCTCCTGATCAAATGTATACGTGTAGTTTGTATTCACTGTGATAAAAAGATGAAGTCCCTTCCTTGTTTTTTTCAGTATTATATCTAGTAAAATGAATATATACAATATAGTGTTCAAGACTCTTTTCTGGAATAACTTTCATCAGATACGCTCAGAGTCAAAAAAGATTGAATAGCCAAATATTTTAAAAGTAGAAAGTTAACCAACAGGTTCTAACCAGGATAGCCAAAAAGATTACATATTCCTAAGGGAGATTTACTTATTTAGTCTTAATAAATTACATTATTTAGGAACTGTCAATTTGAACCAAATAAATATCTAATAACCCATAGCCGAAGTACTGATTTTACTGCGCGGATGAAATTAGTTTCCAGATCTATTATTTATTTCAAGACAACATAAATTAGGAAAGTGACATCTTTATCTTTCAGTGACATGATATCTAATTGTGTCATGTCATTAGAGTCATGTGATCGGAGGTCAAAGACCTTAATTGAAAAATATCACTATATACAAATTATATATATAGAAAGCAATTTGATACCATTTGTATACTAAGCTTGATACTAACTAATGCTTAAATGATGGTTGAGGCAACTTCTGTATCACGAAGATTAAACATCGCTGTTCACTGTATACATGAATGTGAGGGTTAACATTTAACCAGGGATGATTTGGTTAGAAAATGAAATAACTGAAAATGGCTGAAACAATTAACACCCCTTTCAAAATCACAATTTTTTACCCATTCAGAGATTGTCATGCCTGCAACTTTCGGATTTTTTTTCCAGAGTTAAATAGTTGAAATCAGTTAAATAATTGAAAAGATTATCATTGCATTGAACGCACGTGTGGAAAGCACTTGCATGATCATACCATTTCACTAAGAGGGGAGGTTTGGGCCCATAAAACTAGTTTTACCCCGCCTAAGTGCTTGTACCAATCCAGGAAAGTGAGCGGTCATGCAGTTGTGTGTTTGGGGTATCGAATTTGCATCTTTACGCGATTTTTTCACTGGACGTTGGAACTGTTCCAACAGTGTCGTATTAGTGTATTTTATCAATAAATATATGTACACGTCTTCTTCTCATAAGGAATGTCAGACTTTTTGGTATTAAAGTAAAATTTATGCAGTAGCTTTTTTTTATTATATATTTTTCTATTAAAATCCTCTTAACGACTATCACTAATGTTAATGTCTTTATTTTCAAGCAAACATATCTCAAATATTCCTCCTCGGGTCACGAACATTTGAAATATCATAAGTGTATTTAATGGTATCTCCGAATACTAAAATACCTACAACAAAAAGCGACAAAGGTCATGTATGGATTACTGCAAAAGTGTAGAAAGCACAAATTATCTATCGAGTGCCAACTTGATATGTTTGATAAAACTAGTTTACCAATACTCTTGTATGGTTCAAAAATTTGAGGTTTCGAAAATATTGATATTATTGAAAGAGTTCATTTGCGTTTTTGTAAACTAATTTTACATCTTAAACAATCCACTCCAAATTTTATGGTATATGGTGAGTTGGGAAGGTATCCGATTTCTGTAATAATGAAAGTTCGTTTGACAAGATTTTGATGTAGAATATTAAACGGAAAAGAATTTAAACTATCTTATTTACTTTATTTTGCTAATTATGGATATGAAAACAAATGGTTATCTTTTATACAAAATCTACTTAATAGTCGTGGAAAGTCAAATATTTGGCTTGATCAAAATAGTTATTCTACTGTTTGGTTATCGAGTAGTGTCGAACAGAAATTAAAAGACCAATTTTTTCAAGAATGGTCCGAAAATATGAATTCTACTTCAAAAGGTTTGTGTTATTGAATTTTCAAGACAGAATTAAAAATAGAAAAATATATATCTATTTGACCATATAACTACATGTTCAATTTTTGTAAATTTAGATGTGGTGGTCACCGATTACCAGTAGAGACGGGAAGATGGCATAATGTATCAAGAGCTGACAGATCGTGTCGTCTTTGCGATTCTGCTGATATCGGTGACGCGTTTCATTATATAATGTCATGTAATTATTTAAAACAAGAAAGGGAAAATATTTACCGAGTTATTGCTGTAATAATGTCAATACCTTGAAATTTAAGGAGTTAATTTCTTCATGTAATGTTATTGTATTAGATACATTATGTAAATTTATAAAGATTGCTATGAAAGTCCCACCTCCTGGTTAATGTAATTGTAATTTTTCCACACATGTACAAAATTTAATATGTTGTATATTATTATTTACTTCTCTGTAACTATATGTATTTGGTTTATGAGAATAAAATTCATTCATTCAAAAATAAATAAATGGCCATTAAAATGTGAAATTCATTAAAATATAATTAACAATTGCCATTACCAAGCATTGATTTTCTCCAAATAGATGTAATTAGATACAAAATGAAAATGCGGTGATAGAGTGGTATGGTGATATGGCTTTGGTAAAATTTTAGATTATTACATAGCTTCTTGAAGGTGTTAAGCAGAACTGTTTTTGGAAACTAATACTAATTTTATTACAGAGGGCAGTGCCCTTATTAAGTGGAGAACATTTAAGAAGCAGTGCATTTGCATAACATATAACTAAGGGGATAATTACTTTATCTTCTTATAAAATATCTTGTCTAAGCCATAAAACGAAAACCACAATATATTGCACCATCAGAGCAGTTCCAAAGTCCAATAGAAAACCATTGTTATGTTAAAATGAAAAGCAAAAAATACCACACTGTCGGAACAGTTCTAAAATACCACACTGTCGGAACAGTTCTAAAATACCACACTGTCAGAACAGTTCTAAAATACCACACTGTCAGAACAGTTCTAAAATACCACACTGTCAGAACAGTTCTAAAATACCACACTGTCGGAACAGTTCTAAAATACCACACTGTCAGAACAGTTCTAAAATACCACACTGTCGGAACAGTTCTAAAATACCACACTGTCGGAACAGTTCTAAAATACCACACTGTCAGAACAGTTCTAAAATACCACACTGTCAGAACAGTTCTAAAATACCACACTGTCAGAACAGTTCTAAAATACCACACTGTCAGAACAGTTCTAAAATACCACACTGTCAGAACAGTTCCAAAATACCACACTGTCAGAACAGTTCTAAAATACCACACTGTCGGAACAGTTCTAAAATACCACACTGTCAGAACAGTTCTAAAATACCACACTGTCGGAACAGTTCTAAAATACCACACTGTCGGAACAGTTCTAAAATACCACACTGTCGGAACAGTTCTAAAATACCACACTGTCGGAACAGTTCTAAAATACCACACTGTCGGAACAGTTCTAAAATACCACACTGTCGGAACAGTTCTAAAATACCACACTGTCGGAACAGTTCTAAAATACTACACTGTCGGAACAGTTCTAAAATACCACACTGTCGGAACAGTTCTAAAATACCACACTGTCGGAACAGTTCTAAAATACCACACTGTCGGAACAGTTCTAAAATACCACACTGTGGGAACAGTTCTAAAATACCACACTGTCAGAACAGTTCTAAAATACCACACTGTCGGAACAGTTCTAAAATACCACACTGTCGGAACAGTTCTAAAATACCACACTGTCGGAACAGTTCTAAAATACCACATTGTCAGAACAGTTCTAAAATACCACACTGTCAGAACAGTTCTAAAATACCACACTGTCAGAACAGTTCTAAAATACCACACTGTCGGAACAGTTCTAAAATACTACACTGTCGGAACAGTTCTAAAATACCACACTGTCGGAACAGTTCTAAAATACCACACTGTCGGAACAGTTCTAAAATACCACACTGTCGGAACAGTTCTAAAATACCACACTGTCGGAACAGTTCTAAAATACCACACTGTCAGAACAGTTCTAAAATACCACACTGTCGGAACAGTTCTAAAATACCACACTGTCGGAACAGTTCTAAAATACCACACTGTCAGAACAGTTCTAAAATACCACACTGTCGGAACAGTTCTAAAATACCACACTGTCGGAACAGTTCTAAAATACCACACTGTCGGAACAGTTCTAAAATACCACACTGTCAGAACAGTTCTAAAATACCACACTGTCAGAACAGTTCTAAAATACCACACTGTCAGAACAGTTCTAAAATACCACACTGTCGGAACAGTTCTAAAATACCACACTGTCGGAACAGTTCTAAAATACCACACTGTCGGAACAGTTCTAAAATACCACACTGTCGGAACAGTTCTAAAATACCACACTGTCGGAACAGTTCTAAAATACCACACTGTCAGAACAGTTCTAAAATACCACACTGTCGGAACAGTTCTAAAATACCACACTGTCAGAACAGTTCTAAAATACCACACTGTCGGAACAGTTCTAAAATACCACACTGTCGGAACAGTTCTAAAATACCACACTGTCAGAACAGTTCTAAAATACCACACTGTCAGAACAGTTCTAAAATACCACACTGTCAGAACAGTTCTAAAATACCACACTGTCGGAACAGTTCTAAAATACCACACTGTCGGAACAGTTCTAAAATACCACACTGTCGGAACAGTTCTAAAATACCACACTGTCAGAACAGTTCTAAAATACCACACTGTCAGAACAGTTCCAAAATACTACACTGTCAGAACAGTTCTAAAATACCACACTGTCGGAACAGTTCTAAAATACCACACTGTCGGAACAGTTCTAAAATACCACACTGTCGGAACAGTTCTAAAATACCACACTGTCAGAACAGTTCTAAAATACCACACTGTCGGAACAGTTCTATAATACCACACTGTCGGAACAGTTCTAAAATACCACACTGTCGGAACAGTTCTATAATACCACACTGTCGGAACAGTTCTAAAATACCACACTGTCAGAACAGTTCTAAAATACCACACTGTCGGAACAGTTCTAAAATACCACACTGTCGGAACAGTTCTAAAATACCACACTGTCAGAACAGTTCTAAAATACCACACTGTCAGAACAGTTCTAAAATACCACACTGTCGGAACAGTTCTAAAATACCACACTGTCAGAACAGTTCTAAAATACCACACTGTCAGAACAGTTCTAAAATACCACACTGTCGGAACAGTTCTAAAATACCACACTGTCGGAACAGTTCTAAAATACCACACTGTCGGAACAGTTCTAAAATACCACACTGTCAGAACAGTTCTAAAATACCACACTGTCGGAACAGTTCTAAAATACCACACTGTCGGAACAGTTCTAATATACCACACTGTCGGAACAGTTCTAAAATACCACACTGTCGGAACAGTTCTAAAATACCACACTGTCGGAACAGTTCTAATATACCACACTGTCGGAACAGTTCTAAAATACCACACTGTCAGAACAGTTCTAAAATACCACACTGTCGGAACAGTTACAAAATCCAATGAAAAAATCGTAGAAAGAGACAACGTCGATACCTCTTACACAGATATACGTAACCGCTCACTTTCTCGGCTTGGCATAGGCACTTCAATAAATAATGGCGGCGTTAAACTAGATTATGCTCAACAAGACAGCTGTACAATTTTTTTTAGCTTAATTCTATTTTATCAGCAGTCAAAGCTGGGCTTCAAATGCAGTGCGACACTAGCTACTTAAGAAGGGACGTGCATCAGATGTGGATCCTCAAAATTTCTAGAGATCTATCCTCTTTTGAAAATATTTGTGATCGCTGAGTGTTAAATTCAAGATATATGTTTTGTTTTCATATATATATATATACGTCTGAAAATTAAACCAAACGGTGTTAGAATTAGATTTTAGAGCTGTCAAATTTTTGTTCTTCCCTCGACGGGATTTGAACCCACACCATTGATACACTGCAGCACCATTCGCTTAGCCTTACGTCCAGCGCCCTAGACCACTCGACCACATCCACTCCCTATATGTATATTCCATATAAAGCTCGAGGGTTACTACTTTAGCATTTCATAAGAAAAGTTTGAAGTTAAGATAAAGAGTTAATAACAAAGTTTGAAGGTACCAAAGAAGTAATCAGAAGTGGAAGAGGGACAGACAACACAGTGGCCAAAATAAAAAGGACAAAAGGATAAACAATGATGTACAACAGACTACACAGAAAACTGAAACTTGTTCCGACACCCTATGTCACTACCTTTCTATTCAGTGAAGTACATTGGACCATCCTTGATTATTTTTCGTTTTTTTCTAGATATTGTATAAGCAATGTACGTTTAAGCCTTACCTGTAATATGTTTATAATGTTCACCAATATTCGGTCTAGAAAACAAAGATCTAAAGCTTTATTATCTTAATATTGTACCGTGTAATATAAACTAATAGAACAAAATTAAAATAATGTATCGAATGTCAAAAACGAAATTAAGCTAATAAATAGTGTATCGAATGTCAGAATATCCACGTGATCTGTTATATTAGCAGATATATGTAACATTTGTCAGAATGGTTGTTAAAGATCTTGTCTCTATTAGAAGTTTGAGAATCTCATTAAAGTCAGTGAGTAGTTGTTGTTTTAATCTAACTTAGCAATTTTTCAGCTCTATCATGGCGAGAAAAAGTTACTTTTTAATGAGATGATAATGAAGTTCGTTTTGTACTAGACCAACACGCTTAGTTGGATTTATATAGTGCCAGTTCACTGAAATAACAGTCTGTAGATAGACATGTCGCTCCACTAGGACGGGATATCCTCAGTCTTTGCTGTTCCTCCTTAATGCTGCGTGGTTAGCGGAGAAGCAACTCATACCAATCTTATAGTTTTTATTATAATCTTTGGTTTGAACCGGCCAGTGCTCGAACTCACGCTAGCCAATTACACCACCGATGCAATTTACCTGACGGGTGGCACTGCGAAGGGCATATGTGCTGAATGCGGATAATACCCGGGATTCACGCAGTGATTCATATTCAAAACTAATGTTAGGATTCCTAAACAAAATTGTCATTACTGCTCTCATATTAAATCACCAAGCGACGTCTGTCAGATGATAATGATCTAAGCGGAAACATCTCAAGACAGATTGTTTATGTATGCAATCTTTCATACGCATGTATTTTCATTAATCAGTCAATATTAAGGACTCATGTCATTTAATAGTACTAAGATGAAACGGAAACCATATATGAACATTAACAATGTATATGTACAGTCGAAAGAAATGTCTATAAAACGTAGATATATATGTTAGGACGAAATACAGATTTCTAAAATAACATTTATTAGCTACGCTCATAGTCAAAAGAGACACAACATTATGTGATAAAGTTTGTCAGTGACTTCCGACAGGTCGGTAGTTTTCTCCGGGTACTCCGGTTTCCTCCACCAATAAAACTGACCGCCATGATATAGCAGAAATATTGTTGAAAGTGGTGTTAAACACAATAAAGCAACCAAACCATAGTCAAAAGATAAGAAAGCCAACTCATTTAAATAAAAGTCTTTTTGAACAAGTAAACCGAGGAGCTTGTAGAAGATAGCCAGAATTATTGAAGGATACCTATTCCCGAGGGAAATGGACCTTGTAGCTTTGATAAACTATCTAAATCCCGTCACTCTTTTATTGTAGTGCATGTAACAAGCAAGAAAAGTGAGCTGTCAAGTATTTGTATGTAGGGGTATCGATTTTGCTTCTTCCTATCGATTTTGACATTTGATTTTGAAATTGTTCCGACAGTGTGGTATTTTTTGTTTTTGTTTTTATTATTAAGGGACTTTAAATTTAAAACATAAATATAAAAAACAATATACAATTACGGCCCTCTGTGTAGGGAAACATCCAGATTTGTCAACCTGAGGGGAAACCAAACCCAAGAGTGTTGACAAATCTGGATGTTTCCCTACACAGAGGGCCGTAATTGTTTTATTATATTTTTGCCAATGCTTAATAGGTTATCTCCCTTGTGGGTGAAAATTGGATTGTTCGGCGGGGAACAATAGGGTTGTTTCCCGGCAGCGCAAATGTTTGCCAATGTTTTATAGGTTATCTCCCTTGCGGGGGGAAATTGGCTTGTTCGGCGGGGAACAATCGGTGTTGTTCGGCGGGGAACAATAGGTGTTGTTCGGCGGGGAACAATAGAGTTGTTTCCCGCCAGCGCATATTTTGGCAAAACATCTCAATTATTTTATTATCACATGACTAATTTAATCCAATCAAAATCTATCATATAGATTAAAATATAATAATTAAATGTGATAAATATACTATGATTTCACTCTTTTTTTGTAAACATGTTTTATTTGTTATAGACACAATATTATTACAATATTTTAAGTCTTACGTCGAAGTGTCGAAACGACGGGGCTGGTCATATTGCTACGACCCAAACTAGTATTCGAGTTAATCCGGATTAATTAATCTAAAATTTTAACTTCCGCTTATTCAGGGAAACATCGCGTTCAATATAACGATGTTTTAATGTAATGTAATAGGTCTGCTATAGTTTTATATTGTGTTTCCCTGTTAGAAGAAGAGTTTGAAGATACCAATGGGTAATCAGAATCCGTACATCGAAGGATAGACAACACAATGGCCAAAAGAAAAAAGGACAAAAGGACAAACAACGATCTACAAAGCATAGACATAAAACTAAAGATCGAGTAACACGAACCCCACGATAAATCGGGGATGAACTCTGGTGCTCCGATAATCTAGTAAAAGACATTCCACTACTTCATCATGTTCATACATTGTATAAAATTTAAGGATATCACAAATAAATCTGTCCGCCACATTATTGCGCCTGTCCTATGGCAGGACTTAGATTTCCAACCCAAGATGACATGTTTTTTTTTTGCTTTCAATGATTTAAAATAATTTGAGGTGAGAGGTGTATGATCGTTTTGTTGATATTGAAGGACTTGCTTACCATCGTTGTTTAAACCTTCTTTTCAGAAATATGTTTTCGAAGACTTTATTGCTTAGTATGATGATATGAGAAAATGAATGCTTTAATGATTAATATGTTCTCCAGTATATATGTCCTTGAAACAAAACATTTAAGTAAATTGATTTTAATTGTCTTGGGTCTGATTAACAGCTCAAGTTGATTACTTTCACAAAGTAACGTTGCTGTGGAAATAGTTTTTTTTATATTTATTGTCAATTTATGCTGTGAATTCATGTCAATTCAATATTACACATTGTGTCTTCGGTAGTGAACGTACCAAATAAACCCTATATGTCAAACCCAGCGCCATCTGTTGTTCACTGTTGTTGATTTGTTTTGTTTAAGCATCTTCCTGTACATTACTGTACTTTCAATAAAATATTAGTGAGAAAAGCTCAAATATCAGTAGAAAGCTACTTAGTTCAACAATCGGTGTCACAAAGGTCAATTTTATGTGATGTGTATTTCATAGCGCTCAATGATATTGATTTGATAATTTATGCAAATTAGTCACTGATCAGTGGCGGTAGTCTCTCGGAGTTTGCGGTATTGAAAGTTGTTGGTTTACGGAAGAAATAGGTACTTATATGCGTTGTTGGGAAAGCCCGGGTGATCTTCCACTCGTGATAGAAATTTTTGTTTCTTTTCGCTCGTTTCGCTGCGCTCCACTCGCGAAAAGACATAACATTTCTATCACTCGTGGAAGATCACCCGGTCTTTCCCAAGAACGTATGCAAAAATCTATTATTCTCTAACGTTTATTTACATATATTTCTAGACACCTCTTGAAACTGTTGTCTCATTGCACATCTACCCAGTTTTAGAAAATAGTTATATTTTTACCAAAATGAACGCAAAGAGTGAATATTTTTTACCAAAATCAATGCAAAGAGTGAATATCTGTCTTAATATTGCCAGTATAATTTGACGCAATTGTCTTGGAAATTGGACATTTTAGTTGATAAATATTACATGTATCTTGTTGAGAAAACAAATATAATTTATTTTCTTCAATTTATTGCCTTAATTACCGCGTAAAAAAAGAGAAGTAACGGCAATCGAATGAGAGGAGAAAATGTTTATTACATTAACAATCTACAAATGTTATGTAATTTGTTTGTTTACGTGATTTCTGGCAGTCAGTTTACAATTTAGAAGAAGATATGCCAATGCAAATTAAGTTCAAGTTACAAATGTATACGAACAGTTTGATGATTCCAAAAATGGGGGAAAACAGAAGCCGTAAATTGAAGAATGAAAGACAATACAGTGTGGCCAAAAAAATGAAGACCAACAATGTTCTCCAATATACTTAGCGAAAATTTAAAGATGAGGAACACCAAGTCTGGTAAACGCAGGAAAATCCCCGAGTGCTCCGAAAGGGTAGGACGTTCCTGCTCCACTAATGACACCCGTCGTGTTATGCTTGTCACAAATGGTGTGATAAATCATGACAGATGAAAATAGAACGGGAATGTAACTACGAAAAAAGTAACATCTTTATGACAAAGATATTTCTTAATGTTTAATCTAGTCATTACGGCGAGCGTACAACTTTCGAAGCAATGCATTCAACTTACTAATAGCTAATTTAGTAAAATACTAACTTGCTTAGCCCAATAACCCACGTTATTAGCAACTTTTTATCAAGGAAATCCAGATTTGAACCACACGCGGTATGGACACCATATCAGCTGAGATATGTATACTCCCTATACAAGCTAATTTCAAAATACAAGCATATGAATGACTTTGCAAAGCGTGTACTATTTCGGTTAGAACATCAAACAAGCCCATCATTTGTGTTTAATAATTGATTGCATTGTAATATTTCTACCGTTTATTTGATTTACAACTAAAATTAATTTAACAATATGTGTAAAATAGAAAAAAAGAAATATCATCAATTATGAAATTAATGTAATTGGAGGGCAAATAGATCGTTGTTTGTCGTTTTGTTCTTTTTTTCCTTTGGCCATTGTATTGTCTGTCCTTCGATTTACGGATTCTGATTACCCCTTTGGTATTTTCAAACTATTAACAATATAGATTTCTCAAAAGACACGGTTATCCTAAAGTCTTTTTGTAAAATGTAACGTTTCTACAAAAAAAGAAGAAAATTAATGTTTCTAAATTTAATTGACTACGATATTGTGCGCAGTATTAACTGAAGAAACCTAACCTCTTTATAACAAAGGAGTCTGGTATTAAGCTTGACATAATGATACACCTAATAGAATAAGATAATTCGCTTTATAATATAATCTAATGGAAAGTTAACGACTGTTTTTCTTTCAAATTATCACAGCAAGGACGCACTGTTTTCTCCCAGACATTTAAATTATTTGGCTTTCAAAACATTGAAAATCCAAATAATGTAAACGTTCTTGGGATCAAGTAAGCTAAAAAGCCCAGACAAGATATCTTACTTCGGCTGAAATAAAAGCAAGAAATCTCCAACAGCAAGAACTTCTCCTTCAGTGTTCTCATATGCTGCCCCATTAATGGCACTTGTTGTTAAGTCCGAATTTATCCAAATTTGCCCAAAGCATGCTAACTTGTTGGTCCAAAATACTCGACTTAATGTATGTAATCTGCATAGACATCTGGGAATATTCATATCAATAATATATGTAAAAGTGTTTCGCAAAAGCTATCAATGCTTAGAAATCTTGAATTTATACTAAAGCGAGATTCCATTAATAAGATCTATCTAGCATTTATAAAAGTACATGTATATAGAGAATAGTGGTGAATTGTGGAATGGATGCTCAATTAACCTGTCAGCAAATCTTGCAGTTAGAAGTTGGTAGAATAGTAACCGGCCACCCATATTATGCTATATTTAGAAACAGATTGGTGAGAATTGATAGTTAGACGAAATAGACGATGTTTATGTTTAAAGCTTTAGGGGTGTTGTAAATGGAAAATGTCTCTGTTATTTGACCGAAATCGTACCTCTTTCAGACATTTCAGAATATCCCTTAGAAATAATTATAAATTCAGCATTCCACTAATAAAATAAATGTCTGCATATTTCCTTTAATACTTATTATAATTTAAGGATTGATTTGAGAATTATTCATACTATTTTCCGATTTAAAAGAGCTACAACGACTCAGAAAATGTACCTAAATGGTATAACACTACGGCTCGAAAAAATAATATACTTAATTCAAAATTGCTATTCAACTTCAGTACTTTGAATTACGATTTTGTTTCGTTGTAGCTTGGAAAATGACATCAGTTGTTTTTTGTGATTCTCAATGTGACATTGTATGTCTTTTTTTCTTTGAATGACCGCCATAATATCAATAAAAACTTAGATATCAAATTTAGTGCTCATGTCGCGCTTCTGGAATAACCTTGTGATTCTATGTTTATCATCCGTGCTAGCAACAACAGAATTTCTTATAGGATTAAACGCATGTTTTTCGGAGTTTATTTATGTATAACCTGGACCAATTCACTCACAAACAAATAAAAGTCCGAAGGACTTTTATGTAAGCTTGTGAGTGAATTGGTCCAGGTTATACATAAATAAACTCCGGAAAAAATGCGTTTAATCCTTATAATTCTGTAACTAAGTTTTTATTTCATTTGTTTTGAAAATTTACCTTCGAGGATCCCCAATACGCACACATACATTCCATTCGGCATTGATGTGTGTCGGCCGGCCATGAATAACAACATGAACTAACCTTGTTTTCCTACTTTAAACTAGACGGTGATGTAATTAAGTTACTGATATATTCCAATTTGATGGCATTTTGCATTTAGCTACTCAAACAAGTAAAATGCCCACAAAATCGTAAAATAAATCAGTAACCAGCTTGTGTCAATCAGCGTCCCTTGTAAACAACGTCACAGGATGACGATATATTACAAAAGTCAAAAGTCGATAGATGGTTGTCTTAAGTATTTTTTCCGGAAATTTTTTTTATGTCAACAATACAAGCTTTTGTTTTCATTGGCATTTATTTTTTTATTTCATATCTAACAATAATTGTCGATTATTAACAATAAACATTGTTTCTTTTATCTTTTTTTATTATCGGGAATCCAAGCCGCCATTTTATTTACATTACGAAAAAAGTAGTCCGGTAAACATCGTCTATCGAAAAATAAACTGACAAAACCCCGCCTCCATAAGCGCTTATACCCAATCAGAGTATAGGATTTCTAATTATGTAAATCATATAAGAATTATGAATATATGACGGCAATTTAAGTTTGTTTATTATGAACAAGAAATCTAAACTTTGACTGTTATTTTCTTTCCGGGAAAACACATACATAAATGTGTCATATAACATGACAAAATAAAATGAAAGGAAAGATGGATTTATGTTTTTTATGGTTGTAAATTACATTTGTATTGTCATTAGAATGTCAGATATTAGAAAAAAAAATCATTACAATGAAAGATATTACAGTTGGTAACATAATATATTGCTTACTATTTCATTATATATTGTTTATGTTCCAGAAAACATAAATAAGTAACAATATATATTTGTACATGTATATGTATAGATTATCTTTCTGTTGCCAGTGGAGAAATATGGTAATCCACTGGTAACAGAAGGATAATCTGTTTCTCCTACATGTATGACCAAAAACGTCAGATACGTTTTAAAGCTGTTAATTTGCGTCGTTATTGACCATCGTATGGAAATTGTCGGGAATTCTCATGCAGATATTTTACCACAGTGGTGACTAAAAATATAACAAAGCACGCTATAAACAGTCTTGCAAAGTAGATGACGAATGTAGAAATACAACTGTAACTATTTGATTAGTTGTGATTTTGGTTGTTGCAGTATTTGTCGAATTCACTGGTCAAGTTTTCCAAAATTAACTTGGTATTGCTTTGGAAATGCATTGTGGCAATGACATGTTTATTTTGTATTTGCAGGAAGTTAAATTGCTAGATATATCCACATTACGTTTTGATAGATAAAACTTTATTACTGAAAATCCCAGAATGTAATTTCCACTTCCCACGATAGTGCAATGACAATTTACATATCATGTGTGATCAAACAATAATCACAACTATATACGTTTCATATTTGTAGTTATTCTAGGAATCCCGTTCACGGCGAAGTGTACTCGATACAATATTATTATGTGATAACGTTTGTCAGTGACTTGCGGCAAGTCGGTGGTTTTCTTCGCGAACTCCGATTTCCTCCACCAATAAAACTGACAGCCACGAAATAACTGAAATATTGTTGAAAATGGCGTTAAACACCAAATCAATAACCCCATATTCTAGAAAATACCAGGAAGAGAAAAGTTAATTCTAATTTTAATAACAAACGGTATTCTTATTTTCCTTGTTTAAAGCTTCTGTCCACCAATATATGTGATGTCGTGTTAGGCCTCTGGTTTCGCTTTGGTATAGTCAAACATGTCTTACAATTGAGACGCTACCCATCAGCATTGACAATTGAGACGCTACCAATCAGCATTGTCAATCTACCATGGTTTTCGTTAACATATGAATACATTGATTTCACCTACATGAAGAAAATCAAGTCATCATAACTGGTACAGACGTCACGATAAATTTGCCAATCATTGTGGGATTTTCATGTCTAAGACTCAGTAAACTGATATCTCTATGGGATAGTCAAACAATTTGTAACCAGCGACAATATTAAGACTGCACAACAAGACATGCATTAATTCATATGATCGAACAGAAAATGTGTACTATAACATTATTTGAAGCCCCACATCTCACTTTTTTGCAGTTTTGTTTTATCTATTTCGGTTTTTATATCTTGTGTTGCTGTTCTTTTACTCACTGATTATTTCTTGTATAAAATCATAGTATTATCAAAAGAAAGTAAAACAAAACAAATGGTTGCCACCAATATCAACAAAAAGAACAACCATCACTCACTGAGCACACAAAGCCCCACGACATACATTTATGACGTTAAAAATTCTGGTTTTGGCTGGGAACATGCACAAAAATATAGCGGTGTTAAACTGATTAATGAGATCTCAGCCTTCCTCTCTTGAAACCTGGATATCCTACGGTAATACATATATAAACAAATTAAAACAAATACAGGGTGACATTTTAATGACTGTAAATTTAGATTGTAGTATCAATTTACATTTCTCTTGATTGCTGCTGAAAAAGTACGAACAGATGGGTAGCGACGAACAATATAGTCTTCTGTAGACTCTATAATGCGCCTACTCTTTTTAGAAACTTAAAAAAGATACGTTACACACAATGGTCCACGGTCAGGCTTTCTGTATTATAACCTGGTAACCCCAAGTATAGAGGACTCCTTCTATCCTCCACAGGGGGACGTGCTGAGCAGTTCTACGGGGGTAGAGCCCTGGGAATCTTGATCAGTTCCCAGAGATCAAGATACACTTAAAGCTCTTAGATAGCACAATTACTTGTATATCTCATAACGCAGACGGACTGCTAAATTCCCGAGGGTATTCAAAGTACAGAAACCAATTTGACAGGAAATGTAAATTAATACTACATTCTAAATTTACAGTCATTAAAATATCACAGTTTATAGACTAAGGACGCAATTTGCTATGAAATAGTTTGAAGTCGGCCTTTGAATGATTAAATTTAATACATTTTTGGTTTGTCTGCCAAACATGTTCAAGATGGGGGCCATCGGGGCCATGATCGTATGGTAGTTGGATTTGCAACTACCTATGTAATCAGTGCATATCACCACTGATGTTGTGAGTTCGAATCAGGCGTGGTGTACAACAGTATGTGATAAAGTTTGTCAGTGACTTGCGACATGTCGGTGGTTTTCTCCGGATCCTCCGGTTTCCTCCACCAATAAAACTGATCGCCACGATATAACTGTAATATTGTTGAAAGTGGCGTTAAACACCATCGAACAAACAAGCAAACAAACATTTTTATTTTTTATTGGAAATCAGACCGTGCCCTCCATAAACGCATCATTCCTAAAATAATTTGATGTCGATTTGTTTTGTTAATTACGGATTATATGCTCGCATGATATTTGGAACTGTTTGCCATTAGAAAGGATTTACACGAGGTTAATAATGAGGATGTATTACAATGTAAGCATTGTAAGTTAAATCAATTACATGTGAATTAATTGGTCTATGACGTGTTCTTCCACAATATTTTAGCCTTCTGCCACATACCTATATGTTCAAGGCTAAGAGCAAAAAGATTATTGGTTTAACTAATAGTAGTTTGTCACATAAATTGTAGCATTTAAAGTAATTTAACGTGTCATTAATGTTTCATAATATGCTTGTGGCGTTAAACACCATATCCAGAATATCTTTGTTCGATTGACCTTCGTCTATACAAGACGGTGGAAATATCTTTTATTGCCAGGCGTCGTCGGTCGGGTCTTTCCACTACCGTTAGCATTGTATTGACCTGATAGTCGTCAAACCTTATTAGTATACCTTACATATATTTTTTACAATATAAAAGTAATAAGACAATTCAAATGTTTTTCAGGAAATTTGTTTGCAACCCGTCGAACAACCCAAACATATATAATGTAAAAGGAGACAATATGTTGTCGCACAGTCTAAAACCCCTGACAACCGGAAGTGAGTTGAAAATCCCGGATGTTTTTCAGTCCGGTTCCGTAATTGTATTTGATATACAGGAAATTATTTTATTGTCTTCTGCAAAACAAAACATTTAAATCATAAACATCTGAGAGTAGTTTCGGTAAAATAAAATACATGTACTATTTTTTGTTTAATCAGTTATGTGCTATATAAGAACTTTTGTGGTGACAGTTTGATGAACCATGGGGACCTTTAAGCAAGTCTGCAGAAAGAACTATATTTGTAGAGGACCAGATGAAACCCACACAGTAGATACTGTAGAGAACAGAGTCACATGCCAAGACTGGTTTGTCATAATAATATTTATTGTCAACTAAATGTGTGTTTCAACATAAATAAATAAAACAGTTAAGAGTATAGTCCGTTTGATTTCTATAAATCTCCATAAAACATAAATAATTATTTCGTACATTAATATACTTTCACAATTTTAGATGCGTAATTGCAAAGTTGTCCATTGCCATAATTTTTTATAAAACTTTTTCCGCCACAAGACCAAATACTATCGCGGACGAGTACCACAGCGGAATCAGTGGGTTTTGGAATAGTAGATACCAGCACTACCCCAGCAACGGGATATTTACGAATGGTCAACAGACGAGATGCAGCAACTCTTCTGCTGACCATCCAGAACATGATTCGACCCGGTAGCATCATCCATTCGGACCAGTGGCGTGCATACCACGGCATCCAGCAACAGTTAGGTCTTCAACACCGTACTGTAAATCACTCCTTAAATTTTGTCGATCTAGGTACCGGCGTACACACCCAACACATCGAGTCGTACTGGAACAAATGCAAAGGACGATTTAAAGCCATGCACGGAACGACAATCTGCAAGCTGCCCAGTTATCTGGACGAGTTCATGTGGCGAGACAGATTCGGCAGGACACACCAAGATTGCTTCGAAAACATCCAAAGACACATCGTCGAATTCTATCCAGTGTAGCGACCAGTCTACATTTTCAATCACGGCCACCAATATTATTAAAAAAGAAACTAAATTATGTGTTATTGTGTTTCATAAAGTTGCAGTTTAAACCCAAATGTCATGGTATAGATACAATCATGTATAATTCTCTTATTCCCTTTGCAAATTTTGGGAGCAGCCAATATTCAATCTTAAAAATAATAGCTATACACAATCTGGCATGCTCATACGTCATTTCTGCTGTACATAACATAAGAGGCAAAAGTCCTGTAATGTCAAAATATTTTGTATGGTCCCTTAGAGTTTGATATATACTGGTGAATTCAGGATACTAGAGTTTCCAGTATTGTGTGTTTTACAATACTAGTATTATCAGTATTGCTGGATGAAGAATACTGGAGCTTCCAGTATTGTATGTTTTACAATACTAGTATTACCAGTATTGTTGGATGAAGCATACTGGAGCTTCCGGTATTGTGTACAGATCAACGATTCTGGTATTCCAGTATTGTAAATGCACGATACTGGTACATCCAGTATTGTATATATACGATACTGGATTTCCGGTATTGCAACATTACCATACTGGTATTTCTAGTATTGTACAGTGTTATTACCAGTATTGTAATATTTACAATACTGGTATTTCAAGTATTGTAAATATTATAATACTTGTAATACCAGTATTGTAAATATTACAATACTGGTAATACCAGCATCTAGGGCGGCTGCTTCATATTATCCAAACAGGTATTGTCTTCATCCTTCATATGAGATAACTATCAAGTTATCAACACTCGGCTTGATAACTTTCGATGTTTGCCTCATATGAAGGCAATAATGGTATAGTATCGAGCTACTGTGAGCGTCATGTGAACAGAAAGCGAAAATTGTTACCGTTATAATGAGCAAAAACATATGTCGTGAATCGTTTTATAAATGTACCCCTTTCTCATTTCATACAATTGGCACATATCACCGCTAAGACTAGTAATTTTGTCTCCCGATGGTGTCGGGGTGATGTACATGATACAAATGAGGGGCTGTCGTGTTCGTGATCGTATGGTAATTGAATTTACAACTACCTGAGCAAACAGTGCCTATCACCACTAACGTTGTGAGTTCGAACCGCGTTCATGGCGGGGTGTACTTGATACAACATTATGTGATGATGTTTGTCAGTACCTTGTGGCAAGTCGTTTTTAAATATAATTTGCCACGTTATTTTCTTAGACAATTATAAAGGTATGTTGGCTATTTATGTCTATTTTTTTACATGTTTCTGTGCACGAAACAAATTGAATTGAAATGTATAGCGATATTTCCATTTCAAAATGAGATGTTTATTGCATTAACAAACAGTTGAAATGGTTTAATTGTCCGTGTGCATGATATTGTCTTTAGATAAATTTCTTTAACACTTACGTGATATTTGCTATATAAGGAGACTTGTAAACAGAAGTGACAAACAGAAATAGTTATGGCTTCCATAACTTGACATTTCGATCAACATAAACTAAAGGAAGCCCAGGAATATTTCGTCATTTACAACAACTGTAATATCATAGATATTCCATGCAATATAATAAAAAGCAAAGCACCAATTACGAGTGAACAACATAAACAAATATAATTCGGAGACAAAATGACAGCGGTATAACATGAATTAAAAGGGTTAGGGTTATGGTGCTTAAAGGAAAACTCCAGCCAGTTGAACAATTGTTATAATTCAATGCATTATAACTTTTATTCGTAAATAACTAATTATTGAACAAAAAACATCTTTATTAACATTAATATACCCAATTAGAAATAAGAATATTTGGAATTTCCTGTTGTAGTGTAAGCGGCCATGACACCTCTTCATGTGACGTCACGAAGCCGGTTTCATGTTAATTAAATAAATAATGTATCTGACTCTTCCCAACATCGAGCCCTTTTGGTTATGTTTTAATATCAGATCAACTGTAATACAATGTTTACAATTGTATATCGTCTTAAATTTTTTCTTAATATTCCCATCCCATGGTACATTTTCATATAACGTGAGTTTATTTGTATTTGGGGGAGGGTATAATTTCATGTTTTACATGATTGGTCGTAGGTTAAATAACTGTCACTTTTAACTCGTTTTATGCGTACACATGTTTTTTTTTCCTTTTTTGTCTCCAATACTGTCGTACTTTCTCGTGTTTTTCGTGGTCACTGATCGATGTGTTGACAAGGGTAGGATCAGTAACAAAAAAGTTACAAAAAAACCCAATTCTTCTCACACTTTCCCTTTCGTTATAGTGCAATAAAATGCTTGACATGAAGTCATATTGATTTTGTAAATATCCAAAGATAAATACACGACGTTATTTTACGATTTACATAATTTTTAATGATAAAATTGCAACTGATGCTGGTATACGATACCGACATTGTGATGTCACGGCTGTTTCGGAAGAGCTTTGATTGCAGGTATATTAAGAGAATGGATTATGCCTTTTGTCTCATCACATTTAAGAGTTCTAAATAATGGCGATCCCCATTAGTTGGCGCTACATGCAACTTCAATCACCAAATTCTACCTTACGGTATACTATTTTTAACTTTCGCTTACACAGATGTCTTTTATTTACTGCTGTTTAAAATTTCACGCCAACTTGCTAAGACCATGTCGTTTTTCTTTAACGCCACTTTCAACAATATTTCAGTTATATCGTGGTGGTCAGTTTTATTGGTGGAAGGAAACCGGAGTACCCAGAGAAAATCACCGATCTGTCGCAAGTCACAGACAAACTTTATCTCATAATGTTATATAAAATACACCTCGCCTAAGAAAGATTCGAACTCACAACTCCAGTGGTGATAGGCATCGACTTCATAGATAATAGTAAATCTAACTACCATACGATCACGACTGCGTGTGCCCTGAGTGTGGTGGTCCAGAAATCAGAGTGCTTCACTTGCATAAACCTTTATATATCTATATATATAGATATATAAACGTCTAGAAGCAAGTGACAACCATACAATATATCTGTCCCACTGGATCTCAAAGTTACTAAGGATACTAGATTAATACTAGTTCTAATAATAAAACCCTAAATGCTCGCTTACTCGCAAGGGTTATAACGGGATGCCATTACACGTAATGGAGCAGCCGCCGAGATTTTTTGCGCTCGCTTACAGAGCTTCTGACGCCTGCATTTATCAATAATAAGACATAACCTTTCCCTTTGTTCATTATTATAACAAGTTTTTATCACCTACCAGTATTTTAGAATGTAATTCCCACAAAATAAAAATCTTCTCCCTGAACATTTTGTATTTCGTCATTTCCGGCCTCACTATTTGGATGTCGATACCATATTTGGCGATTTAGGCGTGAATGTTTACATCAGCGTGTAGTAAGAAATACCATATTTAGAAAAGCTCCGCCTTTGAAAACATATATTTCTCAGCCAAACCGATTTAACAAGGACTGGGATCATCAGTAATAGTTATAATGAAATGTTTGAAGCGTAAATAGTGAGTTTTTATGTTTCAACTGCAACTTTTGTTTTGCTCCATTGTGACGAATGGGACCGCGTTGTAGCTCTGTCGAGACACAAGTTTATCACAGGAGCTACATTATTGCAGCTAGGTTAATACTAAATATTATATACGTCTGAAAATTAAACCAAACAGTGTTAGAATTAGATTTTAGAGCTGTCAAATGTTTGTTCTTCCCTCGACAGGATTTGAACCCACACCATTGATACACTGCAGCATCATTCGCTTAGCATTACGTCCAGCGCCCTAGACCACTAGACATCTAAAATGTAGCACAACACCAAAAAAAAGATGCTAAAATATAACAAAGATAACTACAAGTCTACAAAAAGACTATAATTATAATCAAGTTGACGGATATTTCGCTTGACCGACAAGCTTCATCAGTGTCTGTAATCTGATTTGAAAAATAGTCACGTGACCATCAGTTATCGTGACGTAAATCATAATCTTGAACTTTATACTTTATATTAGGAGGGCATAAACAAAAAAGCCTAAATCTTTTGTTTTTTAACTTTTTAACCGGTGCCTGGTCCTTAGCTAGTTGGTAAATTTCATCATTACATTTTCTCATTCTTTTCATATTGTTTATAAATTAGTGTACATTATATATTTGAATAATATAAAGTATATAGGGAGTGGATGTAGTCGAGTGGTCTAGGGCGCTGGACGTAAGGCTAAGCGAATGGTGCTGCAGTGTATCAATGGTGTGGGTTCAAATCCCGTCGAGGGAAGAACAAAAATTTGACAGCTCTAAAATCTAATTCTAACACTGTTTGGTTTAATTTTCAGACGTATATATATATATATATATATATATCTATGTGATGTAATATGCCTAAATGTCTTATTTGCATGATTTATGTCAGGCTTCTATATCTCGAAGGCACAACACATAAAGGCTATTTCCACATGTGTTCTGACTTTTGAATAATCATATTTACATTTACATGCATGTTTGTTTTCACCATGTGTTCTGACTTTTGAATAATTATATTTACATTTACATGTATGTTTGTTTTCACCATGTGTTCTGACTTTTAAATAATCATATTTACATTTACATGCATGTTTGTTTTCACCATGTGTTCTGACTTTTAAATAATCATATTTACATTTACATGCATGTTTGTTTTCACCATGTGTTCTGACTTTTAAATAATCAGATTTACATTTACATGCATGTTTGTTTTCACCATGTGTTCTGACTTTTAAATAATCATATTTACATTTACATGCATGTTTGTTTTCACCATGTGTTCTGACTTTTAAATAATTATATTTACATTTACATGTATGTTTGTTTTCACCATGTGTTCTGACTTTTAAATAATCATATTTACATTTACATGCATGTTTGTTTTCACCATGTGTTCTGACTTTTAAATAATCATATTTACATTTACATGCATGTTTGTTTTCACCATGTGTTCTGACTTTTAAATAATCATATTTACATTTACATGCATGTTTGTTTTCACCATGTGTTCTGACTTTTGAATAATTATATTTACAATTTACATGTATGTTTGTTTTCACCATGTGTTCTGACTTTTGAATAATTATATTTACATTTACATGTATGTTTGTTTTCACCATGTGTTCTGACTTTTAAATAATTATATTTACATTTATATGCATGTTTGTTTTCACCATGTGTTCTGACTTTTAAATAATCATATTTACATTTACATGCATGTTTGTTTTCACCATGTGTTCTGACTTTTAAATAATCATATTTACATTTACATGCTTGTTTGTTTTCACCATGTGTTCTGACTTTTAAATAATCATATTTACATTTACATGCATGTTTGTTTTCACCATGTGTTCTGACTTTTAAATAATTATATTTACATTTACATGTATGTTTGTTTTCACCATGTGTTCTGACTTTTAAATAATTATATTTACATTTACATGCATGTTTGTTTTCACCATGTGTTCTGACTTTTAAATAATCATATTTACATTTACATGCATGTTTGTTTTCACCATGTGTTCTGACTTTTAAATAATCATATTTACATTTACATGCATGTTTGTTTTCACCATGTGTTCTGACTTTTGAATAATTATATTTACAATTTACATGTATGTTTGTTTTCACCATGTGTTCTGACTTTTGAATAATTATATTTACATTTACATGTATGTTTGTTTTCACCATGTGTTCTGACTTTTAAATAATTATATTTACATTTACATGCATGTTTGTTTTCACCATGTGTTCTGACTTTTGAATAATTATATTTACATTTACATGCATGTTTGTTTTCACATGTGTTCTGACTTTTGAATAATCATATTTACATTTACATGCATGTTTGTTTTCACCATGTGTTCTGACTTTTGAATAATTATATTTACAATTTACATGCATGTTTGTTTTCACCATGTGTTCTGACTTTTAAATAATCATATTTACATTTACATGCATGTTTGTTTTCACCATGTGTTCTGACTTTTGAATAATTATATTTACATTTACATGCATGTTTGTTTTCACCATGTGTTCTGACTTTTAAATAATCATATTTACATTTACATGCATGTTTGTTTTCACCATGTGTTCTGACTTTTAAATAATCATATTTACATTGACATGCATGTTTGTTTTCACCATGTGTTCTGACTTTTAAATAATTATATTTACATTTACATGTATGTTTGTTTTCACCATGTGTTCTGACTTTTGAATAATTATATTTACATTTACATGCATGTTTGTTTTCACCATGTGTTCTGACTTTTAAATAATCATATTTACATTTACATGCATGTTTGTTTTCACCATGTGTTCTGACTTTTAAATAATTATATTTACATTTACATGCATGTTTGTTTTCACCATGTGTTCTGACTTTTGAATAATTATATTTACATTTACATGCATGTTTGTTTTCACCATGTGTTCTGACTTTTAAATAATCATATTTACATTTACATGCATGTTTGTTTTCACCATGTGTTCTGACTTTTAAATAATTATATTTACATTTACATGCATGTTTGTTTTCACCATGTGTTCTGACTTTTGAATAATTATATTTACATTTACATGCATGTTTGTTTTCACCATGTGTTCTGACTTTTAAATAATCATATTTACACTTACATGCATGTTTGTTTTCACCATGTGTTCTGACTTTTAAATAATTATATTTACATTTACATGCATGTTTGTTTTCACCATGTGTTCTGACTTTTAAATAATTATATTTACATTTACATGCATGTTTGTTTTCACCATGTGTTCTGACTTTTGAATAATTATATTTACATTTACATGCATGTTTGTTTTCACCATGTGTTTTTTCCTATGTATATCTTAACTTTGTTGTTTTGTTATTAACCTCGAGTTTATAAGCTCACAAGAGCTTGTATTATTATGTACCGATTATAAATAAAGCTTAGAACTTGAATGACCACGACGGTCCCTAAGTACAATGTGCTCTTCTGTATGTTATAGTATTTACAAACTTTAAGATAGTTTATTTTGAAACTTTATTTCAAGTTATATTATATTAAAAAGATACGCCTCTATAGATTAATCTGATCTTGTTAAGGAAATAATAAAGCCTTTTAAAATGTCTGTCTGATAATAAATTTTCTAAGCTTGGGGAATATATGTAAACAAGTTTATTCCGGTGAAAGTTCAGAAACGCATTTTAATTGGATAGATTTTAAAGATTACTCGTCTGATAATAATAATTTTTGTCAAACGTGGTTATACATAAAAACAAGTTTATTCCGGTGAAGGTTCAGAACGGCATTTTAATTGGTACGACTTTCAAGATTATTCGTTAAAAGTATTTTATGAGATATTTATTAGCCCAAATGAACAGACAGACAGCTTAACTATAACAGTATCATAAACATTTTGCGTCTGAAGAATTCTAACAATTGAGCTTTGCAGTTCCTCATAGTATAGAGATATGAGCCAAGCTATGTTCTACGTGGCACCTTCAAGAAGTAAAACTCCCCGAGTGTGCGAGACGATGAATGCCCTATGTTCTCCTCCCTCAGACATAGGTGACCTTAGCGGATTTTTACTATCTTGTTAAGGCCCCTTTGTCTGATTGCTTCCAAAACTTTAAGTTATTCGGCTTTCCAATCTTTCGATTTTGCGCGTATCTGATGAAGGTTATTCCAGAAACGCGTCGTGCGCACTTAATTTGATATCTACGTTTTTATTTGTAGAAAATAAATGTCTGCACTGGGTTGCATTAACCTCCATTAAATTTAAGTTTTAATTTAACCCAATTATTAGTAAAATATCTTCGGAGTTCCTTACTATAGATTTATCATCGTCGTCTTTTAGTGCTGTAAGATACCCGTCACGAAAAACAAAATTAAAATTAATTTAGCTATTTTTCAAAACAATAAAAAAAGAGATGATTCTGGTAAATTGTGAGGAAAATAACAAAATGGCAGAGCAAAAAATAAAATACAAAAAAAAAGATAAGAAGAAAAAGATACAGCAAACAACAAGAAGAAATCACAACAAAACACAAAATTTATATCTAATGACGGAAACAGATAACGAGACGACTTCTGTCTATGTTAAATAAATGACCTTCAAAAATCAATCAACACATAGAAATGTACCATTTTAATGGCCATGGAATTTAATTGTAATATAAATCATGGAATTAATACACAAGCAGGATATAAGAGAGTGACATGTCATCAATATCGTGACGATTTGTCGAGTAAAAACGTTAAAAAGTAATGAAAAAAGGCTATATAAACAGATGAAAACAGCATACATTAACATCCATAACCTAGTTCATGACGATTTTTTCGAACAAATGATCTCTATAGTAAAAACGTAAAACGTAATGAAAAAAACAACGTCTATATAAACAGATGAACACTTCATACATTAACTTCCATAACGTAGTTCGTGATATAACATCCGTCATATTTAGCGAACTTTTAATAGTCATTTTGAACTCCGGTTTTCACAACCAATACAATTGACTGCTACAGTTGAAACCTATAACATATAACCAATGCTTGAATTAAACCTTTAACTCTAATTACTTTTTCTTACATTTCTGTCTGATGTTTATGTTCATCGAACCAGTATATATTATTATTTATCCTGCAATCAGTACATTTGCTGTACAAATATGCTATACGAATACATTTTTGCTTTATTCATACTAGACGAATAAACTTTTCAGCCTACGAATAAACTTTTCAGCCTACGAATAAACTTTCCTGGTACCCTGTAGCTATGTACAGCGGAGGGCGCAGACAAGTATGAAACTGGTACTAATGTAACGCGGACCACGAAGAAGACACCCTTGACAACAATTATGAAAGGCGAGAAATGACGCTTGTTTCTGTCCTTTTTGTTTAAATCTGATAAGTTTTCCGACTTTTTGACATTGCAGGATAAACACAATATACGTACATTGTCGTTAAATATAAAATTCATTTGTACTCGCTGTGAAACAGGCCTGAAAAGCTCGCCGAAAGCTCGCTATTCTGTCTGTTTCTAAAGCTCGTACAAATAAATTTTATATTTACCGACAATGTACGTATATTGTATATATACTTGTTTTTCGCCGAAGTGGTATACGATCGCTTTTGACCTACTTTTGTTATGGATGCTGTTGCCTAGCAATTTTATAGATGAAAATATTTTCTAACTTTTTGATTGGAGAATAATACAAATTTGGTAAGAGTTCGGAGAACGGAGTTAACATACCTGCAGTGATTTTCCGACTGTATTTATTTGGGCAGAATATCGACCCCAATGTGAAAAAAGTTTTTTCCCCAATTTAATGGGGGGAAATTCCCAATAGCATGGTAAATAAAATTATTCGTATAAAAACTGGTTGATAAAAGCTTTTTCAAATGAAATTAAAAGTCGAACATTTTCACGCTTATGACCTGGTTTCTATTTGTTTTGATTAACCAAGCGAAATACTACGCACAAGATACCGGGAACCAGTACAGTATATTAGGTCGCCTGATTTGTTTACCGGACTGCGATAAAACTTCAGAAAAACGAAAGCGGAAATCTGTAGTATTTGGAATAAATGTTTATTTAAATAAATTTAATATAAAATTTTAATAAAAAATAGTAAATATGTCATGTGATTTACTTTGCTTGATATTTTGTCAACTCATTGGAAATTAAAAACGGAAAACACTTGACGTCACAAATACTTGAGTGATGGGTCAACGACCTTTTTCAAGTCAACACCATATATAGATAGATGAAGCGGAATACGCGAATTATTGTTTTAAAGTTAAAAATAAAAATGTCACGAAGTTGCATAATTCTAAATGATTTGCTAAGAAATTGACCAGTAATGATGGAAGTAAGTACAAGTAACTTGAATCCTTTGGATTAAAAAAGGTTTTTACTTCCCCCAGGAGAAAAATGAGGTTGATATGAAACTGTTTGTGCTTTGAAGTGAGTCCGACCCACTACTCTACCGGTGATGTCGTCTATCTAATCCCATTAAAAAAAAACCTATTCCAGGTATTCCAATAGATGTTGTTGCTGTTAATTATACTGTTTTTGCAATTAGTATCTTTATTAATTATTACCTGTGATGTACCTGTATTTTATGTCAAATATTGCAGAAAAAGGGAACATATTTGAGTGCAGTAAGTGTTAATAAAAATTAGAAATTGGAATGAAACATTTTTTTCATATGGAGTAAAATCAAGTATGACATAAATAGTAAAATATCTTTTAAAAAAATATTTGCACCTTTGAAAGAAAAATCATCAAAATTTCATTACAAAATGAATAGTAACAAACATTTATAGCTAAGACATGCTTGTTTATTATTTCATGTAGTTTAAAAAATTAAAAAATAAGCTCTATGGATGTTGAAATATAAATGTATTGATAGAGATATCACTTATTCAAGTATGTATCTGTATGTTTTTTTTTATTAGAATTAAAATGATAAATTAATATATATTAGTTCTCCATTCTCTAATCAAGGTTTACCTGAAGTTAATGAGTTTTTGTTTATACACCCTAAGCCCCAATGTTTGCACATTGTTTATACAATAATAATAGCTATTTCCACCAGAAATTTTAGATTTCTTTATTGAATTTTTAAAAAAGTGGGATTAGGTGGAGTTTAGTTTAAACATATTTTATTTGCCAATTAAACAGACAAAATGGATTAGACACAAGTTAAACAAACTTATGAAGTCTTCTCCAAATTACAATATGTTACAATAAAGAAGTACATAAAAGACATGCATTACTATATGTAGCACTAATAACGAATCAATGATAAATATTCACAAACAGAAAGAAAAAGAAAATTAAGATGGATTCATATGATGTGCATGTTCACCCAATTCAATTCCAGTTATACAATAAGGAATCTTTTTGAACATTTAATATAATCAAAAACATATTTAAATATAATACAATTTTGTTCATAAGTTAAATTATCATTGCCACATGTCAGAAATTCAATATCTAGAGTGTAGCAAGTTGTAACCCTGTTGATATTACCTATCAATATAGTTCTGGCTTGTATGTATATAGGACAATCCAAAAAGAAATGTTTTAAATTTTCAAGGGCTGCACCACATCGACAAGATGGGTCAGATACGATTCCAACTCGAAATAAATCAAAATTCAAAAACGAAGCTGAATTTCTTAGCTGAGTTAAAATAATATTTAATTTTCGAGGACCACAGAAAAAATGCTTAGGGACAGATTGATTTTCAGTTTCGTCGATTTTCTTTACTTCAGATTTGAATTTTGATAAAGTATCAACGTTTCGAATATTGTTATTTAAACTATTCCACATTTTTATTGTGGAAGGGATAAAGGAATCACTAGTCGAAGACAGTCTACAGAAGGGTAAAATAATATCATTCCCATTTCTCAACGGATACACTGACGTACGTTGTATGGTGGGGGGAATCAATGTACAAAGATAATTAGGGGTATTTTTATTAACTATATTATAAAAAAGTTGAAGTTTCCTTCTCTTCCGTCTCGCAGATAATAATTCCCAACCTGTCTCTCTATATAAAATTTGAGTTTTGGTAAAAATAGGTAAGCCTGTAACAATTCTGGCAGCTTCCAGTTGAAGTTGTTCCAGTTTTTGTGAATTTCCAATCCCACAGTTATCCCATAGTTCACATGCATATTCAAAAAGTGGTCTAATGTACACAAGATATAGTTTATCTAAATTAGTGCGACTAAGACGGTATTTCAATTTACGTAGAATGTTCAAATGTTTAGATACACTACTTTTAATATTATCAACATGGTTATTCCACTTAGCATCATTGCTAAATGTAACACCTAAGTGTTTATGAGAAGTGGTAATGGGCACTGATTTTCCATTAAAAGAGAAATCAAGATTCTCTGGAACGCTACGATTAGAGAAAATCATGATTTCTGTTTTGTCAGGATTAAATGACATAAGCCATTTTTTGGACCATATATCCATTTCATTCAAATCATGAGCAATAACATTTTTCAACTGCATTGTGTCCCGATTTGAATAACCAAACGAAGTGTCATCTGCAAATAGTCTGCTCAGTGATATAAGTTTGTCAGCAATATCATTTATATAGATAATAAATAAGAGAGGGCCAAGGACAGAGCCTTGTGGAACACCTGCAGATATTTCACAATATGCTGAAGAATTATTTTTAATAACAACTTTTTGTCGTCTGGCTTTTAAATAACTTTTAAACCAATTAATTAAATTTCCAGTTATTCCATATGCTTTCATTTTATGTAAAAAGCCTCGGTGCCAAACTTTATCAAATGCCTTAGAAAAGTCACAAAATACAAAACAATTTGCTTCTTTCTTCTCCAATGAATTTAAAATGCTATTATAAATTTCTAATAACTGATGTACTGTTGAATGCTTAGGAAGAAAACCGGATTGATATTCATATATAAGTTTATTTTGGTGGAGATAGTTATAAACATGTTTGTATATAATTCTCTCCATTATTTTCCCAACACAACTTATAAGCGATATAGGTCTGTTATTAGACGGCAATGAAGAATCCCCCTTTTTAAATACTGCAATAACATGAGCTAGTTTCCAGTTTGTCGGATATTTACTTTGGTGGAGTGATTTATTAAATATTATTTGCAAAGGCAATGCTATACTATTTGGACATAGTTTTAACATTTTATGGCTGATGACATTCGGCCCCGATGCCTTATTTGGATGAAGAATTTGTATTATGTCAGAAATTTCTTGGATACTTACATTAATATCAGTTATATTATTATTTGTTTTCAGTTCGATATCGGGGAGGGGCGCATTTGCTTCATCCAATTTGGATATAAAGCTAAAGTACTTGTTTAATAAATCACATTTTTCCTCGTCATCATAGGCGAACTCTTCTAAATTTTTATCATTAATTATGTTTTGAAGAGGGGGGAGATTACCAGATCCTTTATTTGACTTTAAAAGCATTTTCATAATTTTCCAATAAGTTTTATTATTTGATGCATTTTCAAGAATAATGTTATCTAAGTTGATTTCAAAATTTTCTTTTGCAATCTTTTTTAAATTATTTACCCTGTTTCTCTGTTTTTTATATTTACAAATATCTGAGTTTCTATGATATTTTAACATTACTTTACGAAGTCGGTCCCTGATACGTATTTCTTTCCGGACTTCACTGGTGAACCACGGTTTGTCATTATATCTAACAATAACTGTCTTGGTTGGAATACACTCCCTTGCCAATTCGAGAAATGTTTTGGTAAATTGATTACACATGTCATCTACATCATCAAATTGACAGAGGAGGGTTATCCAGTCAACTATTTCTAGTTTTTCAATAAATTTTTGTTTATCAACTTTATCATATAACCAGACTTCCCCTTTGAATGAAACAGAAACACTCTTTGGACATTGTAAAAAAGCCACAGAGGCATCGTGATCACTAATTTCTGATGGTATTTTTAAAACATCAGAATATATATAATTCATAGTATCACTAATAATAATAGGATCAAGTAAAGTATTACTATGCGCTGTAATTCTTGTGGGTTTACTGATAATATTTACTAAGTTAAACAACATCATAGTTTCTATTAATTTATTATTATTAGCTATAAATAAGTCGGAATTCAAATCACCCAAAATCACAATATTATCGTTTACCTGGTAACCCATCCCTATTGCATGATTTAATCGTGTCCAGTATTCATTGTCCGTCCATTCAGGTCGATAAGTGTTACACAAAAGGAAGGTTTGACCTCTAGCTCGCACTTTTACCCAGATAGTTTCGTCAGTGTCGTTTTCTAAGTCAGTTACACGTTCAACACATGTATCGTCTTTAAAATAAACGAGAAGTCCACCGCCTGAGTTATTACGATCCTTTCTGATGAAGGTTTTTGAAAAGAAATCAAGTGATAAATCATCGTTATTTATATTCACATCTAAATGGGATTCTGTGACGCAAAGTATATCATATTCATCTGCGAAATTTTGGAGAAAGTGTAATTTGTTTCTAACACTTCTAATGTTTATATTGCATATGGAAATATATTTGTCTACATTATTATTGGTAATGTTCACCGGTGGATTCGAATTATACGTACCAGGACCAAGATGTGTTTCTACATCACCTATAATTAGGATAAATTGTAATATATATAACAGGAAAACTATATTAATTTCCGGAATCGTACTCTGCAGAAGAAACAGAGATAAGACAAGAGCTGAACACTGTAAGTTAATTAATATAATTTGTTGATATGATTCTGCCCGAAAATTTACCAGTCCATACAGACACCTTTTCTTAGTATTAAACAGTCCAATGGCCGCCCTGTAATCCTCTATACTATTACCCATTTGGATTTAGCATTTCAGGGATAAAATCAGTACGACCATTGCTACATTTCAATATTGTTTGAACACTCACATCTATGAATCCACTTAAAACATTAGAACATATATACATATTATAACACAAGAAACAAATTAAATATATGTAAAAGTACTCACAATGGTATGAATGAGACCAAATTTGCATGTGGAGAAATTTGTTTCACAGATGTCAAATGGGATCTTTATTTACGACCCATGATTAATAGACAGAAAATAATTTTTAGTATACGTCATTTGTAAAAAAAAAAATGACAAAAATAAATATTTGAAATCAATTTGATAATTTTTTAATTCGTTGTACATAATATTTTTTGTAAATAAAACATTGCAGCAATTAGAACCGAGATGTCTGTACTCCAAAGTATATTTGTTTTTTCTATAATTATATGGTATCCCGAGTAGACTAAAATATATATTATAATATTTAGAAAAATATTGAGATAAATATCCCACACAAAGGAAAAAAAAAAACAAACACAACAATAATTTCATATAATAAGTCACTCAACAAACAAAAATATCTTTAATCAAATGTACAATACAGGTTAAGGATTATGTGCTCCATTCATTTACAAGGTTAAAAAAATCAAAAAAAATCAAAAAAAATCGTATAAATTCACTGGCTTTGCTGCAGCTGAGATCAGATTTAAATTTGCATGGTACCATTATAGGCTTATGTAAGTGATTCAAGACTTTATTCTTTACATGAGAATCTTCTTAAAAAGATATTGAAAAAAAAAAAAACAACAACAAAAAACAGAAAAAAACCAAAATTTTTTTTCTACAGCAAGTCGAACAAACCCTCACACTTTGTACAATCATTAGACATGCGTACTTCAATACTTTCATTACAAAAGGTTATTTATATTTTGAAGCAGTTAATCATAAGGCATGGATATTGTTTACAAAAATACTGTAACTGAGAAAGGGCATTCAAAATAAATGTAAAAAAGGCAGTAACAATAATTGATATTAATCGACCAACACAATACTATATCAATAATACAATGGGTATTATTTGAATATATAAGCACTTTAATCTTAATAAATGTTTCGGATTCCCTAATGGAACCTTGAAAAGTACAATTTTGAGAGGCTCCCTGTTGTTTTACAAACCAATGATAAATTTTCTGGGAAGATTTGATTGGACATAGCATAATATTGTAAAGGGGCATATGAAGGTATGACAACATGTTGACAATTTTAACAGAATGCAAATATGTAACATTGAAATAATTGCCATATATAATAAGTTATATGTAACTATATCATTAATGCTGAACACATCATGTATTAATATATATAAGAAAAACCTGACAATTTTCTTTACACTAACACAATATAAACCTTGCAAAAAAAAATCTACATCTATGAAAAATGTATAATTGAGTATATAAGCAGTTTATTTTTGTTTTAATTCAATAGTTAATGATAAATTTCAGTGTCACTTGTTTGTGAAGCTGTTTGCTCATGTACTGAACATTCAATGTTTTCTATGTCATCAAAGTTTGTAACTAATTGTTTTCTGCTAGTTTCAAGTTTTTTCACATATATTCGGCCATCAGAGGTCCAGTAAGTGTATATTTGACGATGGAATTTGAGTTGGGAAAGTCGTTTCACTAGTTCAGTCCTGTATTTTGTCAGATTCTCAGTAATAAAGACACCATCTTGGTCACCTTTGAGGGATTTCTTGTTGGTGTACACACTGTTTCTGGTCCTATAAGACAGAAATCTCACAATGACTTGTGATTTTCCCTTGTTTACTTTGCCTATCACATGGGATCTGCCTATGTCAGTTTTGATGATGTCTAAACCAAGCTTAGTATTGCATACTTGTAATACCAGGTCATCAGTGTCTACAGGATGAATAATTTTCCCCCTTTGATCTACTGGGACTTTAATATTGTGGAATCTAAGGCTTGTTCTCCTTGAATATTGTTCTTGGTTTTCCACTCTTATTTCTAGTTCTGAAATCTTATTAAATAGAGCATTGATTTCAGCATCTTGCTCCTTCTTTGACCGACCCTGTTCTAAGACTTTCTGCTCAAGTTTGGTGATTTTATCTGATTGTTCGGTTAATTGTTTGGAATGTCCATCTATTACTTCTTGCTGTTCGTTGATGGTTATTTGTTGACGTTTAACAGTTTCAATAAGGGGTTTAATGTTACTGTTAACACATGATTGAATACTTGACTCTATCACAGATACAATAGTTTCAGTAATTTGTTGTGTCAATACTGGCATAATCTTATCTAATACATCGGTACTAGTAAGGGCATCTATGACTTTGTCAGTTACATTTTTCCTTTGTACTGGAGGCTTAGTTGTTTTTTGATCACCCTCTCTCAAATCGCCAACAGAGTTACGGCGACGTATTTGTCTACCTTCCTGCATCTGGGTGGCAGGCAAGTCATTGGGACTGTCGGGTAATGGCCTTTTGTTTGACTTGGGTGTTTCATTTATTGCTATTGACTTAGAACCTGAATTTAAAAGTACTTCATCACTATTGTTTTGTTTCATGGAGGCGGCCATATTTGTTGTTATTGTTTATTAGTTGACACTTTCGATCTAAATACTGAAGATTAACAATCGTATTTTATATTCAAATTTCGGAGTTAGTATTGTTAAACTGCCCAGATACTTCATGGGACGTTTTAATTTAATAAATATTTATGTTATCCATCATTTTGATCCCATTTTTCGGAGGACTCGTTTACCAATCTAGCTGTATCATGCGCATGCCCAGCTTTAGGTGGAGTCAACCGACACTAAGTACTGATACACCATGCCCAAAAGCTGAACGCTTTGCTACCACTGCGAATGTCACTCCAAAAACAACCAATTCAAATTCTGTATTACCTAACACAGCTTCAAATGACATCCAACAACATGTAAATAGTGCAAATAGTGGTGATGTTGATATTCGCAATCTGACTGTCACTCTGATTCGGACAGTTGTGCTCCAGAGGTCATGGTACCAGATGCCTGGGTGTTCAGTTCAATGTAAAATGAACAAAAATACCCATAGCTATATGACAGTGTCAGGTACACCAAGGGTATTAATGTAAGTTTTGTGAACTGTTTTGTGGTCATTCTTCATCATCACAAGAATTTGTTACTGTTGGCATTAACCTTGGTACAGTATGATTGCTATTCTATTACTGGACCTTCAAACTAATAAATGTATTGTTCTTCCCATCTTTTCCCAATTCACATCATTTACGCGCTAATTTTCCCAAATATAAGGGATCCGGACCCCAGATACAAATGAGTAGGACCATTATTGACTTGTAATAAGCATGTCGGATTCAAAGCACTTTGTAATAAGCAAGTCGGATCTAAGGCACTTGTAATAGGCAAGTCATTTAGTAGTTTTCTGATTGGTTGCGTCCGTCGTCCTACGCCCCGTACAAACAAAGGGAGTTCGAGTATAACTGATAATATGATTACTTTTAATGGTATATCTGTATTAAACTAAGTTAGATTTAAGAGATATTCTCTTTAACCAAAGTATTATATGTCGTAAAGTTTTATTTTCAATGTATTATGTACTCTTTAGGTGAGCGACTGGGGGTATTAAATTCTGAGAAAGTGCCATTTCATCTATTACATATTAAGAAGTTATTGTTGAAGCCATGAATTTTTTGAGATTTTACCATGGATAGGAAATAATATGCACCCCCTTTTTTTTTTTTAGCTCACCTGACCCAAAGGATCAGGTGAGCCTTTGTCATCACGTTGCGTCGGTCGTCCGTCCGTACACAATTACTAATAATATTCTCCTCTGAAACCACTTGACCACTTAAGATCAAACTTTGGTGGAATGGTCCGTTGGTGATCCCCTTCCAAAATTGTGTCCGGCAGTCCCGACCTCCAACCAACATGGTCGCTGTTACTAAAAATAAAAAAATCTTCATCTCTGAAACTACTGGGCCAATTGGAACTAATCTTTGCTTAGTCCTTTGATGACCCCCTTTCAAAATTGTGTCCGGCAATCTAGACATCCAACCAATATGGCCACTGTTGCTAAAAACAGAAAAAGTGGATGAAATTTTAATTTTGTTCCTCTTAAACTACTGGGCCAATTGGATTCAAGCTTTGCTAAAATAATCTTTTGGTGATCCCCTTTGAAAATTTTGTCTGGCAGTCCCGTCCTCGGGCCAATATGGACGCTGTTACTCTTTATTAACGATTCTTTGCACATTAAGTAGGATGCAAGGTTTTACATGTCTTATCAAATCCTATAAAACCAATATGCTTATGTTATTTCAGTGAAATACTGTTCGTAGAAGAATATAATATGTGTGCTTCGTCGTACATCTGTTTTTAAAGATAGTTCTTGTTTCAAATTGTCTATCCTGTATATACCCTTTGCTTATTTCTCTCCCAAATCCTTTTTATTTAGTTGACTTTCAAATCGTAAAGGTTATTCCAGAAACACATCGTGCACACTTCTTTTGTTTTTATTGTAAAATAAAATAATAAAAAAATCTTGCTAGTTTTTTCTTCAAACAGAGCGCGTTTGATGCAAGCGACATTGTATTCGATTACGAACACCTTTTTCAAAAGCACTATGTTGTCTGTCAGTTTGAATTAGTGAATAAACTCAAAATATCTTAATATATTCACCGACTTTCAATAAGATGTTCTAAAGATCATCGGGATTAATGGAGAAGATGTCTTATCCATTTGTCTCTTTATTGGACAATAACATGTTTATATTAAATTAGATATCTTAGTTTATCATTAACGATATTAAGTCTCTCAATTAATTAGATTTTTGTTATTGACAATAACTCGGTCTGTTTTACTAACACAGGTTTACCCTGTCGCTCATGAAGTGGTATAGTATTACACTTTATTTAATAACAATATAAATACGACTACTTTACTGCTTGGTTTAGCTTAGCAAATAGAATAAAAAAGCTAGAGACACAGATTTCCCGTAAGGTCATGAGATAAGAAATTTCAATTTATCATCATTCAAACCTCGTTATGAATTACCAATCCTATTACATAGCCTAGTTAATATTGAAGATCCGTATGGAGTATGCATAGAACTGATAAAAGCTTCTGGTATTATCTGGTATGAACGAGTTAGTATTCATATAAAATCAATTCAGAGACAAAATTCCCATGATCTCTATCTTTACGATACAAAGGAGACGTCTAAGTTATATTAATATAATAAAAGACGTACTATTGAAGCCGTCATATAATAATAAAATACAAGTAGAAATAAAACCACAGGACTATAAATCCAGTTCAACATTAATAAGACATGAAAAACAAGACACTTTAGAAGCTATCTATATCGTATAACGAAACAACGGCATGGTCAAAAAGAACAATTGTGTCTTGTCCAATTGTCAAACAAGGCTACGTTGCTCCTTGGTTGAAGTCATCGCTGCAACAACTCTACGCTATTTGGTTGATCGTTACGAAATATACATATCCCATTTGACAATGGATCTTATCCTTTTTACGTAGATGTTTTCTTTCTTTTATCACCGATAAAACTTTTACCGGATTTAACTGTATAAATGAGTAACAGGGCGAGTGTCTAATAAGAAGCAGCAACTATTTACCCTCCGCGAACACCTGCGTTCACCCTCGATTTTTATGGGGTCCGTGTTCCTCATCTTTCGAGGTTTATGTGCTACTAAAACAATGATCCTAATAGATATTATATGACACAGTTAATAGTGGAGATCCGTATGGAGTATGTATAAAACTGATAAAAGCTTCTGGTTTGATCTGGTATGAACGAGTTAGTATTCATATAAAATCAATTCAGAGACAAAATTCCCAGAATCTCTATCTTTACGATACAAAGGAGACGTCTAAGTTATATTAATATAATAAAAGACGTCCTATTGAAGCCGTCATATAATAATAAAATACAAGTAGAAATAAAACCACAGGACTATAAAATCAGTTCAACATTAATAAGACATGAAAAACAAGGCACTTCAGAAGCTATTGATATCGTGCAACCAGACAACGGAATGGTAAAAAAGAACAACCCTGTCTTTCCCAATTGTCAAGAAAGCTACGTTGCTCTTAGGTTGAAGTCATCGCTGTAAAAATTCGACATCACTATCTGGTTAACCGTTACAAAATATTTATATTTCAAATGACAATGAGTTTTCTTCTTATTTAACGTAATACCAACCAACAATTGAAAATCAAGAAGAACTATTCGAGTCAATATATATTAGTTGAATTATGGTTATTAAAATAGTGATTCTGCTTGAAATCTGATGACTAAACTCCAGATTTTGAGTCTATCGATCCTACTCCCCTTTAAATAAACTTGGCTACGGGTCTGATTTGTAACATACCTAATGATATCTACAATATATCACTTCTAGTGGTTCCACTCGACACGTTATAGAAATGGAGACATCTTCCAGACTACATAGAGACCGACATAAAAGTGATCTAATAAATCACAATTATAGGGAGAAGTAGGATTACTGTTCTTTATTAGATTCAAGCCGCTAAGTAGTCAATCAAACCATAATCAGGGCGTTGGGAATTCCTTTCTGGAAGTATATAAATTAGATCATTTTGATCAATTAAACGGCAGAGAGGGAAGGGACGTGATATATACAGACACATCATGACTTCTATAATTCTCGTGCAAGGATATAGTTAATATCTCACGTTAATTAAGGAAAACCCAACTATCCATGTGTTTTGTGTGGAAACTATCATAATTTGCATAGAGAAAGCAAATACACGAGCACAATTATTGCTTGTAAGAAATGCCTTACAGACCATCTGACGAACACCCATGTGTTAAAATACAAATTAAGATAAATTATTGAAACCCAAAACTATTAAACAAACAGTAGAAAATGACTCTAAATCTAAACAATGAGCGCCCGATTGCAAGATGTTTATCACCAAGTGGCAGCTATATCATTGGGAGAACAAGTCACATTTAGATGCGATGATGGATTCCGCTTGTACTAAGACTAACACGTTTCGTTAGATTTTGTTACATAGTGCTAGCTCATTGAAATAACATTCCTCTTATAAACATGTGTTCATCCTCTCGGACACATTATTCTGATTCCGAGCCAGGTATTCTTTGCTCTTACTCCTTAATGCTGTATTTTTAGTTGAGAGGCAGCAAATACCTCTATCGTAGCACATGTATTTGGTTTGACTCGACCTGGGCTCGAATCCACGACTTTTTGCATCTGAGACGAGCACGATATCCATTATACCACCGATGGGGTTAAAAAAAAATAACAATGCTAATACCCTTTATATGTAGAATAAATAAAATATTGAAACTCAATATGTACAAAACTATTTATGATCTTGTCCTTTTTGTAATTTTTGAGTGCCATAGTGATTTTACTGAACGTTGAGCAGGACGTACTGTCCAGTTTGAGTAACATGAATGATTTAAATTGAGATTTTTTCATAAAATGCATCTTCATTTCAAGGAACAATATTATTATAAGCATGGCTAAATGGATATGCTTATAGTCTAGAAACACTTTTTTATTGAAACATATGCACCAATCCAGTAGAGGGCATAAATAAATATTAGAGAAAACCGAAGAGGCAATCAAGAATGGAAAACCCAGAAACACTGGCAACATTGGGCACACGATACACAGAACAAAGACAAACAAAACAAACACGGAAAGCTAAAATGATGAGGTACACGGATCCCACCAAAAACCGGGGGCGTGTAAGGGATAACGATTTAACCTCTTTTTCCAATTTTCGATTGAATATTGGAGCTGTTCTGACAGGATGGTTTTGGTTTTCATTCTATTGTTAACAGTTACTTTTTGAAGCGATATAATTGGCCGAAAAAAAAAGTTCATCGACAAAATAAAATGAGTACAAGAACTATTGATGAGTGCAGCTAGACTGTCAAGGGTGATATAATCAGTAAAGAATGCATACAACTGTGAGCTCGTTTCATACATGTACGTTTAGCGACCGTCATTTACATCAATTCAGCCTTATCTAATAAGCATTTTGGAAAATATGAGTATACAAAATAATTTTGAGCTATTTCACCAGCCACATGCACACGAACCACTCCTCTTAAGAATATATTTCAACCAATCTAATTCCGTTGAGCGTACCTGATGAAGGTTATTCCAAAAATGTGTCATGCGCACTAAATATAATATTTACGTTCTTATTCGCAATCGACAAGTATTCTAACTAGGATCATACTATATATATAAATGCCTATCAATTCGTAAGACTGTCTCCCCCAGATGTCTTCAGTGACTCAGTACTTGATGACATTCAATTAATTGATACCAGCTGGGGAAATTGACACAATATGATATTAATTAATATGAAAATAAGGATTACATCTTCTATAAATAGACTCAATTGTGTTGGACTTTAGATTTGTATATTTAGGTGCTTCTGGACTAAACAACACATTACGGAATGCGCATGTCTGATCCACTAAATTAATATTTCATTTTTAATGTCTTATTATTTACCATTTGCAAAAAGGAAGTTCTATAAAGTTATTGATATAATCAGAATGTCAACCATGTCTGTCAGCTTATTTGTTTGATATCAGATACAATAGTCACATTAGTATAGCTTGAATATTAGCATGACAACAAGAACAAAAAGCACATTTGAACTATTAAAATACTTCGCCTATAGCACTTTCTTTATAAAAGTACCACCAATATATTTTCCTGATATTTGTATATTTCAAGTCTAAATCGACAGATGGCATAGTTTAAATTGATCTGATAAAGTCATGATGTAGGCGAATACACTTGACATTAAGGTTACAATGTTTACGTGGTATGTTAACTTTAAAGCCCATAGGTAATTTACAGCGATACTGCAGAAAATGGGGGCACAGATTACAACTAATAACAATGACTTAGACTTTAAGATCAAATTAATTTCCGGTTTGAGATCACGTGATTCACGCCATTTTATATTTAATGGTATTATTATTTGTCGTAATTGCCGTATAAGTATATTAGATTACGTAATAGACAAATAACTATGTTAATTAAAACTGGGACAAAAGTAAACTCTTAAAGTATTTATAACCGCAATCCAAGCATGAGTTTGCAATCATCGTCTATGACATTTGATTTCATGCAATTAAAGACAGCCATTTTCCTGATTGTATACGACATTTGGGATTCATAGTGTATTACTTACATTTCCTGGTCTACTTCTGTGTAATTCGTAAACATCTCTGAAATGATTGTTTTATGTAGTGCTTGCGTTATAATTATTACACAAGGGTTCGGGTCTGAATGAGTTGGGTAGTTGGATTACCTAGCAACTCATAGAAGCCTATCACCAATACGGCGTGGGTTCACGCCCGGCTTTGTAAATTACAAAAAGGGTGCACTCGACTCGCAGCCGCAAGTGATAAAGCATACCAGTTGCTTGCCCATGGTCGGTGATTCTCTCCGGTTTCTTCCACCACTAAAACTGGTCGCCATGATATAGCTGAAATATTGTTGAAAGTGGCGTTAAACACCAAAAATCAAAATCAAATCTATAATTATTACACAATTGATGTTTCGTCTTTTTTTGCATGAATCAATGCCAATGGAAATTTGAAACTTTGCAAAAGACTGGGGGCTATAAGGGCCAAAATAGGCCCACCTCAGATGTCGATAAAATGTTCTTCAAAATATGTTCCCAATATGTGCTTTTCAGAAATACAGTTATTTAAAAGTTAGTTAATATGTGCATCTATTTCCTTACATTGGACCAATAAAGTTAGGTAATGAAAAGCAATTAACGTCAATTTTTTCAGAATACAGAACTTACGACGTATCATTGTATTCTAATGCGTATCTTAAAATAATGATTAAAAATGAACAAAACTCGATAAGCAAAGCATAGATTTGACTTAATATGCAATGTGGATTGATTTAAGGAATACAACATGTTTCAAAGCTGTATTATGAAATAATTACATTACTTCCGTTTTTCATTGAAATGTTTGGTTGTGAAGTGGTCACATAAAAGAGATGTTTTACATCCTAATAAAACTCAAACTCGAACTTGCACGTGCCTCCATGACGACGTCAGATGTAAACAATCAATGGCGTAGTAATTTCCAACAGCAATAATCTAACACAAATAAAATTCACAACGAAAAATTCAACTATAATAAATTTTGGTGTGATTTAATTGTAATTATAAGAATTGAATGCTAGCGCGCTTCATACAAAATGTGCTTCGGTCCACGTTTTTAGACACCAATAAAACTACGAAAAAATGCATTCAATTCTTAAATAAAGGTGAACAAATAGTATTATTATACCTTACATTATATATTATATATAACATAAAAGTGATGTTTTTACAAAAAATGCCATGTTCCATGTCTGTCCGGAAATGTATGCGTTTTTGCATTCCGGAATTACAATCTTGACCGGAAGCTAAAAACACAAATATGAAGTTTATGAAAACACAAGATAAAAACACACAAATAAGTGTTTATTGCATCCAACATTATTGTAAATAGAGTTTCGGTATAATACACCAATTATTGTCTGCATTTGCGGTGAACATCATAATTGTTCACCCTTGGGATGTTGTTTTCCCTCGGGCTTGTATAATATCGCAACGTCACCCATTTTCGACGGTCGCTTGTTGTTGACGGTTTGCTTCACGTGATAAAATCTCACATTATTTTGATCACTTTATTTGTCAGAGGTTATATTATGATGCTGAAATTACTTTAAAATGATCTCAAGAAATCTGATATACAACTATCATCTTTCATTGTTAGAACTACATACCACATCTATTTTTTCACGTTCAAAATGTCTTTCTTCGTGATTAATTTTTTCATCACGATAAAAAAAAGCCATAATCATTTAAAAAGGAATCTGGTGCAGACCAATTGTAGTTTCATCGTCTGCTATGACATTGATAATGTAAATATTGAGGTCATACCCCACTCCAAGCGAGCACATTGATCATTACACCACCGATGCGGTTAAAGAGGTAATCAGAGGCCGTAATTCGAGGAAGAATAGGCAATACATTGACTAAAAGAAAATAGACCAAAAATGGTCCACGAAGGGATAGGGTTTGCAGTGCCTGATCCACTAGTGACACCCGTCTTGTTATTGTAAATTTAATTGCTACTCATGTTTTATATTATCATCCTCTAAAGAGCTAACGTCGTGGGTTAAGCTGCAAGTATACATCTTTTGTAAGGCAAACCGCAGGCGCGCCTTACAAAAGATTTCTACTTGCAGCTTAACCCACGATGTTAGCTCTTTAGAGGATGATAATGTTTTTGTCTTCTGTGTAGCGTTTTTTTAGTGTTCGTGTTCTATATTGTCGTCTGTATAGCGATTTTAGTGCATCTGCTGTATAATAAATGACCCATTTCCATGTGACCTTCACCAGTGTTTTAAATAACACGTCACAGCTTGTGTTGATGTGAGTGTTCTAAAAATAGCCATCCAATAGCCATAGGTGACCTAATACCACTGCTTGTATAACCCAGTTCAGATATCTTGCATAATATATCACACTGCACACATGATACACGTTATAGTATAATTGCATGCAATATTTTTGCCAGTTTCCATTTTCTTTTGAAATAAGTAATCCTTCAAAATAGCTGCAGCTGCTTTATTTTGTTTTATTATTCTCGGATTGTCCTCATTTCATAGCATATTCTCTGGGGGACGCAATCTTAGACATTAATCGAAATTAACATTGTATTGTGCAGGTGTAATTGTTAGTTTCAATGATTAATAAGATTTACTCCAACCTACGGAATATCAAAATACATTACATTTGTAATGTTATATGATATACGCATCTAATATTACGTTTATCTACTTGTGTTCGTTAGTATGAGCAGTTTATGTAATAATTCAGACTCATTAGAGGGGGCGGTCGTGGTCGTGATCGCATAGTAGTTGGATTTATTACTACCTATGCAATCAGTGTCAGTGACTTGCGATATGTCGGTTGTTTTCTCCGGTTCCCTCCAGCAATAAAACTGACCTCAACGATATAACTGAAATATTGTTAAAAGTGGCGTTAAACAGCATAAACCAAACCAGATTTCTTATAATATTCAAAACGGTTCTGTAATTACAGTGTCTCCTGTCTAAACTGAACCCTGCTTAAACCAGCATCCTCTATGAATGAGACTTTAAATAAAGTCGCAATGTATGAAATATTTGTATCTTTTACCTGTATATCTCGAACCAGTTTCATATTTCGAACACAAAAGTTGGCGCCAAGGAGATTTTGTTTAGACATAAGTCACTGTATCAGTAGTTGCATTAACGTTTGGCTTATATTGTTTTAAGGAACGATACTGATTCCGTTTGTTGCGCTAACGCTAAGCCAAAAATTGTTTCTGTATTTCTAGCGGGATTTTTGAATGGGTCAATACTACTTATTATGTTGAATTGTTTCAAGAGTATATTATTATGTAAGTGTGATCATTCGACTTGGTTATGAAAAATCATATTCGAGACATGTTGGCATTGCTAAATAGCTACTGAAGATACAAATTATTAAGAAAAATGGGAGAGTTTATCCCTCAATTGTAGATCGTTGTTTGTCTTTTTGTAATTTTTCTTTTGACTATTATGTTGTCTGTTCTTTTTCGATTTATGGATTCTGATTACCCCTTTGGTATCTTCAAGTATTGAAAAAAATTCAGTAAATGTCGAAAAATAATTAAAAAATAAAAACAAAAATTACGACAATCAAAGTAGAATTCGAGTCACATGCGAGACAGACACTGCCCAGAGATCAACTGATTCAAGATGTCGACCGTAACGCTTTCCACGTGAAGACTTCATTGTAGCTGTTGTTAACCCCTGTATTAAAACACAGGACTGGGCTGCACACACCTCAATAATTAAATTGAAGTCTCCATTAAACCTTAAGTTCAAATTAAATTCAAGTAATTTTAAGTGTCAAAAAATAAGATTTAATTGTTAAATTGACATTTAAATTTAATTGCGGGTTGTGCCACCCAGTCCAGATCTCTAAATTAGTGTGCACGACGCGTTTCTGGAAGCAGTTTACTCGTCTATAGCAATTTTCTATCCATAAAATTAGTAAATAACAACGTTATCTGCACTACTGAAGAATAATACTGTATCATTATCCCTATTAACTACATCTTATATTAAGCACAGGTCCAATGTATCGCATATCTTTGTTACATAAGCTTTATAAATATAATGTTATTTTAAGTAGACAAGCATGACAATTGACATAAACTGGGTGAATTATATTACTCTGTGCAGACGATTGCAATATTGCACATGATAGGTTAATATCAATGGAGAAATAAAACTTAATGGATGCTGTATTTTAAATTATCCTTAAAGAGCATTTTATTATTAAGTGCACTACTCAACTATTATGTATACGTCAGTATTTGAGCAATAAATTAAAACGAAAGTAAGAAATAGCGTATTTTAATGACTTTAAAATTTCATTTGTATGTTGTTTTCCCCCTTTTTCGCAAATTGCCCCGCGCATTGCAAGTATATAAAAGTCAGAGAATACCGAAGGGGAAATAAAAATGGACAATTTAAAGAAACTGGTAACATAGGATACACAAGACGAAGAAAAGCAAAACAAAGACAGAACACAAGATGTGTTGGACAAATATACGCAAGCAAACACAAATAACGTGAAAAAGACATCAGTCCTCCTACAAACAACTGGAGGTAAAGACGAACCGTATTATGCGTCTAACTTAATGAGAAACGTCGTAACAGACGATACTATCATATCACAAACATCTTAACAGAAAATATATATCACATCACAATCACAAACCGTCAAACATCGTAACAGATGGGATCCATAATTTCCCAATCACAAATGTTAAATGGACGATAGGTGGGTGTTCAGAATTTTCAGGTATTATTAATTGATGATAGCATAAATGCAAATAACAAACAAACAAAAAACCAAAAAAAAAAAAAAAAACAAACAAACAAACAAAACAAAAAAGAAGAAAAAAGGAAAAACAAAACAAAAGGATTCCAAATGCGGTCCATGTTATTACAATTGGACGGATTTATTCGAAAACTGATTGAAAGAGCCACATAATTTAATTGTTAACCACTTTTGAAATATACTATATACGCACAAAGCGAGATAACTAAAAGAAGTTGATGAAAAATATTTGAGTCCCAAAATGATATGAGGTAATCACAATTGTGTTCCGCCCAGTTCTTAAATTACTACGAAATGTCATGCATAATAGTTTTAGATAGTCAAGAAAGAGAGAATGGTGTCAAAAAGTAGCGCGTTCTTTCGTTCGTTGTATATATATATACATAGTGCGTATAGGGTGCTTAACATTAATATTTTCTGGTTTTTATCAGTACATACACATAAATAATGTTAAAGGCACAGCCATCAATTCAAGAAGTAAATTTTAACCTCTTGGCGCAATGTAATTATTACATACGTTTTAAATGAATTAATTGTTACACTCGCATATTAGTTTATTTGTAAACATAGAATACATATAATAAGCTAATGTAAGCACAATTTCACATTGCTAGTTTTACTGCTCGGATATAGGTGATGTTTTGTAAGAAGATGCTATTAGGAAAAAAACTACTTCACAAGAACGATCATGAAATGAAATGTACATGATAAAATTAATTGTTTTATATTCATCAGAGGTCAATTTCAATTTATCTTTGCTTTGATGCTTTACATCCTCTAGAATAACGTTCTAATTAGCAATACAACATTATCTATTACACATATGCTCATGGAAATAATATAATACCATCTTGGTTATAAGGAGTATAATTTTTGTACTATTTCCTAATATAAGCCGAAGGACTAATCTTGCCTCTTTTGTGTGGAATGTCAGCTATATTTTATACAGAGACCAAGTTTATAAGCAATAAATCAAAACGAGACATGGGACAGCATAAATAGTGATTGCCAAGTTAATAGAACATACAATGGATAGGGTCAGAACAGTTGACTTTGAAACAGACAGCCAACATCTACTCATGGCCAGTGGTGAATCATTGAAACCTGTTCGATGTTTCTTAAAATCCCAGCAGCGCGACAATTTTTAAATATGGAGGATATCTTAACTTTCTATCCGCATAGACTATGCCCACCCTACGGTACGAGGAATATCAACCCGCATGAAGAAGAGAAAAGGTATTAGTTAGATGAACCGGAGTTTTCCAAGACTTTATATTTTACCTTATAGAGAAGTTTGATCGTTTTACTTTCTGCGTTGATCTAGAGATAGAAAATAGCATCATATTGATTCGATAAAGCGCCGTCTTTACAATAAATGTACGAATGTTGTATTAATTTACGCATTTTGACTGCCTTTTCGAAAATATATTCTGTATTTTGTCCACCTTCAAATTCTGATTCATACTTTTGCAGGCTAAAAATATATAAAAGTAGTTGTTATCTCAACCATAAGATCCACTTTACATAGAACAATGGTTTTACTCAAGCATTGCATTGGTCAGATGTTTTTGTCGGGACATATTGATCAGTAAACTAATTAGCGAAAGCAATTTGATCAATCACAGTTTGTGAACTAGGTTAGAAGGGAAGTCAAGTTGGCAAGTCATAATCAATATGAATCATTGTTTACGTACAGACAAGCTTATTGTTCTTCATTGACTTTTAAGTAGTACATAATACTGTAGTCTTACCAGGTATGGATATATGTTAATGTCGGGAGCATAGTGTCTGCTGATATATTTTATATTTGTGATGAACACGTACATAGTACACGTGTACCCAAATAAAGACTCCATATACCACTGACCATGTTAATGTCAGGAACATAGTGTCTGCTGACATGTTTTATATATTGTGACGCAGACGTACATAGTACACATGAACCCAAATCAAAACTCCATATAACATGGACCTTGTTAATGTCGGAAGCATAGTGTCTGTTGACATATTGTGTATATTGTGACGCACATGTACATAGTACACGTGTTCCCAAATAAAAACTCCATATACCATTGACCTTACTAATGTCGGGAGCATAGTTTCTGCTGACATATTTTATATATTGCGACGCACACGTACATAGTACACGTGTACCCAAATAAAGACTCCATATACCATTGACCTTGTTAATGTGCGGAACATAGTGTTTGCTGGCATGTTTTATATATAGGGACGCACACTTACATAGTACATATGCACCCAAATAAAGATTCCATATACCACTGACCATGGTAATGTCGGGAACATAGTGTCTACTGACATGTTTTATATATTGTGACGCACACGTACATAGTACACATGAACTCAAATCAAAACTCCATATACCATTGACCTTGTTAATGTCGGAAGCATAGTGTTTGCTGACATATTTTATATATTGTGACGCACACGTACATAGTACACGTGTACCCAAATAAAGACTCCATATACCATTGACCATGTTAATGTCGGGAACGTAGTGTCTGCTGACATGTTTTATATATTGTGACGCACCCGTACATAGTACACATGAACCCAAATCAAAACTCCATATACCCTTGACCTTGTTGATGTCGGGAGCATAGTTTCTGCTGACATATTTTATATATTGCGACGCACACGTACATAGTACACGTGTACCCAAATAAAGACTCCATATACCACTGACCTTGCTAATGCTGGCATGTGAATGCCGAAGCACTGACTACTGAGGGAATGCTACCATCGAGTACTAATAATCCACCAGCAGAGGTATCGACCCAATGGTAGTATTAACGTTGTATTTGTTTGTAATATACCTGAATTGTACTTATAGAGAAATGTATAGAATATATTATAGTCCAGGTTTTATTGACATATAACAGACTCTGTATTTCTAAGCATAGATAAGTAATAGTTATGGTGATTAACGTCACTTTCAACAATATTTCAGTTATATCGTTGTGGTAAGTTTAATGGTGGAGGAAACCGGAGTACCCGGAGAAAACCACCGACCTGCCACAAGTCACTGACAAACTTTATCACATAATGTTATATCGAGTACACCTCGTCATGAACGGGATTCGAACTCATATCTTTAGTGGCGATAGGCACTGATTGCATAGGCAAATCCAACTACCTACCATACGATCACGACCAATGTTATGGAGCGTATATATCTTTGAATTATGTTACTTACCTGTTTGTACCAGATCAGATACCAATAAAACGAACAACCACCTCTCACCTCAAATAATTGACAACAAATACCAATGCACATGGCATTGGAAATCCAGGTCCTGGCTTGAGACAGGCACAACAATGTTGCTTGGTTAAACCGGTTAATGGTATCATAATTGGATATCCAAACAAACAATAACACACTTGCAACTTTAGTATCATTTTCAGCATCATCAGTAATGTACTTGGAATAAGCTCAATCTCATACAGGAGTGTCCATAGAATTATTCCTCACAAATACAAAGCAAATAGATTTACCTGGTTTGTAGCTAGAGTAACACAACGGGTGCCACTAGTGAAGCTGGAAGTGCTTACCCTTCCGGAGCATCCGAGTTCACCACCGGTTTTGTATTGGGGTTCGTGTTGCTAGTTCTTTAGCTTTGTGTGTAATGTGTTTTACATCGTTGTTTCTCCTTTTGTCTTTTTTCTTTTAGTCCATGTATCTTTGACTTACGGATTATGATTACCCATAAGGTCCCTTCAGACTCTTCCTTGATAACTAATTATTGGAGAATCATCAACAACAAACACAAACAACTCATCTGACACACCATCAAAGCATTAATAAGACTGTATACAGCAATTGATGAACATCTAGTTTATGTTTGCGACATGAGCATAACTACTTTACCTTCCGGAGAAGCTGTGTTCATCCTGATATTTAGTGGAGTTTGTGTTGCTCATTCTTAATTTGTCTATTTTTTGCAGATCATTGTTTTTGCCTTTAAGCATTTTCTTTTCGCTGTTTTCTGCGATCTACGGCCTCTGATCACTCTTTTGGTATCTTAAAAATGTTCACATGGCCAGGATAAACTGGTCGATGGGATCTCAAATCCTCCTTTACCTTTCCGATTGTAGATGAAGTCTCCTGATGTCTTTATGATACTTAAATTTGCAAATATTGTATTTGTAAATCATTAGATTCAAATTGTTTGTGTTTTGCTTCTAATTTAAATAGGTTTGGGCCCATAAAACTAATTCAACCCCGCCACCTTTTAATGATAAATGCAACAAGCTAGAAAAGTGAGTGGTCATGTATATGTGTATTAAGTATATCGATTTTGCCTCTTTAACGATGTTCTGACAATGTGAAATTTTTCTCGTTTAACACGACGGGTGCCATTAGTGGAACAGGAACTGCATACCCCCCCCCCCCCCCCCCCCCCCGTCGATCTGTAGTTTTATATGAATGTTTTGTAGATCGTTGTTTGTTCTCTTGTCTTTTGGTCATTGTGTTGTCTTCAATTTACGGATTCTGATTTGGTATTTCAACCTTTTCCTACTTAGTACAATGCAACACATATATCAACTGATGTCTAAGCAAATAAACAGACGTACATAAATAAATAGCCGTGTATACATGAATGTTATTCGCCTCATAAAAAATATCAATGTATCGTTTTTTCTCTTTTTTTTAGGAATTCTGTTTTCAATTAACGTCTAAGCTATGTGTTGTAAACAAAACTAATTACTCTAATTATATAATTTACTATTGAGGTTTCGTAGATTAATGTGACACATGGTCTTAAATAGCCGTTCTGAACAATGTCTTATAGATAACAATGGAGGTTAAATGAGAATGGGAAAGACAAATATATGGTGACAATTGTGAGTTACTGCTATTAAACGCTGACATAAATAAGCAAACACGAATTAATGGTAACTATTATAAATCCACATGTATAAACAGTTTGTCCCACAGCTGCAATCCTTTATTCGAAAAATGAAGAAAAAAAAATGCACAAACTCTGGAATCATTTAATGTTTGTGAACGTACTGAAATATTACAGCATAATTACATGTCAGCGCCGACATCAAATGTGTCATACCCAGCTGGTCTATGTATGCCCAAGGGAGATAAACCTACCATATGTTATGCCCAAGGGAGATAAACCTGCCATGTCTTACAAGTGTGCTAAATAAATTCCATTAATAATAGCAAAGATCGGTAGAGCTATTATTAGCTCAGCTATTTATATTTAGAATGATGTCATTGTTTAAATGCCCGGATGTCAGACAAACAAATTTGAACGCAAGCACGATAACACTGATATTATAAACAAAGATTTCGGTAATAAAATGGAACATACAAAAGAGAAACACCAATCCGAGGGTGTTAAACATGGTTGTTATGGAACATGCAATTGCGATACCAGATACAGACATCGTGAATGTATAAAAGATGTGTTTTTTTTTTATTCCTTTCCCAAACGTTGGGTATAATTGAAGAATAATGAAGAATAATTAAGAATAATAAAGAAAACAACCCAAATTTGTGTTGTTTTATGTTTTATTTATAGGAATAGTATGCATTTGATAATCATTTTGAATACAAAAATAATATAAAAAAAAATTAAGAAAACGATATACTTTTCGTTTAATATTATTCACCTTTGAAGTAGGTCGGGTTTATTTCCTGTCGCCTTTAAACCCCTGCATCTCTTTAACTGAACAATCGAGGAACTTTCAAAATCATCGATATTAATGTATGCACCAGGTACATCATCAGAAGAAAGATTTATTTTTTGGAATTCTTGAGTAGACGCCATTGATTTTATCGATTTGCTTGTTTGAGGTGAAGTCACGTGACATAGTTATGAATAAACATTAGCATTTTGCGACTTATCTACCGATCTTTGCTATTGCTAAATTTTTGTTTATGTCTAACAAAGTTGTCAATATTATTGTGATGTTATGAATAACGTTTTGCTATGAAAATATTTGAAATTAATTTATGCATAATAAGGGAATTTTACAGCAGCAAGCACAACAATCATAATAAGCATCTATGCGTCATCTACAACAATAATCCTGATAGGTCATCACACCTTGTCTTAGATATTTGTTGTATTTTCATCTTCATCGTTGAAATAACTGAGGTTGACATTATCTAATAATATTCAACATTTTGTGAAGTTCTTGCAGTACCAGAGTAATCAAATAGTTGTTGTTTCAATTTTACGAAATAACCACTTTAAAGGAAAGGATATTACACTGTACCAAACGTTTACGAATGACATATTATATTATCATTGCTGTCAGTTAGAGGCTTATCAATTGTGACGAACTATATTCAGAATTGAATGCAATACTTCTAGGAAAATAGTTTACATTAAAATTAGTTTAAAGGGGCATTAGCTACGACTTTGACAAAAACAAATTATGTTTTGGAAATTGGTAAATAGCTTTAAAATGATGAAATAAAGGTAATATTTCACATTAAACAGCTTATCGTACCACTTTTCGCCTTTTGAGAAAGAAAATTACCATCGATTTATTATTTCCTTGCAAGCAAATAATTTGACCTCGCTTTCTCCGTATGCAACTGACCTTACTAGTGACAAGTAAAAACGAATAATTTTGTCGCTTATTGACTGCAAACTTGCATGGTTCTTTGTCCGTAATTAACGCCGACTAAAAGCAGATTCACAGAAAATAAGAAATAAGTGCATTGTTGTACTGATTTAATGACGATTCGGCAAACTCGGTGAACAATGCCGATAATTAATAAGATGGCGTCCATTTCTTGATGATCTCAAAACACGAGCAGTTGCACCTTTTTTCCCCGATGCGCGTACATTTCATAACATGTATAAGTTACAGAAACACTTTTTATTAAGGCATCAATCATATCTGATAGTTTTTATGGGTAACCAAAATTTACGATTTTGGCAGATAATGACCCTTTAAGTTATTATTAAATTTTGCAGAAAAGTTACAATTCCTTAATAATGTATTCATGATTAAAGCTAAAGGTCTGTTCCTCAGGTAGAGGTAACATCAACCAAATTTGACTATGCTGTTTGGGTCCTTTGGTTTTCTTGCCCTCGAAGATTTTTATTTTCTTTGGCTTTCCATTTTGTTGACTCTGAGCATACATGATGACGATTATTTCAGAAACGCGCCGTGAATGAGATATCTAAGTTTTTATTTAATCAATAGAGAGACTCAATTTGTTGAACTTCGTAGACATCAAGATTCTGCTACAAAACTAACCAAAACTTATCGAAGCGGAACGGTAACTTTTTTAATTAAATAACAGTAATTTGTACCCTAGTAATTCATAATGAACTTTTTGTTTTAATTAAGATAATCTAATTTTCACGTTAGTGAAATATTACACACCTAATTGTGCTAAAATATTGTATTTTTCACATGTTCATATAAAAGTATATTTGATTAAGAATATTAGAAAACAGATACATATTTCTCAAAATAATGCCTGTGAACACAATGAAATTAATTAATTTTTGGCTCTAAATTAAAATTCCGATTAATTACTAAACACGTATTATTGTCTTTATTAGTCAGTTTGAGGTTGTTGACAATTCGGGCGCTTTCTCCGTCTATTCCACTCTTGAATGAGTGAGTGATTGTTGCTTAGCGCCAACTCAACAATTATTTAGCTATATCATAGCGAGAACAAGTTAATTTTCAATGAAATGATAAAGTCCGCTTTGTTCTAGACCAACGCGCTTAGTTGGATTTTTATAAGGCTGGCTCACTGAAACAACAGTCCGCGGATAGACATGTCGCCCCATGTTACGTAACTGGGGCTAGATAGTTAAATAACAACACTTCACATGATAAATGTTCTATTAAATTAAATACATGAAGAATAATCCAGTAGTTAAGAATATATATAGATTCTCCCGTTATTTAACACGAACTTTATTTCAAAATCCTTTGGCGGACCTCTACAAAATTCTGCGGGGAAAGACACGAGACATTTTAATCCTCTAGAGGATTACAGATGTTTCCACCACTGGTTCAGCGGGGTTAAAATGCCGTAATAATGGGAGTAAAAACGTTATGTAATTCGTTAACGTTATTGAAACATTATAAAGTTATAGAGAAGTTATAAGTTATAAATCCATTATGAAATAAGTTATCGTTATATCGTTATAAAGTTAGCATTATTGTTATATATCAACTAGAAAAGTTATGTCCACTCTATACAATAGGAGTCAAGGTTAGGAATGTTCTGGAATACACTATTTTGGGTTGTCCAGTTCCTTGTAAGCGGATGAGGTATCGAATCGGTATGACTAAGTACGATTGTCCTCTAAGTGAACTTCGGTTAAAGTGTCATTTGTATATATTAAGTAAAGGGCGGACCACAGACTCATGTCCAATGTATATCTGGTATGTAACGGGTACGCAATGTCAGCTATTATGAAAATAATACTGTCAGGAACATGGCAGGTACATCACAGGTAATTCCTCGACGATGTAAGTAGTCGATGCACAATCTCGGTAGGTGCAGAAACAATTGTTAGTTAATTAACACAATTATATTTGTAACGTAATTGTGTTACACCCACTCGGACACATTATCCTGATTCCGAACCAACCAGTTTTTTCTCTTTCTCCTTAATGCTGCGTGCTTAGCGGAGAAGCAACAAACACAAATTTTATAGTCTTTGGTTTGACTCGACCGGGGCTCGAACCCACGATCTACCGCACTCTCTAGGCGAGCACGCTAACCATAACACCGTCGATGCGGTTGATATAAAACGCATTGCTTTATTATTCACACACACGACAATTAATTATAATACAAAGAGATTACCAAAGTCAACATAAAAACTCCAGTAACAGTACAATAATATAGTAAAGTCACTAGTACTGCTAATCCTTCCGCAACACCTGAGTTCATCCCTGGGCTTAGTGGGGTTCGTGCTGCTGGATCTTTAGTTTTCTGTGTAGTGTTATGCGTAACATTGTGTTTCCTTTTGTCCTTTTTCTTTTGGCTGTTGTGTTGTCTGTCTTTTGGTAATTGTATTGTCTGTCTTTTGGACATTATATTGTCTATCTTTTGGCTATTGTATTATCTGTCTTTTGGCCATTGCATTGTCTGTCTTTTGGCCATTGTATTGTGTGTCTTTTGGCCATTGTATTGTGTGTCTTTTGGCTATTGTATTGTCTGTCTTTTGGCTATTGTATTGTCTGTCTTTTGGACATTGTATTGTCTATCTTTTGGCTATTGTATTATCTGTCTTTTGGCCATTGCATTGTCTGTCTTTTGGCCATTGTATTGTGTGTCTTTTGGCCATTGTATTGTCTGTCGTTTGGGTATTGTGTTTTCTGTCTTTTGGCCATTGTATTGTCTGTCTTTTGGCTATTGTATTGTCTGTCTTTTGGCCATTGCATTGTCTGTCTTTTGGCCATTGTATTGTCTGTCTTTTGGCAATTGCATTGTCTGTCTTTTGGCTATTGTATTGTCTGTCTTTTGACCATTGTATTGTCTGTCTTTTGGCTATTGTATTGTCTGTCTTTTGGCCATTGCATTGTCTGTCTTTTGGCCATTGTATTGTCTGTCTTTTGGCCATTGTATTGTGTGTCTTTTGGCCATTGTATTGTCTGTCTTTTGGCCATTGTATTGTCTGTCTTTTGGCCATTGTATTGTCTGTCTTTTGGCCATTGTATTGTCTGTCTTTTGGCCATTGTATTGTGTGTCTTTTGGCCATTGTATTGTCTGTCTTTTGGCCATTGTATTGTGTGTCTTTTGGCCATTGTATTGTCTGTCTTTTGGCCATTGTATTGTCTGTCTTTTGGCCATTGTATTGTCTGTCTTTTGGCCATTGTATTGTCTGTCTTTTGGCCATTGTATTGTGTGTCTTTTGGCCATTGTATTGTGTGTCTTTTGGCCATTGTATTGTCTGTCTTTTGGCCATTGTATTGTGTGTCTTTTGGCCATTGTATTGTCTGTCTTTTGGCCATTGTATTGTCTGTCTTTTGGCCATTGTATTGTGTGTCTTTTGGCCATTGTATTGTCTGTCTTTTGGCCATTGTATTGTGTGTCTTTTGGCCATTGTATTGTCTGTCTTTTGGCCATTGTATTGTCTGTCTTTTGGCCATTGTATTGTCTGTCATTTGGCCATTGTATTGTCTGTCTTTTGGCCATTGTATTGTGTGTCTTTTGGCCATTGTATTGTGTGTCTTTTGGCCATTGTATTGTCTGTCTTTCGTCGATTTACGTCTTCTGATTACCCCTTTGGTATCTTAGATTTACGGCTTCTGATTACCCCTTTGGTATCTTAGATTTACGGCTTCTGATTACCCCTTTTGGTATCTTAGATTTACGCTTCTGACTACCCCTTTTGGTATCTTAGATTTACGGCTTCTGATTACCCCTTTGGTATCTTAGATTTACGGCTTCTGATTATCTTCTTTGGTATCTTAGATTTACGGCTTCTGATTACCCCTTTGTTATCTTAGATTTACGGCTTCTGATTACCCCGTTGGTATCTTAGATTTACGGCTTCTGACTACCCGTTTTGGTATCTTAGATTTACGGCTTCTGATTACCCCTTTGGTATCTTAGATTTACGGCTTCTGATTACCCCTTTAATATCTTAGATTTACGGCTTCTGATTACCCCTTTGGTATCTTAGATTTACGGCTTCTGATTACCCCTTTGGTATCTTAGATTTACGGCTTCTGATTACCCCTTTGGTATCTTAGATTTACGGCTTCTGATTACCCCTTTGGTATCTTAGATTTACGGCTTCTGATTACCCCTTTGGTATCTTAGATTTACGGCTTCTGATTACCCCTTTGGTATCTTAGATTTACGGCTTCTGATTACCCCTTTTGGTATCTTAGATTTACGGCTTCTGATTACCCCTTTTGGTATCTTAGATTTACGGCTTTTGATTACCCCTTTTGGTATCTTAGATTTACGGCTTTTGATTACCCCTTTTGGTATCTTAGATTTACGGCTTTTGATTACCCCTTTTGGTTTCTTAGATTTACGGCTTTTGATTACCCCTTTTGATATCTTCAAACCTTTTTTGATGTCTGTTATTTGTAATACATGTATTTAATAATTAATCAAATTAATTACGCTGTTCTCATTCGGTCATATTTAAGTGTTCGTATTTACTCACATGTGGAAAACACATAACCGCATCACTTCAATAAGAGGGGAAGCTTGGGGACATACAACTAGCGTAACCCCGCCACGCTTTATTGAAGTATCTGTACCAAGCCAGGAAAGTGAACGGTCATGTATTTGTATGTTACTGGTATACATTTTGTCTCCGTTTCTACGATTTTTCTATTGGGTTTTTTGAATTCTTCCGCCAGTATGGTATTTTTTGTTTTTCATTTTACTAAAACAAATATTAATTCTAAGCTAACCCACATATACTAACTAATGGTGTTCTCTGACACTATAACTTAAATTAATTCTAAGCTAACCCACATATACTAACTAATGGTGTTCTCTGACACTATAGCTTAAATTAATTCTAAGTTAACCGACATATACTAACTATTGGTGTTCTCTGACACTATAGCTTAAATTAATTCTAAGTTAACCGACATATACTAACTATTGGTGTTCTCTGACACTATATCTTAAATTAATTCTAAGTTAACCGACATATACTAACTATTGGTGTTCTCTGACACTATAGCTTAAATTAATTCTAAGTTAACCCACATATACTAACTAATGGTGTTCTCTGACACTATAACTTAGATTAATTCTAAGTTAACCGACATATACTAACTATTGGTGTTCTCTGACACTATAGCTTAAATTAATTCTAAGCTAACCCACATATACTAACTAATGGTGTTCTCTGACACTATAACTTAGATTAATTCTAAGCTAACCCACATATACTAACTAATGGTGTTCTCTGACACTATAGCTTACATTAATTCTAAGCTAACCCACATATACTAACTAATGATGTTCTCTGACACTATAGCTTACATTAATTCTAAGCTAACCCACATGTACTAACTAATGGTGTTCTCTGACACTATAACTTAAATTAATTCTAAGCTAACCCACATATACTAACTAATGGTGTTCTCTGACACTATAGCTTAAATTAATTCTAAGCTAACCCACATATACTATCTAATGGTGTTCTCTGACACTATAACTTAAATTAATTCTAAGCTAACCCACATATACTATCTAATGGTGTTCTCTGACACTATAACTTAAATTAATTCTAAGCTAACCCACATATACTAACTAATGATGTTCTCTGACACTATAACTTAAATTAATTCTAAGCTAACCCACATATACTATCTAATGGTGTTCTCTGACATTATAACTTAAATTAATTCTAAGCTAACCCACATATACTAACTAATGGTGTTCTCTGACACTAGAACTTAAATTAATTCTAAGCTAACCCACATATACTAACTAATGGTGTTCTCTGACACTATAACTTAGATTAATTCTTAGCTAACCCATATATACTAACTAATGATGTTCTCTGACACTATAACTTAAATTAATTCTAAGCTAATCCGCATATACTAACTAATGATGTTCTCTGACACTATAGCTTACATTAATTCTAAGCTAACCCACATATACTATCTAATGGTGTTCTCTGACACTATAACTTAGATTAATACTAAGCTAACCCACATGTACTAACTAATGGTGTTCTCTGACACTATAGCTTACATTAATTCTAAGCTAACCCACATATACTAACTAATGGTGTTCTCTGACATTATAACTTACATTAATTCTAAGCTAACCCACATGTACTAACTAATGGTGTTCTCTGACACTATAACTTAGATTAATTCTAAGCTAACCCACATATACTAGCTAATGGTGTTCTCTGACACTATAGCTTAATTTAATTCTAAGTTAACCCACATATACTAACTAATGGTGTTCTCTGACACTATAACTTACATTAATTCTAAGCTAACCCACATATACTAACTAATGGTGTTCTCTGACACTATAACTAAAATTAATTCTAAGCTAACCCACATATACTAACTAATGGTGTTCTCTGACACTATAACTTAAATCAATTCTAAGCTAACCCACATATACTAACTAATGGTGTTCTCTGACACTATAGCTTAATTTAATTCTAAGCTAACCCACATATACTAACTAATGGTGTTCTCTGACACTATAACTTAAATTAATTCTAAGCTAACCCGCATATACTAACTAATGGTGTTCTCTGACACTATAGCTTAAATTAATTCTAAGCTAACCCACATATACTAACTATTGGTGTTCTCTTACACTATAGCTTAATTTAATTCTAAGCTAACCCACATATACTAACTAATGATGTTCTCTGACACTATAACTTAAATTAATTCTAAGCTAACCCACATATACTAACTATTGGTGTTCTCTTACACTATAGCTTAATTTAATTCTAAGCTAACCCACATATACTAACTAATGATGTTCTCTGACACTATAGCTTAGATTAATTCTAAGCTAACCCATATATACTAACTAATGGTGTTCTCTGACACTATAACTTAAATTAATTCTAAGCTAACCCACATATACTATCTAATGGTGTTCTCTGACACTATAGCTTAATTTGATTCTAAGCTAACCCACATACACTAACTAATGATGTTCTCTGACACTATAGCTTAAATTAATTCTAAGCTAACCCACATATACTAACTATTGGTGTTCTCTGACACTATAGCTTAATTTAATTCTAAGCTAACCCACATATACTAACTAATGATGTTCTCTGACACTATAACTTAAATTAATTCTAAGCTAACCCACATATACTAACTAATGATGTTCTCTGACACTATAGCTTACATTAATTCTAAGCTAACCCACATATACTATCTAATGGTGTTCTCTGACACTATAGCTGAAATTAATTCTAAGCTAACCCACATATACTATCTAATGGTGTTCTCTGACACTATAACTTAAATTAATTCTAAGCTAACCCACATATACTATCTAATGGTGTTCTCTGACACTATAACTTAAATTAATTCTAAGCTAACCCACATATACTAACTAATGATGTTCTCTGACACTATAACTTAAATTAATTCTAAGCTAACCCACATATACTATCTAATGGTGTTCTCTGACACTATAACTTAAATTAATTCTAAGCTAACCCACATATACTAACTAATGGTGTTCTCTGACACTAGAACTTAAATTAATTCTAAGCTAACCCACATATACTAACTAATGGTGTTCTCTGACACTATAACTTAAATTAATTCTAAGCTAATCCGCATATACTAACTAATGATGTTCTCTGACACTATAGCTTACATTAATTCTAAGCTAACCCACATATACTATCTAATGGTGTTCTCTGACACTATAACTTAGATTAATACTAAGCTAACCCACATGTACTAACTAATGGTGTTCTCTGACACTATAGCTTACATTAATTCTAAGCTAACCCACATATACTAACTAATGGTGTTCTCTGACATTATAACTTACATTAATTCTAAGCTAACCCACATGTACTAACTAATGGTGTTCTCTGACACTATAACTTAGATTAATTCTAAGCTAACCCACATATACTAGCTAATGGTGTTCTCTGACACTATAGCTTAATTTAATTCTAAGTTAACCCACATATACTAACTAATGGTGTTCTCTGACACTATAACTTACATTAATTCTAAGCTAACCCACATATACTAACTAATGGTGTTCTCTGACACTATAACTAAAATTAATTCTAAGCTAACCCACATATACTAACTAATGGTGTTCTCTGACACTATAACTTAAATTAATTCTAAGCTAACCCACATATACTAACTAATGGTGTTCTCTGACACTATAACTTAGATTAATTCTAAGCTAATCCGCATATACTAACTAATGACGTTCTCTGACACTATAGCTTACATTAATTCTAAGCTAACCCACATATACTATCTAATGATGTTCTCTGACACTATAGCTTACATTAATTCTAAGCTAACCCACATATACTATCTAATGGTGTTCTCTGACACTATAACTTAGATTAATACTAAGCTAACCCACATGTACTAACTAATGGTGTTCTCTGACACTATAGCTTAAATTAATTCTAAGCTAACCCACATATACTAACTAATGGTGTTCTCTGACATTATAACTTACATTAATTCTAAGCTAACCCACATGTACTAACTAATGATGTTCTCTGACACTATAACTTAAATTAATTCTAAGCTAACCCACATATACTAACTATTGGTGTTCTCTTACACTATAGCTTAATTTAATTCTAAGCTAACCCACATATACTAACTAATGATGTTCTCTGACACTATAGCTTAGATTAATTCTAAGCTAACCCATATATACTAACTAATGGTGTTCTCTGACACTATAACTTAAATTAATTCTAAGCTAACCCACATACACTAACTAATGATGTTCTCTGACACTATAGCTTAAATTAATTCTAAGCTAACCCACATATACTAACTATTGGTGTTCTCTGACACTATAGCTTAATTTAATTCTAAGCTAACCCACATATACTAACTAATGATTTTCTCTGACACTATAACTTAGATTAATTCTAAGTTAACCGACATATACTAACTATTGGTGTTCTCTGACACTATAGCTTAAATTAATTCTAAGCTAACCCACATATACTAACTAATGGTGTTCTCTGACACTATAACTTAGATTAATTCTAAGCTAACCCACATATACTAACTAATGGTGTTCTCTGACACTATAGCTTACATTAATTCTAAGCTAACCCACATATACTAACTAATGATGTTCTCTGACACTATAGCTTACATTAATTCTAAGCTAACCCACATGTACTAACTAATGGTGTTCTCTGACACTATAGCTTAAATTAATTCTAAGCTAACCCACATATACTAACTAATGGTGTTCTCTGACACTATAGCTTAAATTAATTCTAAGCTAACCCACATATACTAACTAATGGTGTTCTCTGACACTATAACATAGATTAATTCTAAGCTAACCCATATATACTAACTAATGATGTTCTCTGACACTATAACTTAAATTAATTCTAAGCTAACCCACATATACTAACTATTGGTGTTCTCTGACACTATAACTTAAATTAATTCTAAGCTAACCCACATATACTAACTAATGATGTTCTCTGACACTATAACATAAATTAATTCTAAGCTAACCCACATATACTAACTAATGGTGTTCTCTGACACTATAGCTTAATTTGATTCTAAGCTAACCCACATACACTAACTAATGATGTTCTCTGACACTATAGCTTAAATTAATACTAAGCTAACCCACATATACTAACTAATGATGTTCTCTGACACTATAGCTTAAATTAATTCTAAGCTAACCCACATATACTAACTATTGGTGTTCTCTTACACTATAGCTTAATTTAATTCTAAGCTAACCCACATATACTAACTAATGATGTTCTCTGACACTATAACTTAAATTAATTCTAAGCTAACCCACATATACTAACTATTGGTGTTCTCTTACACTATAGCTTAATTTAATTCTAAGCTAACCCACATATACTAACTAATGATGTTCTCTGACACTATAGCTTAGATTAATTCTAAGCTAACCCATATATACTAACTAATGGTGTTCTCTGACACTATAACTTAAATTAATTCTAAGCTAACCCACATATACTATCTAATGGTGTTCTCTGACACTATAGCTTAATTTGATTCTAAGCTAACCCACATACACTAACTAATGATGTTCTCTGACACTATAGCTTAAATTAATTCTAAGCTAACCCACATATACTAACTATTGGTGTTCTCTGACACTATAGCTTAATTTAATTCTAAGCTAACCCACATATACTAACTAATGATGTTCTCTGACACTATAACTTAAATTAATTCTAAGCTAACCCACATATACTAACTAATGATGTTCTCTGACACTATAGCTTACATTAATTCTAAGCTAACCCACATATACTATCTAATGGTGTTCTCTGACACTATAGCTGAAATTAATTCTAAGCTAACCCACATATACTATCTAATGGTGTTCTCTGACACTATAACTTAAATTAATTCTAAGCTAACCCACATATACTATCTAATGGTGTTCTCTGACACTATAACTTAAATTAATTCTAAGCTAACCCACATATACTAACTAATGATGTTCTCTGACACTATAACTTAAATTAATTCTAAGCTAACCCACATATACTATCTAATGGTGTTCTCTGACACTATAACTTAAATTAATTCTAAGCTAACCCACATATACTAACTAATGGTGTTCTCTGACACTAGAACTTAAATTAATTCTAAGCTAACCCACATATACTAACTAATGGTGTTCTCTGACACTATAACTTAAATTAATTCTAAGCTAATCCGCATATACTAACTAATGATGTTCTCTGACACTATAGCTTACATTAATTCTAAGCTAACCCACATATACTATCTAATGGTGTTCTCTGACACTATAACTTAGATTAATACTAAGCTAACCCACATGTACTAACTAATGGTGTTCTCTGACACTATAGCTTACATTAATTCTAAGCTAACCCACATATACTAACTAATGGTGTTCTCTGACATTATAACTTACATTAATTCTAAGCTAACCCACATGTACTAACTAATGGTGTTCTCTGACACTATAACTTAGATTAATTCTAAGCTAACCCACATATACTAGCTAATGGTGTTCTCTGACACTATAGCTTAATTTAATTCTAAGTTAACCCACATATACTAACTAATGGTGTTCTCTGACACTATAACTTACATTAATTCTAAGCTAACCCACATATACTAACTAATGGTGTTCTCTGACACTATAACTAAAATTAATTCTAAGCTAACCCACATATACTAACTAATGGTGTTCTCTGACACTATAACTTAAATTAATTCTAAGCTAACCCACATATACTAACTAATGGTGTTCTCTGACACTATAACTTAGATTAATTCTAAGCTAATCCGCATATACTAACTAATGACGTTCTCTGACACTATAGCTTACATTAATTCTAAGCTAACCCACATATACTATCTAATGATGTTCTCTGACACTATAGCTTACATTAATTCTAAGCTAACCCACATATACTATCTAATGGTGTTCTCTGACACTATAACTTAGATTAATACTAAGCTAACCCACATGTACTAACTAATGGTGTTCTCTGACACTATAGCTTAAATTAATTCTAAGCTAACCCACATATACTAACTAATGGTGTTCTCTGACATTATAACTTACATTAATTCTAAGCTAACCCACATGTACTAACTAATGATGTTCTCTGACACTATAACTTAAATTAATTCTAAGCTAACCCACATATACTAACTATTGGTGTTCTCTTACACTATAGCTTAATTTAATTCTAAGCTAACCCACATATACTAACTAATGATGTTCTCTGACACTATAGCTTAGATTAATTCTAAGCTAACCCATATATACTAACTAATGGTGTTCTCTGACACTATAACTTAAATTAATTCTAAGCTAACCCACATATACTATCTAATGGTGTTCTCTGACACTATAGCTTAATTTGATTCTAAGCTAACCCACATACACTAACTAATGATGTTCTCTGACACTATAGCTTAAATTAATTCTAAGCTAACCCACATATACTAACTATTGGTGTTCTCTGACACTATAGCTTAATTTAATTCTAAGCTAACCCACATATACTAACTAATGATGTTCTCTGACACTATAACTTAAATTAATTCTAAGCTAACCCACATATACTAACTAATGATGTTCTCTGACACTATAGCTTACATTAATTCTAAGCTAACCCACATATACTATCTAATGGTGTTCTCTGACACTATAGCTGAAATTAATTCTAAGCTAACCCACATATACTATCTAATGGTGTTCTCTGACACTATAACTTAAATTAATTCTAAGCTAACCCACATATACTATCTAATGGTGTTCTCTGACACTATAACTTAAATTAATTCTAAGCTAACCCACATATACTAACTAATGATGTTCTCTGACACTATAACTTAAATTAATTCTAAGCTAACCCACATATACTATCTAATGGTGTTCTCTGACATTATAACTTAAATTAATTCTAAGCTAACCCACATATACTAACTAATGGTGTTCTCTGACACTAGAACTTAAATTAATTCTAAGCTAACCCACATATACTAACTAATGGTGTTCTCTGACACTATAACTTAGATTAATTCTTAGCTAACCCATATATACTAACTAATGATGTTCTCTGACACTATAACTTAAATTAATTCTAAGCTAATCCGCATATACTAACTAATGATGTTCTCTGACACTATAGCTTAAATTAATTCTAAGCTAACCCACATATACTAACTATTGGTGTTCTCTGACACTATAGCTTAATTTAAATCTAAGCTAACCCACATATACTAACTAATGATGTTCTCTGACACTATAACTTAAATTAATTCTAAGCTAACCCACATATACTAACTAATGATGTTCTCTGACACTATAGCTTACATTAATTCTAAGCTAACCCACATATACTATCTAATGGTGTTCTCTGACACTATAGCTGAAATTAATTCTAAGCTAACCCACATATACTATCTAATGGTGTTCTCTGACACTATAACTTAAATTAATTCTAAGCTAACCCACATATACTATCTAATGGTGTTCTCTGACACTATAACTTAAATTAATTCTAAGCTAACCCACATATACTAACTAATGATGTTCTCTGACACTATAACTTAAATTAATTCTAAGCTAACCCACATATACTATCTAATGGTGTTCTCTGACATTATAACTTAAATTAATTCTAAGCTAACCCACATATACTAACTAATGGTGTTCTCTGACACTAGAACTTAAATTAATTCTAAGCTAACCCACATATACTAACTAATGGTGTTCTCTGACACTATAACTTAGATTAATTCTTAGCTAACCCATATATACTAACTAATGATGTTCTCTGACACTATAACTTAAATTAATTCTAAGCTAATCCGCATATACTAACTAATGATGTTCTCTGACACTATAGCTTACATTAATTCTAAGCTAACCCACATATACTATCTAATGGTGTTCTCTGACACTATAACTTAGATTAATACTAAGCTAACCCACATGTACTAACTAATGGTGTTCTCTGACACTATAGCTTACATTAATTCTAAGCTAACCCACATATACTAACTAATGGTGTTCTCTGACATTATAACTTACATTAATTCTAAGCTAACCCACATGTACTAACTAATGGTGTTCTCTGACACTATAACTTAGATTAATTCTAAGCTAACCCACATATACTAGCTAATGGTGTTCTCTGACACTATAGCTTAATTTAATTCTAAGTTAACCCACATATACTAACTAATGGTGTTCTCTGACACTATAACTTACATTAATTCTAAGCTAACCCACATATACTAACTAATGGTGTTCTCTGACACTATAACTAAAATTAATTCTAAGCTAACCCACATATACTAACTAATGGTGTTCTCTGACACTATAACTTAAATTAATTCTAAGCTAACCCACATATACTAACTAATGGTGTTCTCTGACACTATAACTTAGATTAATTCTAAGCTAATCCGCATATACTAACTAATGACGTTCTCTGACACTATAGCTTACATTAATTCTAAGCTAACCCATATATACTATCTAATGATGTTCTCTGACACTATAGCTTACATTAATTCTAAGCTAACCCACATATACTATCTAATGGTGTTCTCTGACACTATAACTTAGATTAATACTAAGCTAACCCACATGTACTAACTAATGGTGTTCTCTGACACTATAGCTTAAATTAATTCTAAGCTAACCCACATATACTAACTAATGGTGTTCTCTGACATTATAACTTACATTAATTCTAAGCTAACCCACATGTACTAACTAATGGTGTTCTCTGACACTATAACTTAGATTAATTCTAAGCTAACCCACATATACTAACTAATGGTGTTCTCTGACACTATAGCTTAATTTAATTCTAAGCTAACCCACATATACTAGCTAATGGTGTTCTCTGACACTATAACTTACATTAATTCTAAGCTAACCCACATATACTAACTAATGGTGTTCTCTGACACTATAACTTAAATTAATTTTAAGCTAACCCACATATACTAACTATTGGTGTTCTCTGACACTATAACTTAGATTAATTCTAAGCTAACCCACATATACTAACTAATGGTGTTCTCTGACACTATAACTTAAATCAATTCTAAGCTAACCCACATATACTAACTAATGGTGTTCTCTGACACTATAGCTTAATTTAATTCTAAGCTAACCCACATATACTAACTAATGGTGTTCTCTGACACTATAACTTAAATTAATTCTAAGCTAACCCGCATATACTAACTAATGGTGTTCTCTGACACTATAGCTTAAATTAATTCTAAGCTAACCCACATATACTAACTATTGGTGTTCTCTTACACTATAGCTTAATTTAATTCTAAGCTAACCCACATATACTAACTAATGATGTTCTCTGACACTATAACTTAAATTAATTCTAAGCTAACCCACATATACTAACTATTGGTGTTCTCTTACACTATAGCTTAATTTAATTCTAAGCTAACCCACATATACTAACTAATGATGTTCTCTGACACTATAGCTTAGATTAATTCTAAGCTAACCCATATATACTAACTAATGGTGTTCTCTGACACTATAACTTAAATTAATTCTAAGCTAACCCACATATACTATCTAATGGTGTTCTCTGACACTATAGCTTAATTTGATTCTAAGCTAACCCACATACACTAACTAATGATGTTCTCTGACACTATAGCTTAAATTAATTCTAAGCTAACCCACATATACTAACTATTGGTGTTCTCTGACACTATAGCTTAATTTAATTCTAAGCTAACCCACATATACTAACTAATGATGTTCTCTGACACTATAACTTAAATTAATTCTAAGCTAACCCACATATACTAACTAATGATGTTCTCTGACACTATAGCTTACATTAATTCTAAGCTAACCCACATATACTATCTAATGGTGTTCTCTGACACTATAGCTGAAATTAATTCTAAGCTAACCCACATATACTATCTAATGGTGTTCTCTGACACTATAACTTAAATTAATTCTAAGCTAACCCACATATACTATCTAATGGTGTTCTCTGACACTATAACTTAAATTAATTCTAAGCTAACCCACATATACTAACTAATGATGTTCTCTGACACTATAACTTAAATTAATTCTAAGCTAACCCACATATACTATCTAATGGTGTTCTCTGACACTATAACTTAAATTAATTCTAAGCTAACCCACATATACTAACTAATGGTGTTCTCTGACACTAGAACTTAAATTAATTCTAAGCTAACCCACATATACTAACTAATGGTGTTCTCTGACACTATAACTTAAATTAATTCTAAGCTAATCCGCATATACTAACTAATGATGTTCTCTGACACTATAGCTTACATTAATTCTAAGCTAACCCACATATACTATCTAATGGTGTTCTCTGACACTATAACTTAGATTAATACTAAGCTAACCCACATGTACTAACTAATGGTGTTCTCTGACACTATAGCTTACATTAATTCTAAGCTAACCCACATATACTAACTAATGGTGTTCTCTGACATTATAACTTACATTAATTCTAAGCTAACCCACATGTACTAACTAATGGTGTTCTCTGACACTATAACTTAGATTAATTCTAAGCTAACCCACATATACTAGCTAATGGTGTTCTCTGACACTATAGCTTAATTTAATTCTAAGTTAACCCACATATACTAACTAATGGTGTTCTCTGACACTATAACTTACATTAATTCTAAGCTAACCCACATATACTAACTAATGGTGTTCTCTGACACTATAACTAAAATTAATTCTAAGCTAACCCACATATACTAACTAATGGTGTTCTCTGACACTATAACTTAAATTAATTCTAAGCTAACCCACATATACTAACTAATGGTGTTCTCTGACACTATAACTTAGATTAATTCTAAGCTAATCCGCATATACTAACTAATGACGTTCTCTGACACTATAGCTTACATTAATTCTAAGCTAACCCACATATACTATCTAATGATGTTCTCTGACACTATAGCTTACATTAATTCTAAGCTAACCCACATATACTATCTAATGGTGTTCTCTGACACTATAACTTAGATTAATACTAAGCTAACCCACATGTACTAACTAATGGTGTTCTCTGACACTATAGCTTAAATTAATTCTAAGCTAACCCACATATACTAACTAATGGTGTTCTCTGACATTATAACTTACATTAATTCTAAGCTAACCCACATGTACTAACTAATGATGTTCTCTGACACTATAACTTAAATTAATTCTAAGCTAACCCACATATACTAACTATTGGTGTTCTCTTACACTATAGCTTAATTTAATTCTAAGCTAACCCACATATACTAACTAATGATGTTCTCTGACACTATAGCTTAGATTAATTCTAAGCTAACCCATATATACTAACTAATGGTGTTCTCTGACACTATAACTTAAATTAATTCTAAGCTAACCCACATACACTAACTAATGATGTTCTCTGACACTATAGCTTAAATTAATTCTAAGCTAACCCACATATACTAACTATTGGTGTTCTCTGACACTATAGCTTAATTTAATTCTAAGCTAACCCACATATACTAACTAATGATTTTCTCTGACACTATAGCTTAAATTAATTCTAAGCTAACCCACATATACTAACTAATGATGTTCTCTGACACTATAGCTTACATTAATTCTAAGCTAACCCACATATACTATCTAATGGTGTTCTCTGACACTATAGCTGAAATTAATTCTAAGCTAACCCACATATACTATCTAATGGTGTTCTCTGACACTATAACTTAAATTAATTCTAAGCTAACCCACATATACTATCTAATGGTGTTCTCTGACACTATAACTTAAATTAATTCTAAGCTAACCCACATATACTAACTAATGATGTTCTCTGACACTATAACTTAAATTAATTCTAAGCTAACCCACATATACTATCTAATGGTGTTCTCTGACATTATAACTTAAATTAATTCTAAGCTAACCCACATATACTAACTAATGGTGTTCTCTGACACTAGAACTTAAATTAATTCTAAGCTAACCCACATATACTAACTAATGGTGTTCTCTGACACTATAACTTAGATTAATTCTTAGCTAACCCATATATACTAACTAATGATGTTCTCTGACACTATAACTTAAATTAATTCTAAGCTAATCCGCATATACTAACTAATGATGTTCTCTGACACTATAGCTTAAATTAATTCTAAGCTAACCCACATATACTAACTATTGGTGTTCTCTGACACTATAGCTTAATTTAATTCTAAGCTAACCCACATATACTAACTAATGATGTTCTCTGACACTATAACTTAAATTAATTCTAAGCTAACCCACATATACTAACTAATGATGTTCTCTGACACTATAGCTTACATTAATTCTAAGCTAACCCACATATACTATCTAATGGTGTTCTCTGACACTATAGCTGAAATTAATTCTAAGCTAACCCACATATACTATCTAATGGTGTTCTCTGACACTATAACTTAAATTAATTCTAAGCTAACCCACATATACTATCTAATGGTGTTCTCTGACACTATAACTTAAATTAATTCTAAGCTAACCCACATATACTAACTAATGATGTTCTCTGACACTATAACTTAAATTAATTCTAAGCTAACCCACATATACTATCTAATGGTGTTCTCTGACATTATAACTTAAATTAATTCTAAGCTAACCCACATATACTAACTAATGGTGTTCTCTGACACTAGAACTTAAATTAATTCTAAGCTAACCCACATATACTAACTAATGGTGTTCTCTGACACTATAACTTAGATTAATTCTTAGCTAACCCATATATACTAACTAATGATGTTCTCTGACACTATAACTTAAATTAATTCTAAGCTAATCCGCATATACTAACTAATGATGTTCTCTGACACTATAGCTTACATTAATTCTAAGCTAACCCACATATACTATCTAATGGTGTTCTCTGACACTATAACTTAGATTAATACTAAGCTAACCCACATGTACTAACTAATGGTGTTCTCTGACACTATAGCTTACATTAATTCTAAGCTAACCCACATATACTAACTAATGGTGTTCTCTGACATTATAACTTACATTAATTCTAAGCTAACCCACATGTACTAACTAATGGTGTTCTCTGACACTATAACTTAGATTAATTCTAAGCTAACCCACATATACTAGCTAATGGTGTTCTCTGACACTATAGCTTAATTTAATTCTAAGTTAACCCACATATACTAACTAATGGTGTTCTCTGACACTATAACTTACATTAATTCTAAGCTAACCCACATATACTAACTAATGGTGTTCTCTGACACTATAACTAAAATTAATTCTAAGCTAACCCACATATACTAACTAATGGTGTTCTCTGACACTATAACTTAAATTAATTCTAAGCTAACCCACATATACTAACTAATGGTGTTCTCTGACACTATAACTTAGATTAATTCTAAGCTAATCCGCATATACTAACTAATGACGTTCTCTGACACTATAGCTTACATTAATTCTAAGCTAACCCACATATACTATCTAATGATGTTCTCTGACACTATAGCTTACATTAATTCTAAGCTAACCCACATATACTATCTAATGGTGTTCTCTGACACTATAACTTAGATTAATACTAAGCTAACCCACATGTACTAACTAATGGTGTTCTCTGACACTATAGCTTAAATTAATTCTAAGCTAACCCACATATACTAACTAATGGTGTTCTCTGACATTATAGCTTACATTAATTCTAAGCTAACCCACATGTACTAACTAATGGTGTTCTCTGACACTATAACTTAGATTAATTCTAAGCTAACCCACATATACTAACTAATGGTGTTCTCTGACACTATAGCTTAATTTAATTCTAAGCTAACCCACATATACTAGCTAATGGTGTTCTCTGACACTATAACTTACATTAATTCTAAGCTAACCCACATATACTAACTAATGGTGTTCTCTGACACTATAACTTAAATTAATTTTAAGCTAACCCACATATACTAACTATTGGTGTTCTCTGACACTATAACTTAGATTAATTCTAAGCTAACCCACATATACTAACTAATGGTGTTCTCTGACACTATAACTTAAATCAATTCTAAGCTAACCCACATATACTAACTAATGGTGTTCTCTGACACTATAGCTTAATTTAATTCTAAGCTAACCCACATATACTAACTAATGGTGTTCTCTGACACTATAACTTAAATTAATTCTAAGCTAACCCGCATATACTAACTAATGGTGTTCTCTGACACTATAACTTTACAATTATAACATATAAGTACGAATCACTTTTATTATAAAAATCACAAATTCGACTTTATTGTTTCTATTACTAACCCTGTCGTTTAAACAGCAATATCATGCTCCACAATTATACTCAATTATATCATTTTGTCCTTTTACTTTTGGATGCTTTCGATTCACGGCTTATGTGCACCTCGTTGATGTCTTACAACTGTTCTTAGTCCATGATAAAATAAGTTAGGGTAAGCAGATCTGATTTATATGATAAGTACGAATTCAAAATGAATAGGACTGTTACGCATTCATTACATGACATGACAATAGCATTGAGAACTTGCGTACTACATGTATGTGAAATTTGGTTAGTTCGTAATATGCTATTAATGGAGATTAATATCTATATATCAATTAACTTTGTTAATATCAAATTGATACATATTATCATGCAGTGTGTAACAATAAGATTTAAAGAGTATCGTTCAGTCGTAGGCCAGGAAAGGTTCCACACACTACTTCGAGTCTCAACTATGCTTCCTCATCTATACAACTCTACTGTGACTTGCATGAAAGTACATGATGCTTTTATTATTTTTAATTTGTGTCGAAGAGTGCCATGGGATTTTATCTCGTGTACATTATGTTATGTGACAAACATATATCGTGTGGATAGAAAATTATGAGAATGAAAAAGATAATTAGTTGGTCACACTTTACGACAGTTTGTATGTATCTTGAAATATAATGAAAATTGGAAATATATCCAGCTTTGATTCTAAGACTCCCTCGATATCAAAGTACTATATCTTTCATTTCAAGAGTACATAAATAAATATAAGACTATGATAATAATAAAATGAAATAAAACAAATCCAATCAATGAAGGAAGGAAATCATTATAAAATTATATGCTCTTTTTAAGTCTACCCTAAATTATAGAAATATAGTTTCATCCGAGAGGTAAAAATCCTCTTATTATGGTAATGAATCAAATATTAAACTTGCCCTCCGATGTGGCCATTGACCGCTCGTAGCAAGGCACAAGTGGCTGACCCTATTTATTGTATCCTCGTTTTCGCTCACTCAAATGCACGCATATTATAACATTCCTATGCTCAGTGGACAGTTAGACATATGCAATTAATACCCATGAACAGTTCAAAGTATTTTGGCTTTAGATTTTATTATATAGGTTTCGTTGCTTGTGAATATGAGATGACAAAGAAATAATAATCTTAATAATAATAACAATAAGAAGAAAGAACCAGAACTACAAAAAAATGGGAAAACAATAGATCCCGAAGCTCTGTCTGGAGACTTACTAAAGGGTTTTAGATAATACCAAGTGATTACTAGATCACACATTTCAACCATTCCTTTTTTTCCGATTAAGTCAAATTCGCGTTATTTTCCTTGTATCATATGTCTATTAAGAAAAAATGAATAGAAATATGTCACTATAATCACGTATTCAATATTTGTACACTGGTATTTTTCTAATTATGGTCGTACTTTCATCGCCATTGTTATTTGATAATGCTAACCCGTTGATCTCTAATAAATAAGTTCCGACATTTATTTACAACCTTAAAGACTAAATCGGCTTGTAATCTATCAATAATTCGACCATAATTCAACTTATGGTCACATCAGTTAAGAATGAAAGCGTTGATACAAAGTCGATAAAGCTGTCTGACACTCAATTAATGGCTATTACGTCTTATTAATAGCCAGGTTAATATAGTTATTAGATTAAATTAAGATAATACCGGTAATTTGACTGCAAGACACGAGGTATGTCTTGAGACTCATTTCCTGTAACAGTGACATTTGAATCTGAAGATGTCGTAAAACATGACGGAAACAGACATAGACTTAATTAACTATATATTACATGTTATTCATGTTTTAGTAGAAAATCACATGATATACTCTGGAGCTTTAGAGACATTTTGTGAGATGAATATGGCCTCCCTTACACCAGAACATTGTCAATAACGTTACATCGTTTTGGAGTACACAATTGTTGTAAAAGCCTTCGAAATTTGGTGTAATTTTAGCAATTGCGTAGACGTATTTGGAAACTTGGTCAAACACGCCGATTGATACACGACAATGTTCACAACATTAGCCGATTGTGGCTACTATGTAAAGCTGTTCGATGTTCTTGCTCTTAAGAATTTTTGTTTCGCTTTTCAATCTTTGAACTTCCAGAGTACCTGATGAATTTTATTCCAGAAACGGATCATGGCACTAAACTGAAGATTTATATTTTAATTTGTTTTCACTATGATATACCACCGTATTATAAGATGCTCATAAACTAGTTTACACCCGCCACCTTTTATTGAAGTGCCTGTACAAAGCAAAGAGAGAGCGGTTGTGTATATCTGTGTTGGGGAAACTATTTTGCCTGTGTCTCTGCTATGTTGATGTTTATATATTTTAACTGTCCTCACGCTGTGGTATTTTATTTTCCATTTTCTCGCAATATAATGGCTCTCAAAGTTATATTTGAAATTAACAGTTCCTAAAAAAAGAATTTTCAAGCAAAGATAAATCTCCTTCAGGCATAAGCAGCCTTGCCCAATTGTGTCCGTTTGGTTTACTTCATCACAAAGACATTTACATTATTTGGCTTTCTAATCTTTCGACTATGATGGCCATTTCAGAAACGTGTCGTGCGCACTAAATTAGATATTTACGGTTTTATTTCTCAAAATTTCATTCAATTTTCGTTTTAAGCCAAACTCTACAAGATGTATAGCGACAATTATTCCTGTTTCTCTTACGTGTATTAATGCTCTTGCTACTATCATGCAGCTTAGTAATAGCTTTCACAATTAAATCTATCAACAAAGTGGACTTTAGGCTTTTAGGAGTATCAAAAATTATATTTGGGTTATATAAATAAACTTCATTTCCACGATTTTGTATATAGCTCATCCACACATTTATCATACATCTCCTTCGTACACTGAACTGTGATTTCTTATTTTGTTACGAGTACAAGCCTTTTTTCTTAAAGGCGATAAACGTGAAAAATATTTTAGTTAGATTTGTGAGAACTCGTGTTTATGTTCGCTTTACAACAACAACAAATGTTTGATTTGTCAATCAGTGGCACCATTGTAAGCAGAATAATCACATAATAAAATTATACAATGATTACAATAATTTGTGTATGATTTAAGACATATATGACAAACACAGACAAATGACATGAATTAGTACAAGAAAACTGAGAATCAGTCTTTGAAGTCAAAAAGAAAGAAAGGCAACCAATGGGAAGGAAAATAGAATAATTGAAACTTGTATTATTTTGTTGGTGAACCATTCACAAAGGACAAGAACCAAACTGAGTTATTCTATATATAATTTACAGTAGTATGTTATATATTATCACAATAAGAGAAAAACAATTCTCAATACAACTGTTTCATCAGTTCACGATGCTATGGAAATGTCTATGGAACTAAACTGAACTCTTCTGGCTACTGATATTATAAGTTATAAGCTCCCTAGTGACCGTCTATCGTTATTTAGACAGTCAGTAAATCGTTGAAGGGTGAGCGCTCCAGCACGAACCCTTCAACTATTTACTTACCGTCTAAATAACCATTGTCGGTCACGGGAGCTTATAACATTTTTGTACGATGTTGCTGATCTATAACTTGAAACAGTAACTAAGTTTTTTCCACGAACTATGTTTGACGGACTTTCTTGGAAGTTCTAAGACTAAAGACGTAATGGTCACTACACAAATTAAGCACCGCCCACTGACCTTCTGTAATTTTCCGTCTGCATCATTTCGTAACTGCGCGTTATTTTTATGAATGGAATTTTCTCCTGGCCAGGTAAAGCGTATTAATTTTATTCTCTAAATTTCCATATATGGCTCTCCTTTCTATCGTTATTTTTAGGAATGATTTTATCCAATCATAGGTCGTCAAATAAATGCAACATCGTACAATTTCTTATATTGTTATGAATACGTATTTTTTTTTTTATTTATTAATTACTAACATTTGAAACATAAACTTATTTTATTGTTTATGTGGGAATAACTATAGATACCCAGATAAGATCCTAGCGGAAACGATTAGGATTTACACGAATATGCCAAACACCTTGACATTAAATAAAGATATACACTATATTACATTTACATCTCCCAAGATAACGTAGCATATGGAATTAAGAAGATATTACTTTTCATTCTCAATAGTAAATGTTCCCTTTTCAAGAATTGAAATATACGTGGGCGTATATGTAATATGATAGGCTTAACGTAATCTCATTCACACAGAAAGACTTACGAAAAGTATGAAAATGTCAGTTGGGTAATAAAGCGAAGAAAAGATAGTACAGTGGTCAAAAGAAAAATGATAAAAAGACAAACATTGGTCTACTAGATACTATGTATAAAACTAAAGATTGAATAACACAAATACAACTAAAGTCAAGCGACGATTTTCGTTAAAATAAATTATTGCTAAAACATTTTTTTTTATCAAATTGTATTACTGATGTTGCAATATTTTATATAAATATAGTTAAACCTCCAGAGAAGAAATACAATTAAGAATGAATATATTTTATGATACACAATTAGACATAATATTATATAGATTTAGTAGATCATTGATTTGATTTGATTTGATTTATTGTGTTTAACGCCACTTTCAGCAACATTTCAGCCATATCATGGCGACTAGTTTTAGTGGTGGAAGAAGCCGGAGTACCCGGAGAGAACTACCGACCATGGGCAAGCAACTGGTAAACTTTATCACTTGCGGCTGCGAGTCGAGTGCACCCTTTTTGTAATATACAAAGCCGGGCGCGAACCCACGCCGTATTGGTGATAGACTTGTATGAGTTGTTAGGTAATCCAACTTCCTAACTCATTGAGCCACCCAGGCCTTAGTAGTAGATCAATGAACAAACTTATCTTCTGCAAAGACTACTAAATGTCAGCAGTAGTTTTGAAAACATGTTGTCTTTGCTAAGGATATATATTATATGATTGTTGATAGAACTAGCAAGTCTATCTTGCAGCACCATTTTCAGTATTGTTGATTTACTGTTCTACTGTTGTTATATGCCGAAATATAGTTCCTACATTTTCACAACCAATTTGCACATTCGGTTTGTTGACTTGAAACAAATCTTATTGTTTGGTTATGTTTGCTTCATGACTTTGACAATCTTGTGATATCGAAGAAGACGTATGGTTTCCAATCTAATTATAAAGAAAATTCGTTGTAAATTAAAGGATGCTATTCTATCCCTATTTTGTACGTTGTTAAATTCCAGTTTCAAATTAACTTACATAAATTGAGAAGATGAACATTATTTCTGATTGAACTGTTCAACAAAACGTTTAAGATAAAATACCTGATTGAGTTTAATTATAATTATTCTATCCAATTACACACGATGCTATTCCTTTTAATAAAAAAAACCCTTATATAATTACCCTAATTATGCCTTAACGCTATTATGTTATAGATGTTTAACATGGTTATCCACAAGTAATTGGTCTTTCAAGATGCTTCGTTCATCCTTGGGTGTTTCTGTAGATACGCTTACATTGGGCACGTTAACTTTTCCAATGATGTGAAAGGCTTATATACAAAGAAAATAGCAAAATTTTCAATTTATTTAAGGAATATTTGAAATTGTTATGCGGTTTATTAAGCTTAAACTGCCCCAAACCAGGTTATACAAGAATAACCTGTTCAACAATTTTAAATATTCATTATAATTTAATTTTGCAACAAAATTTAATCATTCCTCGATTTTAATTACGATTATTTCATGTGACTATTTGAATTTGTCGTTGGCGGATGAACACGTTGGTGACGTCACAATGCCAACCCAGGTTATCAAGTATAGCAACAAATTTCTCCAGGGAGATTGCACTATTCAAATCAAATTAAATTATAATGAAATAAAAACTTATGGCATACTTTATTTTACTAATACGTTTGTATATCTATACATAATGTCTTATCTGTATCATCATCTTCACATGCATGACCGAATTTTAAAAGCTTAAAGCATAATAAAAAACGTAGGTATCTAATTAAGTGGGCACGGCGCGTTTCTGGGATAACCTTCACCAGGTATGACCATTAGACAAAAGATTGCAAGGTCAACGAATTGAAGTCTTTGGTAGCAAGTAAACCAAAGATAAGCATAGCCAATTATAAGCTAGGTTTACCTGTAAGTTGTTGATGTTTAAAGTTACTTTCAACAATAGTTCAGTTACTTAATGTTGTTAGTAACTGTCCAAATTTATCGGGAAATGTTATTTCAAGTACAACTCCTATATGCGGAATCGAAATCAGAACTCAGATGGTCATAGGCCCTGATGGCTTAGTCAAATATAAATCTAACTACCATACGATCACGGAAATAACGACCTCACCACCGTGGCCTAATTGAAGATGAAACTAAGAATTTAAGAATGCACATGTGTTTTTTAACAATGACACACACTTTATCATATTGGCTGTTATGAACATACTGCATAAACAACATAAAGGTTCAGCTTAGGGCAGGGTATGACAAGCCATCCAAAGCTATGAACAACAACATATACTCATAACCAAAATACTACAAAAACAATGCAATAAGCTTGATATTTCGCATCTTTATGACTTTCACGTCTGTCAATATTTTCGTGATTCCATTAACATTGTTTTATTTGACATATTACATTTTGCGTTTTTTTTTGTTTTTTTTAAATAACAGCATACTTTTGGAAAATAAGATGTTATATGGTGTCGCATTAAAATTACTATTGTAGTGAATAGTGCAACATCGATTTTCTACAATACTGACTGTTCAAGAAGATAGCGGAATGTCTCTTAATTGATTCTCAATTACTATTCAATTACAACGTTTGTGCTTCCTGTTTATCAGACCCTAATTCAATTACATTTTAATGAACATCAAATGCCACGTAAATCTACGTTAACCTCATTGATTAATCCCTAATTAGTTTGTCCAGTTGGTTAGATTATTGTATATAGTATTTGTTGGGGAATGGCGAGTACATTTGGCAAAGCAGACAGCCTAATTGGTTGGTAAATTGAATAAATGAAGAAAATGTAGAAGTATTTTGAAGAAAACACACAATGTTATCATGTAGAAATATATCTATTTAAGCCAAATGTAGTATGCCAGCATAATATCTTACACATTACCAGCTGTATCAAAAACGGGGGAAATTTGTTCACGCCACGATATAGCTGAAATATTGCTAAAGTTGGCATTAAACACCAATCAATCAATCAATCAATCAATCAATCAATCAATCAATCAATCAATCAATCAATCAATCAATCAATCAATCATAATCACGGGAGTGAAAACTGAACTGTTCTGTAATGGTTAGAATATATTGGTATAAACGTAAAGTTCTTAAAGAAATCACATTTTATTGATGCGAAATATGTTTCAAATATGAATTGGTGACATCATTATATGTGTTTATGTTGTTAGATACATGTATTATATTTATAAGAAGTTGTTTTTGACGGAAAGACATATATGTATGCCCAAATTGTTCAACGCAGGACTGCCAAGGTCGTTACAAACAGAGAGCGATACACATGTAGTGTTAGCGACTTGTTACAACACTTGATCTGGCGTAGTCTTAAAGACAGGTGCAAAGATACTCGATTTGTCATGATGAGACTAGAAGACTTTTATTTTTTCGAATTATCGGCCCATATGAGCATAAAAATCAAACATCAAATAAAGTTAATAATGCAATAAAAAATAATCAATAATATTAAAGAAAATATAAGGCAGTACACAGTATTGAAAATGATTCTGATTCAGTAATACTGTTACTGGGCTCGGCCCAAATTCCAATCACTGCACAATGGGAGATAACTCCGATTGTACAGTGTTGGAATTCCTACCGAGCTTTGCAAATAAAGTGTACAATAGAAACCGAAAACGTAGCTGTTACTAAAATTAAGATAGACTTAATCCACCATTGAGACAATCACGACATATTCATTCTTCGTCTTTCATTATTCCTTCTTGTAAGACTCAACAAAGACAAGAATCGTCTTCCCCCGTACGAAATCTGATTGAAACCAGTTGTCACGGCTCATAGGTATGATTTACCCAGATAAAGCATTCAAGGATGTTGTCTTCTCTATATCAAATACTAATTTACTATGTACACTTTTTCAGTTGTCATGTGCAACTTCCAGCATAATCGTCAACTTGTTGAAGAAATCCGTATTTGGTTGAAGTAGAAATATGTTAAAAAGAGCAATAACTCCTTCAAAAGTGGCCCGATTAAACTCCCTAAATAATATGTGATCTTATGTATTCTAGTAAGCAAGTATGCGACGCTTAAATGAATGCCATTAAAAAAAATAGGTGGATGTGCGCATGCAATCTTTAGTAACGGGTGGACAGGAGAATAATGTTTCTCCATTAGAAAGCGGGGAGTCAGCAATTCATAAATGACAGACCATGATATCCATAAAACATTAACTGTTTCGTTTGCTATTTTAGTTAGACATTATTTGTCTACTTTAAGACACATCTGATTGAAAGCTTCATGTGTTTTAACTTGTTTAAAAGTACAGTAATCTCTTATACATTTTATTAAAGCATTTTTATTAAGGCTTCATTCAATAACATTTATAAAATATATATGTTTTTTTGTGGTAATATTTATATACCAGACAACTAATGTACATACTACACTGATAACGTATATAATTGTTATTTAAAGAAAAAAATATGACAGAAAAAATATTTTACATATGAGAATTTGCAATTTATTTTCCGAACCAAAAACAATTGGAATGGTTCCTAACAGTTCACAGTGCTTACTCGCATTGTTAATCTTGATTTTATATCTTATAATTGAAAATATTAAGAAGAAGAATTCACTGTCAAAAATATCTGTTTACTTTTCAATGAATTCATTTAGGTGTTTAACGTCACTTTCAGCAATATTTCAGCTATATCGTGGCGGTCAGTTTTATTGATGGAGGAAACTGGAGTACCCGAAAAAAAACACCGACCATATTGTTTCATTTAATGTCAGACAATAATAAAGTAAACCATATACTTATGTTCATGTAAGAAAACAGCCGTATTGTATTCATCATACGATTCAATAACAAAAAGTGATTTCTATTCGTTTTTCAAAATATTTAAAAACCCTATGCTTTCTGGTGGTACTTTGAAGTTTACATTTTACAGCAGACGAATATGCAATCGTGTAATTTTGAATTTCATTATTTTTTAACTGCTAAATGTTTGTAGGCCTCTAATGACATACGGGTGTCATCATCGTTGTCTTTGTGCTTTTCTGTCTTTATGCTCAATAACTTCAGTTCCATTTGGCCTGCCTTTAATGAAATTTAACATAATGCTCCCATACACAGAACAAATGTTCTGCTTTTGAACTTGATTAAAATATAGAGATTCCAGCAGCACCTCCAAATTGAGAATACTTATATGTCTCTTAGCTGTTACGGCATTGCAGGGATTGGCTTGTGGTCTATATTTTTAAATTAAATAATCAAACAATATTAGCATTGAAGAAGAATATCACCAGACAGGATCAAAACCAACTAAATAATCACAATGTTATTACTATATATATATATATATTTATTACATCCGAATAAAATCCATACATACAGACTTAAATATTGTATTTCATTAACAGCAATCATCAACTCAACGATTATGCATCTGTATCGGTAAATTAAACGGTAACTATGGTATTGACATTAATAATTTGTATACTATGGTATACTACATGATGAAAGTATCATAACCAAATCGTTTTGTTGGGACTTATTTTATTTATGTACTGCTATCTTATTCTATTTTCTCAATTACTGTAGTTTTTGTAAAAAAAAATGACAGCAGAGGAACGCTATGTAATTCTATTATTGCATTCGATTTCATAATTTGCAGAGTACAAATTTGAATTTTCGATACGGGTGACGATATCCTCTATATTTTACAAGTGTTGTTTGATAATACACACATTTCTGATTGAATCTGGCAGCCATATCGTCTAAACAGTATATATTTATCAATATTACATATGGTGTGGTTTTCGTACAATTTCATTGGCTAAATCAGTCACGTGATATACAGAATATTTAATGTATTTTTTCCACTGTGAAGAAACCAGACCTCTTGTTTCTATTTTTACGTATATTGACGCTATGTTACTAAATTTAGAAGCGCCAATTCCTCAGCAGACGAAAAGAAAATTTGTTAATTTATCAGTATTCAAAAATTTCATAAAATTTCAAATTTTTCAAAAAATTTCAAAATTCTAAAATTAAAAAAAATAATTAAAATTTAAAGTTCAAAATTTCTAAATTTTCAAAAAAATTCTAAATTTCAAAAAATTCCAAAAAATTCTAAATTTTCATCAGATTTCAAAATTTTCAAAAAATTCAGTTTTCTTAAAATTTCATAAAATTTCAAAATTTCCTAAATTCTAAAATTAAATTTTATTTTTTTAAAGTTCACAATTTCAAAATTTTCTAAAATTTCAAAAATTTCAAAAAAATTCAAAATGTTCACAAGATTTCAAAATTTTCATAAAATTTCAATATTTAAATAATAATATTGAAAAACATATGTAATATAAAAATTAAGGACTTTTAACTGTCAATATGTTATATATGGACCTGTTAGGAATATTTTTGACATTTACGTCACCGAATATGGTACTGCTTTGACAACTATTTTACCTATTTTGTTCCTGTATTTAAATACTGTTACAGTGACAGCCGGAACCTTTGAACCGTAATGAGAGCGGGAGGTTTGGCGCCTTAAAATCTGATTCAACCCACCATTTCTTTAGAAATGCCTGTACCAAGTCAGGGTCATTACAGTTTTCACAGTTTTCCGGTTGTTGACTGATTTTGTCTGTTTATATAATTATGAGTTTTGACTTTCCCTTTGTAAGATTGTTCGGTAATTTTGTTATTACCTTTATTGACCTCGGACTTCGTCCTCGGTCAATATAATCCAAACAGGTCCTAAAAAGTCCATAATTGATCAAAAACATCTAATTGTATTTATGTACGTAATATTTAAGTTGGATATGGAGACGTTATATATAATATAGACACAGAAGACTATTATTATTGTTCATATTGCAGCTATGCTTTGTCTACATCAGATGGTGCCTATTTATAGGTATCTTGTATAAAGTTGTTTATTGACAAGAGGATGAAAAAGTACATCGTATTGTTATACAGTTGTATGTACATCATACATAGACAATATAGGTACATTGTCGAAAAATATATAATTATTAGTTCAAGCTTTAGAAAGAAGTAGAAAGGCGATCTTCTCTGTACTGAGAAATTAATTTTATATTTTCGGACAATGTACGTATATTGTGTGTATCCTGTAATGTGACAAAGCCCAAAATAACTGTAAAATTGTCTAAAATTGCAGAAGAAGCGTCGTTCTAATAGTTTTTGTTAGTGTCCTCGGTAATGTCCACTCTTGTACTGTTACCCTTTCTTACCATTACTCAACACGAATCAGGTATCAACAATCTATATCTTGGTCAGTGACCTTATATAGCTAACATTTATTCAGTCAATGCAATTTGACTGCTCAAATAGAACCAGTGCAGGATAAATAGATGTATGTACACCATACATTGTAATTAGTATACTAAAGATATATAGTCTTGTTCTTTACGGAAAGACTATTCCGTTTTAACCTTGACAAATTATACGGAGAAGGAAATTACTGAACAGTTACTTCCCTTTATAGACATATCCTTTGTTGGGTTATATAATGGAAATGTCATTCATTTACCAATTCCTGAACTGCATTAAACCCGGAACCTATTAATTAGATAAGATAAAAGTAGATCTGGTCTTTTGATGATAGACTTGATACGCTTTGAATACAAAAATGTCCATTTATGAATAACTAATGGCATTGGAGCCATATGGATTCCATTTCCTTATTATGATGTTATATAGATATTAAGACAATATACAATATCATTAAAAGGTCTTATAACGAATCGAATAAAAGATTTGACGAATGGTTATAGGAATGTAATGGGAAAATGCTTTCGAATAAATGTATGTTGATGAATCCGTTATTGTTGTTTAAGGTGAAGTCAGCATTATTTTTTGCTATAGTCATGATGAGACCAAGCAAATAAATGATGTAGGTAATAGTCGGAAATGTGATGAGGCTATGGACAGTGATGTTATATTGTTGCTACAGGGAAAATGGAAGAGGCTAGATCGAGTCGAACAATTTTGTCTCGCAACAGGCCACGAACGCTACTCTCAACAACAAATTGTTGATCAATTGCAATCGCATATACGCATAGCATATGCATTTGGATGAATGTTCGTACTGGTGATTGTATGACAACTGAATTTATATTCACATATACAAACACTACTGTTCACCACTTAAGTTGTAAGTTCAATTCATGTACATGTCGATGAGTATTCGATACAACCTGATGTGATAAAGATTGTCCCCGATATAACTGACCACCCGATATAACTGAGATGTTTGTTTAATACCTATAATATCTTCTTTAAACATATGGAATCAAGCTTAATATGACATATATTACTGATACTAGTACATTTGTATATCTACCTCTTTAATAAACATTATCAACATATATTGACAGTAGTGCTCTTAGAAATATTATAAATGTGATTACTTCCATATTTCTATTATAATTTGTCCTTTACAGAGAACAGAAATGTCCTTAATCTGCTTACGTTATGTTTTTATTGTAGTTCCCTTCATGGGTCATTCTACAGCCTGATCTTTAAAAATGTTGTTTATTTTACATAATGTTTTTTTACTAGTAAAACTTCTTTAATTTTCATATTTATCAAGGGGGAGGTTTGGGAACCCAAACCCTCTCTACTTTTTTGTGCATGTCCCAAGCCAGAACCTAGATGTCCAACGTAATATGTCATGGTCTTTTGTGTGTTCAGTGATAATTGTGTTAGGTGATTGTTCGCTTTGTTGATGTTGGTAGAATTGTTGACCATCACTGTGTAATAAAAACGAAAATATCAAATTTAGTGCGCACGACGCGTTTCTGGAATCCCCTTCTTCAGGTACGCTCAAAGTCGAAAGCTTTCTTGCGAGCTATAAATCCAACGGGCCTAAACAGGATAACCAAAATCGGCTAAGGTCACCTATGCACGAGGGAGGAGATCCTTAGTGTTAATGATAATTACATTATTTAGGAACTGCAAATTTGAATAACAAATATATCTAATAAACCATGCCAGTGTCGGAACACTGACTACAGGGCGGATAATACCCTCGGGAACTAATAGTCCACCAGCAGATGTATCGACCCAATGATAGTAATAAAAACGGAGATATCAAATTTAGTGCGCACAACGCCTTTTCATAATTGAAATGATACGTGTATGTCTTTACCAAACCTAGGGCTTCTATCATCTGTATGTCAAGTATAGTTATTGTCGTATATCAACATAGAGGTTTTAACCCGCAATCAGACTTAATTTAGTATGTCGTTTCCGGTAAAGTCATTAAATAATCAGGATCATTTGTACGTTTAACAATAGACACCGGAAAGTCATCTCATTCCGATATGTTTCTGGAATATCAATATCAAATATTAAATCTTATTTCTATTCAACAGACATTCCTCGATTAACGAATTTTAGGAAATACAACAGTCGAATTATGAGAAAAACATAAAATATTTTTATCTTTTGCTAATGAACAGGATGTTTTTGAAACTTGATATAATCAGATGAAATAATTAAGAAAGGAAACGGATCCAGTCTGGGTTTGTTCTTTATAGATTTCAGTTACACTAATCAAGAGGACCCGTCGTTATGGTGACAATCTTAATAATATTATCTACTGATAAAGGTTAATATAATAAATGTAACTGGCTTAAGATATGATTCTAGTTATATTAAAGTGTGTAAAGGAACTAGGAAAAAGCTGGCAGTCGTAAGAAAAACCAGATACCTAGGCTACACAAATTTCCATACTATATTCATGTTAGATAAATAGGTTACACAAATTCCATACGTTTTCTATGCCAGATATCTAGGCTACACAAATGTCTATACTATAGTTATGCTAGATATCGCAGTTACACAAATGTTTTGACTTTATCTATGCTTGATATCTAAGCTATACAGATATACATACGTTATTTATGCTAGATACTTAGGGTACATAAATACCCATATGTTATTTTGTCAGATACATAGGCTACACAAATATCTATACGCTTTTTACGCCATATTCCAAGGCTACACGCATACCAGTACGTATATATGCTAGATATCTAAATTGCACAGAGATACATACGTTATGTATACCAGATATTCAGGCTACATAAATACCCACACGTTATTTATACCAGATATTCAGGCTACACAAATACCCATACGCTGTGTATACCAAATATTCAGGCTACATAAATACCCATACGTTATTTATACCAGATATTCAGGCTACATAAATACCCATACGTTATTAATACCAGATATTCAGACTACATAAATACCCATACGTTATTAATACCAAATATTCAGGCTACATTAATACCCATACGTTATTTATACCAGATATTCAGACTACATAAATACCCATACGTTATTTATACTAGATATTCAGGCTACATAAATACCCATACGTTATTTATACCAGATATTCAGGCTACATAGATACCCATACGTTATTTATACCAAATATTCAGGCTACATAAATACCCATACGATATTTATACCAGATATTCAGGCTACATAAATACCCATACGTTATTTATACCAGATATTCAGGCTACATAAATACCCATACGCTATTTATACCAGATATTCAGGCTACATAAATACCCATACGTTATTTATATCAAATATTCAGGCTACATAAATACCCATACGTTATTTATACCAGATATTTAGACTACATAAATACCCATACGTTATTTATACTAGATATTCAGGCTACATAAATACCCATACGTTATTTATACCAGATAGTCAGGCTACATAGATACCCATACGTTATTTATACCAAATATTCAGGCTACATAAATACCCATACGATATTTATACCAGATATTCAGGCTACATAAATACCCATACGTTATTTATACCAGATATTCAGGCTACATAAATACCCATACGCTATTTATACCAGATATTCAGGCTACATAAATACCCATACGTTATTTATATCAAATATTCAGGCTACATAAATACCCATACGTTATTTATACCAGATATTTAGACTACATAAATACCCATACGTTATTTATACTAGATATTCAGGCTACATAAATACCTACGTTATTTATACCAGATATTCAGGCTACATAAATACACATACGTTATTTATACCAGATATTCAGGCTACATAAATGCTCATACGTTATTTATACCAGATATTCAGGCTACATAAATACCCAGACGTTATTTATGCTAGATATCTTAGTAACACAGCTATATTTGCTAAAGTATGCCAGTGTTATGAATGTTAGATACCTAAGTTACACACATACCCAAACGTTATTCTAGAGCCTATTTCAATATTATATCTTTCTAAACAGGGAACGACATTTATTTATTTTTTAGACACATCCAAATTCAGTTATCTTTCAAAACTTTTTTGTTCGACATCATGACTATGAACAGATTCACTTGTCTCTAAAAATTGCGGACATGCTACCATTAGGTGATAATTTCAATATTGAATCCCTTGATTTTATTTTTAATATACACTGATTGACTTGTTTACTACATTTAGAAGTACCGGGTCTTTATTTTATTACCCAATATGATTTTGCAAGATTTGTCAGCATTGAGAATATCTTTTTATTTATTTATAAAACAACATTTAAAATCGTAGAATTGATATAGCATCCGAATGAATTATTATTAAATTAAATTAATCCCCGATGATGTAATATTATACAATTATCAAAGTAGGTATCGTTAAAATGATGATTTGAAGAAATACAAATATTGATTTCAAAAAGTAGACCACAGAGAATAACATGTTATTATCCATATATCAACTTTTACAGAAAACACTATAGAAACTGCGATGAGATCTTAAAAGAAAACACATTTTGCTAAGATGCTATCATTTGATATTGCATTATTAAAACAAAATATGTGAAATCAGCTTTAACCAAATGTTAAGCTAAGATTAATCAAATTTAAACTCTGAGCATCTATTGACGACAAGTATTATATGTTATTCAGCTATCAGACAGGGTATATAATGTGACATTCCCGGCTTAGGATCTATATTCCCTGAGGCACAGCCGAAGGGAATATATATCATAAGCCGGGAATGTCACATTATATACCCTGTCTGATAGCTGAATAACAGATATATTACGGATTCAACCATTGTTTTTTTTAAATACAACATCCAACTGCATTAAATAAATTTGCGTCTTTTATTTTAATTTTTCCTATTTCTAGATGTCCGTTTCCGTACCTTTGAGGTCATTCTTCAATGACGTCAAAATATGTGTTACGTCATATTTCATGTATAGGGTGTCTCATGAAGGAAAATACTGTACTACATTTCTAAATGAATACAGTTTCATATGTAGTAAATTTTATAAACTTTATAAATATAACATTAATATATCACATAACAAAACAGCGGGTTTGCGAAACAGTTTCAATAATTTAAATGTTAACTACATGTAAATAAAACCTTGGTGTGGCCCCATGACGTCGAAAGTTTTCAAGGCTCAACGTTTTGTTTATTTGTTATGGTACAGCCGTGGAACATAGGAGTTTGCTGAATCGATCAGGTATTTGTGACGGAATTAACCGTTGTAATATTTTTTTGTTCATGCAGCCGTTTTAAGTATAAAAACAGCATTTAATTTGGTAAAAATACATTTATTATCCCGTATTATACCATTGATTCAGTGAAGCCTAATGTTTTGTCGTCCATGTTTTAATCGTTTTTGGGGACTGAAATATATACCCCGTCTGTTTTCCGAATATATGCTGACATTCAGGGCTGAAGAACCAATGAAAATATGTGTAACAAACTAAATTCGTAATATATAGATATGTTCATTTGTCATTGTCATAATCCCATCCATCCTTCTTTTCTCTACCGTAACAGTATTTCATCCTACTTTCCTCTACCGTAACAGTATTCCATCCTACTTTCCTCTACCGTAACAGTATTTCTAACAAGAGTACCATTACAGATACCACTAATGGAGCACGAACTACTTTCCCTTCCACAGCACCTTAATCTGTGCTTTTTTGTGGGATTCATGTTGCGCAATCGCATAGCCAGAAATGATGGGTACTTTGCTCATTTGCATATCTAAGATGGCGACGCCGGGACGTCTGCAATTTTCAAATGATCTATATAGACCGATATCATTCATAATTGCATGCGTGTCATTTTCTGAACTTGAAAATGATACATTGAATCAAGCTGAATTAAATGAAATAAAAATTAATGAAAACAATGACATATTCGAGGTTCCTGGACTAAATGAAAATCCGAGGCGACGAACCCTTTTTTGGCCTTAAGAGTCTATGTAAAAATGTCTGAAATACATGAAACTGGTGGCGTGTGACACAAAATTTAACAATGAATGACATTTGGCGACATATTTTCTGAAATTAATTTAGATTCCTCAATAATATATGTAATTATATTAACTAACCTTATATTTCTAGCTTCTAAACTCGTGGTTCCCACATTAAATATAATATGATCATTTTTGCATGATCGCGATATCAAAGACATGTCTAAAATCACTACAAAACAAAAATATTTAAATTTTGACAGATGAAAAACTTTGCGGAAATAAACAATAACTTTTAATTTTCGAATCATTGACGGACACATTGAATTTCCGTACTATAGGTTATTTTTTGACAAATCTAATAAACGATCCATCAAGCTTGAAACTGCAGTCACGTGATCAAAATCTAATTTAAATATGATGAATATTTATGAGGAAAGTACCCTCAATTTCTGGATATGGTTTGTTTTATGCGTAGGGTTTCGTCTACCATTGCATGTCTGTTTGTCTTTTGCTTGGCCATTGTATTGCATGGTCTTCTTCGAATTACGCATTCTTCTTCCCATTAACTATCATTAGTAGTGTAATATCATTACTTAACATGTAATTAAGCATACATTATTTTGAAATACCAAGTAAAATGAGCGTTTTGAAAGGTTAAAGGAGACAGGTAAGTGCAAACTTAATACAAACGATATTCATGCAATTATCATGAATATATCGTTATGATTTAATAATGATGATGATTAAAACTGCTTTCAACAATATTCAGTTATATTGTGGTAGTGAAGTGTCTTGTGACACTGAACAACGTTAGCACATATATATATAGAAAGAATTAATGCATCAGGTCACAGTCGAGAATCGCACTCCCATTTTAAATTGTGATAGGTATGATTTCATAAAGATATATACCAGTTAATCCAACTATCGTACGATTGCAGTCATATAGTCTCTATTCAAAATTTGGATCCTGTAATAATTACATGTACGGTCATATATAACCCGGTGTCATAGAAATGAATCTATACATTTTACAATAGGTCACACCCCATTTTGCAGATTTGAGAAATGTATGTTTATGTTGACATATGTTACACAAGGTTCTATATCAAAACTTTAATCACATCTAATTAGGCAGATCGGAATATGATATTTAATTTGTAGAAATTCGATCGATAAAGACATTTCCAATGAATTAATTCCTCCTACATGTTAAATATCACTACTTGTTTACGTTTTTGTTGTGAAACCTGTTCTGAATGTCGCGCTACAAGGAACTTCCGTTGATCGGTAATTATTTCTTGATCACAATATCTATAAACTAAGTTTTTCCGGCTATCTAATATGAGTATGTTAGACTCCGACTGTTATAATTGGCACTTTCTAATGTTTGATCAATATAACAAGATTTGCAAGAGAGAGAAACATAAGACATCAACACAATAATATATAGAAATGCAAGATTTCTTTTTCATGTTTAAAACTTGATTACACACAAAAAAGATAAATAAAATGAAATAAATAAATACAAAAATAAAACATACGGTTATTTTTGGAATCAATTTAATTGATGTTGGAAGTCTGAATGTCAACAAGGGCCCAGGTTGCTCAATGAGTTAGGTAGTTGGATTACCTAACAACTCATACAAGCCTATCACCAATACGGCGTTGGTTTGCACCCGGCTTTGTAAATTACAAAAAGGGTGCACTCGACTCACAACCGCAAGTGATGAAGTTTACCAGTTGCTTCCCCATGGTCGGTGGTTCTCTACGGGTACTCCGGCTTCTTTCATCACTAAAACTGGTCGCCATGATATAGCTGAAATATTGCTGAAAGTGGCGTTAAAACACAAAAAATCAAATCAAAAATCAAAATCTGAATGTCAACACTTCCGATATATATATATATATAATATGGTTAATGGTTAGGGTTATGATATTTAAAGCTACTTTCAACAATATTTCAGATATATCGTGGCGGTTAGCTTTATTGGTGGAGGAAACCAGAGTAACCGGAGAAAACCACCGACCTGCAGCAAGTCACTGACAAACTTTATCATATAATGTTGTATCGAGTAGACCTAGCCCAAGCGGGATTCGAACGCATAACGTTAGTGGTGATATGCACTGATTGCATAGGTAGTTACCATACGATCACAACCACGACGTTATAGATTGTAAATGCAATATACAGGTTTGTCAAATTTCGGAAATCATAATGCAAAAAATGTTGCAAATTCACAGAAAAAAGAGAAGTAAAATATATAACATCATAGGATTTTCCAGAAAAATGCGGTGAAATGCAAGAGTAGTATGCATATTACGTGACATTTTACATCGTTGATTAGGTAAACAGAATGTTTCGAATCAAACAAATCAGTTGTACACTTGTCAGTGGTCACGTGATTTAATGAGATTGTTTGATAGTGATTAAAGACTATAGCGTTCCTTTGTCTTGTGAGCTAAACCGATAGATCTGTTTAACAGGACAGGGTGCATATTTGATCTAGTGTTCTAAAGCGATCCATCGTGATAAAATAATAGGCCACACACGAGTCTATTGTTCTAAAAGATAGTGACAAATCACTGGGTGCACATTAGGCTAGTGTTCTAAAACGATTGATCGTGATAAAACAGTAGGGTACACATGGGTCTATTGTTCTAAACGATCGATCATGATAAAACAATAGGGTACACATGGGTCTATTGTTCTAAACGATCGATCATGATAAAACAATAGGGTACACATGGGTCTATTGTTCTAAACGATCGATCATGATAAAACAATAGGGTACACATGGGTCTATTGTTCTAAACGATCGATCATGATAAAACAATAGGGTACACATGGGTCTATTGTTCTAAAACGATCGATCGTGATAAAACAATAGAGTACACATGGGTCTATTGTTCTAAAACGATCGATCGTGATAAAACAATAGGGTACACATGGGTCTATTGTTCTAAAACGATCGATCGTGATAAAACAATAGAGTACACACGGGTCTATTGTTCTAAACGATCGATCATGATAAAACAATAGGGTACACATGGGTCTATTGTTCTAAACGATCGATCATGATAAAACAATAGAGTACACATGGGTCTATTGTTCTAAAACGATCGATCGTGATACAACAATAGGGTACACATGGGTCTATTGTTCTAAACGATCGATCATGATAAAACAATAGGGTACACATGGGTCTATTGTTCTAAACGATCGATCATGATAAAACAATAGGGTACACATGGGTCTATTGTTCTAAACGATCGATCATGATAAAACAATAGAGTACACATGGGTCTATTGTTCTAAACGATCGATCGTGATAAAACAATAGGGTACACATGGGTCTATTGTTCTAAACGATCGATCATGATAAAACAATAGAGTACACATGGGTCTATTGTTCTAAGCGATCGATCATGATAAAACAATAGAGTACACATGGGTCTATTGTTCTAAAACGATCGATCATGATAAAACAATAGAGTACACATGGGTCTATTGTTCTAAAACGATCGATCGTGATAAAACAATAGGGTACACATGGGTCTATTGTTCTAAAACGATCGATCGTGATAAAACAATAGGGTACACATGGGTCTATTGTTCTAAAACGATCGATCATGATAAAACAATAGAGTACACATGGGTCTATTGTTCTAAAACGATCGATCATGATAAAACAATAGGGTACACATGGGTCTATTGTTCTAAAACGATCGATCATGATAAAACAATAGGGTACACATGGGTCTATTGTTCTAAACGATCGATCGTGATAAAACAATAGAGTACACATGGGTCTATTGTTCTAAAACGATCGATCATGATAAAACAATAGAGTACACATGGGTCTATTGTTCTAAAACGATCGATCATGATAAAACAGTAGGGTACACATGGGTCTATTGTTCTAAAATGATCGATCGTGATAAAACAATAGGGTACACATGGGTCTATTGTTCTAAACGATCGATCGTGATAAAACAATAGAGTACACATGGGTCTATTGTTCTAAAACGATCGATCGTGATAAAACAATAGGGTACACATGGGTCTATTGTTCTAAACGATCGATCGTGATAAAACAATAGGGTACACATGGGTCTATTGTTCTAAAACGATCGATCATGATAAAACAATAGAGTACACATGGGTCTATTGTTCTAAAACGATCGATCGTGATAAAACAATAGGGTACACATGGGTCTATTGTTCTAAAACGATCGATCGTGATAAAACAATAAGGTACACATGGGTCTATTGTTCTAAAACGATCGATCATGATAAAACAATAGAGTACACATGGGTCTATTGTACTAAAACGATCGATCATGATAAAACAATAGAGTACACATGGGTCTATTGTTCTAAAACGATCGATCGTGATAAAACAATAGGGTACACATGGGTCTATTGTTCTAAAACGATCGATCATGATAAAACAATAGGGTACACATGGGTCTATTGTTCTAAAACGATCGATCATGATAAAACAATAGGGTACACATGGGTCTATTGTTCTAAACGATCGATCGTGATAAAACAATAGAGTACACATGGGTCTATTGTTCTAAAACGATCGATCATGATAAAACAATAGAGTACACATGGGTCTATTGTTCTAAAACGATCGATCATGATAAAACAGAAGGGTACACATGGGTCTGTTGTTCTAAAACGATCGATCATGATAAAACAATAGGGTACACATGGGTCTATTGTTCTAAACGATCGATCATGATAAAACAATAGAGTACACATGGGTCTATTGTTCTAAAACGATCGATCATGATAAAACAGTAGGGTACACATGGGTCTATTGTTCTAAAACGATCGATCGTGATAAAACAATAGGGTACACATGGGTCTATTGTTCTAAAACGATCGATCGTGATAAAACAATAGGGTACACATGGGTCTATTGTTCTAAAACGATCGATCGTGATAAAACAATAGGGTACACATGGGTCTATTGTTCTAAACGATCGATCGTGATAAAACAATAGAGTACACATGGGTCTATTGTTCTAAAACGATCGATCGTGATAAAACAATAGGGTACACATGGGTCTATTGTTCTAAACGATCGATCGTGATAAAACAATAGGGTACACATGGGTCTATTGTTCTAAAACGATCGATCATGATAAAACAATAGAGTACACATGGGTCTATTGTTCTAAAACGATCGATCATGATAAAACAGTAGGGTACACATGGGTCTGTTGTTCTAAAACGATCGATCATGATAAAACAATAGGGTACACATGGGTCTATTGTTCTAAACGATCGATCGTGATAAAACAATAGAGTACACATGGGTCTATTGTTCTAAAACGATCGATCGTGATAAAACAATAGGGTACACATGGGTCTATTGTTCTAAAACGATCGATCATAATAAAACAATAGGGTACACATGGGTCTATTGTTCTAAAGCGATCGATCGTGATAAAACAATAGGGTACACATGGGTCTATTGTTCTAAACGATCGATCGTGATAAAACAATAGAGTACACATGGGTCTATTGTTCTAAAACGATCGATCATGATAAAACAATAGAGTACACATGGGTCTATTGTTCTAAAACGATCGATCATGATAAAACAGTAGGGTACACATGGGTCTATTGTTCTAAAACGATCGATCGTGATAAAACAATAGGGTACACATGGGTCTATTGTTCTAAAACGATCGATCGTGATAAAACAATAGGGTACACATGGGTCTATTGTTCTAAACGATCGATCGTGATAAAACAATAGGGTACACATGGGTCTATTGTTCTAAAACGATCGATCGTGATAAAACAATAGAGTACACATGGGTCTATTGTTCTAAAACGATCGATCATGATAAAACAATAGAGTACACATGGGTCTATTGTTCTAAAACGATCGATCATGATAAAACAGTAGGGTACACATGGGTCTATTGTTCTAAAACGATCGATCGTGATAAAACAATAGGGTACACATGGGTCTATTGTTCTAAACGATCGATCGTGATAAAACAATAGGGTACACATGGGTCTATTGTTCTAAACGATCGATCGTGATAAAACAATAGGGTACACATGGGTCTATTGTTCTAAAACGATCGATCATGATAAAACAATAGAGTACACATGGGTCTATTGTTCTAAAACGATCGATCGTGATAAAACAATAGGGTACACATGGGTCTATTGTTCTAAAACGATCGATCGTGATAAAACAATAAGGTACACATGGGTCTATTGTTCTAAAACGATCGATCATGATAAAACAATAGAGTACACATGGGTCTATTGTTCTAAAACGATCGATCGTGATAAAACAATAGGGTACACATGGTTCTATTGTTCTAAAACGATCGATCATGATAAAACAATAGGGTACACATGGGTCTATTGTTCTAAAACGATCGATCATGATAAAACAATAGGGTACACATGGGTCTATTGTTCTAAACGATCGATCGTGATAAAACAATAGAGTACACATGGGTCTATTGTTCTAAAACGATCGATCATGATAAAACAATAGAGTACACATGGGTCTATTGTTCTAAAACGATCGATCATGATAAAACAGTAGGGTACACATGGGTCTGTTGTTCTAAAACGATCGATCATGATAAAACAATAGGGTACACATGGGTCTATTGTTCTAAACGATCGATCATGATAAAACAATAGAGTACACATGGGTCTATTGTTCTAAAACGATCGATCATGATAAAACAGTAGGGTACACATGGGTCTATTGTTCTAAAACGATCGATCGTGATAAAACAATAGGGTACACATGGGTCTATTGTTCTAAAACGATCGATCGTGATAAAACAATAGGGTACACATGGGTCTATTGTTCTAAAACGATCGATCGTGATAAAACAATAGGGTACACATGGGTCTATTGTTCTAAACGATCGATCGTGATAAAACAATAGAGTACACATGGGTCTATTGTTCTAAAACGATCGATCGTGATAAAACAATAGGGTACACATGGGTCTATTGTTCTAAACGATCGATCGTGATAAAACAATAGGGTACACATGGGTCTATTGTTCTAAAACGATCGATCATGATAAAACAATAGAGTACACATGGGTCTATTGTTCTAAAACGATCGATCATGATAAAACAGTAGGGTACACATGGGTCTGTTGTTCTAAAACGATCGATCATGATAAAACAATAGGGTACACATGGGTCTATTGTTCTAAACGATCGATCGTGATAAAACAATAGAGTACACATGGGTCTATTGTTCTAAAACGATCGATCGTGATAAAACAATAGGGTACACATGGGTCTATTGTTCTAAAACGATCGATCATAATAAAACAATAGGGTACACATGGGTCTATTGTTCTAAAGCGATCGATCGTGATAAAACAATAGGGTACACATGGGTCTATTGTTCTAAACGATCGATCGTGATAAAACAATAGAGTACACATGGGTCTATTGTTCTAAAACGATCGATCATGATAAAACAATAGAGTACACATGGGTCTATTGTTCTAAAACGATCGATCATGATAAAACAGTAGGGTACACATGGGTCTATTGTTCTAAAACGATCGATCGTGATAAAACAATAGGGTACACATGGGTCTATTGTTCTAAAACGATCGATCGTGATAAAACAATAGGGTACACATGGGTCTATTGTTCTAAACGATCGATCGTGATAAAACAATAGGGTACACATGGGTCTATTGTTCTAAAACGATCGATCGTGATAAAACAATAGAGTACACATGGGTCTATTGTTCTAAAACGATCGATCATGATAAAACAATAGAGTACACATGGGTCTATTGTTCTAAAACGATCGATCGTGATAAAACAATAGGGTACACATGGGTCTATTGTTCTAAAACGATCGATCGTGATAAAACAATAGGGTACACATGGGTCTATTGTTCTAAAACGATCGATCATGATAAAACAATAGAGTACACATGGGTCTATTGTTCTAAAACGATCGATCATGATAAAACAGTAGGGTACACATGGGTCTGTTGTTCTAAAACGATCGATCGTGATAAAACAATAGGGTACACATGGGTCTGTTGTTCTAAAACGATCGATCATGATAAAACAATAGGGTACACATGGGTCTATTGTTCTAAAACGATCGATCATGATAAAACAATAGGGTACACATGGGTCTATTGTTCTAAACGATCGATCGTGATAAAACAATAGGGTACACATGGGTCTATTGTTCTAAAACGATCGATCATGATAAAACAATAGAGTACACATGGGTCTATTGTTCTAAAACGATCGATCGTGATAAAACAATAGGGTACACATGGGTCTATTGTTCTAAAACGATCGATCGTGATAAAACAATAGGGTACACATGGGTCTATTGTTCTAAAACGATCGATCGTGATAAAACAATAGGGTACACATGGGTCTATTGTTCTAAAACGATCGATCGTGATAAAACAATAGGGTACACATGGGTCTATTGTTCTAAAACGATCGATCATGATAAAACAATAGGGTACACATGGGTCTATTGTTCTAAATGATCGATCGTGATAAAACAATAAGAGTACACATGGGTCTATTGTTCTAAGACGATCGATCGTGATAAAACAATAGGGTACACATGGGTCTATTGTTCTAAACGATCGATCGTGATAAAACAATAGGGTACACATGGGTCTATTGTTCTAAAACGATCGATCGTGATAAAACAGTAGGGTACACACGGGTCTATTGTTCTAAACGATCGATCATGATAAAACAATAGGGTACATATGGGTCTATTGTTCTAAGCGAAAGTGACAAAGCAATGAGGGTACATTGGTCTAGTGCTCTAACATATTCTAGGGTTATAAAATAATAGGGTGTACATTGGTCTGGTGAACTGAGACGATTGATTGTGACTGATTTCCAAATAATTAACACTGTTCGCATCAATATAAAACACAGGAGTATTCGACATAAGTATTCCTGCTTCTGGAAAATTGATGAATGAGTCGACAAATAGCCATTTATTTCATCGGCCAATCTATCTAAATAAGCACCTCCACATCGTAAATTTAACTTTTTAACAAATGCGACCAGAACACAGGAAACAATTGTCTAATATTAGAAGATAAATTACATCCTCCGATGACGGCATTATGTAAACTGTGGGTGGTGATTACCTTACAACGTTGTCGTTAAACGTCATGTCCAAAAGAGTATGAATGTCACTAGCTTATATTGAAAAGTTTTGTTAAGTCTTAATTGCTAATAAGATCCAATAGTACACGGTGTCTTTATGCAGATATCATGATGTTTGCAATTTTTTGGTGTAAGTATAAGAGACCACGTGTTTGTTTATTTCAACTTTCTACGTATATATATATGTATATTATTTTCTATAAACAAAGTAAAAAGTTATAAATAATTGTTCACTTTATAACTTGATAAAAACACACACAAAATTACAAAATAATATACAACACGCCTGTAATGTATTTAGCATCATTTTATTTGACTTTGCAATCTTTTTACTATGAACGTACCCAGTGATGGCTAAATGTCAAAATGCGTGGTGCTTACTAAATAAACGTTAGAGAACACCGATGTCGTAATCAAAACATGGATAATCCAGAGAAACTGGCAACATTTGGTACACAAGACACAGGACGAAGACAATCCAGAGAAACTGGCAACATTGGGTACACAAGACACAGAACGAAGACAATCCAGAGAAACTGGCAACATTGGGTACACAAGACACAGGACGAAGATAATCCAGAGACACTGGCAACATTGGGTACACAAGACACAGGACGAAGACAATCCAGAGACACTGGCAACATTGGGTACACAAGACACAGGACGAAGACAATCCAGAGAAACTGGCAACATTGGGTACACAAGACACAGGACGAAGACAATCCAGAGAAACTGGCAACATTGGGACACAAGACACAGGACGAAGACAATCCAGAGACACTGGCAACATTGGGTACACAAGACACAGGACGAAGACAATCCAGAGAAACTGGCAACATTGGGTACACAAGACACAGGACGAAGATAATCCAGAGAAACTGGCAACATTGGGTACACAAGACACAGGACGAAGATAATCCAGAGACACTGGCAACATTGGGTACACAATACACAGGACGAAGACAATCCAGAGAAACTGGCAACATTGGGTACACAAGACACAGGACGAAGACAATCCAGAGACACTGGCAACATTGGGTACACAAGACACAGGACGAAGACAATCCAGAGAAACTGGCAACATTGGGTACACAAGACACAGGACGAAGACAATCCATAGACACTGGCAACATTGGGTACACAAGACACAGGACGAAGACAAAACAAACAAAAAAACCACACCACTATGCGCGGGCAAACACAAATAACATAACTAAGACACGAGCTCTCCTATCAACAACTGGAGGTAAAGACGAACCGAACATCGTTTTTATGCGGAAGTCGTAATCGTAAATTAGATATCTACATAGTGCAATGTACAACATTTTAGATCTTTAAAAGCATGGAAATATCTAATTAAAATTCAAAAGTGTGGAAATATTAAATAATGTAAATATCACTAGAATTTAGAAGGATGAAATATTTAATATTTGACTATCAGAAAATGAATTAAATTATAAAAACTTTTAAAATCCAAAATGTATGTTCTTAGCACAACAAAAATCATATGAACCTGTTTGTCTACACATCATTGAGTTCTTCTTCTGCTTTAGTTAGACTAATTAGTATTTGTGCAACACACATGATCATAACAACTGTTATGCAGCACTTCATTTCCCCCCAGAATTCGAATAAATATTGCTCTAATTCGGACTCCTATAATCTCACATCCACAATCACAATCATTATCTTTAGTTTTTAATTCATGCAAAAGTTCCTCAACAGATTTCTCTGAGTGAATATTGGTTTCAGATTCAAATGTTCTGACAAGAGATTCAATTTCAACAAGTTCATTGAACTCACGTCCAAGAAATTTCACATGTTATTTTAATTGCTGTCAGCGATATGTTGTCATCATTATTGCTATCTTCAAAATATTCAATAGAATTTTCGCTAATTATTTCATCTTGTCTACGACAAAATTTCTGAATCATTTACGAGTTGTACTCTCCTGGACGTCATTCAATACATTATATCACCAATTTATTGCATATGAACAATAATCTGCTTTAGTAATTATGGCCTAGAAGTCTGTGTCTCTAATTTCTTCACCATGGTAAACACTTGTTATGATTATAATGTAATTTATGCATCACATTACACTGATCAACAGGTATTAAATCTGCATTGACAGAATAATTTACAAACAAACACATTTCTAAAATAAACAGGTTAATATCGGATAATTAGATGTGTTTAGTTATATTTCATTAGATAGCAAAGAATCTGAAACATACCTCATTCTTTCTTAAATTTAGCTAGGTTACTTGAATAATTCCATGATCTATTTCCTTGGAGAAAGACGTGGTCGTTGATGCTAGAATATTAACTTGACACCTTTGTATCTGGTTGGCATTGTCAACAAATATGTTTTCCTTTCTTTTTGTCTCTTCGTTTATCTATTCAATATTTGTAAATGTTATTCATGCAATATACTTGTCATCAACGCATTTTTTTTTAACGGTATGCAACTCATGATTTATTTTGCTAAAGCATCTAGGTTGTATTCTTTATCCAGTCGTCACTAGAGATCTCGTCGTTTCACCCAGCATACTAGAACACAGTTAAACAGTTAGTATTGCATTGGAACGTCTTGCTCCAGCACAATCTTATCCTTTCTGCTAAAATGTATGCTTAGCAGTGTCCTTATAATGTTCTGTTTCATCCATATTGCGAATAATCTTTATGACCATATCCTTCCAAATATTTAGAAATTTGGATTTCTGGTCAATAAGAGTTTGTTTTGCCAACATTCACTCTGTCTCTACTAGTTTAGAAAACAAAATTCATTCTTTAATTGAACAGGGTAAAACTACAACGGATAACTACGACGCCTTAGCCGTTGTATTGTCCATATCGGCCGCAAATTTTTCAAACACAATTTTCTTCGATATAAGGTATCCTTGAACCGTTCAAGACATAATTCGTTGATTTCCGGTAATATGTCGTCGAGGTCTTCGTTCAGGGGTAAATTGTCTTCAAAGTCGATGAAAATTTAAGTTTTTATTTTACGAAAAGACTGTATTTGTGTTTTATCAACTCTAAATTCTTCTATGCCGCCTTTTCAGAATGTAAGTTGTATTGCTGATACCCGTTGATTCAGTGACACACGTTTGACCGTCGAATTACCGACAGTCATCCTAATTTCACTTGACAATTACGTTAGCAATGTTAACTAAGACCCGCTCTCGATTAGCAAAATTTATGAATTAATCTCGTTCCACGAGTCTGAATTGTATTTATTTTGTCTTCAACTTCCTGTTTGGTCGTGAGATGTTCACCACATAACATTCGTCCCAAAAAGACTTTGAAAACATGGTTTGTGAATCGCATTAGACAGGGTGTCGTACATAGAAGTCAAATGAACGGAAAATACCGAACGTAGAAAGTCGACACAAAATTTAAATTAATTTGATATACCAAAAATCATGGTCGACTATTCAGTAGTACGATTATAAATATGCATATTGAACAGTTTAAATTACGGTATGTGTTGGATTACAATATTACTTTTGGTTGGTCATGTGATATGTTCCTTTTGGTTTGTCATGTGATATGTTCATGGCCAAATTTTAATATCAATTTCTATATTATCATAACTATTTCATAAACAGATCGATTTGTCACAAATATTTTTACATATTACCATGCAATGTAATTGTGCAATTTCGCAGTTAAAGGTGAAATGTTAATTAAACAAATTAATAGACAAGAAAGCACAAGATGAAAGCAAGCTACACACAAAAACGACGATAGGACTTTCTCAAGCACATTTTATTCACTATTTGCTAACGCTTCCGTAATGTTACATTCAATGACAAATAAAACCCAATCTATTTTTAATCTGAAAACGAGGATATTATTGACAAAACATTACGGAGTATTTGTCTTAATTATTCGATCACTCATTCTGTGCTTAACCTTTTATTACAACTTGACAACAGTATGGTTCCCTACAAATTGTTAGATTTGTTTAATCAATTATTTGCAAAATAAAGTACAAATTCTGAAGCATTCATATATTGGTAAGGTTATTCACAGATTATCTAATGCAGACCTCAAAAGTTTGTCGTAAACCATTTTGAAATAAATATCTGTTTTATGGCAACACAAAGTGTTTCTCAAAGGTTTTATTTTTATTTTAATTGAATGGGGAACTTTCCCAAAGATTTTATTTTGTTTTAATTGAATGAGGACTACAATATCAATTGACATTACATGCTTGACACAAAACTTCATTGCTTTTTTATTGACTTGGCACTATTTTAGTGCACCAAGGGATGGTACATCACAAAACAGAAGCCATTCGTAGTGAATAAAATATTTCCGCTTAAACCGGAAATGAAATAAAGTCTGGCGATTCTTATCACAAAGATAATGGCTTCTTACTTTGTCATTTATTGAATTCCTCGCATGGTATATTATTGGCATCGAGGAAAATACTAAAAAATCTTTACTCAAAGACAACAACCGTCAAACAAAACTGGTAAATCTAGATTTAAAGTTAAAATAAATAGAATAACATAAAAGATGGTACAAATCAGGAATGGACAATCCGGAGAAACTGGTAACATTGGGTACACAAGACACAGGATGAAGACAATCCAGAGAAACTGGCAACATTGGGTATACAAGACACAGGATGAAGACAATCCAGAGAAACTGGCAACATTGGGTATACAGGACACAGGATGAAGACAATCGAGAGAAACTGGTAACATTGGGTACACAAGACACAGGATGAAGACAATCCGGAGAAACTGGTAACATTGGGTACACAAGACACAGGATGAAGACAATCCAGAGAAACTGGTAACATTGGGTACACAAGACACAGGATGAAGACAATCCAGAGAACCTGGTAAAATTGGGTATACAAGACACAGGATGAAGACAATCCAGAGAAACTGGTAACATTGGGTACACAAGACACAGGATGAAGACAATCCAGAGAAACTGGCAACATTGGGTACACAAGACACAGGATGAAGACAATCCAGAGAAACTGGTAACATTGGGTACACAAGACACAGGATGAAGACAATCCAGAGAAACTGGTAACATTGGGTACACGAGACACAGGATGAAGACAATCCAGAGAAACTGGTAACATTGGGTACACAAGACACAGGATGAAGACAATCCGAAGAAACTGGTAACATTGGGTACACAAGACACAGGATGAAGACAATCCAGAGAAACTGGTAACATTGGGTACACAAGACACAGGATGAAGACAATCCAGAAAAACTGGCAACATTGGGTACACAAGACACAGGATGAAGACAATCCAGAGAAACTGGCAACATTGGGTACACAAGACACAGGATAAAGACAATCCGGAGAAACTGGTAACATTGGGTACACGAGACACAGGATGAAGACAATCCAGAGAAACTGGTAACATTGGGTACACAAGACACAGGATGAAGACAATCCAGAGAAACTGGTAACATTGGGTACACAAGACACAGGATGAAGACAATGCAGAAAAACTGGCAACATTGGGTACACAAGACACAGGACGACGACAATCCAGAGAAATTGGCAACATTGGGTACACAAGACACATGATGAAGACAATCCAGAGAAACTGGTAACATTGGGTACACAAGACACAGGATGAAGACAATCCAGAAAAACCGGCAACATTGGGTACACAAGACACATGATGAAGACAATCCAGAGAAACTGGCAACATTGGGTACACAAGACACAGGATGAAGACAATCCAGAAAAACTGGCAACAATGGGTACACAAGACACAGGATGAAGACAATCCAGAGAAACTGGTAACATTGGGTACACAAGACACAGGATGAAGACAATCGGAGAAACTGGTAACATTGGGTACACAAGACACAGGATGAAGACAATCCAGAAAAACCGGCAACATTGGGTACACAAGACACATGATGAAGACAATCCAGAGAAACTGGCAACATTGGGTACACAAGACACAGGATGAAGACAATCCAGAGAAACTGGCAACAATGGGTACACAAGACACAGGATGAAGACAATCCAGAGAAACTGGCAACATTGGGTACACAAGACACAGGATGAAGACAATCCAGAGAAACTGGCAACAATGGGTACACAAGACACAGGATGAAGACAATCCAGAGAAACTGGCAACATTGGGTACACAAGACACAGGATGAAGACAATCCAGAGAAACTGGCAACATTGGGTACACAAGACACAGGATGAAGACAATCCAGAGAAACTGGTAACATTGGGTACACAAGACACAGGATGAAGACAATCCAGAGAAACTGGTAACATTGGGTACACAAGACACAGGATGAAGACAATCCAGAAAAACTGGCAACATTGGGTACACAAGACACAGGATGAAGACAATCCAGAGAAACTGGCAACATTGGGTACACAAGACACAGGATGAAGACAATCCAGAGAAACTGGTAACATTGGGTACACAAGACACAGGATGAAGACAATCCAGAAAAAACCGGCAACATTGGGTACACAAGACACATGATGAAGACAATCCAGAGAAACTGGCAACATTGGGTACACAAGACACAGGATGAAGACAATCCAGAGAAACTGGCAACATTGGGTACACAAGACACAGGATGAAGACAATCCAGAGAAACTGGCAACATTGGGTACACAAGACACAGGATGAAGACAATCCAGAGAAACTGGCAACATTGGGTACACAAGACACATGATGAAGACAATCCAGAGAAACTGGCAACATTGGGTACACAAGACACAGGATGAAGACAATCCAGAGAAACTGGTAACATTGGGTACACAAGACACAGGATGAAGACAATCCAGAGAAACTGGCAACATTGGGGACACAAGACACAGGATGAAGACAATCCAGAAAAACCGGCAACATTGGGTACACAAGACACATGATGAAGACAATCCAGAGAAACTGGCAACATTGGGTACACAAGACACAGGATGAAGACAATCCAGAGAAACTGTCAACATTGGGTACACAAGACACATGATGAAGACAATCCAGAGAAACTGGCAACATTGGGTACACAAGACACAGGATGAAGACAATCGAGAGAAACTGGTAACATTGGGTACACAAGACACAGGATGAAGACAATCCAGAGAAACTGGCAACATTGGGTACACAAGACACAGGATGAACACAATCCACAGAAACTGGTAACATTGGGTACACAAGACACAGGATGAAGACAATCCAGAGAAACTGGTAACATTGGGTACACAAGACACAGGATGAAGACAATCCAGAAAAACTGGCAACATTGGGTACACAAGACACAGGATGAAGACAATCCAGAGAAACTGGCAACATTGGGTACACAAGACACAGGATGAAGACAATCCAGAGAAACTGGCAACATTGGGTACACAAGACACATGATGAAGACAATCCAGAGAAACTGGTAACATTGGGTACACAAGACACAGGATGAAGACAATCCAGAAAAAACCGGCAACATTGGGTACACAAGACACATGATGAAGACAATCCAGAGAAACTGGCAACATAGGGTACACAAGACACAGGATGAAGACAATCCAGAGAAACTGGCAACAATGGGTACACAAGACACAGGATGAAGACAATCCAGAGAAACTGGCAACATTGGGTACACAAGACACAGGATGAAGACAATCCAGAGAAACTGGCAACATTGGGTACACAAGACACATGATGAAGACAATCCAGAGAAACTGGCAACATTGGGTACACAAGACACAGGATGAAGACAATCCAGAGAAACTGGTAACATTGGGTACACAAGACACAGGATGAAGACAATCCAGAGAAACTGGCAACATTGGGTACACAAGACACAGGATGAAGACAATCCAGAAAAACCGGCAACATTGGGTACACAAGACACATGATGAAGACAATCCAGAGAAACTGGCAACATTGGGTACACAAGACACAGGATGAAGACAATCCAGAGAAACTGGCAACATTGGGTACACAAGACACATGATGAAGACAATCCAGAGAAACTGGCAACATTGGGTACACAAGACACAGGATGAAGACAATCCAGAGAAACTGGTAACATTGGGTACACAAGACACAGGATGAAGACAATCCAGAGAAACTGGCAACATTGGGTACACAAGACACAGGATGAAGACAATCCAGAGAAACTGGTAACATTGGGTACACAAGACACAGGATGAAGACAATCCAGAGAAACTGGCAACATTGGGTACACAAGACACAGGATGAAGACAATCCAGAGAAACTGGTAACATTGGGTACACAAGACACAGGATGAAGACAATCCAGAGAAACTGGTAACATTGGGTACACAAGACACAGGATGAAGACAATCCAGAGAAACTGGCAACATTGGGTACACAAGACACAGGATGAAGACAATCCAGAGAAACTGGCAACATTGGGTACACAAGACACATGATGAAGACAATCCAGAGAAACTGGCAACATTGGGTACACAAGACACAGGATGAAGACAATCCAGAGAAACTGGTAACATTGGGTACACAAGACACAGGATGAAGACAATCCAGAGAAACTGGTAACATTGGGTACACAAGACACAGGATGAAGACAATCCAGAGAAACTGGTAACATTGGGTACACAAGACACATGATGAAGACAATCCAGAGAAACTGGCAACATTGGGTACACAAGACACAGGATGAAGACAATCCAGAGAAACTGGCAACAATGGGTACACAACACACAGGATGAAGACAATCCAGAGAAACTGGCAACATTGGGTACACAAGACACAGGATGAAGACAATCCAGAGAAACTGGCAACAATGGGTACACAATACACAGGATGAAGACAATCCAGAGAAACTGGTAACATTGGGTACACAAGACACAGGATGAAGACAATCCAGAGAAACTGGTAACATTGGGTACACGAGACACATGATGAAGACAATCCAGAGAAACTGGCAACATTGGGTACACAAGACACAGGACGAGTACAATCCAGAGAAAATGGCAACATTGGGTACACAAGACACAGGATGAAGACAATCCAGAGAAACTGGCAACAATGGGTACACAAGACACAGGATGAAGACAATCCAGAGAAACTGGTAACATTGGGTACACAAGACACAGGATGAAGACAATCCGGAGAAACTGGTAACATTGGGTACACAAGACACAAGACAAAAGACACAAGACGATGACAAGCAAAACAAAAACACAACACAGAAAACTAAAAGATGAGCAACACAGACCGCACTAAAACAACACGCGAATGGTATGCAGTTCCTGTCTCGTATAAGACACCCGTCATGTTATTCATATAGTTAAGACATCAAAGATACGTTTGTCAGGATCATACATTTTATTACATGTATTTATAACATTTAATATTAGGGTATCAATAATAAACAAATCTGGTTCTGGATAACAACAAATCTCAATAGATAAATACGTACCATATTCTAGCCTAGTACATTGTAAAGCGGCTTAACCGCCGGTTTTTAGTGGGGTTCGTGTTGCACGATCTTTAGCTTTCTGTGAAATGTTTCTCCTTTTTTCTAATGTGTTGCCCTTTCGTCTTCAATTTACGTCTTGTAATTACTTGTAATCAGAGAAGGACAGACAACACAATTGCCAACAGAAAAAGGACAAACGAACATACAACGAGCAACACTAACCCCACTGAAAAGTATGTAATGTTATGATGTCATATTTCTAGTATTACCAAGCAAAAACAATATATCAGAACTTTCTTTTGTAGTAATTTAAGATTCAGGAATTTTGTTTTTAATACTAATAACCACACTATTATATAATGTTGTAACACTAACGTCAGTTTACAGTGCATATTTTGTACTACAGCCGTCATTACCCGCATTTTCCAGGCAATTTTCATGTTTCGTCCCCAAACTAATACTAGTGTGTGAAGAATATCACCTTTCTGCACTGTAAATAACAAGGGACAATGTCGTTCGGATTTGTACCTTATGTTGCAGCTGAAAACAACAGATAAAATAGGATCAAATTTTGTCAATAAAAATGATAAAAATTACAAGGTTAAATATGAATGAATATGATTAGAGAGTTTTCAATATCCTTGAAAGCCATATATTCTTTAAAGGTTAAGCTGAATTTCCTTTCCAGTCAGGCGGGGGACAAGTGAAAAGAAAGGTAGCTTTTAATTATCTTTATCCAATCAAAAACTGCTTTCTGTTCAGTCAGTTAGCATTAACATGTCGCACTGTCAAATTATCTAGCTTAATATTTCCGACTGTTGATTGCAAGTTTCGTAACAATATCTCTCTATGTCAATCAAATGAAAATGCCTGATTAATTTATCGACTCTCGATCGAATAACACTGTCACTTTTTATTAGGTAATGTTATGGTGTTGGTAACAAAACAATTTTGTATTTTTAGTTCAGTTACGTGCAGAAACTCGTGTTAATCAATCATTTAGTATGAAGAGAAAATTTACAAAGTGGTCAACATTTCCACCAATATCAACAAATACGAACAATCACGTCTCACAATCACTCACTGTACCTAAAATAAAAAAGAAACTACGAAATTTGACGTTGGAAATCCGGGTCTAGGTTTGGGACAGGTTAAAACAATATGTCGGAGTTAAACCGGTTTATGGGATAACTGGACTCGTGTTGAATATAACCAACACACCACGTGCACAAGAGGAATTACGCCACGATTTAGACGATTCTAGTTTGATTAATTGTGAGAAAGGTCCGGTAACTCTATAATGTGCAGACGTCCGTAGAAACCAGCGGCTCACAAGAGCTTGTATCGCTCATCGGAGGGACCTTTTAGAAAGCACCCATTTCTTAGGAAACGATGTTGGCCCAATCACTACAAATTTGTAAGACAAAAAATTATCTCTCTGGATATGTCGCTGAAGTGTAATAACTTTCAAGTCAAATACTATCGATTATTATATAGATAGGTGTGAATTATGGGAATTTATCCGTGAAATAAATTCCGGTATCTCAAATGTGAGATATCGGTTTTTTCCCACCGGAACGACTTTTACACAACTATAAGTGTGGTGGTTACGTCCCTTGTTGTGTTATGGTAAGTACACATGCGATTGAAAACTGAAAAAAATTCGCGAAATGTTATTGACAACTTTGGCACATAACCAATATGACGTCATAGACGTCATAAGAAGACTTCCAGTTTGAAACGTAAAGATCAAACGTTATTTGGCTTCGTGTACGCTTCAATTTTTATCAAATTTAACTAAAATAAGTTTTCAAGGTAAGCATTGTAAATATGTTTGTGCATTGTTGTAAATATGACATGTAGGATTTCACATGTTCAAGATGGCAAATCCTTCCAGATGAACCCCTTAATCATTGCTCGTAGATTCATACTCTTGGAATGAAATATATACTCCCTTCCTATGGTACCGCGGGTTCTATGATACCGCGGTATTTATTTTGTCTGTTCCTATGCACTGCAGCGCCACCTGCCGGTTTTTCTATTTATATATTCATAAACACAACAGTCACATTTATCGGAACGTCTGGTCATTCTGTCCAAATGTATTGAATTTTTGTAAGTACACGTATTTTTATCTTTTCCTTAGAAATAGCGGACATTTTTATTTTACCCTGATACCATGCTTTGTAAAATGTCCAATAATTAAACCATAGTTGTCATAATTCGTCTGCTATTTTTTTGGAAATGTCGTCCGTTTGTTTACGTTTCATTTCAACCCGATTTGGGATTTTTGGTGCTATTTTTAGTTACTTTCTAGACCGACAAATTTGATGGAAAAATTAAGCTATGAAAACATATTAACCAACATAACGTTACATCAAATTGACTCAACTTCATTACATTTGTTATTTCAAAGAAACTCAGTTTACTCTATTAAATGTGATAAATTATCAAGATTTTCTTTATGGTACAAGTTTGCCAGATATTCACCGTGATTTAGTATTTATAAACGATGTCTTGATTTGTCAAACATTGTGTCCCATAACATTAATTTTGCAATTACCGCGATATCATAGGAAACCATTTCTGGGAGGTACATCGGCGTTGTCATAGGGAAAAGTGGCGATGTATTTTTAAACAAATTCAAAGAATAAAATGAATTGTGGGGGAAAATAGGTTTCTATACCGGGGAATAAAATATAACATTTTTGGATTAATTCCGAAAACTAGTTACGTTATACAGACGTTAAACATTAAGTACCACGGTACCATAGAACCCCGGGCTACAAATAAAAAAATAATATTAAAGAAATTTTGAAAGTCTATATAATAAACAGTATAACAGTATAACAAGTTCCGCCCACTCGTTTAATCCTTATGCGTACTTCGGTCACTCGTGGTCTTACTTTGATATTCAAAATCTACGATTAGATATCGTGCAAGGTCCAGTTTTCGTGGGGGTTCTCTTTTCGTGGATTTTCCGGAAGGCTCGAGATTTCGATCGTGACGTCACATTTACGAGAGTTTTAGCTGTAACTAGGAAGTGGAACGTCGCTGGTGTTTATTTACATTTGCTGTACAATATGCGGTCAAAATAGGTAAATTTACTTATAATTGCATCACAACTATGAATTTAATAACACATTTTACTATTACCATTTTAATGTGAATTGAAAATAGAGAAAAAATTGGATGATGGTTAAATTTTAAGTAAAATACTCATGTTTTATTTTTCTAAATGAGTTTGACCAATGATTACTCTTGATGATTTAGAACAATAATGAATTGCACTAATGTAATAAAAATATGAATTTATTAATTTTTGTGCATATTTATGAACAATATCCCAAAATTTATGAAAAAAACATTTTAATTTGCCGGGCATAGCCAAATTAAACTAATTTTTTACATTTGTTTTCATTTTGCAGGTTAAACCCAAGCAGATAAAGCACTCAAAGTACAGGTCATATGATTTTAGTGCATTGTCAGACGCATTTATAGCAGTCAAGGATGAACATATGTCAGTCTGTAAAGCTGCCAAACCTTTTTGTGTCCCAGAACAAACTTTACGTGATCTAGTAAAGGGAAAGGTTACCATTGATTGTGTGGCATTCGGTACACAACTTATTTTATCTGAATATGAAGAGGCCAAAGTCGTGAAACATATCAAGATAGTTGCTAATTTTGGATATGGCTGTACAAGACAGGAAGTTTGTGATATTGCATCTGATTATGCAGTTAAGTTGGGAAAAAGACAATCAGATAAACCACTGACTCTGAATTGGTTCCGCCGTTTTATAAAGAGGTAGCCTGAATTGCGATTGTTAAAACCTCGTTCTTTAGAAGTACAACGTGCTAAATGTACAACTGCAGATGTTGTTGATAGTTATTTCAAAGGTTTGAAACAAACTATGACCAAATATAATCTTTTGGATAAACCTCATTTAATTTTTAATGTGGATGAAAAGGGAGTTACACAAAACTATAGCTCACCAAATGTTGTAGCTGGTGCCGATTTTCATCCTAATTCTGTAATCTCTGGTAAATCTCAAACAACAACACTTCTTGGTTGTGGTAGTGCCGCTGGCTTAGCTATTCCACCATTTTATGTATTTGCAGGCAAGAGATTAATTCCTGATCTTCTTAAAGGTGCAACTCCAGGTGTTGATGCAAGGATGTCTGATCCCGGATGGTCAAATACAGACATTTTCAGAACTTTTTTAAAGGAACATTTTGTTAAATATATTCCTAATAGGGTCAGCATGTACTATTACTGCTAGATGGGCATAAGTCTCATGTGGCTGTTGATATAGTTGAATGGGCTAAATTTTTTTTGGGTTATATTTGTATTACATGCACATACATCTCATGTATTACAACCGCTTGATGTTGCTTGTTTCGGTCCATTTCAGAGAATGGATAATGGCGAATTTCATAAGTTAATTCGTAGAAATTCTACAAAAATAACTCGCTATGATGTTTGTAGTATAGCAAGCAAAGTTTATTCAAAGGCGTTGAGTGCTGAAAATCTTCATGCTGCTTTTCGTAAAACTGTAATTTATCCTTTTGATCCCTCTGCAATTTCTAATGAATGTGTAAAACCATCTGAATTTTATGATAATGATAATGATATTTGGCTTAAATGACCAGGTAAGTATGGCATTTATATTTGATATAAATACCAATTTGAATGAGAATAATAAGGAAATGTTTTAACTGTCCGATTAACGGTCACAGGGGGATAATTATGTTCTAAATTGGTCAAAGAACAGAATTTCATGTTTTATGACCATTTAAAGACACCGGCTTCGCTTTGTGATTTAAATGCCCATAAAATATGGAAAACTGTTGTTTAACCTACACGAATCATACATGCGTGTATTTGTCAATTAAACCAGTTATTATTTTATGTGTATTTTCATGCAATTGATAAAGCGAGGGTGAAATGATGCTCGCGTGAGCTTGAATCATCTCTTAGTGGTAAAATAAAATAATTATTTACAGTGATTTCTTCTTAAACAATTGACTTTATTCAATCATATTCAAATACAATACCAAAAATAACTTCAAAGCTCCCCGGCGTCAGATTAATTGTTCTATTTACTTTAACTAATGTTTATTTTGTTTGTGTTCGTTCTGTGTCTTGTATCCAATATCGCCAGTTTCTCTGGATTTTTCCATTCTTGATTTTCCCCTTCGGTTTTCTCTCACCTTTCCTAATCTCTGTTGTGATTCATTGGCCATGCATTATCAGCTGGCAATTTAGTGTTGCGCTTATTATGACATATAACTGAACGTATATTACAGTTTTATATTTTTTCTTCAACTAAACTGCTTAGATTATAACAACATTTTATAAAATAATTCATGGAAGGCATAGTTTACTAGGAACCGTCGTAATCTTGATCGGATTGTAGTTGATTTACAACTACCTATGCAATCAATGCATTTCATCACTGACGTTGTGAGTTCGAATACCGTTCAGGAGAGGTGTACTCGATACAACATTATGTGATAAAGTTTGTCAGTGGTTATCTCTGGGTACTCCGGTTTCCCCCACCAATAAAACTGACACCCACGATATAACTGAAATATTGTTGAAAGTGGCGTTAAACACCATAATATCCTAATCCATAGTTTATTGGATATTTTAACATGTGTACAGTTATTCTCGTAAAAATGGTATTCCGAGTAATAGTGAGGGAAAATGTACCGGAAATAACGTTACACGTGCTAGACTAGTATACAAACTATGGCTCTCATGAGTTATTTCAATTAAACCTCTTTAAAATATAAATTTAAAATAATAAAAAAAAAATGCTTATTTTGCATACACTTGTAAATAAAGTGCGGAAGCTGAACAAGGTTAATAAAATAATTTTGGAAATAATTAAACCCATAAAAGATATTAAGTACCACGAAGCGAAACTCACCAAATATAAAAATGGTTTTACTAAAGCATCAACATTTATTACAAGAATTCAAAAAACCTTATCCAATGATTTTCTTAAGCCAACTGTATGATACGACAAAAAGTAAGAATGTATTACACGTAGTTAAATTGACATGGCAATTATAAAAATTCATAAAATTTCAAAATGTAAGCCGGTGTCCTATAGTAGTTTTTTTCCCTAACCATTTCCCCCCGGAAAATTAACTATATAGCCATTTCCCTCCCCGGAAAAATGACTATATCATTGAACATCGCCATTTTCCCCCACAGTTTTCCACAAGGGGAAAAGTGGCTATAAAGTAGGATTTCTCCCCGGAAAAATGGCTATGTAGTCAATTTTCCCCCTCGTCTTAGCATAACCCTGACTTCAACGTAAACTTACCCAACCAAGACCTTTAAAGTATGCCAACTCTAGGTTAAACCTTACCCTACCCTTAGACGTAATCCTCACCGAATCCCTCGGTCCAACACTATCCCTAAACCTAGGCCTTAGCTTAATCCTAATTTTAAACCTTACCTTAAACCTAGCCTAATCGTAGGTCGAACTCACAACGCGAATGTGAAGGTATGGTAAACTTAAAGGCAAGCTTTCCGACGGCGAAATGAACGACCGTTTTACAGATATGGGGTTCTCGCAAGCTCACCAGTCTTGTGGGGGGGGGGGGGGGGGGGGGGGGGGGTAGCCCGATATTCCAAGTTGAAAAAATCGGCGAAACCCTTTGCTAGGGAAGGTGACTTCGCGTTTTAATTTCGTCTTTCAAAAACCAAAGGCAAAGTCTAACATACTATAGTCACTTTAGTTAATCCTATTTCAGTCCGTGACAAATATGCACATTTAGGTACTAATTTCCTAACTGCATATATTTGGGTATAGTTCGCAGGGGTCTTATTGCATATATTCGGGTACAGGGTACATTTTAATACATATCCCGTCAAATTTTGTCCAAGTACACAACGCTACAAACGGATTGAAAAAATTCACAATCCGAACCTCTTCGAAAACACCATATTTGCAAGTATCGTCAACTACGATTGGTCAATAATCAAATGCATTATTCAATCCATCTCATACCAAAAATGTAAAAGAAAATATAACGGATTGATAAAAAAGTATAGCGGTGCGAACCTCTTCGAAAACCTTAGTAGTGAATCGGGTCTTTATAGCGCTATTGAACCCTATGTTAAACCATTTTCCCCTCCTGAATTGTGCAGTCAGCCGTGACTAATTACGGCTCTTACAGCTTTTAATCGTGTTTCACGTTTGTATGAGTTTTTTGTCGTATTGTTTGCGCGTGTTTCACGTTTTAATCACGTTTTCACGTTATGATTTCAGTTTTAATCACGTGTTTTGTGTTCATTTAACTTTTTAATGGCTATTTGTTCGTTTTGTTAACGTTTTTTGTTTACGTTTTTCGTGCTTTGGGTGGAATTTCAGTGCTATCGCGGCGGCGGCGGCTGCTGATGCTGCTTCTGCTTCTGCTGCTGCTTCTGCTGGGGTGGTGGTGGTGGTGTTGGTGGTGGTGTCAGTGGTGGTGGTGTTGGTGGTGGTGTCAGTGGTGGTGGTGGTGTCAGTGGTGGTGGTTGTCGTGTTGGTGCTGGTGTCAGTGATGGTGGTGGTGATGGCGGTGGTGGTGGTTTCAGTGGTGGTGATGGTGGTGGTGGTGTCAGTGGTGGTGGTGTTGGTGTTGGCGGTAGTGGAAAAGGGAGGGAAGGAGGAGGTGGGAGGCAGGAGGTGGAGGAGGAGGAGGGAGGGAGGAAATTGGTGGTATTGTGACGTGAAGTAGAAATTAGAAACAGAAGGAAAACATAAAACAAACGGAGAGATAAACGAAAAGACAACACAAGAGACAAAGATGAGATATCAATTCAAAGAAGAGTTCGTCAAAGAATCCGGGAGAACCAACGTAGTCATAGCAGCCTATACCACAGCTCAAGCCCGTTTGAAGTTGTACAGTTATTTAGAACAATTAGGACCCCGTGCCTTATACGCCGATACAGACTCAGTCGTGCATACCTCTAGGCCAGGCGAGTGGAAACCAGAACTCGATGACTACCTAGGAGATCTCACCGATGAAGTGCCCGACAACAGAATAATAGAGTTTGTAACTGGTGGATTGAAGAACTATGTCTACAAGATTGCCAGACCCGACAAGGATGGAAATACGACCATATGTAAAGTGAAAGGCATCACTCTCAACTACAAGAACTCCTTGACCATCAACTTAGATACGATCAAGGACATGGTCATTAATAACAGAGATGACGTCAAGACCGTGAGGGACGACTACAAGATCACGAGAGACCACAAGAGACTACTTACCGTACATCAAGACAAAGACTACATGATAGTCTTCGACAAAAGAGTTGTCATGCAGGACTACAGCACGAGACCGTATGGATTGTAAGAGGGTCGTCTCTCCTGTAACGACCGACATAAGGAAACAGATCATCCCAGCGATCGAACAAAAAAGCCAGAACTTAGACAACTGGTTCCGCTGTACAGAACGACTTATAAATAAAAGTTAGAAATATATGATTTGTTTGTTTTACATACGCCCACGTCGAATATATTAAGTGTGCATTACAATCTCTAGTCATTCTTATCCAAAAGAAGAAAGACGTGTTTTACGAGATGTCTACGACATAGCGTGAAATGAGATTTACCAGAAGAGCCATTTTAAGAGCAGACATGAAAACATGAAATTTATCCCTCCTCCTCCTCCTCCTCCTCCTCCTCCTCCTCTTCCTCAAGAAGGATACGTCTAGACCGAAACAGAGTACACGACGGACGACCGTACACGGAGATTTTTCCAAGTAAAATGTTGGTATAATACCTCATCCTCGTAGCTAATTCAACATAAATTTCTAAGCAGAAATTTTCTATGATTAAGTCCCACCAAATATTTCGAAAGAATATTGACAGTTACAGCACACGGGTACAAACATATCTGTTGGTTTTTTCACTTAATCTGCAGTTTTTAACATTGGAATCTGGTACGGTTGAAATCAATTTAGCAATAATTGGTATCGATTTTTTTGTGTATTATGTTTATATTTAAATCACCTAGAGTTCATCGGAGGGCATGTGTAGTAAATACATTTTCATTCATGTTTCAACTTGTCTGATCATTGGAGCGTAAATTTAAATGCCGTACTTTGTTTTCACGCTATGTCGTAGACATCTACAGTGATCAGTATGTCCATCCGTTCGTCCGTCTGTCTGTCATTTCATCTATATTATATTATAACATCAAATCACTGAAAAAAAACACTCAAGAATTTAAATTATGAATAACAAATATCATCAAATTGAATGACAATGAACGGTTATTGTGAATATACTTACAAGTAAATTTACATTTCTAAATAAGGTGTCAATCTTTTACATAAACATGTATTAAGCTTATATGTACATGTATGCTTTGCTGATATTGTAAATGTAGACTTGTCAATTGCAAATAAAGCGAATATTATCTTTCGTCATGTGATGAAAGCCAAACCCATTCCATAATGTGATTTCATTGTGCAAGTTATTATATTGCATGTAAATTGAACATATGTCTGGGTGTCATCTCTCATCGTTGACTGTACACCAAGGTAGAACAATACAAATATTTGTCGACCTCTGACAAACCTGCTTTGAACTTTTATATCTTGCCTAATAGTTTGTATATTATTATAAAGTTGGGCGCAGTTTATAGACAAAAGCAGTATCTTCACTTCTACTTCTTTTTGTCACAAATTATTGGAGGTCAAAATATTGCTTGAACTTATTTGGAAGAAAAATTAAAAATTCAATTGATTGATTGATTGATTCATTTGATTTTTGGTGTTTTAACGCCACTTTCAACAATATTTCAGCTATGTCATGGCGACCAGTTTTAGTGGTGGTGGAAGCCGGAGAACCAGGAGAGAACCACTGACCATGGGCAAGCAACTGGTAAGCTTTATCACTTGCGGCTGCGAGTGGAGTGCACCCTTTTTTGTAATTTACAAAGCCGGGCGCGAACCCACGCCGTATTGGTGATAGGCTTGTATGAGTTGTTATATCCAACGACCTAACTCATTGAGCAAAATTCAATTGAACATTCATATATTTGAACTTAGCTAGGTAGTGTAAATATTGTTCTTGCAATCTGAAGAGCTAGTAGAAAGCTTAAAACAGTGTCTCAGAATTTTAATACAGAGCCTGTTTTTTTCAATGAAGTTATTTCGAATTTTAAGGTAAAGTAACAAATTAGGTGAATAACTTCAAATGTGATTTATTTTTACACAAGACCATGTTTAGAAAAATGTGACATACATAGGCCTGCATGGTCGGCTCTGGAACACTGGATTCCTTGGTGAACGTTTATATAATTTTCAGGAAAGGAACTGTTGATGACTTGGTTTAAATAATTTTTAGCCCTTAAAAGGGCTGTTGTAGCACCTAAAAAGGACTGTTCAATATTTTTTTAGTTCGCCTCAACGACGTTGAGAAAATTTATTGGAGTACCCTCGGCGTCCATGTGCGCGTCAGCGTCAGCGTTCCCGTCCACGCTCATATCTCAGCAACTATAAGTTGTAGGATCATGTTAACTTGAATGTAGATGCATCTGGGATGGTAGGTCAGCGTCCAGGCAAAAGTAGATCACTTTGACCCACATTTCGCGCTTCAATTACTTGCGAAACGTGGTGGGGTATCATATAATGTCCCATTAGATGCCCTATTTTTTGCTTTTGGGAAACCCCATTCAAAGTCATTTGGATCATCCATGTACAAGTTACTTGGCTAGTAAACCCATCGACACCTAATAGTCGACCAAAAGTGGCACTGGCAAGTGGTAGTAAAATTTAACAGAGCAACTAAGTTGAATATTCAAGCCATTTTCAGAGGGGGACTACTATGTAGTCATTCTTTCGGGGGGAAATTCTACTATATAGCCATTCTTCCGGGGGGGGGGGGGGGGGGGGGGGGTGGGGAACCCACTATATAGCTATGGGGGGAAAATGGCTCTATAACGCTCCTATAGTAGTTTTTTCCCCTAGCCATTTTTCTGGGGAGGGGGGGGACTGACTATGGGGGGGAAATGGCTCTATAACACCGGGACTAATTACGTAATCGGCACATGATTATATAATACTTTAGTGTATTTATTAATGAAATTCACAGTTCCTAAGCAGTGTATTTATTATTAAAGCTAATGTTATTCTCCCTCAGGCATAGGCTATTTGATTCTCTGCTCTTCTGTGATTTATGGTTTCTGATTCTTTAAATAAGGGTAATAACAAAATTACCGAACTCCGAACAATCTTACAAAGGGAAAGTCAAAACTCATACGTATATAAACAGACAAAATCAGTTAACAACCGGAAAACTGTGAAAACCGTAATGACTCTGACAAAAAAAATAATCTTAGACGAGCTTAGGCCCTTTGGTTTTCTTACTCTAAAAGACTTTTAAATTATGTAGCTTTTCAACATTTTCGATATTAGCATACGTGATGAAGTTTATTACAGCAACGCATCGAGTGTACTGAATTACATATCTTGAAAATATTAAAAATATCGCATAGATAATAATTTTCAAATAATTGAAATTATTATTTTTTTCAAAGACAATTCATTTTGTACTATTCTATTATTCACTTTTGAATAGTGGGTAGTAGGGAACGCACGTTAGACGAGAACATGTCATTGACGTAAAAGGGGGGGGTCTATAATCTATAATTTTACAAAGACAGATTATGTCAGTCATATCAAGGCAATACACTTAACATGAAAGCCATACAATAACAAGCCGTCACCATGATCTGCAATAGAGATATCGCTAGTATACGAAGGGCAATGTTCTACTTTTCTAGCTATTGTCTGTCGAGTCTCTGATACATTGGAGACTTTTTTGTATTTTATGTTCTCATTGTCTACAAGATATTGAATACTGTCTGATCAAGTAGAAAGTCATATTACTTCTTCCACTTCAAAGTAAAACTGACATGAATCAAGCACACCCACAAACGACAGATCTAACGTGAGTAAATGATTTATCCTTAAATGACGTGTGCATTAATCTGTCAAAATCAGTTTTATACTTCACGTTTGATGTTTGTCTACTGACATAAGATGGCTTTAACCATAATTAGAAGAACCGTCAGTTAGCATACTTCATTTAACGTCTGTTGAACCATTCTGATATAAACCATATATAGCTTATTTTGTCAGAAAATGTTTTTCTTGTGTCATTGTAAGAGACTAAACGAAAATCAGGAAGGTTAATAAAATATACTATAGTACATTTTCCGTTGGCCATTGCATTGTCTGTCTTTACTCAATCTACGGGTTCTGATTACACGTTTGGTATCTTCAAACTTTTCTTTTATTAAATTGCTTGTACCAAGTCAGATGGTGTTTAACCATCTCTGTATATTCTTCATTTGTTGTTGTGAATTTGATTCGGATAGAACAAAATATAATTTCATTCGTTTGAACCCAGTGAATTAGAGTGAAATTATTTTCTCTTTGCTGCATTTCATTATGCATAGGTGACGTGCTAGTCGCACCGCTGTTTTTCCCGCGAAACGGGGGTTTCGGTCATTCAGCACGACAGCGCCAAAGAGTACACATCAAACAGTTTGGGTTAATTTTAATTATCTCCCCCCCCCTCCCCCCACAATTTTAAAGGTTATAAGGTTGATAGGACTGGACGTTATTTTAGGGGTAAAATTATAATATTCTAGTTCATATCCATTTTGGTTTCATATTTACATATGTGATTTGAAAGAAAATTGATAATTCCTAAAAATAATACTATATATAATGAATATTTATGATTTGACATTGATTGCTATATATGATTGTATATATAATAAACTCGTGTAGCTTTGCACCTTATAAGAGTTTTGTTTCTTTGTTATTTCAGTGTATTCATTACATGAGTTATAATATAATACGCATTACATTTCTTTTGCTAAATACACATATCATTGTGGGATAAGGTATATGAGACATTAGGTTATAGGGTTAAGCATATGAGATGACAGAATGAAGGTTATGACAAGAGAATGAAAGTTTAATTTCATTTGGTCAAACCAAAATCCGAAAAGATTGTTAATTAAAGGGGCGTTCTAGTTGCCAGTAAAAACAGTACGAACACATTGGTAACGATTTCGAAATATCACACAATCTAACGAGAATCAATTGGTGCATTCCGCTATATAAGTGTCATTATAAACTGCATTGTTCCTTTAAATGTCAAGTTACCTTCCTGCGGCCGCAAATGTGCTGAAATGAATTTCAGCATATTTTTCAAGTATTTTGAAGTCACTGAACAATTGATATTTATCCTGCCATGACAGCATTTACCGATCAATATAGCCTGCCCAATATTTGTTTTGATATTGGTCAGTTATAAATAGAACATAAAAATGTAAAACGGGGCACATCGGGGGATATTGTTTTCAAATACAAACACAAAATTATTTCAAATACTTTTATCATCGTCCAGTAAACGTTTATTTACGATATAAAATTGCAGGATAAATACAATACATGTGCACTGTCGAAGCATATAGGTAAACATGTGTATTCGGCGCGAAACGCTGGAAAAGGCTCTGCAAAGCCTCGCCTTTTTCCCCGTTTCTAAGCCTCATACACATATTACCTATAGGCTTCGACAGTGCACAAGTATTGTATATTTATGTGTTGCACTTTACACTAATTGTGATGGCACATTTGGCAATTACTTAGCTCTATAACTTTAGTTTTTTCTAAGAGGGGGGTGTTAATGCCCATGCAACTAGCAACGTCCCGCCAATTTATTTTTATTGAATTACCAGTACTAAGCAAGGGAAGTGAGCGGTCATATATTTGTTTGCTAGGGGTATCGATGTTACCTCTTTCTAAGATTTTTCTATTGGATTTTGGAACTTTTTTGACAGTGTGGTAATTTGTTTTTTTCGATTTTTCCATTTTATTACAATTTTGGTTATTCCTAAAACGCGTCTTGTGTACTAAATTGGATATCTACCTTATTTATATTAACTTCTACCAGATTCATATTGTTACATAATAAACCTTATTGTAATCTGTATTCTATATAATATTCATACTGCAGGCAATATGTCTTTTTTCTCTCTTGATATCATCCTATACGTCAATAGAAATATTTATCCCAGATACCTAATTTATCAAAGAAAGCACTGTTATTCAATTTACTTTCGACGTTATATAATTCTTTTCAGAAATCGAATTCCTATTGGATTAATTAATCCTGAGCATTTTATAGAATATAAAAAAAAATCATCTTTTAGTGCACTTTCTGGTAGAAACAAATCAAACTGAATCCAGAATAATTTCGATCCAAATGTCAAATAACAGCAAATTAATTTCTTCGATTCGCTCTTCATAGTGAGGCGTTACGTATACAACATCATGTGGTAAGGTTGGTCAGTAGGTCGATACTTTTCTACAGATACTCAGATTTCCTTCACCACTATAAGAATCGATAGATTTTTCTGATTGATTTTTGGTGTATTAACGCCACTTTCAGCAATATTTCAGCTATATCATGGCGACCAGAATTAGTGGTGGGAGAAGCCGGAGTACCCGGAGAGAACCACCGACCATCGGCAAGCAACTGGTAAACTTTATCACTTACGGCGGCGAGTAGAGCGCACCCTTTTTGTAATTTACAAAGCCGGGCGCGAACCCACGCCGTATTGGTGATAGGCTTGTATGAGTTGTTAGATAATCCAACTACCCAACTGATTGAGCCACCCGGGCCCTCACTATAAGAATTCACCACGATATAACTGAAATATTGCTGAAATAAAAACGTAGATATCTAATCCAGCACGGACAACGAACCCATGGTATAACCCTCAACCAAATATTGGAAAGCCTTTATGAGCAAGCAAAGCAAATGTATTAAAGTGGCTCAAACCCCTGTCACTCATAACGCATCAAATTAAAGTATAATCTCGGAATATTTGCAAATTTAAATTGCCCAATCCAAATACAAACAGTGTTACCAGGATAAACGAGTTAGACAAGTATTAAATTTCCATTTTTTTTTCGTTTTGTTTCTGCTATGGTATGTTGAAAAATTGCATACATACGACAAAAAGAGATTTTGTAATCATCTCTAAAACGTCGAAATATTTTTTGTCACATATTTTATTTGCTTTGTTTTTGGACTATTATGAAAGTTTGAGACAAGTGGCAAACCGCCAATTCTATCTCCACGTTTAATTCCTACATATAAAAAATATTTCATTTGATCAAATACTAGACCAAAAAGATACAATATGTCCTTATATCAGGTTGATACATTGGGATCTTGGAATCATTAATAACACATAAGTCTCCTGGCATTTAGGGGAATAAATTTGTTTTCTTCAAATCACTGAAAAGGTCTTGAAATTAAATTCTAAGTTGTTCATATTGCTCTTGATAGAACGATATAAAGATGAAACGAACTTATGTTCGTAGTTAATTAAATTGCAGTAATACCATTTATGGGAGATAGATTTTAAACATACATTAATAATTTTTTTTTTTTACCAAAGTTGAAAAAAAACCCAGACATAACATAAGTAGGTTATAATATGAAAATGAAAAATCGAGTGGCATCGACAATTGTGTCAAATGATTTATAAGTGGTATCAAAACATACTTATAGAACATTCACTTAAATAACATTTCAATTTCATGCATTTTCATATGAACACTAAATGGCGCATCTCATGTTGTTCAATACTTAGTTTTCTGCGCAGCGATTTGTCGACCACTGTTTGTTGTTTTGGTTTAAATTTGCTTTAATGTTTATTTCTATTCGGAATATTGTTTTCATTTATTTTGACGAGTTGTTCATGTTATGTAATCGAGAATACACTCCAAATGTAGATTCTCGTACATAATACATTTCCATCTGCAAAGGTGTTTTCATTATATATTTTTACACTTTTAATGATTAGAACGCCAAACACGACAGCACATACAACAAACAGGAAAAATCTAACACGCATATACATTACCGTTCACATTCCTTGTTTAGTACATACACTGTAATACAAGGTGGCGGGGTTAAGCTAGCTTTAACATCTCATGTTGGTGAGGTAATGCGGTCACAGAGGTACTGTCACTTATGGAAAGGGGACAGTATTGCTCGATCTTTCGTTTTCTATGTAATGTTTTGTACCTCGCTGTTTTCCCTTTTGTCCCTGTTCTTTTGGCCATTGTATTGTCTGTCCTTCATCGATGTACTCTTTCGGAATACCCTTTGGTATTTTCAAGCCTTTCTTGTACTAATTCAGTCAGGTTAGTTACTATGCTTAGGGTGTTTAATTGCATGGCCAATCAGAAAACCCACGTAGATATATTTAATTCACCCATGTGATTGATATAAAGAAAACCGAATACAATATTCTATCCATTTAAGGAAAACAATTAAACGCCTAGAATCTTTAATTTTACGATAGTCTGGGGAATAAAATTGTTTTAACTGTTTCAATTTAAACCTTGAAATTCAATTTCGTCACTTTAACGTTGTCATCAGAAAAACGTAGATACAATATTGATGCGAAATAAAGTACACATAAGGGATTAGCTGCTTTCTTTTCTACAAAGGGCATCTCGGTGATTTAATGTGTGTTAAGTTATTAATAAATGTTACAAAACAATATACAATATAAAACAACGATGATAGTTTTGTTCATGTTATTATCTATTAACACGATTTAAAGGAGTGTTAATTTACAACGTTTGTATTGTTATTTAGAAAAAATTCAGTCAGCTCATCTGGCATCGATATCTGAAAGGTCAAGGATACTGAAAAAAGTGTTACATCGTTTCATTGTTTGAATTGACTAAACTATGTGCTAACCTGCTCATATCTGTGTATGCTCGCTCACATTCTTCCTTCCAAAGACATTTAATTTAATTGGATTTCCAATCCTCCAAACAGACTTTGAGTGTATCTGATGAAAAAGGTGAAAAAAACGTTGATATCAATTTTAGTGCGGACGACGCGTTTCAGGAATAACATTCATTAGGTACGCTCAAAGCCAAAATATTTGAAATTCAAATAATGTAAAAGTATTTAGGAACAAGAAAACCAAAAGACCTAAACAAAATAAGCCAACATCGACTGAGGTCAACTAGAAACACAGGAAATATCTTGTTTTTCTTTTATTATTAACGCCCTATCTTTATTTCTACATTGCAATAAATAAAATGACCTTTAACACTTCAAATCTTTGATCAAATTGGGTAAGCGTAAATGTTGATTTTGTTCATTGAACTCTCAAAACTCACATTCCCTCATCTCTCTCAGGCATGCAGTGGTAGCCTTACCTGCTATTAAATGTCCTGTACTTTCCTCATTCCCAAAGACCTATATATTTATTGACTTTGCAGATTTTTGACATTGATCGATGAAAGTTATTCTAGAAACACGCCATGTGCACTCAATTGGATGTCTACATTTTTATTACTATCTTTCGTAATCTATATTTTAATTTAACTTTCCATATAAATACTATCTTGATGCAGTCTGTACTTAGAATTAATACGCAAAGTCTGCGTGATGAGTTTATAAATGACTTAATGCTTATCGATCATTAAACATCCACAGATGATTCAACTATATAAGATTGCGCTGTAATTGATTTTAAATACTAATATTAAAACGTCTTCGACACTAGACCGTTTTAAGTTCGAGTCATGCCAACGACAGAGGTGTAGTAAGTGTTTTAGTGACTTGTGATAGGTGGGTACTCTGGCTTCATCCACCAATACAACTGACTTCCTCAATATATTTGAAGAAAAAAATGTTTCTTTTAAAATAAGCATTAAACACTCAGCATACATAATTCCCCATTCGGCACAACTCAAGCTACTCGGCACACCTCAAGTTACTAAGTACCAACACAAACAAAGCAAACAAACAACGAAAGAAGCTAATGGAATTTAATTCCTTTCTTGGGACATGCACTACAATGTGGTGGGATTAAATGATGCATGCGATATCAAACCTGCTATAAACGTAATGTGCAGTGTCACAAACAATATGTCTTCGTATATGACTAACTGAAATTCTTTAATTTTTTTCATGAAAATAAAAATCTTTCATTCAGTTTATTTAGTTATTTAATATTTAAGTATCTATATGACGTCTTTCAAGATAGAAATACGAACACGTCTGGGAAAAACAACACACTAGCAGGAAGATGAAATCCAGTGCAGCTCTGTAATGGATATTATATAAATTATATATTGACGATAATTATGTGCTAAATGCACTACTTAACACAAAAGATAGACGTAATTCATTGCGACTTAGAAACAGATATCTATCAATAAACTGCCAAAAAAAATAGTACCTGGAGACTGAACATATTGATGACACCGACATAATTTTCTGTTCAATAACAACATACGTCAGCTAGTGTATTATGTCACGACGAGGATTGGTTTATAATCAAGCAGTTTCTTCAACGAATTATGAAATACAAGATGTTTATAAAAAAAGAAAAAAGAAAAAAAACAACAAAAGCAAAACAAAACAACAAAAAAGTAAAAAAAAAAAAAACAGAAAAGAAAAAAGAAAAAAAGAAAAAAAAAGAAAAAATTAAAGAAACAATTTACAAAGCAATATTTGAACTAGAGTATTACAAATCAAGTGCGCAGTTGAATAATGGTTAAAGGAACTGGTCGTCCATAAATAGCCACAATCTTTCCATTAACTAGATATAGACTTGCACATAGATCATCACAAGGTAATGTCTCTGTGAACCTCTCCTTCAGAAATTGTCATCACTGGTCACGGCGATATAAACTTAATACTTCCTGACAATGATAAAAAAAACCCCGCAGATATCGCATTTAGTACACACGACGCTTGTCTGTAATAAATTCCATTAGGTACGCTCATGAGCAAAAGATTGGAAAGACAAATAATATAGAAGTGTTTTGGAGTAAGAAAACCAAAAGGCCTAAACAGGATAGTCAATATCGGCTACGATCACCTATTACTGAGAAAGGAGAGCCTTAGTTTTTATCAATACATACATTATTTAGAAACTCAATGGACAAAACATTGTACTCCAATGCATTGAATTTGTTCTTTGAATAAATAAATTACTGGCCATGGGTTTTTAATACCAATTTAAGAGTATATCAATGCTTGACATTTCGAATACAGGAATCATACCAGTTCCGTCGAATTACATTGTACTCTAACAATTAAACTACTATAATCACATTACGAACATGTCGTGTTTCTAACGTACTAACGTATTGAAATACGAATTAACACTCTGTATTGCATAACATGAAATGGCTACCGAATGCTGCTGTTATATATCAATTAAATCCGAACTGTCATTGATATTGAAAGAGGAAACCGGAGTAACCAGATGACGTAGGGCGAGTTCAACTGGAGTACTAGGGTAGATGACGCAAAATGCCTATTTTTAAACATAGGCAAGGGGGCAAAAATAAGTTTCAACCGAACGATATTTTCTGATTTGAGTGACATTGAGTTGACCCCTGCGAAAACCAATCGTTCTTAATTTTGTTTTCTCGCGAAAATTGAACCCATCAGTGACAAAACGCCCTCAGAAACATAATGATGGGATAAATAAATTAGTACCTCCAAGATACGACATTTGCCCTCCTCTTAGAAAAGAACAATAATCCAACCTCTTTTCTAATATTAAATTTAACGGCCATTTTTTTTCAGAAAACGTCCGTATATTTACCAATCATATGCAGAGGTTATATGTTGTAAGTTTTTTTTAGGCAATACATGTATTACATATCAAACTTTACAAATCAGCATTCGCATCTGTTCTACTCTTCGCCATCTTGAAACTAGAGTTAACCTAGGTAGAAGTTGGTTTAAAAGCAGGTTGTGCTCAGATATTAAGTAATGTAATTAAACTCCGAGTCCTTTGGGGATTTGGAAACTCCTCTCTCTCTAGTCGGAATTCTAGTTCCAATTGAACTAGCCCATCAAGGTATCTCGAGTGCACCACACTATAATCGGGGAAAGCACTCTGTGACTTAGCGATAATAGGCACTGATTGCAGAAGTAGATATAAATCAAGCTATCATGCGATGATCCCTAATGTTACCTAAAAATTTTTTTTTATGTTAAACAACATAACCCTATTGGTAATAAGTAGGTCACTGTGTTACCTTTACAGGCACACATGCATTCTGACTTATTTTCACTATTTTCCTCCATAAAACAAAACAAAAGAGGACTCATGAAAACATAGATTATCTACTTCTAAATGGAATATTGCACAAATTGGGAATATATAAAACCTTACTGCGAGTGTGAAATGCAGAACAGCAATACAATCCTTGTACCTTTACTTTAATTTGTGACTACGTGTAATGATGGATATTCTAACACGCCATAAATGTGATATTTACGTTTGTATTTCAGCCATGTCATTTAATACCAATAGTCTGACAGCGATCCAATGCCCTCAAACGTTGAAACGTTGAGTCTATGCTAATTTGTATGATAACCATTTTATGAAAGAACGTTCACATGAAATATTTTACTTGTGATATACTATATTGCATTGTCTGCCCTTCTTCGATTGACGGATTATGATTACCCCTTTGTTATCTTCAAACTCTTCATATATTATGACGCACTTTAAAAAGACATCAGTATGAGTTATTTTTGTAATAAATTTACGTCTCTCACTTATAGTCTCTATAGATTACTGGAGCAATTTAACCTTGCTAACAGCCAAATTAAAACCGTCTCTATAGATTACTGGAGCAATTTAACCTTGCTAACAGCCGAATTAAAACCAGCATTAATCTGTCTAACGCAGACAAAACGTGACATGCGTGTCAATGGGCTGATGTTTCTGAGCTTCAATCTGTTGAATACAAATTAAGATAGATAGTTATAGTAGTTGAGATAGTGATTTAAGAAGTTGTAATCAATAGTTAGACATAGATTGGAGATTCTGAACATTATCAGAAGGATTACATAAATGGCGCGGAATCAATCCCAGACGAATTCTTTGACAACCGAATATCAACAGGTTTTTTTAGCTGACAGAACATATCGCTTCATCTTTTTCTAATTCAAAGACGAGCGAACGGAAAGATCCCAGATCAAAAACAGGAGCTCTGAATGTGATCATTAGCAGTCTACAAAGAATCATAACTACAGAAAATACTCAATATGTTGAAATATGTTGCAATTATTATGGTTGTACAACAAGGTAGTATTCTCACCATTAAATTCGGAGTTTTCATTAGAAAATATTTAAAGATGTAGGCCTAGCATTTCGGACTTGTTGAGTACCAGTTTTGTACCTCATACCGGTGTAGTTTCCAAGATGTAGCCTCTCGTGTCCAATATATACAATATTCTGATTTGATGTGGTCTTGATCGTATGATAGTTGGATTTACAACTACCTATGCAATCAGTGCCTATCACCACTAACATTGGGAGTTTGAATCATGCTGAAGCGAGGTGTACTCGATACAACATTATGTGATAAAAGTTGTCAGTGACTTACGGCAGGTCGGTGGTTTTTCACCGGGTACTCCGGTTTCCTCCACTAATAAAACTGACCGCCACGATATAACTGAGAGATTGTTGAAAGTTTCGTTAAGCACCATACCTCTAAACCTAACCATTGTATTCATATCCGTGCAGTTTCCTGACATGTTCGTTAAATACAATGTCCTGATTGGACGATTGTTTAGGACTAATACGAAACTTTCCATCAATAGTGTAATGACTGCAATGTTATGTCATACTCCATATCGTATGTTTTGCGAAAGCGTGTTGTCACCAGGTGCATAGTTGTGGTTTTGCTGCAATCCATCACATTATTCAATTTGCTCCTGAACGTTGGTATAATATGAGAAGGCGCGGCCTTTGAAGAGGACGGAAGTATATATTCCCTATGTCATCCCCTGGAATGCTAAATGAAGTAGAATAGATTATTACGAGAGAAAAAAAACCGGAACAAACGATAAAAGTAACGATTGGAAAAGTATGTAATCTTTTATTGTAGGACTAGGGACAGTGCAAACATTGAAGGCTAACTAGTACTAGTACGCGGGTGGCATTATCCGTTAGAAAGGCCGGGGTTGGTAGTAGACGCCGGTGTGTCTCACTATTCTAAACCATTTTCGGGAGATGTTGGTAGTTTTCAAATATTTTGTAGGATCAGACTAACGGATAATCTTACAAAACCTTTGTACACGGAATCACTGTCATATAAAGGCAGTGTAAATCTAAATCGAAGATGGATTTTTTTTTGTCATTTTGTGACGATATGCATGCATATCATATTAACGAATGCATAAACTGAAGGATACGATATGATCTATTTTTTTTCGTGTGTTGGAAAAAAAGGTGGGGGCTGTTCTGTCCCTGAGTACCTGTGGCCAAATATTCTCTTCTCTTACTATTTAAAAAAAAAATATTTTCTTTATATTTTTCACAATATATCTATAGATATTTTGCATAATTCCTTTTTTTCTTTTTGGGTTGTAAAATGAATAAATAAATGGGTACTGATAGAAATAATTAACAGAAATAAGGCAAAAACTAATGTATTATGTTCCTTGTTCAATGCAGCACATCATGGTTAGTAGGTGTTTGTTTTATTATCTTAGCTAAAGAAATAATAAATGCAGAAATTGCATAAAAATGAAAAATGATTAAATCTAACTATAATTTCTTATCATGGGGCATAGGAGCCGGTGGCAAGCGACAGGTGCCACCTCCTTTTTGGCAAAATTTAAAAAGCTGGATTTTCAGTATAGAAGAATAAAATATTCATGCAAATGACATTTTTTTCTATATCATTTCATTTTTTTTGCTTATCAGTTTTGAAAGCTGGCCGCTTTTTCTGGTCCACCCTCAAAACTTATCCCCCACATTCCGATCCACTCCTACTCATCTGCTAATTCAATGCATGTCTAGACACCATCCAAAAGTTTTAGTTTTTTCTCCAGATTTTTTAGTCTTCTTTCGATTCCTGGTGAAATTTCTTGCATACATTTTTACGCTCTTTATGTTTCCGAGATAGAAAGGGTGAAATGGAGTTAAAACTGAACAACATCTAAGATACAAATTTGCTTAGACTTTTTTGTGTGCAGTTTGTTTTCTGTATTTTGTTTTTTATGCAGTTTGATTCCTTTGAAAAGGTCTTCTATTAAAGTATTTCAACAAATTTGTTGTAATTTTTATCATTTCAAATATACGAGAGGGCAAAGGGGTCAACGCCCAAAATTATGTATTTTATTTAGAGTCTGATACTGCTAAGGTTTTTCCCTTCAGACCTACCAGTATTTTTTATGATTCCGACATAAAAAATAGAAATCCAAAAAGGACCAGCAAAGAAAGTGAACAAATGTCAAACTTGGATTAACAGCGTACAAGTATGGGATCTCTTCATTCTAGTTATTGTACCTGTACTATGCCTATTAAGAAATATTGAATTCATTGAACGTTAATTTTAACTTGTATATTTGCATTGTATGATGTTGTGGTGTATGCCTTCAATCCCTTTAGGGGGGATTGTGCATCAATAAAGATGTATTTATTGTTGCTTCTGCAGGACCTTTAATTTGATTTTTGAAAAATAATAATAAATTAGAATGTGATGCACTCCCACACAGAAAGAAAAAATGGAAAAGTGTGTGAAGAAATTAAATGTAATGTCAACATTGTCATCTTTGTGTTCACAGTTATGACATCATAACAGATGTCAGTTGTGACCCAAATACGATTCCAACGTTGTCCTTGACTTGTTGCAACGTAATGACGCATAGTTGCCAACTCACACGCTTTTCGCGTGTAATACACGCTTTTTGCCTGTTTACGCGCGCTGTTTTCTTCACACGCCGGGTACACACTTTCCAAGACTTTGCACGCGATTACACGCATTTTCGTAAAAATGAATTTCCGGTTTTTAGCTGTACCACGATTCTCGGAATTTTTCCATCTCTCTGTTTTTGTCGGTCATCGTTAATGCCAATGACGCGATTCGCGAATGGTTTCTTTTGTACCTGTCAGGTAAGTTTGTGAGTAGTTTTTACGATCCCCTTAACAAAATCATTTTGGGAGAATGTCCAGTGGTAGGAAGAGGTCAATGTCTGGACCGGCAGCATCATCCATTGAGCCTAATGCAAAAAAGAAACGATATTTCTGTACCTATCAAAACGATTGGGAATCGGAGATGAAGTGGATAAAAGGAAGCGATCGAGGGCCGAGTGATGCGTTTTGCACCCTTTGTAACACACATATTTACATTGGATCTTCTGCCAAAAGTGATTTAATCAGACATGCTAAAACTCAGAATCATTTGAAACTTGTTTCTTTCCAAAACCAGTCGAAGCAGTACCCTCAATGATAAGATCATTAAAGCTGAGACATTGTTTTTTTAGCTTTGTTGCAGAACATAACCTTCCGTTTGCAATTTCTGATCATTTCACAAAACTTTGTAAGAAAATGTTCACCGATAGTGAATTTGCAAAAGGTTTTGCTTGTGTTAGAACTAAGCTACCCAAATAGTAAAAAATGCAGTCGCACCTGATCTCCTGTATGCTGTAGTTCAAAAATGTAGGTCACAGCCATTCACAATAATGTGTGACGAGAGCAATGATTATGGGAATGATAAATGCTTTGTTTCTAGCATTAGATCAGTCGCTAACAAAACACGGAATTCCATGATCTAATGTCTTTGGCTTCATGTCCGACAATTGTAGCGTGATGAAGGGCAAACGTAACTCTGTCCTGTCTCGAATCAAGGAAAGACAACCTCTAGTGATGGACATGGGTTGTATCCTAAACCCCTTCTTTTGATTTCAGTGCAAAAACTAGGTGAGAGGTTCCCAAATGCCACTGAGGGAGACAGTGTACAAGTTCTATTGGACCAGTTTTCTGAATATCAACTTACTCCTTTGGATGAACCGCCAGTCTGTCAGAAAGACACTGATATTGAAAAGTTCTGGGGAGAAATGTCAACTGTAGAGGACATTTTTAATGACAGAAAACGATTCAATGTATTGGCAAAACTGGCTAAAGCCCTTTTAGTCCTACCTAACAGTAATGCTGATTGTGAAAGAGCATTCTCAATTGTTAAAAAAATTCATACTGAATTTAGATCTGAATTGAAGAATGATACGCTTTGCTCATTGCTATCATGCAAATGTAATCAAAATCACCATTGCTATGGATATGCACCAAGTGCTTGAGGTATTGCAATCAGCCAAAAAGGCAATTGTACAGAATAATAAAAGTTTACAGTAATAATGTGTTTTATTTGAAAGACTTTAATTGGTGAAAAAACAAAGGATATGTGGGTAATGGTATAAAGAAAACACAAAATCATCAGATTGTATGATTACAGATTAAAAAAAGCTCGTCACGCGTTTTTACAAGCTTTTTGGCATCTCATGTCATGTCATGATATGATTTCTCATTGCTGGAGGTTGGCAACTATGATGACGTGATAACTTTATTAACATGGCGATGATTCAGATTGTTGGCAACATTCGCTTTTATTGTAGAACTTTAGGAATATTGTGGTACAAATAATCTTGGATAATTAGACAGGAATTGTGTTTGGATTTCTTTTATACTGGTAAGTCATATAAAACGAAATGTCACTAACCTGGAGTTCGACAGTGAAATGCAGTTATGGTTTAGGCGTAGCATAAGTCATAAATTCATAAAATGCCCATACGTCAAAAAAATGACCCGAGTTGTCTTAGAGTCATTCTCAGTGTTACAAGAAATAAATAGGAGTTGTCCTTAAAGGTAGTCTCTGTTGATCTAAAGTCACTTCAGCACGTCCGTGTTGTATTGGTCAGAGTTTTGTTAGATCAGAGTTAATATTAGGACTACCATCCGTGTATATATTCTACAAAAAAACGACACAAACCAAGGCCAGTTTTTCTACCCAGGTTTCAAATACTCCACAAATATTTTTGATTTTTTTCTGAAAATATCTATGCATTGTAGTTCTAAATTAAGTCAAATTTATTCTATATCCATCTTTTACTAATCCGTTAGAAAGGTGTTTGTCTGGATTCACTAGAAAGAGATGATGTGCTTGTGTACACGCGACGTCACGATTTTATGAAATTGACATAGATGCCAGTTGCCAAGGAAATAAATGTGGTTTTGAAATTTCTTGACTTTGACACGAAAATACAGTAGTTTATTTTCCGACAATATCTATGTATTGTTGTTCTAAACTGAGTTACATTTATTCTATATTCATTGTTTATTATTCCGCTGGAATGTTGTTTTTCTTGACACACTTTTTGAAAAAGGTGCTGTGTTTGCTTACACATGACATAGGGTGCATAGTTGTCAATGAAATAGATGTTATTTTGAAATTATTGACTTGGGCACGGATATACAATATTTTATTTCATAAAAATAAAACAATTTACTTTCGTATCTATGTTGGCTTTCCACATCCGGGTTTAAATGTCAGCGCCCGAACATTTTTAGTCTCGCGAGACCGACGCGAGAAATAGTCCATCAGTATGTGGTATAATGTAATCAGGTCTTACGTCCTCTAATAACAATCAAAAGCAGCTCAACTTATAATTGAATGCCATTTGATGAATACAGACATGACATTTACATGGTTAAACTCTTTTCCCAAAAGTAAGTAATTGCGAAAATTACGATCAATGCATTACGCAATAATCTAAGACACTGTATTTTTGATGAATAAATGAACTTTCATTGCGTTTTTGTTGTATCGTTTTTTAGGGTTAATGTTTTACTTTCAAAAATATTTCCGGCATATCGTTGTGGTTGTTTTTTGTGTAGTGCGCCGGAGTATCCGGTGACAATAATATACCTATCGCAAGTTATTGACAAACTTAAGGTTGTACCAAGTACATATCGATGTGATCGGGAATCGAACTCACAACTTTAGCGGTGATAGGCACTGATTGCACATTAAGCTACGATACGACCGAGGTCTTTACGGACTATTATACAGATCAAGCTCAGTGCATGTAGATTGTTTTAGCAGTGAGCGGCCAAGTACATTTAAATAAAATGGAAAACGAAAATACCACAGCCAAAATCGATACTCTTACACACGTATGCATAACCGCCCCATTTCCTGGCTTGGTACAGGCACTTCAGGGTTAACATTTCTTTATCGGCACAAACCTGCCCTCTTAGTGAAATTAGAGGTATGGAAATCGAGACAAAACTGATATGTTTTTCCCATAAAATAGACTGCTAAAATTAAAACTTAGAATAGGTTTTGAAATTTTAAATACATGTATGTATATTTACATGTATCCAACATTCCCGATTCCTATAATTTACTTTCGTATTAAGACATACATATGCACTTTGTCATTACTGTAGTTTATCTGCACCACTTAAATAATAAAATGCCGTTTTATCGTTTGCGAACTGTTTTCCTACCGAATACGGCATGTATACTGAACCGCAAAAGAAACGTCGCAACAAATTACAGAATCACAGACATTTATTTTGAAATACAATAAACATAAAATAAATTCGTTTTACATTGTTTGAATGGTGGGTTTATTGTTTCTAGGTTATGAAGTTATATCGAATGTCTCAATAAAGTAAAACCACAACATTTTGATGCTTTAATTCCACTTCCGTTATTAACGAGTATGTCCACCACCAGCGTTAATCACAGCAGCACATCTTCGATACATAGAGTTGACAAGGCGATTGATGAATGGGATAGGAATACGTGCCCAAACTCTCTGAAACGCTACCGAAAGTTCAGCTGCAGCTGTCGGGCTTGGCTGCTCTTCATTCAACCGTCTCTGAATGTCGTGCCACAGATGTTCAATAGGGTTCAAATCTGGACTTAGAGCTGGCCAGTTCATAACATTGACGCTATTCTGCTGCAAGAAGTCTCTTGTTTCCCTGGCTGTATGCGCACGCGCATTATCCTGCTGGAACGTCTTGTTTTGATGACGTGCGAAATGCGGCACAACATGCTGTCTCAGAACTTGATTGATGTAACGGGCAGCTGTTACTCCATTGCCTCTCCCCGGGCCAAGATTCTGGAAGATAACTGGACCAAGTTTAACGTTGAGTCCGATGCCACCCCATACCATGATGTCTTGGACCGCCCCAAGCATTCCTTTCCATCATGCAGTTGTCATCATATCGTTCTCCTCGCCTTCTCCACAATCTTATTCTGCCATCTGCGGTTGAGGTGCAGTAACGGCTTTCGTCAGAGAAGATGACGTTACGCCACTGCTGGTTATGCCAATTTTGTCGCTGCAATGCCCATTGAAGACGCTCTTGTGTGTCGGGGCGTAAGGACAGGTCCCCTGGCAGGACGGTAACATCTTAGATTGCTGGCAACTAATCGATGGCGAACCGTATCAGCACTTATTGGTCGCTGATGTGTTCCAACAGTCGGTCGTGCAGTTTCAGTAGCTCTGGTGAACCGATTCCGTAAATGTTGACGGACCATTAACCTGTTCTGGCGAACGGTTGTAACATGTGGTCTACCGCAGCTGTTTGTGGCGTTGTAGCGTACCCGCAGACGTTCAATTGTCCGGACATTACAGTTGAAGTCATTGGCAATCACTCTAGCAGGTTACCCAGCATGCAGTCTACCTATGGCTTGTTCTCTCTGTTGTGGATTCAAACGTGGCATAGCTTCGGTGTCAAAACTGATACTGACAATCATTGAAATTTTCAAGCCTTTTATACCCATACCGAAGCACGAAAATCATGAGCATTTAACCATTCAAAATTGTTACTGCAAAGTGTGTCCCACGAAAGGTGGGAGATTCCAGTGTTCTACAACATCAGATAAAAATCACCCAAGCGGAAATTCCCTTTAAATGTGGCTGACGTTTACCTTGTGTGTTAATTAACACATATATTTTCAAAAATAACATTTTTAATGATTATTTCGGTATTAAAAATGTTTTCATTTAATGCGACGTTTATTTTGCGGTTCAGTGTATATTCTATCTTGCCGTTTGACAACACGCATTAAATGTCTCGAAAGGGTTGAAATGATACTTCAGAGTACATTTGACATAATTGTACCAGACTCAAAAGATATGCTAAATTATAATTAAAAGTGTTTTAAACTTGGAAAGAAAGACTTCATCAAATTAAGAATAAATAAAATAAGTTTGCTTGCCGTCAGGAAAATTGGGATAATTTTAATTGTAACAAATGATGGTGTCATGATATAAACTTGTAACTTCCGTTATTATAACATAGATGTACTGCTTGAATGATTTGCAATGATGTCAACATTATTTAGTCTGTTTCCGTTAAACTAATATTATCGAGGATTTGAATGCTAATTTTCCAATTATTTTGAGATCAGATTAAACGCTAAATCAATTTTGAAGTAGCACTGTCATATATAAATTACCGGAAAACAATTACGGGAACGATGAAGATTCATATTTCCCAAGTATTAAAAAGATATCGTGTAATTAGTCAGCTAATTAATCTGGAGTTTGATTTATGAAATAATTAGAGGAATTGCAGCTTTATATATTACTATATGCATCATATTTACTACAAAAAAAACCGGGAACCTTCGCAGTATTGATCGTATGGTAGTTGAATTTACAACCACCTATGCAATCAGTGCCTATCACCACTAACGTTGTGAGTTCGAATCCCGCTCATGGCGAGGTGTACTCGATACAACGCTATATGATAAAGTTTGTCAGTGACTTGCGATCGGTCGTTGGTTTTGTCCTGGTACTTCAGTTTCCTCCACCAATAAAACTGACCGCCACGATATAGCTGAAATATTGTTGAAAGTGTCGTTAAACAACATAAACCAAACCAAGCCTAATAAAAAAAACCTACTCGATATAATTAGACAAAAATGGAACAAGTCTATAATAAAATAATTACGTATAGATAATAACTTGTGATCGATTTTATATTGTATAAATTATAATTGCATGACTCCGATATATATGTAGGCATATACATAGCATTCCAATGATAGAAAATTGATGGCGAGTCCGCGATCGTATGGTATTTGACCAAGATATACCTGTACAACTAACGTCTATCACTATGGAAGTTGTGAGATCTATACATGTTGCGGTGTTCTCGATACAACGCTTTGTGATTAATTGCGAATGGTCTATTGTTTTAACCGGGCACTGCGAATTAATACCATGATGAAGCTGACGGTCACAATATAAATGAACTTTATGGAATGTGGCGTACATGTAACACATATCAGGTATGTATCCAGATGGAGGTGCATTTAATGCGTGCCCACATCAAACAATGGATGCCGAGATTAATTTATTATCAACTGCAAGATATTTAGAACTTACATATGTAAAGCAAGAATTAACACGCAATAATTCGATACAAGCTTGATTTTAAGTAATAATGGTTAATAAATAGTATTGACAAATAATGTTACATTATTTTCTTAAATACCAATAATTTCACTAGAATCGCATTTACGTGTCTCGTCTGGAAACTGGCAATAACTAAAAAGATCTGTTTTGATAATCATGGTGTCAATATCGTACTTAATAGTAAATGGACAATACAGACATTCTAAGCATTGTGCCTTGCGGTCGGGGTTTAACCTTATATTACGTAATAGTATGGAATTTAACCCACATAAACCTCCGATAATTACCCACATTTCATAAGACATGATATTGTCGATCATCAAATTATGTAATTATACAATTGGCATGAATGTATATGTTAACTAGAAGAAGACATGCGCATTGTAATAAGACAACGTGGACATCTAATTTAGTAGGTAGGACACGTTTGTGGAACAACGTCATCAGGTACGTTCGTAATCAAAAGATCGAGAAGCCAAATAAATTGTATAAGTCTTTGAGAGCAAGTAAACCAAATGACATAACATGGTACCAAAAATCGACCAATCAGCCTGATTGAGATGGAGTTTTGATGAATTACATTATTATACTTCGTGTACGTTTCTGTAGTGATATTTGGTACTGTAATATTTTGGCATATTACCTGAACAATTAGACACTCAGTATAATAATGATATTAATGTGGTCTTGTCCAGGTAATATTGTTTCGGTCGGGTAATATGTCTATCAGACCTGGGTAATATTTTGGCATATTATCTGGACAAGACCACATTATTATATAATTATTTAGGAATTATCAATTTTAAGCATAAATATATCCAATAAACAATGTCTGTGCTCAATCACCACTGTACGGGAGATACCAACGAGGACGAATAATCTACTAGCATAGATAACAACCCAGTGATAATAATAAACATGTAATTATCAAAGTTAGAGAGCACGACGCGTTTCTGGAAAGACACAATATAGCGTGAAAACTACAGATGTTGCTGGAATGAAAAAAAGTAACCTCATCAGGAATGTACTCTTCTTTAGAAAATTACTTGGCCATGGTAATCACGGTTGCGAAATACTAAAGCGAAAGCCATCGAATGGTTTTTCTTCGAAGTAGGTCAATGCTTTTCTGCGTCAGTAAACAATGCATGATCACAGTCCGATATCAACGATGGATGTTTTTGCGAACAGACAAAATGATGTATAAGGAAATATACTCTAAAAGTGAAAATAAATTTTTCATAAAATTGAGGTACACTATTCTATTTATATATTTGTCGGCAATAATCAGCTATTGTATCTCCGCAAACTGAGTCTTGTCAATGACGTATTATCGTACCTTGTAGAATGGTTGTTTTGACAGTAAAATATTAAGTTTGATTTTTATAGAATAATTATCATTTATCAAATCAGTCAGTTATGACTATTATCACACAATAATTTGAAAGGCCAATTTATCAGATTCTAAACGTTATGATGGTCTGTAGATACATGTATCTAATTGTTTGATAAACAAACAATTTACTCCTTGTAATTTCTGACATGGCTTATTAGATACATGTCTTATTGTGTTTGCATCCGAAGTGTCGTCCAACAATTTGTCCTATCGTATGTCTTTACGTTCTTAGTTTTTGCTACGATTTCCGTATGAAAACGATGTTCAGCTTGTTTTCCCCCAGTTGTTAGTCGGAAGGATGATGTTTTGTTATTTGTGTTTGTTTCCGTACAGTGATGTACAACACGTCTTGACTATAAGCATGACATGGAGGGTGTCTTATAAGAGGCAGGAACTGCTTACCCTTCGTGAGCACACGAGTTTACCGCCGGTTTTTGGTGGCGTCCGGGTTGCTCATCTTTTTAGTTATCTGTATTGTATTATGTTTTGTATTTTGTTTGTCTTCGTCTTGTGTCTTGTATGCCCAGTGTTGCCAAAGTCTCTGGATTGTCCATTATTTGATTGCCCCTTCGGTTTTCTCTAACATTTATTTATTGAAATTTACCGTTCCTAAGAAATCGTATATAAAGTGACTGTGTCTTCCTCTGACAAGACAAAACATGACCAATTTAATTCAGTCATGACAAATGCACATGCGTATACTTGATATTGCATCACTGCACATTATTATGCACTGCAACGATTTTCTGATGTTAATATGTGTCAAATATAACAACGAATGTACCTTTCGGATACTATGGTTGTTCAATAGAGGAAAAACCATATAATATTAAGAAACAAACAACTTTTAATTGAAATTCTACTGCTTATATCGTGTAATACTTGATTGAATAAACTGAGAAGGTTGCTAATAGCCATGTACTGAGATAATTACATAGTAACACAATATGCTAAAACGTGCTTATGTATAATTAATGAAGACTGTAATTTAAATCTATTATATTTCCCCCAGTTATTTAAGGAATCTTATGTTGAACAAATTCTCAAAATATTCATATAAATAATAGAAAATCTTATTTTTCTGTACAAAGGCGTTTTTGACTGAATAACGACCAACTTGACTTTTATTTGTAATATTTGGTATTTCCGCTACATTCAATTGATTCTTATTTTTAATACACGGCCATGGTAATTTTCAATAGACAGACTTGAATCTTACTTGCATTATAACGCAATGACTATATTCAGTATGACTCTGCTAAGGTGAAAACACAGTTTTGTTGTATACGGTGAAACCTCCTTCTGTGGCAACCGAGTTCAAACATTTGTTTTTCGTAGAGTTCGTGTTGCTTAATCTTTAGTTTTCCATGCAACGTTTTTCTTGCCATTTTGTCATTTTTCTCTTGGTCATTGCATGGACTGTACCTCTAAGATGAACGGCTCCTTTGGTATGTCCAAACATTTATTCCACTGATATACAATGTAAAGAAAAGAAAATTACGAAGAACCATAAAAACCGATATTGAGAAAACGGAAATGTTTCGAAAGGATAAATTTCTCGTGTACTTTCATGCTGGGGTTTGATATTTTCCAAACAATGGTCAACAATTAAAGTAAAACTACTCATTTGTCACTCCTCACTAGTATTGCTTAAAGAAATGTACTGGAACTGCTAGTTCTATGAACACGTAATTTAAGTACACCGTGTGCATTTATTTTTCCTAATGACAATTTCGTTTTCATTACAAGCCACATTTCTGACCTGGTGTTTTGCGTAAAGCACACGAGTCTGCTTTTTGTAAACCCCAGTTTTTATATGCACATAATTTGCAATATAGAATTGGATGACGAAAGGAAAGGATCAGATGTTCATCCTCTCGAGCAACGCTCCTCTTATTCCCAGATGTGTATCGTTGTTATATTGCACCTGAATAACCCTTTTGTATTTTGTATATAGGTTATATTACTCTTTTGTTTCTACTACACACGTGCTTTAATTCACAGAATACTATTAAACAAAACGAACAGCACATTTTACGACTTAAAGCTTATTATATTGCTATATATCCTCTATATTTATGTGTGTTCTTTGTTTTAATCACATGGAATACCGGCGAAATATCGCCGACTTCTGTTTTGTGTTATCAATCAGAGAGGACATTGATCTAACTGAAGTCAAGATCTTCGGAATGAAAGTTGTTTTCTTATTGTCTTATTGTTCAATTAAAAAAAATAATGACAGATACATCTTTGAAATTGAATGTTTTCACAGAGTAAAAAATAAACAATTGACACTTCGATTACGTAATGCGAACTCAGAGCTACATAAGACAATATTGTGAACAGTGGGTTACTCTTGTGTGACAAATTAATACAAAATGTAAGCCAAGACTACGGAGTTCGTAACTATAAATCATCCATTCAGAAAGTCGATTGTCCTATGTATCAATTCCTTAAGCCTTACGGACTTGCAATGCTTCAAGAAATTTGAAGCATATTCCAATATGGCTTTGTTAACATATTTGGTTTTCAATGACAGTGGGAAATACTATCAAAAAGTTTAAGAAGGAGCTGCTATAGAATTATTAGAATTATTCTCAATCAGACTAATTGGTATAAGCCATCATTTGAAATTGTGATAAGTCGGACATTATTCCAATCGATACACAAAGCCTTACTTGTATACACATATTTTGAAATGTAACACCGTCTTATATTAAAGACATCTTAAGAGCCATGCCAAGACATTAGGTTTTGCAATATTCAATTTCACAGAAGTTTCTATTCATTCCTAAGCAGGGGACATAATTATGTTTAGATCTAGTTGTTCATATAACTGACCAAAACATTGGATTTCTTTAACCACTAAAATTCAAATGGAAGTTATATATTTTAATTCAAAGCACTATTCAAAATTGTATTAATCACAAAATATGTTCTTAGAATTAGGCAGTATATTGTGTAATGATTCTTCTTATCAGCTTTCACTAGAATTGTAGTATGTTTCACTTGTTTCTTGAGAAACAAACTATGAAATAATTATAATTGTTTTAATGTGCCATGTCAACAATAACATTAACGCATATATTTAGATTTATACCAACCATTTTCACTATTTAACAGTCGATTTGTGTAAAAAAGTATGGTAATTTGCATACATGTACTTGTGCATATTTGTATGATTACCGTACGAATTGCTACACATAGATAAGTTGAAGAACTCTACAGCAGTTATAGCTGAAAGAGGACTGTTCAACCACAGACTAAAAGCAACTTCACGCCCAATGTGTTTGTTGAAAATTCAAAAATCACTCCGATTTAGATAACAATAATAATAATAGAAACGTAGATTTCTAATTCATTGTTCACGAAGCGTCTATGTAATAGTCTTCATTAGGTACACTCATAATCCAAGATTGGAAAGGCAAATAATTTTAAAGTTTTTTGGAATAAGTAAAACAAAGGGCCGCTAAATGATAGCGGTTACCTGTGCCATAGAAAGGTTCACCTTAGTTTTAATAAGTTGCAGTATTTCTCCTCCCTCAGGCATAGGTGACCTTAGACGATTTTGGGTATCCTGTTTAAACCCTTTGGTTTTCTTGCTCACAAACACTTTAAAATTATTTGACTTTCAAATATTTTGGCTTTGAGTGTACCTGATGAAGTTTATTCCAGAAAAGCTTCATGCGCACTAAATTTGATATCTACGTTTTTATTAGAAACTGATATAGCAATGGCGACTAATAGACCACCAACAGAGGTATCAACACAGTGATAGCAATAAAGAACGCGTAGATATCACAATTATTTCACACACGTCCTACATAATGTATCAAATGGTTCTCTGGAATTCATTAATATCAATATTCAGTCTTATAAATTCCATGACCTTGTAGAAAAAAGATGGATCAATGGAGTCTTAGCATCAATTAAGAACAATAAATCAAAAAATTTTTCCATTAGTTTTCAAAATAACCATTACAACTGTCTTTCGAATATTGTTATTTTCTTCTCATTTTTCATTGGATTATCTAATCAAACTGTCATTTATGAAATCTTTATTGCATTAAAAGTGTCTTAGCAGATGTTTTTGTTACTGCTATATTATTTATACGATTGTCGTAGCATTATTATCCGACAGTCTATTCTATATCTGATTGTCTTATAGGTTTCTATTAGACTAAATGTCTGTGTAAATACCTTGTGTCAATGACATTTGGTCATTATTGATCGATTGCTGTTTAACGTCAATGTCTGTGTAAATACTTTGTGTCATTGACATTTGGTCATTATTGATCGATTGCTGTTTAACGTTAATGTCTGTGTAAATACTTTGTGTCAATGACATTCGGTCATTATTGATCGATTGCTGTTTAACGTTAATGTCTGTGTAAATACTTTGTGTCAATGACATTCGGTCATTATTGATCGATTGTTGTTTAACGTCAATGTCTGTGTAAATACTTTGTGTCAATGACATTCGGTCACTATTGATCGATTGCTGTTTAACGTTAATGTCTGTGTAAATACTTTGTGTCAATAACATTCGGTCACTATTGATCGATTGTTGTTTAACGTTAATGTCTGTGTAAATACCTTGTGTCATTGACATTCGGTCACTATTGATCGATTGCTGTTTAACGTCAATGTCTGTGTAAACACTTTGTGTCATTGACATTCGGTCATTATTGATCGATTGTTGTTTAACGTCAATGTCTGTGTAAATACTTTGTGTCAATGACATTTGGTCATTATTGATCGATTGCTGTTTAACGTCAATGTCTGTGTAAATACTTTGTGTCATTGATATTCGGTCACTATTGATCGATTGTTGTTTAACTTCAACTGATCTGACTAACAACTAATGTACTTAAAAACGAATTTATTAAAGTTAATGTCAATCTCCTTCAGGTATAAACGTAGTCAAAATTGTCTATCATGTTAGGCTTTATGGCTCATTTGCTATGAGTGTACCTAATAAAGGTTCTTACAGAAACGAGTCATGTGTCTCTGGATTATCAATTCTGATGGCCACTTTGGTTTTCTCTAACCTTTATTTATAGCCTGATATTGCATCAGTATACTTTTAATTAGTTAAAAGAGGTAGGTGAAAACACTGTCACATTTAAAATGCATTGAATAGTTGTATGGACCTAGTTGATATTGCATAGCAATGCAGATAATATAAGGAATATACTACACAGAATTTGATTTGACTCGACCACAATCAGTAGAGAATTGTGGAAGGTGCGAAAAAAACATAAAATTTGTTTTACCAATATTTACCAAATAATTAAAAAATGAGAGACAATAACAATTAAAAAACAATTATATATTTAAGATTTTGGCTTTAAATTATTTAGTTTAATTACAACAAGAAACACATTGCAGAAAAGATATCCGAATGTCAAAAAATATTTTCAAGTAACGGGGCAACAACCATTTAAGTTGTCTAGTGTTTTATCGATCCTTGTTTGTTTGTTTTTTTCATTGATCATTTTTCTTTTGGTCTTTGTATTGTCTGTCCTTCGATTTACGACGTATGGCTACCCCTTTAGTATCTTTATACTTTTCTTTTACCGTACACAATATGGCATATCGTAGGTTTAGCATAACAAATACAGTCTAATATGACGTCTTGCTATATTATACTTCACACATGCGTATTACCGACCGAAAATATCTTGTCATCATATTATTATACTGAACCGTGGGACATGCATTAAAAGACATTGAAATATTATTGTTGTTCCTTTAGCTATTCCTTTTCTGCATGAAGTATATAATATGGCCAACATTATATTCTATTTCATTACGCTTAGCGTGAATATCATTCAGTGAAATTGAAATCAGAAAAATACCAGATTCAATGACACAAACATATAGAAAAGTGTGAGACATTCTGTTTAAAAATTAGTAAGACAAGTCTTCGTAATTGAAGCATATATGTCTTGTACGTTGTACAATAATCAAAACTAATATTGCTTTTTATGGGCGAAGTAGAACACTCGTATGAAATTACATGAATCTGATGAGCCACATTAAGCTACAAAATCATAGGACGTTTTATTTTCAATTTTGGAAACTGATTATAATACAATTATGATTTTTATGAACGTCTACGTATGTCTGATATTAAAGTCGGTTATTACATTATATGAGACATACGTCATACAAGTTGATATTGGAGCGATGCATTACTGGATCAGTACCATGTTGTTTTATATAAATAATCTAATAATTTACTGTATCTGAAACAGTGCTTTCTACAAATGTCAACATTTTGAAATTTCACTCTCCAATTCAAGATGTTGTGTTTGAGTTTCGTTGGAATCTTAAGCAAAGTGTGAAGATACCAAATGTACATTAAAAGTATAACTAACCTTACATTCCGAATATCGAATGGGTGAATTATATCGTTGGAGGATTTATATTTGATATGCCGCATACAAGAGTAGTTATACTGTTAAATTACATATATTCACGCATTTTGTTTGCTCTAATGACACTCAATGATATTTTGATTGCGATGACGTTGGTATTGAGACGTCACACAGTGAAATAAACGGATTATTTCACTGGGTGAAAAGACAGGGTTTCTTTCATTTAGAAATCTCAGTATCTCACGGGCATCTATGTAATAATATTATATAATTAGTTAATATTTACATAAGAGTGTGAAGATACCAAAGCGATAATCAGAATCCGTAAACCGAAGAAGAACATACAACACAATGGTCAAACAAAAATGGGAAAACAACGATCTACAAAGCATACACATAAAACTAAAATCGAGTAACACGAACCCCACTAAAAACCGGGATTGAACTCAGGTGCTCCGGAAGGGTAAGCAGTTCCTGCTCCTCTAGTGGCACCCGTCGTGTTAATCTAGTTACAAACCCAAATTGTCCACAATCACATCAATTACAACCCCTTTGAGATATCGATGATATTAATGTTGCATGTCATGAAACTGTAAAGCTATTTTATTACTATATACTGTTTGATTTGATAATATAAATATGCTATATGTTCTTGTAGACTATGTTTAATTATAATATTACTTCTGTCATTCACTACAAAATATGCAATGCCCCTTTTATTGTCATATTCCTGTTATGAGCTAAATAATGGCAGTTTTAAACTGCAAAGAAAATATATAGCAATAAGCAATCCCTGCCTTGATCAAGAAAGAGTGATACGTAAAATGGCATGGCATGACCCCAAACGGGAAGTTGCTAGATGCTAGTGTATCGCAAAAATGAAGAAGAAGACACTTTAAATTATTTGGCTTTCTAATCTTTAGATTTTGAGCGTACCTGATGAAGGTTATTCCAGAAACGTACCTGATGAAGGTTATTCCAGAAACGTACCTGATGAAGATTATTCCAGAAACGTGTCATGCGCACTACATTAGATATCTACGTTTTTATTAGAAACATCTAATTTTAATTAGATTGCTCCAAATGTATTAAAATGTAAAATGATCCGATAAATTTGAAAATACAACTATTCTAGGTCATGTCATTTTCATGTCATAGGAACTAACCATAGTTAATTGAGTTATTGGTCTACTAAGTAAATGCATGCTCGACAACCCTGTTTAATCGGCAAAAAGGATGTGATTTGGTGGGATTAATCTGAACTGTTCAGTAATTACATTGAACAAGCATCGATGCTACAGAGAAGCCATGCGTGTAACTATGTCATGTAAAGCAATTAATTTCATTATGTAAAAAGATTATTTCTTTAACCAAATTATACCTATGATCATTCAAGTGCATCCAATCTGACAATGTTGTATTCAATGTTTAGTTGGTACGTGCTACTGTTGTGACATCTTCCGCATCGTAGCATAATTGATTTGCACTTTTGTAGTTTTTGGATTGAAATAGACATGTCGATTAATAAGGTCACTCAAAACGACGGGTAGGGATTCGGCAACATTACAGACCAATGAGAACAGACCACTAGTGACAGATAAAGCTGTCAGAAATGACGGTTGTATTTCTATTGGTCAGCAATGTTGCGTAACCCCCGCCTGCCGCTTTGTGTGTTATCATTTATCGACAATCACTTGGGACGAAAGTTGTGATAGCAATAATACGGATATCAACTGAATACAACATTGCCAGATTGAAGCCACATGTTCGTAGATATAAACTAAAAGGGACCAAGGTCCACTCTTGATTGATGAAAAACCACAAAATCGATCTACCAATAGCTGTAAGAAAGGCTTGGAGATACCAAAGGGTTAATCAGAAGACGTAGATCGGTGGACCATACAATTACCAAAAGAAAGAGGACAACAAACATACTACACAGAAAACTGCAAATAGGGGTTGAACTCATATCCTCCGGACGGGTCAACAATTCCTGCTGATCTAGTGACAGCCATGACTTACCTAACACAGGCACTAAAATGCTATGAAGAAATTTGAAACATACCCCTATCTTACCGGCCTGCTCACCGGAAAAGTATGATGGACATGATAACCCCCAATTGCTATTAATGTGAAGCCTGTCTTAATAGAACGCCAAACACGATTAGATATCTACGTACGCATCAATAATACATTTATATTACCCTTATATTATTGATACGTACGTAGATATCTAATTTACTGTGTACGTCGCCTTTCTGGAATAACCTTCATCAGGTACGCCCATACTCAAAACATTGAGAAGCCATATTATCTAACACTAGTTGGGAGCAAGAAAACGAAAGGGCCTAAACATGATAACCAGAGTCGGCTACAATAACCTATGCCTAAAATACAGGTAAAAATTGAATAAATTAAATCGTTGGTCTTATATGACATCATAATGCCAAAACTGTGCTACCCAAAACATGATTTCCATCTTGATATTTTTACAAAATGATATATAAATATGCGGATATGTAAATATAAAGTTTTATTATGATATACAGATGAACAATTTTAGTAGAGTTGCATTGACTGTCAGGAATGTTGTGCAGTATATATATATGTTCTTGTTATATAGAAATATTTATCGATGATTTGTGCAATTTCTCTTTGATCTTTACACACGATAAATATATATTACCAAGCAACTATCGTCATATCAACATAATATGGCTGGAGGTTTTTAAGTGACGTTATATTGACCTCACTGACCTCACGTTAGCAAATCCTCGATAAAACTACTATCTGGTTTGCTCGAAATGGACTTCTCACCGCATACCTCATCTCAAGCCTCGTACTTGATGCGAGATTGCCCTGAGAAATTAATTCTTGCAAAATAAATCAACGATAGTATATATATTACAAAGGATACTGCTGAGCACTTAAGTTACTAAAGGACGCTACTGCTGAGCACTTAAGTTACTAAAGGACACAGTTGTGATATTTACCAGTCTCTATGTTATTGTTATTGTGGTCATAATGAAAACAAATTTAATGTTGATTTTATTTTCATTGACATCGAAACCACATCTATCACATAAAATGTTAAACAAATGGTATATTTCGCATTACAGCGTTGTCATATATATATAACACCATTTTTTGGATTCGCTCAAACAGCTGATATTTTGGATTCGCTCAAACAGCTGATTTATGAGGTATCGTGTGGCATACATTGCCGTATATGTCCATTCTATTGGTGACTAGAATACGATTACAGCAACAGAAGTATTTGTAGTTCCAGACCTAATTTGTTAGAATGTACATTGCTATTGTCTATTGATGAAAGCGAATGCACATGGTATAATATACGAATTACAGTTGAATCTCGTTTTGTCAAAATAGGTTTATTCGAAATTTCTGTTAACTATACGTGTATAGCCAATACAAGATGCTTATGGGACTTAACTCTAAGTAACACCGTGGGTGTCTTATAAGAAACACGACCTGATTTCCCTTCTCGAGCACCTGGATTCACCCCCGTTCTTTTGTGGGTTCATATTGCGCATCCTTATAGTTTATGTTCTGTGCTCTGTGTTTTCGTTTGGCTTGTCTTCGCTATGTGCCTTGTACCCAATGTTGACTGTCTTTCGATTGCCCCTTAGATTTGCTATTACAATACTAATACAAAATATTATTAATAAAAATAACTTGATATATGTATTTCCCCTTTTTTCCACGATATTAGCAAAGTCTACCATTGCAATCACGTGTCTGAATTTGTTTTGCTGCAGTCTGTAACCTGAAGTAATTGTCCCCATTTTAGCTACCAATCACTGTTATAGAATATTCCTGTTTTCTTGACACGATTCGTCTCTATGATTACTTAAGCTATTATTGAATCGTTCTGCTGTTGTAGTATATTTTTAAAATCCTATATAAATTTCCAGATGAGAATTAAGCAAATCTAAGGATGAAATTGATTCTGAAAAGTATTTACAATTGATATGATACATTAAGTAAATTATCTTCTTTGTGATGGTAGCTTATACTTAGTGATTATAGATCTGTTTTTAGCAATCTCTATAGCAATATACTCAGACCAGGAGATGTTGAGGAATCAGCATTATTCTTTTAGCAATGTGTTATATATATATATGCAAATTTTACTTTCTGTTGAAAAACTGAATAGTACTAGAATATAGATATCAAATTTAGTGTGCACAACACGTTTCCGGAATAACCTTCATCAGGTACGCACAACACGCTGCCGGAATAACCTTCATCAGGTACGCACAACACGCTGCCGGAATAATCTTCATCAGGTACGCACAACACGTTTCCGGAATAACCTTCATCAGGTACGCACAACAAGTTTCGGAATAACCTTCATCAGGTACGCACAACAAGTTTCCGGAATAACCTTCATCAGGTACGCACAACAAGTTTCCGGAATAACCTTCATCAGGTACGCACAACACGCTGCCGGAATAACCTTCATCAGGTACGCACAACACGTTTCCGGAATAACCTTCATCAGGTACGCTCAAGCTCAAAAGAGTAAACTTTCTGGATACAAGTGAACATGAAATAATGGCAGCCAAAACAATGAGATCGTCTGAAATAAAAATAGTCCATGGTCGTTTATAACTCGGATATTCCGAATAATTAATTTTCAGTGTAACAAAAATGACTTGCCAATCTCTTGACTATAATTGTACCTGATAAGCGTTATTCCAGCAACGCGTTGTCCACACTAAATTCAATATCTACATTGTTATAACCAGTATTGTACTTACTTATCGGAAAGGTGAAAGTAACAAAGTATGCAACCACATGGTTCAAATCTGCAACTCTGATACAAAAGATAACGAAATAAGTATAAACTTTCTAGAATCATCATTTTTCTCTAAAATACTTTTCTCGTCTGAAAATGTTATTTAAATATATTTTAGTGGACAGCACGATTTTTGGTGAGGCTCGTGTTGCCCGATATTTAGTTTTCTGTTTATTATAGTATTAAACGCTTCTTTTCAGGAGTTCATGCATGTGTAAACGGTGCCGATGCACTCACAAACTTTACATAAACGCATGCATGTGTAAACGGTGCCGATGCACTCACAAACTTTACATAAACGGCGTTCACAAACTTTACATAAACGGCGTTTATGTAAAGTTAGTGAGTGCATCGGCACCATTTACACATGCATGAACTTCTAAAACGAACCGTTTAATACTTATAATTCTTAAATTTAATATTGTAGATAAAAATGTATTATTCTTGCATATCCCTGGTCTAGAAATCGCACAAATTAAAATTCCACGAAACGTTGTTGACGACTTTGGAACATTAACAAAATTACGTCATATTAAGACTTCCAGTTTAAAACGTAAAGATCAATACATTTTAATAAGATTTAACTAAAATAAGTTTACAAGGTAGACATTTTAATTATTTTTGTATATTGTTGTAAATATGACATGTATAATTTCACGTTTTCAAGATGGTGGATCCTCGTAGTTACGGCTTGCAGATTGAAAAGTTCATCGAGTTATGAACGAATAAGAATAAACCAGGTGACAGTGTCCTTGTCCAATCAAAAGGCACGGAAACGATATACTTTAATTCTATAAGAATTATTGTTTTGTGAATCATTGAATGTAGCGTGATTATTTTATTGTCTCTCCTTCGATTTACGACTTCTGATTACCACTTTGGTGTCATCAAACTTTTCTTAATCATAAATGCATAATTCAAAAATTAATATATTGTACCGATTATAGTACATTTTAATATGACTATAAGACAAATCCACAAAATGTTAAATTATATATAGCTGGTGAAAAAAGACAGTACAAACACTAGAAATTCCTGTATTCATCCGTATGTGATATTGCCATCTTAAAAAACATAAGATAAGCGATTATTATTGACTTATGGAATCTGATGAATATCAGACACCAATGTTACTGCATATTGGTATCTTATCAGATGATGTTCGTGTCGTTTAATAGTAACACAACGAGTGTCATTACTGCTTACTCTTCTGAAGCATCCGAGTTCACTGCCGGTTTTAAGCGGGGTTCGTGTTGCTCAATCTTTAGTTTTCTGCGTAATGTTTTGTAGATCTTTGTTTGTCATTTTTTCAGTTTTTCTTTTGGTCATTGTATTATCTGACCTGCGCTTTATGGCTTCTGATTACCCTTTTGGCATCTTCAATCTGTTCTTACTTTAGGTTATCTTAAAAACAGATTTGAATGACACCACTTACTATTGATATTTTATAATCTACCTGAAGACTACTCTTTGATGTACAACTTTAGATTATTTTCTTTTAAAAAAATAGAAACAAATACTCACTGACGACAAGATAAACAGAAAATGACTAGTCGGTTTCGTACTAATCTAACTACCATATGATCACGTCCGCTTAAAAGGAAATCAATCAGCATCAATGTTTCTTCGTCTGTCTAAACAAAACATGATTAATAGAATTTGTAAAATTATATTACAACCTGTCACGTATTGCCAACAATACATGTATTTTCTTTAATGTTTTTGTTTTTTCACCACATTTATTTAATATTAGAACATCTTTGATCATTCGATCTTATATACAATATATTCAAAAAATGATCACAAACTATTAGCGAACCTCATTTGTCTGTCTAAGAACAACATACCCACACCATTGTCAACAATATTTTCTTTAATTTTTTAGGCAGTTTTACTGTATTGAAATAAAATTAGGTTATCAACCTATTCTAATTATTATTCTGCTTTATGTTTGATCATTCAATCATATAAACAACGTATTCCCAAAATTCTCGCAAACTTATTTCTGAAACCAATTCTAACGGAGATATTGTAATGTATGTTTCATTTTCTGACATAACCGACTGTTATTGTCCTTCGAACATCTTCTGAATCGATCCTTTTAATGTTAATTGCACAATTCATTACTTAATTTGTGATAACCTTCACATTTTCTTTGATGGATTTCTAGTAAAATCCATATATTTTATATTCCATAATTGTCAGATAAAATGAAATTTATCAAATATCTTCACTATTATGTTAAGTAATTATCCAATGTATTAAGATACAAATAATCAACGTTCCATAATAAGAGTGTCAATACCAACTGATCACCATATTTATATCTTATGCCATACGAGGCACATCTAAAGCATGGACATTATTAAGGCAAATCACCATGTTTATGTTAGTATATATTGCAATTGTCTTTATATACTAATAGTAAACTAGAAACGATACATATATAGTAGATTGTCTCTACAAGTACAGCTTTAAGAAGACAAAAAACATGAAAGACCTCGAACAATTGAAAAACGGTTTAAGTTACGTAGTCTTTACATCCCTCTGTGAAAATCCTAACACCCACACGATGTCCCATGATCGACTGGTTCAACCGTGGACCAACTATTTTCGTGCAAGCCTCGCGTACCGACAAAAACACACTAGAATGTCACATTTAAGCAAGCGTGTCAAAGATTGCTGCTGTAAATTTTGAACAAAATAACAACATAACTGAACTGATATAAAGACGGAATCGTAATGATTTATGGGTGGAATACACATGCTATTTTTATCCGTTGTTTCCAACCCATAGACCAGTGATGTTTTTTAATTTCATTGTGCACGAATTTGTACAGCCTTCATACAGCAGAACGTATATGCAATGCCTCAAATCCCAGACTAATCCCAAATGGGTCATTTAAGGGGCATCCTGGATCGTCGCGTAATGCGACCACAACTGCAGATATTACCATGCTCAGTGAGGAACGTATATCCGCAGTGGCAATGGAACACTATTTAGTAGACTGAAATTCCACCTTTAAACAAAGCACGTAGCAGGGCTGTTAAAGATGAAATGCAATAACAATTTCACGTCAGTAGTTAGGAGACAAAATTTTGATTAAGATGCAATTACTGTTGAAATTTCGAATAGAAGACAGATAAATTCATAGGCAATTAAATTTTAATGATGCTTTTAATTAAAATAAATCCGTATCCTTGATGTGTGTATCCTATTTTACATATCTAATTTTGACATGCATTATACACGACCCAACAGGTTTGAGGATTATATGCCTTTATGGACGCATTTGTCGGAATTGAAAGCAATTATATGGTAATTTCATATTATTTATGACGTAGTTCGTGCATCCGTTAAGATCGTTAAACGTGTAATTGATTTACGTGTATGACATGTTTTATTCTCCTGCAGTCAATGAACCCATGTTAATTGTCTCATCCTTAATTAATTTATTGGGTAGATTGAAAAATTGATGCATATGTAAAAAATGGTTGAAGCGAAATATTTTAAAGTCTATTCTATAATGAATGCTGAAGGCATATTCAAAATATCTGCGTAATTCTAGATCCATTGAATATATCTTTCAATAAACGCTATTATTATATATATAGCTGTGAATTACAGAATTTTCAGCGTTAAATAAAAACGATAATTTCACAGTGAAATTATCGTTTTTGATTTCACTCTCGCTATATTTCGCGCCATTTCGTTATCGACGTCATATGAAGACTTCCAGTTTGAAACGTAAAAATTAGACGTTATTTGTCGTCGTGTACGCTTCAATTTTGATCAAATTTAACAAAAACAATATTTCAATGTAAGCATTTTAATTATGTTATTGTCGTGGGTGGGTGGCGACATGTTTTTTTGAAGCGATACACATTATAGTATATCCCTACGCTACACACGTAATATAGTGCAATTAAACTCATTTTATATTAAATTCGATTCGAAACATTTTTTTTTATCTATATAGTAAATACTATAACTAATTGATGAGTTTCATTATCAAAAATATGTCACTCATGATCAAATAACGTTGTTACTGCGTTATTTGGTCATTCGTGACATATTTTTGATAATGAAACTCGTCAATTAGTTCTAGTATAAGAATTTGAAATTTAAAATCAATATACTAATCACAAATCTGTTGTGTATCATCAAATTGAATATCTAAAAATTGTATTAAGTTTTTATTCAAACAAACACAGATGTAAAACGGTTTATTACAAATCTTATGAAAAAGAATTTAATCAGTGATGGTCAACAATTCCAACAATATCAACAAAACAAACAATCACTTCAACTATTTGAGGGTTTGTGTTATGGTGTTTAACGCCACTTTAAACAATATTTCAGTTATATCGTGACGATCAGTTTTATTTGTGGATGAAAGAAAACCACCGACCTGTCGCAAGTCACTGTCAAACTTGATCACATAATGTTGTATCGAGTACACCTCGCCTGATCGGTGTTCGAACTCACAACGTTAGTGATGATATGCACTGATTGCATATGTAGTTATAAATCCAGCTATCATACGATCCCGTCCACGAACACGACGACCCCTCAACTCTTAAAACATAGAAAATCACATGTTTTGGGTATTTTGAACTCTCTGAACATAGAAAAGACCACGACATGTGCCGTTAGACATCCGGGTCCTGTTTATTTATTGTTTTAGATATAGTATGTTAGACATCCGGGTCCTGTTTATTTATTGTTTTAGATATAGTGTGTTAGACATCCGGGTCCTGTTTATTTATTGTTTTAGATATAGTATGTTAGACATCCGGGTTCTGTTTATTTATTGTTTTAGATATAGTGTGTTAGACATCCGGGTCCTGTTTATTTATTGTTTTAGATATAGTGTGTTAGACATCCGGGTCCTGTTTATTTATTGTTTTAGATATAGTATGTTAGACATCCCGGTCCTGTTTATTTATAGCTTTAGATATATTATGTTAAACATCCGGGTCCTGTTTATTTATTGTTTTAGATATAGTATGTTAGACATCCGGGTCCTGTTTATTTATTGTTTTAGATATAGTATGTTAGACATCCGGGTCCTGTTTATTTATTGTTTTAGATATAATATGTGTAATGTCTTTGCTATAACTCGGTCATAAATTACTCCGCACTAAGAGGTTGATTCTTAACACATATTAACATTTAACTATAAATACTCTCTATGACTACATAATTTACTTCTTTGGCGTACGTGCATTTAGAATCTTGAATTAATTGGTCTTCCAATCTTTTGAATTTGAACGTTCGTAATGAAGGTTATTCTAGAATTGCGTCGTATGCGCTAAGTTTGATATACATTGCATTTGTTTTTATTGACAGTGTAATCTCTCAGGCATATAGCCCACATCTGTACTTCTTTTGTGTAAAAAGATGACCGTTTAGTTAAACCGTTCTGCAGAGACGATAATAAACGATGGATGTTCATAAAGTATTGCGTTGACTACTATTATACCTAATTTGTCTCAGTATTGTTAAAAATGCTGTTATAATGACAACCGAAACCTTTTAACCGTAATGGAAGCGGGAGGTTTGGCGCCGTAAAATCTGATTCAACCCACCATTTCTTTGGAAATGCCTTTACCATGTCAAGGCCATTGCGGTTTTCCCAGTTTTTCGGTTATTGACTGATTTTGTCTGTTTGTTGACTTATTAGTTTTGCCTTTCCCTTTGGAAGATTGCTCGATGTTCGGTAATTTTGTTATTACCCTTATTCATGATTATTCCTTTTAGAACAAGGAAGTAAATTTATTTCCCTTTCGATGTTTAAAACAATAATTAGGTTTGTTTGGTATTTTTTTTTATTGGTTGCTGGTTATTCAACACAACATATATAAGAAAGCACTAATTAAAAAAAAAGGAATACCCCTATTTCTGGAAATTAGGGGAAATAATTGCATCAAATAGAAAATGATCATGACTACTTCATATGAAATAATGTGTGATATCTGTATTAATTCAATACATAAATAAATATATTTAAATAGGAAAATGTCAATATAGTGTGTGTAATGTCTTGTTTTGTAAATGTATTGTACATTCTGTATTGTATGTAAAAATGGAAAATTGCAAAAACTAATAAAATAAATACACCCCAAACATATGTTGAACTCTTCTCTTCACCATTTATTTATCCGTGGAAACACGTAACGTTTTCTTCTCTTTTTCGCATAATGTTAATACACACAATGGTAAATTGAAGAGTTTGAATTCATATTTTTTTTAAACTATTTCAGATATTTGTTTTGTCAGAAATTATGTTTTTTTTTTCGCCATGATATGGATTTGCTTTCTTAAATTTCAATTGAATTTAAGTCAGATCGATATATATAACTATATATTGCTGGAAAATTGCTGAAATCATTAAACCCAACCCACAATTAACATAGCAACTAATGAAAGCATCCACATAATGGGAATTTAATAATATCTGTCAAATATGTAGTTAATAATTTCGATTAACCGAATTGATACGAATAAAGGTGTATTACCCAAAATTATTAAGCTACATTATAGATCGAAATGAAGAAGATTATCTTCATTTCGCGTCCAGAAATCAGACGTATGCCTCTTTTCATTTTGCATACTAGATAATTTCTTATTCACGATCATGGACCTAATAAAGCTTTTCTGGTACCTGATGCATGTAAAGCGAACGACAAGAAACGGCATCAGCAAAAGCGCAGATCTGGTAGAGAACACAATTGAAAACTATTAGAACGAAACCTGTTTCTATCTTTTTGAAAGTTGTTTGGACTTTCTGACAATCACAGATAAAGACAATATACGTACATTGTCAGTACAAAATAAATTTATTTGCATTTGCATCGAAACAGTACAATGTACAGAAAAAACTAGCCAAAATCTAACTTTTCTCCCTGTTTCTAAGGCTAGTACAAATAAATTTAATATTTGCCGACGATATATATATGTACATTGCATATCAACAAAAAACTAAGATTCAAGGCGGGTGTACATGGAAAATGTAATATGCTACAATTAAGTAAATATGGAAATCATATCTACATTCTAACGGATATATATGAGATTCTACCAATGTTGCATCTAGCTAGGTAATAATGCGTGATTAATATACATGTTAGCTAATGACAAAAAATAAAACATTTGATGTTAAACAAAACTGGCGTCTAAAATAGTTTACAAAATAATTAATTTCCCTATGGTGCATGTATTTGTACAATTATAGACAATCGCAATAAGCAAATGATGCGATGTTGTGCAACGGACCTAAAATTGGAAGCAAATATTATTTTGACACGCTACTAATATCGTTCAATTGACAGAAAGTGCAAAAAGTTGTCATCAAGATTTCTTGTTTGAATGCACTATTGATTTTTTGTAGATAATGAATGAGCTTGGCATATTTTGAAATACAAAGTTCAAACTAATGGTATCTTTGAAAGACATTCTGAAAAAAACCCCGTAGATATCAAATTTAGTGCACGCGACACGTTTCTGGAATAACCGTTATCAGATACGCCCACACTCAAACGATTGGGAAGCAAATAATATAAAATTCTGTCGGAGCAAGTAAGTCAAAGGGCCTAAACATGATAGCCAAAATAGGCTAATGTCTAATAATTAAATTTGGTGTGAATACTCAATCTGATTGGCTGATCTTCCTGTAGCAACATTGGTTATACATGATAACCAAGGTGACGTCACCAACGTATTCATTCGCCACAGACAAATTAAAAAAGTATCATGAAATAATCGTAATTTAAATAAGAAAATCATTAAATTGTGTTGTAAAAATTCAATTATAAAGAATATTTGAAATTTTTTAAAAGGTTATATTTACATAACTGGTTTCGTGGATTAATAAGCTCAAACTGCCCCAACCAGGTTATATCATATAACGTCTTCAAAATTGAAAATATTCCTTTATAAATTTAGAAATTTGTGGAAGCAAGAACAATAAAGAACACAAACAGGTAAACCAAAATCTTGCAGATGCTAAATTTATAAGTTACTGGTGTGACTTTTTCAGTTAACCTAAGTATTTAAACCATTTCTCCTGTCCATGTGCTAGGATGAGTATATTTAACTCACAATGCAAAATGGAATCGTTGAAAGAGAACTAAAGTGGATCCCTTTGATTTTAGTGATTATGTGTTGCTTAATGGATAGTTGCAAATAGTTCATGCATATTCAGGACAAGACCAATTTAAATAGTAAATAAAACATTATACAGTAAGAAGTATGGATTAAACAGGGACTTTTGACTGATACTAGACAATTATGGAGAGTTGCTTAGGGATGGAAACAATAGCTTTTAATAGCGGATACAACATGCTGTGAGTTCGAATCCCGTTCATGGCAAGGCGTACTCGGTACAGTATTTTGCGCTTAAGCTTGGCAGTGTCTTGCGACAGGTCGGTGGTTTTTTCCTGGTGCTCCGGTTTCCTCCACCAATAAAACTGACCGCCAAGATATAGCTGAAATATTGTTGAAAGTGGCGTTAAACACCATAACCTTAATCCCTATTATTAGTTTTATCTGATTTAGATCAACAATCAAAAATAATTACAAAATCAACAACGCGAATGTCATACTGTAAATTAGTTCTATGTACTACGTATCTGTAATATCGAAAGAGACAGTATTTGGTTATATATTGTATAATAAGGATAGTTTATTTTTATATGTCCACGGTCAAAACTGAAAATATAAACTTTTATCTCATGTGACACTATCATTCCACGGTTCGTTGTTGTTACTATTACTGCATGGTAGATACCTCTACTGGTTCCCGAGAACACCTTAACCCTAACCCGAAATTTACAACAACAACAAGGAAAAGGGAACAAGCAAAAAAACTGTTGACGATACATCTTTTAAACTAAAATATCGTTACTGCAGTCATGGAAAGAATAACACAGTCATATGATCATACTTATATTATATTATAGATATCTGATTAAATTTAAGTCTTTCAAAAAACTGTAATAAGTATCGCGAATGACGTTAATAAGAAATTTACATGTTATCAACTTCGCACAGTCATGTGGAATAATCTTATAAATTTGGTAAAAAAACAATCTCTGTAAAGTCATTATACAGAACGCCGATCAACGTATCGTAATTACTTAATACATTTCTGTACATCTTTAAACCTAATTCCTGCCCGATAAACACGATTATTATGCATATAAAATGTTATCTTACAATTTGGAATTTATTCTTTGGTTCTGTGTAGGTTGTGCCTAGGGCTGTAGTATTACGATATCTCGTTTTTTGTCACATATTGGCTGTAGCAAATCTAAGCTTGCTTAATTGAACGTCATCATTATGTTATATGCTTAATAATTCTGAACGAAAAGAAACACGTTTCTCAATGTCTCATTTATCCCCCACAGTATTAATTAAGACCAGATCAAATTAGATCTCATAACTGCTAATTATCTAGAGTACAGAATATAATAAGTGCGCATTGTTAATTAAATTGAAGAGACATTTTAATTTTGCTATACATTTTTTTATTATAACAGTGCGGGGGAAATATTACTTTTTACAACTTTTCATCATATCACACATTTATTTATTTACTTCTACGACTCAGTGCTCTAATAAAGTTTATATTGTTTGCATGTAGGAGTCTATCATGTTCACATATTTTATGATGAAGCATTTCCCAAGGCAATAAATAGAATTACCCACAATTGTTCATATTAAAAAAAATATAACTGCGAAACCACACGTACACTTGTACTAAGCGATAGATGAATTATATCTATATTTCTATATACCCGTATCCTATTTTGAAGACGTCTGTTCAGTAAGACACACAGTGCCTTTTCTTTGTATTTTGAAGGGTTAAGAAAGATAGATATCTATAACATAGAGCTGCGAAACCGCACGTACATTTGTACTTAATGACAAATGAATTATAGCTATTTTTTGTATTTACCCGTATCCTGTATTGAAGACGTCTGTTCAGTGAGACACATGGTGTCTTTCTATATATTTTGAAGGGCCGGTTAATATAGACACTTTATGACAAAGGAGATGATTTCAGTTTTCCCGTTTTGAACATTCCATTATTATGTAATACATCGCTCAGTTGATACGATATTCCTTAGATTGTGGTTCCTTGAGAAAGTATTTATTCTTTCAAGCATAGACCATCTTCAAACTCTTCATTGGACATTGGATCAATATTGTGGGGCACCATTACTACTCTTAATAGACTGAAACCTTCTTTCGACGTCGTTATGAGGTCATAGCACAAGGCAAACGTGTTACCATAATGTTAATAGCGTTGTATTGCTTCGAAATACCTCTATGTATACCATTCATTAATTCCATGTGGATTATATAAAACAATGCTATCAGATTTTTGTAATGTACCAGTTAACGTAGAGGATGCATTGGGCCATCGTACGACTAGATTAATTAATAAAGTTGTTTTTGTGACCGAAGTTTACTAGATTAATTAATAAAGTTGTTTTTGTGACCGAAGTTTACTAGATTAATTAATAAAGTTGTTTTTGTGACCGAAGTTTACTAGATTAATTAATAAAGTTGTTTTTGTGACCGAAGTTTACTAGATTAATTAATAAAGTTGTTTTTGTGACCGAAGTTTACTAGATTAATTAATAAAGTTGTTTTTGTGACCGAAGTTTACTAGATTAATTAATAAAGTTGTTTTTGTGACCGAAGTTTACTAGATTAATTAATAAAGTTGTTTTTGTGACCGAAGTTTACTAGATTAATTAATAAAGTTGTTTTTGTGACCGAAGTTTATTGACCCTTTTATTAGTAATGAAAATCACACGATTGTAAGACAAAGGAATAATGTTTTTGTTTTGTTTGTTTTGCTTTTTATTATGACTTTAACTGTCTGACAATAAAAAATGAAATCAAGATTAAGTAAAGCTTGACGATACGAAAGGTTGTAATTAGTAGCAATAAATACAATGACAGATAATACAAGGGTTTGTAAAAAAAATGATAAGTAGTTCTCAAGATCAATTAAATTCAAATATGAGAATTGGTGAGTGAATGATTGTTGTTGTTGAACACAACAAAGCAATGTTTCATATATATCATGGCGAGAACAAGTTAATTTTTTCAATTAGACAATGATAAGGTCCGCTTTGTGCTAGACCAACACACTTAGTTAGATTTTTATAGTGCTAACTCACTGAAACAACAGTCAGTGGATAGACATGTAGCTTCAATCGGACACATTATCCTGATTCCAAGCCTACCATCCTTTACTCCTTCCCCTTAATGCCGAATGCTTTGCGGCGATGCAGCAAACACCACCACATTTATAGTCGTTGGTTTGACCCGATCGGGACTCGAACTCACGATCAACCGTACTCGCAGCGAGCACGCTAACCATCACACCACCAATGTCGTTATGAGAATTGGGAATATAATCATTGTTCCATATACTGCATCCAAAAATATCTAAATCGCCTATACAACGAATGATTTATCGCAATTCAATGCAATATTCACTCAACTATTTAGACAGATGGATCAAATATGATAGGATGATAATAAGTTGCATCAGCTGCTGTGATATTGCAGCAAGTTGCTTCTCTTTACCTACCATGATGTGGTTCCATTTCTAAATAATGACTTTGAATTCCTAATAGTAAATGCTATATACTGAAGTAGTACCAATTTTTCTGCCTCACATGCAATCACAATTTTTCTGTTCCATCTGTTCTTATCGGATTTGTTTCAGCACGAACTTTTTTGGAAAGAAGAATCACTCATCTAGTCCCCCTAAGAAAAGAAGAGAGAAACTCACTACTTACTCCTAACTTCAGATAATCACGAAGGCTCATCATAAGTTCGTTGCGGAATTCAATCGGGTTTCAAACATTTTCAATTGTAAACTTATGTATCTTATCTGGATTTGGTAATTAAGATATCGCCATTGGTACTAGATATGAGATTGGGAATTACACCCCGTTCTGGAATAAATCTTGTTTGCTTTTGCATACTGGCTTTTTGCCTTACGTTAAAATTTGACTCGGTACAGTTGTTGTTCTTTTTCCATTTACACTTGTATTTGTCCAAGCGCCTGCAGATAAAACATTAAATTCCATGTATATTATGTACTTCAATCAGTCATAAGTATTATATAATCAGATTCATTAAAAATAATCATTGATAGAAAATGTCAAATAAAAAAAGTCTTATGAAATAAATTTGAGAGCTCTTTTTAGAATATACCAGAATGAAATTTATTTTCTTGATTTTAATGGGTTTTGATAAGAAAATGAAGCATCTAATTTAAACATGAAAATCTATTTCCTCCTTGGCATTACTCGATTCTCCTTTTGAAAATTGTAAAAGATCAGCCACAGATATTATAAGGAATATTTCCATCGATCCTGTGTTAATGACGAACTGCAACATGTGGTCCCGAAGCACGCTTGTTTAATTACCAAATGCACTCTTAAGTACGAAACATTGTTTGTCCTGTTGCCCTAATCTTACAGAAATTTAGACTATTAAATCATGTTAAACTGGTGATAACCGTCTCCGCGGATATAGTTATTAGAATTAATTTTTTATTTGACTATTATTTAGAGTGTAAATAGCAGGGATGAAGTATTATTTAAGCGAAGCGGAAGAGTCTTTTGAAATGTATGTGCATCTTTGTCGTTGACACAAAAGTATAAAATAGTACAATTAAAATTTTATTTTGCACATCCAGAATTATTTTCAATATTGTAGGTATTTTGACATTCTTGTACGAAAAGCCTTCTTTTGAATGTAATGATAACAAACACATACATTCACCAAATTGCAATGTGTTCAGACACGGTAATTCGATGGCTCAATCCAAAGCCATGTACCGTCCGAAATAATATAAGCTTCACATTGACAGAATAATAGTCTTCTGAATTACCAACTATGATAACATTAATATATTATCGGCTGGAACAATACACCCTTACATGTTGCCACGACGGGAACATTTTATTTACAATTACAAAATCTGAGGTATCACACTTATTGTCAACATGTTTACAACTGTGATTGACATCGGTTTGGTCGCTCTCAAATCATTTGACTCTGCAATTATTTGAGCTTTCCTGATTAATGTGATTCTGGAAACGGATCGTGTACACCAAGGTAGATATATACATTTTATAAATATATTACCTTGAACATGTTGTTCAAGAGGAGACTAATTCACTAGAGTTTAGTAGGATTTGGTCGTATCTGATTCATCAACCAAGTGTATGCTTCAGGGTAGGACTCTTGTAGCTCTCGAGTGACGTCATGCAAATTTATGTTGCGCCTTTGAATATTATGGTTCGGGGATTGATGGAATCGAATTCTTTGATAGAGGTTATCGTTCAAATGAAACTATAATTGTTAATCCAACTACCATACGATCACGTCCACGACGGCCCCTGGAAAATTATAAAATAAACCATCAATGTCGACCTTTTCCTCTTTTAGCATAAATTTCAATGCCGTTTACCGGATGTTTTTTTTCTCAATTGATAGGTTTTTCAGTTTCCAATGTCAATGCCCGAAATCACATAGCTTACAAAATCCGAAGTACATTTACCTAATTCCACCAGTACGATAATGATTACATCATTAATCTAGTCTCTGACATTATATTTATCAGATTAATCTTACACATGATTCCTTAATCAGTACAAAATCGTTATTCTTTTTGATCAAAAGTTTCGCCATCGCAAAAACAATTATATAGTAACGTTAAATACACCTTTGATTAATTGGTGATGTTGCTTAGATATATTGCCTATTCATCAAAAGTGGATTTAACTCAATGACACATACTGCGAAACTCGGATGTGTCATAGTCTTTGGAACCGGAAGTTTACCTCGAGTTAAGCGATGCTGTGTAACTAGATTAACACGACGGGTGCCACTAGTGTAGCATGAACTGCCTACCCTTCCTGAGCACCTGAGTTCACCCCCGGTTTTTAGTGGGGTTCGTGTTACTCGATCTTTAGTTTTATATGTATGTTTTGTAGATCGTTGTTTGTCCTTTTGTACTTTTTCTTTTGGTCATTGTGTTGTCTGTTCTTCTTCGATATACGGATTCTGATTGTCCCTTTGGTATCTTCAAACTCTTCTTCAAGATATCAGTGCTTGCTTAAAACGCCGTTGTTTACCTCCTGTTCGTAAAATGCAACTGGTTATCTTAGGCAAGGCGTACATTTGATAAGTCATTCATGGCATTTTCTACATTAAAGTTGTGATACAATGGAATTGAATAGTCTCGTCTTGTCTTTTTTTAAATAAACCTTAAAGAATACCGAAGGGGCAATACAAAAGGACAATCAATAGAAAGTGGCAACATAGGGTACAAAAGACGAAGAAAAACAAAAGAAAAGACAACACAATAAGTGTTGGACACCACTATACGTAAACAAACACAAATAACGTCAACAAGACATGAACCCTCCTACACACAACTGGAGGTAAAGACGAACCGATCATAGTTTTCATGGGGAAATCATAACGGACAATCACAACACGGAACTCAGAGCGTAAAGCCACATAATAGGAGAACAAAAAAAACTATGTTAGGAATGAAAACAAGGAGATGAATGAGAACTTGATTTAGATAATTCAGTTATTTTATTTCAATATTTCTGATTTAATTACAATATCCCGTAATTGCATGACATTAATATTTGCTCCATATTTCATAATTAAGCGTACTGTAATTCATTTATATTATCAAATTTAATGACATAACTAAATGATTTAAATATTTCAAAATGCAAGTAAAGTGATCAATTAGATTTTGACAACAACAAAATTAAAAATAAAACCCAAATTTTTAATTCACCAAACCTTTAATAATTTGGAAAATCTGAAACACAAAATTAAATGTCATTGATAATGCATGAACGCATTTTGTACATCTTTAATGCTTACGACCGATGTGCCCATTGAAGCATGTCAACAGGTGCTTGTTTGTTACACCATTAAAAGCCATTAATCATTTTCAGCAATTAATTAATTATTTCATAAATTTTCAATGTTCTGGACTTGGAAATGTATTCGAGCAACGTATCCGATAAAACGGTGTTCGAATAAAAACGTATTCAGTTAACATTGAAAAAAGGGGGAGGGGGTTATGGAAGTTGCGACGAATTTAACACAACCCTATTCGAAATTAAGTTAACATACATGATTAATTCATTGTTATTACATACGATAACCATTCAATGTTCACGGTCTTTAACGACACCTAATATTGAATGGTTTCGCATTTATGCCCGAAAGTAAAATAATCTGTGATTTGTCAACTCAACTAGTATTTTGGTGGTTTTTGTTCATAAAAAAGGGTTGTAACATCATCTTTTCATTAATGCAAACGTATATATCTAATGTTGTAAACACTGCGCGTTTATAGAATAATCTCCATCAAATATCTACAAATTCTAAGAAACTTAGACGAAACTCTCCCAAACCAGAATATTCCAAATGGTCAAGCATGCATATGAATAAACATTTTTTGCTGATTCATTTCCGGTGAAATAGTTACCAGACAGCAGCATATTTCATATTTGTATCACTATATGTAAGCACATTTCAAAGCAAAAGGACAACAGCCTTCGTCCATGTAAAATATTCTTGTATAGTTAACTACATTTTTTCCAACATTTACTCTATCAATCCTGCTATATACGTTTATTATCAATTCTATGTCAATCAGTAAATACTGTACTTTTCATGAGCTCTATGATTGATATATTTTCGTATTTTCTTCATGTTTTAAATCCAGGTGGTCTCATCGTCTGCTTAAGGAAAATAAATAGTTTCCCTAAATCAACAAGCACAGACAATCAAAAATGAATTAGTTTCAATAATAGGAAAGCCATATAAATTGATAAATAATTCAACATTGGACAATATATCCAAGACTACTCTATACATACATGAACTAATAGAGATAAGCGAATAAAGGTTTATTGTCTTAGTAATCAGATTTACTTCAAATTGACTTTATATTGAAAATAAAGTTGTATTCCAAAGGCAAGATACCGCTCATGGATGTCCACTCAAGATACCACTCATGGATGTCCACTCAAGATACCATTCATGGATGTCCACTCATGGATGTCCACTCAAGATACCACTCATGGATGTCCACTCAAGATACCACTCATGGATGTCCACTCAAGATACCACTCATGGATGTCCATCCTTACGACTAGTTTTATATTTGAGTCATCTGACAAACTTTGGAATACTTCTTAACCCATGTAATTGCCAGGTTTAATAAAAGACTTGCGTTGAAAAGAAAGTTTAAACAGTTATGGCTTACAATTCTACAAAATAATAATCTCTCAAAGTAATTTATTAAAACTAATGTGATTTTATCTCCTGCTTCGGCATAGTTAACTTTAGCCGTCTAGATGTTAAGCCCCCTTAAGCTTACTTTCCCCTAAACATTTTTAAAATTATTTGGTTTTCAAATCTTTCTATTATATGCGTACATGTACCACATTAATTTGTTTTTCAATAAAACGTGTCGTGCGTTCGCGCCAAATTAGATATCGACGTTTTTATTGTATTCCTGAAAATAAAGTGAAGACGAAATACAATTTTAGATACGTTTATCTTTTTACGATTGGTTCACATTACAATAAACATGTTATCTTTGTCATTGGTGAGCAGTTTTAACGTTGAAATGTCTCCCTCCTTTCTACTAAGATAACTGTAAATAGCAGCCAGGTGTTAAACAGCATGTTGATTTGGTTTGAAGAGCAATTAAAATTTGTGCTGTAAAGTTATTATGGCCTCTCTGACATCAAAGAAACAGAACATCAGACAGAATTATACCACTACTTTTAACTTTATTCAATTTGAGCAAATGTCAAATAACTTAAATAGAATATCTTAAAAAGAAAACTATGTAAACTAGCTTCCTTTTCATTTTTTCAGCTTTTTTAAACATTATTCTCTTGTAGTTGAAGTGTAATTGATATTCATACCAAGCGGATTACATCGGCGTCCTGTATTTAATGCATTCATTCGCTGACGGATTTCAATAAAGCCATGGATAACTGTAAAATATAGAAATGTCATTTCATAAAGTATGACATCTTGCTTACTGAGAAAATGTGATAAAAAATAAAATATGTTCTTATCTATTTTATTCCTTTTTTATTGGTCATTATTAATAGTCGTTTTGCATTGTTTCGAAGTTAAAGGAATTGATGATTTTACCTCTTCGAGATAACAGAGTATTTGAGTTTGTCTTTGATATAAATATCTCTATGATAATTTGGTTAGTAATTCACTCATGTATAGTATGCATTAAGTTCCACATACTTTATAAACACGCTGTTTACCAAATTATATAGGACCCGGGTGGCTCAACGAGTTAGGTAGTTGGATTACCCAACAACTCATACAAGCCTATTACCAATACGGCGTGGGTTCGCGCCCGGCTTTGTAAATTACAAACAAGGGTGCACTCGAATCGCAAGTGATAAAGTTTACCAGTTGCGTACCCATGGTCGATGCTTTTCTCCGGGTACTCCGGCTTCTTCCACCACTAAAACTGGTCGCCATGATATAGCTGAAATATTGCTGAAAGTGGCGTTAACCACAATAAATCAAATCAAATCAAGTATAGCCAATTTATATATAAGGGTTGACATAATGATCACAATGACATAATGAAAACGCTTGCATGACCACACCACTACACTAAAAGGTGAGGGTTGGGTCCTTAAAACCCAGCCATTTTTCCTCATTAAAGTGCCTGTACCATACCAGAAATGTATGTGTTCTATGGGTATCGATTTTGCCTCCATTTCTGCGATTTTTCGATTAGATTGTGGAACTGTTTAATGGTGGGTTACTTTTCATTTTTCATTTTATTCGTCGTCTAAGATAAATACAGTTAACAGACCTGATTTAATTGCAAGTCTTCTGTTGATTCCATCAGCAAATAGTCACAATTGTGTTATCGTTTGTTAACTAACAATAAATCTTTGATAGAAATAATAAAATATTGAAACAGGCAAAATGTACTTTAACAAATACGACAGACAGTATGGTAAAGTAGAATATGTTAACTCTGATTATCTATTAGATCATATGTTCTTGTCGCCTACCTTAAGTTGTATCGCTATTCTTTGAATGTACATCTATTGTGTGATGATGTTGAAGACACGACAGATTCAGATTCAATGGCTTCATATTAGTCTGTCTTTTTTGATTTTATTTATCTCGAAACTCGTAGAATAAACAACACACTTTATTTATCTCGAAACTCGTATGTGCTTTGTAGAATAAACAACACACAAAATTAGTGTTTGTTTTCTTTTCTTAGATTTTAAAAGTATTATGTTAAAATATTCCGGTATATAAGTAAACGTTGAGAGGAAAATTATCTACAATATAGTTTCTTCAATTCCATATTCGAAAGTTTACAATCCTTTTGAGTTTGAATCCAAGCAGAAGATGCTATCTTGATTACATTGTTTTAGACAATTGTCTTACATTTCAAGCATCTTAGATGACAATTGAAGATTTGAACAACTTTCTAGCAGTAGTTACAAGTAGTCTAGATAAGAAATGTGATAAAATGATAATACTGTATGATAATACTTCATTCTTCCTTTAATTTGTACTGTGTGATGAAGTACATAAAGCTAAATACACATTTAGGGCAATTGCAATTATCAGTCATCAGATATAGAAAGAGGACTTCCCGTTAGATTCTTAATTCGATATTTTTTTTTACAACAAGGAAGAAACGAGACCATATAATTTCAAATGCAAAAAAGCATCGCTCGGTGTAAAATAATGACACATATAATGCCTACCCATGTTAAAATAAGCATAGAGTCCGGCATCCGATAATTATTTCGATTTTAACAGGGCATTTACGTTAATTTTATGCATTCAAGTGTACCTAGACAGAGATTATTTTTGGGCGCTGTTCCAATTACCTCCTGCTATTATTTACAAGAATGTATAACGCCACAGAAGCTGTTCCAATTACCCCCCGCTATTATTTACAAGAATATATAACGCTACAGAAGCTGTTCCAATTACCTCCTGCTATTATTTACAAGAATGTATAACGCCACAGAAGCTGTTCCAATTACCTCCCACTATTATTTACAAGAATATATAACGCTACAGAAGCTGTTCCAATTACCTCCCACTATTATTTACAAGAATATATAACGCTACAGAAGCTGTTCCAATTACCTCCCGCTATTATTTACAAGAATATATAACGCTACAGAAGCTGTTCCAATTACCTCCTGCTATTATTTACAAGAATGTATAACGCCACAGAAGCTGTTCCAATTACCTCCCACTATTATTTACAAGAATATATAACGCTACAGAAGCTGTTCCAATTACCTCCCACTATTATTTACAAGAATATATAACGCTACAGAAGCTGTTCCAATTACCTCCCGCTATTATTTACAAGAATATATAACGCTACAGAAGCTGTTCCAATTACCTCCTGCTATTATTTACAAGAATGTATAACGCCACAGAAGCTGTTCCAATTACCTCCCGCTATTATTTACAAGAATATATAACGCTACAGAAGCTGTTCCAATTACCTCCCACTATTATTTACAAGAATATATAACGCTACAGAAACGCTATAAAAATTGATAACGATAAAAAATTTGCTTCATCTGATTTTTTTGTATATTTATTATTTTTATTCTTTTAATTTAAAATACATAAAGTACAAATATGCAAAATATGCTGTCGATTAGATATGCCTTCTGTGCATGTGCTAGGGTGTTCTGTGCTATTTAGAGCCCTCTATTGTTTTCAAAGCGAAAGTAGCACGCCATGTTAGAATTATGTCTATTTTTAGATTTGGTATTTTTTTTAATGTTTTTTCCAGGAAGAAATTCTGTTTCCTTTAAATTAATTTCCCAAGAGAATTTCCTTATTCGAAAATATAAGATTGACATTCAAAAAGACAATAGTATGCATACACGTTTGGAAGTTCTCTTAGCTGATTGAATGAGGAATCGCCATAACTGTATTTGGAAGTGATTAAATGTCAGGCAATATAAACAAACCATGGAAAGTCAAATCAATTCGCTTAGTACACCCTATTTCAGATTACATTTAAATACTCGAAGTAATTTAATATTAAGCAAACTTCCTATTTTATCTACTAACACGTAGTAGTAAATGTAATGTAATTAAACCTGACAACCTTTTGCTGACAATATGTCTTGACATTTGGTAGTGATGGTTGTATTCAAATTAAAGTGGACATTTGACTTAAAAGTAGCAGAAACAAATCTAATTGTATACAACGGAAGAAGTATTGTGCGTGATACACAACGTTTCAATCTTACACTCCCTCAACTTTAAATATTTAGATGTTACATTTAAAACTTATATACCATACCGTCCATTCTATTAGTAATCCCATTTCAAACTATATTAGCGAGGTGTACTTGATATAACATTATGTGATAAAGTTTGTCAGTGACTTACGACAGGTCGGTGATTTTCTCTGGGTACTCCGGTTCCCTCCGCCAATAAAACTGACCACCACGATATAACTGAAATATTGTTGAACAATCGAATTTGTTTTCTTTTTAAGTACACATTAGATTTCTAAACCATTAATTCCTTTTTGTGTTGTAACTAGTGTCAACTAATAAACATAATTGACTTCAGAACAGAATGTCCTTAAATGTGTTCGAATATCCGTTTATAAGATAAGGCATAGCGAGGATCAGGAGCCAAGGAAAAACTCTTCAATTTCTGTGTATATTTGAGCTTCAATGACAACTGTTTTGCGTAAAAAGAAAAATAAGTTTAGTATTTCAACCTGTCATTCAATAATTATATTCGACTGATTCGATTAATAAATCTTAAAGGTAAAAGTACCAACCAAAGGTAACAAAAAAAATCCACAATCCTCATAGAAATAAAATTAATAAAACTAACATGACAAAAGACCGCACTACGCTAACCGTTGTAACCATCAAAACTAATGTTTATAAGCACAATACGCGTTTCTGGAATAAAGTCCACCATATTGGCCCAATACCAAAAGACTGGAAAGACAAATCTATTAAACCTTATTGGAAGCAAGCAATCAATATAAATGGTAAAATCGGAGGCTAAGGTTACGTATTTTGTCATACCATTTCATGCAATAGCGTTGAAACTTATGTAATTAATACAGCAATGCACTATTTCTAAGTTCATTGATTTCTCCTTTTTGTAGCATGTGTAGTTTTAAGCTTAAACTGAAGCAATTATTTTGATGGGTGTTTTTGTATTTTGGTATAATTTGAACATTTTATAATTTTGTACTTTTTGTCCACACCGATTTTAAGACGTTCCGTTTTGAGAAACATGAGAAAAATAATAGATTCCAGTACATTATAAACAATGCCAGTATCAATATGATATTCTCTTTTGCACTTAGAGATAAATAAATAAATGTTCATAAGATGATGTAGTGCATCATTACTGTGAGTATATAAATGATTATATTATTACCTTAGCTATACAAGTTATATAGTGACAAAATAATTGCTATGAAGAACAAAATATATCACACTCGAAACAGTTCTAATAAAAAAAAAATCGTTGAAACAAAGGCAAATTAAACACCCCTAAAACATATACACGAACGTTCAGTTTCCTGGCTTGGCACAGGCACGTCAATAAAAAGTGGCAGTGTTAAGCTAGTAGTATGGACCCATTCCTCCGCTATTAGTGAAATAATTGTGATGATAACAAAGAAAATCTGATTTATCAAAGTCACATACAATGTAAAATACATTAATATCAGTAATTTTATTGTTTACCAATTTTGAAATAATTGTGTTTATTTTCTGTACACATTGAACCCGTTTTGCCTCGGTTTAATTATGATTTCGTCTTGTTATCAAATCATTACATGCCATTTAGAAATCATTTGTTGTTTATCAAGGGAATAATAGACAATTTAGTATTCCTTTAACATCCATAACAATTATATAAATCAGGGAATCGCATGATGGTTTGAAATAAAACTACACATTAAGAAGAAACAAATATTATTCTTTTGTGAGTTTTATGCAATTACTCGATTGATTTTTTAATAGGAAATCATAAAATGTACAAATGGACTATTAAATATATTTATACAAATACTAATGAAAATAATCTCTAAACGGTTATGGTCAACAACGCGAATAATCACATCTCACCTGAAATAATTGAACATAAAAATAACAACGACCTATGACGTTGGGATTCTAGAAAATTGTTGGGGACAGTATACACTGTATTTTCCCGCGTTCACCTCTACTTGTATTGGAGTTCTTCCCGTTGCATCATCTTTAGTTTTCTGTGTAGTATTTTATTTGTCGTTCTGTCCTTTTTCTTGTGTCCAATGCATTGTATGTCCTTAACTAGTTGTATGGTCCCAAGGCTAACTTCTTAGTGAAATGATTAGGTAATGAAAGTTGTTTTATATGTAAGTAAGTAAAAAAGCAATCCTCATAAATATCTGTACTAGCAGCGTTTATTTGTAAATAACACTGAAAACTAATCTTGAACTTAATACAGAGATTGCCATATATATCTAAATATATACTAGTGCCGAAAAAAGTGATTCTATCTACTCTAATAAAAACGTAGATATCGCGCTTCTGAAATAACATTCACCAGGTATAAAAGTTTGAAAAGACAAATCATTATAAAATGTTTGGTAACAAGTAAGGCAAAGAACGGAAAAACAATAATCACAATAGGCTAATATTACGCCTGAGGTAGATTGACCTTAATATCGATAAATTACATTATTAAGTAACTGTGATTTTCAAGCATAAATAACGGCGTGGGTTCGTGCCCAGCGTTGTAAATTACAAAAAGGGTGCACTCGACTCAAGTAATAAAGTTTACCAGTTGTTTGCCCATGGTCGGTGGTTCTCTCCGGACACCCCGTCTTCTTCCACCACTAAAACTGGTCGCCATGATATAGTTGAAATATTGCTGAAAGTGGCGTTAAGCACCAACAAAATCAATCAATCAAACATAAATATATATAATAATGCATACCAGTGCCGAAACATTGACTACTGAGATAATGATACCCTCTGGGACTAATAGTCCATCAACAGAGGTATCGTCCCAGTGATAGTAATAAGAGCGTAGATATTTAATTTCTTGAATAACCTTCATCGTTGTAAGGTTATTTCGACACTATCTAATATAACTTCATTTATGATTGATTATCTGCTTTTCACAAGAACAACTCGACGGGTGTCACAAGTGGAGTATCAACTGCTTACCTATCCGGAACACATGAGTTCACCTTCGTTGCTTAGCGACGTTTGTATTGCCCAATCGTCAGTTTCCTTTGTAGTATTTTGTAGACCACTGTCTTTTTATTCTTTTTTATTCCATTGTATTGTCTGTCCTTCAAATTACGGTTCTTATTACCTCGTTGGTATCAAAACCCCCAGTCCAATATTAGCAATATGGACTTCTTCTCGTCATGAATATATCTGCAATAGAGGTCAACGCGATTTAACAGTTTTAAATGTGTATGTTCATTTGTAATTGCTTCCTCTAGTAGGCTTGGATTGTGGTATATATTCAGTTACAAGAAGAGTTTGAAGATACCAAAGGGATAATCAGAATCCGTAAATCGAAGAAGAACAGACAACATAATGACCAAAAGAAAAATTGTAAAAGGACAAACAACGATCTACACAACATACACAAAAAACTTAAGATCGAGTAACACGAACCTCACTAAAAACCGGAGGTGAACTCAGGTGCTCCAACTTTATTGCAAACACAGGTATCGTATATTACATTGGATTTAAGCTTCAATATTTCTTTGTTATTTCTTAAAACAGACAGAAGGTTAAAGCTAATTGATAAAAGAGGCATAGTAATCGATATAAATACTGTTTACCTAAGATAATATCTTGAAAGGAAACCCGTCTTTATATTTGTGATTATCTGAGCACGACAAATTAATTTCCTGAATATCATTGAGCTTAAAGCTATTACAACAAAGAAAGGGATATATTATCAGTGTAATGTCTTTGAACCGATTGTAATATTACAGATAAATCATGCATTTACACACGCTTTGGATGCATATTGCTTGTTTGGTATTTTTATCTGAGATGATATTATCAGCATGGTACATATACAAGTTGTCATGAGTTAATTGCGAAATTTCCCTGTGAGACAATATGCTTCAGATTCTGACGAAAAGGTGCCAGACTTGTCAATAAATCAGGATTTGAAAGGAATTATTATCTTGCAATTAAATCATATACATGTACTAGACTAAATTAGGGGTGTAAATAAAATGTATAGTTCAAAATACACCATGTAGCTACACGTCGCAGTCTAAATGCCTTGTTCTCTTTACAATTAAAACTGATTCTAAAAACTACGATCGCCATAAACTACCATTTCACGCCCTTTGTACAAAATGTGAAAACAACTTCAAGTGTACACATATATTGGGGGAGAGTCCTCCATGCTCATGATCGTATGGTAGTTTGATTTGTAACTGCTTATTTAATTAGTGCATATCACCACTAACGTTGTGAGAACGAATCTCTCTTAGGCGAGGTGTAATCGATACAACATTATGTGATAGATTTTGTCAGCGACTTGCGGTGGTTTTTCTCTGGGAACTCCAATTTCCCCCACCAATAAAACTGACCGCCACGATATAACTGAACTATTGTTGAAAGTGACGTTAAACATCATAACCCTAACCCCCTATATTGGGGAATATATTGCGAAGTAGAGATGCAAAACCCCTATGTTTGATCATAAAATCTCTAAATGTCATGGGATTACTAATATATCATATTTGTTGAAATTAATAGTTTCTAAATAATGTTATATTTGATTAATACTAAGATTTTTCTCCCTCAGACATAGGTGACCATAGCCCTCAGACATAGGTGACCATAGCCCTCAGACATAGGTGACCATATCCCTCAGATATAGGTGACCATAGCCCTCAGACATAGGTGACCATATCCCTCAGACATAGGTGACCATATCCCTCAGACATAGGTGACCATATCCCTCAGACATAGGTGACGATAGCCCTCAGACATAGGTGACCATATCCCTCAGACATAGGTGACCATATCCCTCAGACATAGGTGACGATATCCCTCAGATATAGGTGACCATATCCCTCAGACATAGGTGACGATATCCCTCAGACATAGGTGACGATATCCCTCAGACATAGGTGACCATATCCCTCAGACATAGGTGACGATAGCCCTCAGACATAGGTGACCATATCCCTCAGACATAGGTGACCATATCCCTCAGACATAGGTGACCATATCCCTCAGACATAGGTGACCATATCCCTCAGATATAGGTGACCATAGCCCTCAGACATAGGTGACCATAGCCCTCGGACATAAGTGACCATATCCCTCAGACATAGGTGACCATATCCCTCAGACATAGGTGACCATATCCCTCAGACATAGGTGACCATATCCCTCAGACATAGGTGACGATAGCCCTCAGACATAGGTGACCATATCCCTCAGACATAGGTGACCATATCCCTCAGACATAAGTGACCATAGCCCTCAGACATAGGTGACCATAGCCCTCAGACATAGGTGACCATAGCCCTCAGACATAGGTGACCATATCCCTCAGGCATAGGTGACCATAGCCCTCAGACATAGGTGACCATAGCCCTCAGACATAAGTGACCATAGCCCTCAGACATAGGTGACCATAGCCCTCAGACATAGGTGACCATATCCCTCGGACATAGGTGACGATAGCCCTCAGACATAGGTGACCATATCCCTCAGACATAAGTGACCATAGCCCTCAGACATAGGTGACCATAGCCCTCAGACATAGGTGACCATAGCCCTCAGACATAGGTGACCATATCCCTCAGGCATAGGTGACCATATCCCTCAGACATAAGTGACCATATCCCTCAGACATAGGTGACTATAGCCCTCAGACATAGGTGACCATATCCCTCAGGCATAGGTGACCATATCCCTCAGACATAGGTGACCATAGCCCTCAGACATAGGTGACGATAGCCCTCAGACATAGGTGACGATAGCCCTCAGACATAGGTGACCATATCCCTCAGACATAGGTGACCATAGCCCTCAGACATAGGTGACCATAGCCCTCAGACATAGGTGACCATATCCCTCAGACATAGGTGACCATATCCCTCAGACATAGGTGACCATAGCCCTCAGACATAGGTGACTATAGCCCTCAGACATAGGTGACCATATCCCTCAGGCATAGGTGACCATATCCCTCAGACATAGGTGACCATAGCCCTCAGACATAGGTGACGATAGCCCTCAGACATAGGTGACGATAGCCCTCAGACATAGGTGACCATATCCCTCAGACATAGGTGACCATAGCCCTCAGACATAGGTGACCATAGCCCTCAGACATAGGTGACCATAGCCCTCAGACATAGGTGACCATATCCCTCAGACATAGGTGACCATATCCCTCAGACATAGGTGACCATATCCCTCAGACATAGGTGACCATATCCCTCAGACATAGGTGACCATAGCCCTCAGACATAGGTGACCATAGCCCTCAGACATAGGTGACCATATCCCTCAGACATAGGTGACCATATCCCTCAGACATAGGTGACCATAGCCCTCAGACATAGGTGACCATATCCCTCAGGCATAGGTGACCATAGCCCTCAGACATAAGTGACCATATCCCTCAGACATAGGTGACCATAGCCCTCAGACATAGGTGACCATATCCCTCAGACATAGGTGACCATAGCCCTCGGACATAGGTGACCATAGCCCTCAGACATAGGTGACCATATCCCTCAGGCATAGGTGACCATATCCCTCAGACATAAGTGACAATATCCCTCAGACATAGGTGACTATAGCCCTCAGACATAGGTGACCATATCCCTCAGACATAAGTGACCATATCCCTCAGACATAGATGACCATAGCCCTCAGACATAGGTGACCATATCCCTCAGACATAGGTGACCATAGCCCTCAGACATAGGTGACCATAGCCCTCAGACATAGGTGACCATAGCCCTCAGACATAAGTGACCATATCCCTCAGACATAGATGACCATAGCCCTCAGACATAGGTGACCATATCCCTCAGACATAGGTGACCATAGCCCTCAGACATAGGTGACCATAGCCCTCAGATATAGGTGACCATAGCCCTCAGGCATAGGTGACCATAGCCCTCAGACATAGGTGACCATAGCCCTCGGACATAGGTGACCATAGCCCTCAGACATAGGTGACCATATCCCTCAGACATAGGTGACCATAGCCCTCGGACATAGGTGACCATACCCCTCAGACATAGGTGACCATATCCCTCAGACATAGGTGACCATAGCCCTCAGACATAAGTGACCATATCCCTCAGACATAGGTGACCATAGCCCTCAGACATAGGTGACCATATCCCTCAGGCATAGGTGACCATAGCCCTCAGACATAGGTGACCATAGCCCTCAGACATAGGTGACCATAGCCCTCAGACATAGGTGACCATATCCCTCAGACATAGGTGACCATAGCCCTCGGACATAGGTGACCATATCCCTCAGACATAGGTGACCATAGCCCTCAGACATAGGTGACCATATCCCTCAGGCATAGGTGACCATATCCCTCAGATATAGGTGACCATAGCCCTCAGGCATAGGTGACCATAGCCCTCAGACATAGGTGACCATATCCCTCAGACATAGGTGACCATAGCCCTCAGACATAGGTGACCATATCCCTCAGGCATAGGTGACCATATCCCTCAGATATAGGTGACCATAGCCCTCAGGCATAGGTGACCATAGCCCTCAGACATAGGTGACCATAGCCCTCAGGCATAGGTGATCATAGCCCTCAGACATAGGTGACCATATCCCTCAGGCATAGGTGACCATAGCCCTCAGACATAGTTGACCATATCCCTCAGACATAGGTGACCATAGCCCTCAGACATAGGTGACCATATCCCTCAGGCATAGGTGACCATAGCCCTCAGACATAGGTGACCATAGCCCTCAGGCATAGGTGACCATAGCCCTCAGACATAGGTGACCATATCCCTCAGACATAGGTGACCATATCCCTCAGACATAGGTGACCATATCCCTCAGACATAAGTGACCATAGCCCTCAGACATAGGTGACCATAGCCCTCAGACATAGGTGACCATAGCCCTCAGACATAGGTGACCATATCCCTCAGGCATAGGTGACCATAGCCCTCAGACATAGGTGACCATAGCCCTCAGACATAAGTGACCATAGCCCTCAGACATAGGTGACCATAGCCCTCAGACATAGGTGACCATATCCCTCGGACATAGGTGACGATAGCCCTCAGACATAGGTGACCATATCCCTCAGACATAAGTGACCATAGCCCTCAGACATAGGTGACCATAGCCCTCAGACATAGGTGACCATAGCCCTCAGACATAGGTGACCATATCCCTCAGGCATAGGTGACCATAGCCCTCAGACATAGGTGACCATAGCCCTCAGACATAGGTGACTATAGCCCTCAGACATAGGTGACCATATCCCTCAGACATAAGTGACCATAGCCCTCAGACATAGGTGACCATATCCCTCAGACATAGGTGACCATATCCCTCAGGCATAGGTGACCATAGCCCTCAGACATAGGTGACCATAGCCCTCAGACATAGGTGACCATAGCCCTCAGACATAGGTGACCATATCCCTCAGACATAAGTGACCATATCCCTCAGACATAGGTGACCATATCCCTCAGACATAAGTGACCATATCCCTCAGACATAGGTGACCATAGCCCTCAGACATAGGTGACCATAGCCCTCAGACATAGGTGACCATATCCCTCAGGCATAGGTGACCATATCCCTCAGACATAGGTGACCATAGACCTCAGGCATAGGTGACCATAGCCCTCAGACATAGGTGACCATATCCCTCAGGCATAGGTGACCATATCCCTCAGACATAAGTGACCATATCCCTCAGACATAGGTGACTATAGCCCTCAGACATAGGTGACCATATCCCTCAGGCATAGGTGACCATATCCCTCAGTCATAGGTGACCATAGCCCTCAGACATAGGTGACGATAGCCCTCAGACATAGGTGACGATAGCCCTCAGACATAGGTGACCATATCCCTCAGACATAGGTGACCATAGCCCTCAGACATAGGTGACCATAGCCCTCAGACATAGGTGACCATATCCCTCAGACATAGGTGACCATATCCCTCAGACATAGGTGACCATAGCCCTCAGACATAGGTGACTATAGCCCTCAGACATAGGTGACCATATCCCTCAGGCATAGGTGACCATAGCCCTCAGACATAGGTGACCATATCCCTCGGACATAGGTGACCATATCCCTCAGACATAGGTGACCATATCCCTCAGGCATAGGTGACCATATCCCTCAGACATAGGTGACCATATCCCTCAGACATAGGTGACCATATCCCTCAGACATAGGTGACCATATCCCTCAGACATAGGTGACCATAGCCCTCAGACATAGGTGACCATAGACCTCAGACATAGGTGACCATATCCCTCAGACATAGGTGACCATATCCCTCAGACATAGGTGACCATAGCCCTCAGACATAGGTGACCATATCCCTCAGGCATAGGTGACCATAGCCCTCAGACATAAGTGACCATATCCCTCAGACATAGGTGACCATAGCCCTCAGACATAGGTGACCATATCCCTCAGACATAGGTGACCATAGCCCTCGGACATAGGTGACCATAGCCCTCAGACATAGGTGACCATATCCCTCAGGCATAGGTGACCATATCCCTCAGACATAAGTGACAATATCCCTCAGACATAGGTGACTATAGCCCTCAGACATAGGTGACCATATCCCTCAGACATAAGTGACCATATCCCTCAGACATAGGTGACCATTGCCCTCAGACATAGGTGACCATATCCCTCAGACATAGGTGACCATAGCCCTCAGACATAGGTGACCATAGCCCTCAGACATAGGTGACCATAGCCCTCAGACATAGGTGACCATATCCCTCAGACATAGGTGACCATAGCCCTCAGATATAGGTGACCATAGCCCTCAGGCATAGGTGACCATAGCCCTCAGACATAGGTGACCATAGCCCTCGGACATAGGTGACCATAGCCCTCAGACATAGGTGACCATAGCCCTCAGACATAGGTGACCATAGCCCTCGGACATAGGTGACCATAGCCCTCAGACATAGGTGACCATATCCCTCAGACATAGGTGACCATATCCCTCAGACATAAGTGACCATATCCCTCAGACATAGGTGACCATAGCCCTCAGACATAGGTGACCATATCCCTCAGGCATAGGTGACCATAGCCCTCAGACATAGGTGACCATAGCCCTCAGACATAGGTGACCATAGCCCTCAGACATAGGTGACCATATCCCTCAGACATAGGTGACCATAGCCCTCGGACATAGGTGACCATATCCCTCAGACATAGGTGACCATAGCCCTCAGACATAGGTGACCATATCCCTCAGGCATAGGTGACCATATCCCTCAGATATAGGTGACCATAGCCCTCAGGCATAGGTGACCATAGCCCTCAGACATAGGTGACCATATCCCTCAGACATAGGTGACCATAGCCCTCAGACATAGGTGACCATATCCCTCAGGCATAGGTGACCATATCCCTCAGATATAGGTGACCATAGCCCTCAGGCATAGGTGACCATAGCCCTCAGACATAGGTGACCATAGCCCTCAGGCATAGGTGATCATAGCCCTCAGACATAGGTGACCATATCCCTCAGGCATAGGTGACCATAGCCCTCAGACATGGGTGAACATATCCCTCAGACATAGGTGACCATAGCCCTCAGACATAGGTGACCATATCCCTCAGGCATAGGTGACCATAGCCCTCAGACATAGGTGACCATAGCCCTCAGGCATAGGTGACCATAGCCCTCAGACATAGGTGACCATATCCCTCAGACATAGGTGACCATATCCCTCAGACATAGGTGACCATATCCCTCAGACATAGGTGACCATAGCCCTCAGACATAGGTGATCATAGCCCTCAGACATAGGTGACCATATCCCTCAGACATAGGTGACCATATCCCTCAGACATAGGTGACCATATCCCTCAGACATAGGTGACTATAGCCCTCAGACATAGGTGACCATATCCCTCAGACATAAGTGACCATATCCCTCATACATAGGTGACCATAGCCCTCAGACATAGGTGACCATAGCCCTCAGACATAGGTGACCATAGCCCTCAGACATAGGTGACCATAGCCCTCAGACATAGGTGACCATAGCCCTCAGACATAGGTGACCATAGCCTATTTTGTCTATCCTGCTTAGGACCTTAGGTTTTCTAGCTCTCAAAAATTTAAAAATTATTTTGTTTTCCAACCTTTCGATTTTGAGGGTACCTCATAAGGGTTCTTCCAGAAGAGGGTTGTGCGCACTAAATTAGATATTTGCGTCTTTATCTATTTTGTAGTAAGATTAAATTAAATTGATAGGACTTTTAATTTGCCTACAATAACATAGCATATGAGATAGTTGCTAAGAAAAGTGGTAGGAGACTAAACTGGTAATCAGATGTTATAATTCTAGAAAGGATAGACAATAAAATGGCCGATAATAAATGGACAAAATAAATTCAATTGAAGACAAAAGACTACACAGAAAAGATTGAGCAACACGAACCACATTAAAACATGGTATCATGACGCAATATGGAAAGGAATGGCTAGGAATTAAAGAATTACAAACTAATATGCATAGTGGAAGCAGGAACGGCCTACCCTTCCGGAGCACCTGAGTTCACCCCCGGTTTTTAGTGGGGTTCTTTAGTTTAATGTGCATGTTTTGTAGATCGTTGTTTGTCCTTTTGTCTTCTTCTATATACGGAATCTGATTACCTCCCTTTGGTATCTTCAAACTCTTCTTAATGTGGATCATGATGTTTTAATTATTTAATCTACCTTTCCTACTTCTACTGGATCGATGTTGTGGCTGGTTGACAATTGTTCGCAAGGAGATAATCCGCCAAATAACATTTTTCAAGGATGAACATAAACATATCAACACATGAACTATGGAAATAGTTAAGCATGAATAAAAATCCGTTTTAAACTGTAATAAAAAATTAAGTTGAGAGAATGACATTGTTATGCTATTCTTTATATTGTTTTCGCCTAGTGTTATCTAAAAGTGTATTTAGAACGTGTAATACAACTACTTCTTAGACCATGCTGTTTTTGTGCACGACCTTTAAATTAATTGTTGGCTATATGGCTATTTTCATAACTGCCATTTGCAATTACAATATATGATAGACAGCAGTTAGTAGAATTTTCTTCATTCCGGTTTAATAAGCTATTTGCATGCAATGCAGAATAGTCAGTTTTGTAACCAATGTTTCTTTTCATAACCATTGATAATCTCGAAAATATAATTCATGGCATAGATTGTTTTTATCAAGGAAAATTACATTTTAACATTGAGATACTAAAACAGTTGAACATCGTCAAAAAATAATAACTATTGCTTAAAGTCCAGTTATTTCACTTTCGACTTATCAGAGTTCAAGATAACTAGTGTGAAATATTTTAACTGGTGTATTATCGAAACAATGATGCATAAAAATCTTCATGTCGTGAATTAATGGGACACATTCCTTCATAAATTTGTGTCTGCCCTAAGCTTGTCATGTATTTCCAACGCTATATTTTTTTTGGGGGGGGGGGGGGGTTAATTCATGCTTATGCTGAATTGTTTGAAACGATATTATAACAATATTATGTATTATCTGCAAGTTATACATTCTCCTTTTGATCTCAATACGTGATATTGTCAGTATCAACTGCGTGACTCTTTTACTGAAAAATATCGGCGGTGTGACGTAAAACAAATAATGACGATTAATTAGGTCAATATCGAATGTATCGAAATACAGTATCATGGTTCGTCCTGTCGGAATCGCTGCTATGCTAACGATAATGTCTGTCTCGACCATCATAATTGCCGTTATTCTATGTTTACCACCATATTTTTTTAATAAATGTTACCATGCCAACCAAACAAAAGCCGTAGCTACTGTAACTGTATTAACAGATATATGTCAAATGATCGATGAACATATCTTGCCTGTCCTTTGAATAGTTACTTATTAATTCCTCACTAGGTTCATAGGTTTCTTTAATTAAGAAAACATCGATATGAAATTGTCTAGAATTGCTTTAATTAAATTAAATTCATTTGCCTATTTACCACATAATTTCATGTAGTTGTAAATAAACGTTAGAGAAAACCCAATGGAAATCCAGATATAGAGGAAGCAAGGATTATGCAATAAAAACGTATATATCTAATGTAATACACACGACGTATTTCTGGACAAGATCTTCATTAGATACGGTCATAGTCAAGAATTGAAAGGCTAAATAATACAATAGTCTTTAGGAACAAGTAATGCAAAGGGTCTACACAGAATCGCTAGTATTTTTGAAATGAAAATAATTGATGGAGCTTAATTGCAGGGTACATTAATTTTTCTTGGGTCATCAGTTTTTCACGGATCCAAAAAAATGTCTGGCACCGGAGAAGATACACTCTCATGTCGCAGTGGTTATCGAGTTCCCGATATGTCCGATCTCCTCCAATTTGTTTTTTTTAATGTATTTTCAAAGTAATACTAATATGACTCTATGTGAAAAAAAGCTTTATATAACATTTATGGCCACTTGCGTACGTCCAGCTCGGGTAACTCCGATTTACCTGTTGATCGGGCGATCAGGTAACTCCGACTTAGCCCTAGGTGAGTTGTTGTTGGATTCTTACGTGAATACAGCTTATGCCTGGGTTTAAGCTTTGATAATGAATTGGATCAGTAATGGCTTGCAAGAAATCTCCGAATTTTACTGAATTAGACAAGACAGTAATAATTGAGTTGGTTGACAGTAGAAAAGGTATAATTGAAAGTAAACAAAACGACGGGGAAATGATCAGTAAAAAGAACAACGAATGGGAAAATATTGGAAAAGAATTTAATTCTCGCCATGGTGTACATAACAGAAGTTTGACACAATTGAAATCTTTGTTTAAAAATTTAAAAGCCCGTACAAAATCGGCTGTTGCTAAGGATAGGAGAGAAAAAAAGAAAACTGGAGGTGGACCTGTCGAAAATGACCTGGACAAATTTGCAAATGCTATAACGGAAATGCTTCCCCAGAAAATCAACAGCCTACATAATGCATATGGTTAGCATTTGGTGATACTGGAACTGGTACATTGTTGTCATTTTCATCACCTCCGTCTGGAACAGGAATTGCAGCTTTGCTGGCAATATTATACAGCACGGAACATGCAGTAATGACCAGTAAGTTTGTAGATCTTAGCTGTTGTCGTGATCAAGGAAAGCGTCTTTTCCATATTCCAAACACATTTTCTATCTTCACACGTGCATTACAAAGTGCATAATTGAAATGTCTCTGCTCCCGTGTCGTGCATGTCAGGAGTGGTGTAATCAAATAAGGACTGAGTGGATATCCGTTGTCACCTATTAATATACCTTGAATGTCCCTTCTTTCCAGACGGGCACAAATGTTACTGTTCTCAAAAATCCGACTGTCGTGAGTACTTCCAGGCCATCTTGCTACAACATTTGTTAGTATCAGATCATGGTCACAAATTGCCTGAACATTAATGGAAAACATCCTTTTCTGTTGCGGAATAATTTTGCCGTATCTCCTCCTGGTGATTGGATAGGAATATTTGTACAATATATAGCACCTACGATACAGGAATTCTGCTTTGCTGCATAAACTGCCTTTGAATTTCTTGAACTTTATTTCCGGATGGAAACTTAACATATTGTTTGTACAGTGAAGCAAGTGCTATGGATACCCGCTTCATTATACGTGAAACCGTGCTTTCATGAACACCGAACAAATCTCCTGATACTTTCAAAAAACTCCCAGTTCCATTAAATCGTAATGCAATTAAAAACTGATTAAGAGGCGAAATTGATGATAACTTTTTCTGTTTTGGTTCCAAACTATTTCAGCTAATATTGACAATACACACTCCTTATTCAGCCTATATCTATCAATAAATTCATCCTCAGAATAGTTTAAAAAAGGGTTTTGTCGGTCCCTAATCACTTGTTCCCGTCTTATCAACCTTTCCACAACATTTATCCTATCTATGTCATCAATATAATCGTCCATGTTTATTTGATCATCTATTTAAACCTGCCCTATACCCGGTTCAGAGTTGAACTAAATACCTGAACCTTACTCATTTATAAAGCGAAGGTGCACAAGTGAACTTAACAAAATAAGCTAGACTTAAGCTTGGATCACATTGATCCGGGATTAATCCCGACGTACGCAAGTGCCCATTAATGTTTCACTATCTAAGAAAATACTTTGGTTTCATATATGTTCGTTTGGGTCAATTGTCGTTGATTGACAGAAACTGAGATTTTTGTTGACATTTAAATTGGTGGATCTGATACTTGGAAATGACTTCTCTTGTTATATGCGCTTCTCGCGTGCATTAATTTGCGCGGTTTGATTGAACAAAGATAAACTACGAAAATTAGTATTCAACGAATAGAAATGATTTCACAGCACGGTATAGATCTGTCCTGTGCTATTGACTTACTGTAGTTAAAACGTAGATATCAAGTGTAGTGAATACGACGTAGATATAAAGTGTAGTGAATACGACGTAGATATCAAGTGTAGTGAATACGACGTAGATATCAAGTGTAGTGAATACGATGCGTTTCTAGAATAACCTACGTTATCGTTTGTAGATTATAAGGCAAGGTTGAACAGTATTAGAACATTAAAAGTACAAAATGGAGTACATTGTATTATATTTTGTATCATGCCTTGCGCGAGTCCTCAAAATGACACGATTGTGTTAAGTAAATGACCACCGCATATGCAAAATTGAATTATAATTGCATGTACTTAGTTTTTATGTGTGGTGCCACGTGGTTTGCACTGTCCCAATCAAAAAGGTTAGCTACGCTGAAGAGGGTTTCGCCCTAAATATTCACATCAAATGTTCTGATTTCTAGCACCTGCGAATGACCGAGGTTAAGTCATGCTTTAACCGGGTAAGGCGTTAAGGTTTTCAGAGTTTTCTTTCCAAATTAAGTCTGGTACTTATGAAATAGTTGACATATTGTGGAATGTGACAATAAATACTAATTACCCCCACGCAAGCTCAATATGTTATATAATCTGCGCAGAAAAATAATGCACTTCCTTTTCTAAGACAATCATATGTATTATTATACCTTACATTATATATTATATATAAAATAAAAGTGATGTTTATACAAAATTGGTACCCCAGGGAAACATCACTGTTGTTCACCGGTCGATAAATGTTGTGTTCCATGTCTGTCCGGAAATGTGTCCGTTTTTGCATTCCGGAATTACAATCTTGACTGGAAGTTAAAAACAAAAATATGAAGTTTATGAAAACACAAGATAAAAACACACAAATAAGTGTTTATTGCATCCAACATTATTGTAAATAGAGTTTCGGTATAATAAAACAATTATTGCCTGCACTTGCGGTGAACATCATAATTATTCACCCTTGGGATGTTGTTTTCCCTCGGGCTAAAGCAAGTGCAGGCAATAATTGCTTTATTATACCGAAACTCTATTTACAATAAAGTATAATAATAAACACTAATTACCCTCACGCAACCTCAATATGTTATATAATCTGCGCAGAAAAATAATGCACTTCCTTTTCTAAGACAATCATATTTATTATACATGGCCAACAGATATTGTTTAGTATGTACATTTAGAAAGGTTTATTAGTATTGAAGAGTTTGTTAAAGTGCACCATGGCAGACCTCTACGACATAAATCTTAACCTTTTATTATGCACAATGACAGAACAAAATTATATATGACGTCTTGACAACAGCTCCTTGAGAACGCACATCGTATATTATTTGAAATGGGCAGCTTTATATAAAGTACACAATGTATATATACTGAACCGCAAAAGAAATGTCGTTATAAAAAAAATCATTCTAAATACCAAATTGGTGATTTTTTGTGTGTAGAACACGTGAATTGTCTGTAAAATGGATCCCGATTGTATTTTTATAAAAACCTTTTACAGTTGACCGCGTACTTTAAAATTGACGAAAAAAATAGGTCATGCGAGGGTCGTGGAACGCGCTTTAAAGGCACGGAATGAAAAACGGTGCAAATCCTACTGAAGTCTCTTTATTTAAGACGGACAAATGCAATGCTGACTTTCATTCTTCATTTCTTCTAACTGTGTGATGTATTGTTGACAAATGTGTCTGAAAAATATATTAGAAGCTTGTAATGTTTAGAAATCTGCTTGAAATGACTCGGATATTTCGTATTGAAATTGCAATATATCAAAATAAAGCCGTTTGATGCTTTTTTTATGTGACGTTCCTTTGGAAATTAAGCATATATTGTTAGTAATATTCTAGGTCCAGCTATAAGCAATTAACTTTTTAAACACTGAAAGTGATTGTTCACTAATGGCCACTTGCGTACGTCTAGCTCAGGTAACTCCGATTTACCTGTTGATCGGGCGATCAGGTAACCCCGACTTAACTCTAGGTGAAGCTGTACTCAGGTGAGGTGTTGTTGGCTTGCTAACGTGTCACTCAACAATTTCTTACGTGAATACAGCTTATGCCTGGGTTTAAGTTTTGATGATAAATTGGATCAGTAATGGCTAGCAAGAAATCTCCGAATTTTACTGAATTAGAAAAGACAGTATTAATTGAGTTGGTTGACAGTAGAAAAGGAATAATTGAAAGTAAACAAAACGACGAATCTGCCGTATCCCCTCCTGGTGATTGGATAGGAATATATGTACAATCTATAGCACCTAGGATACCAGGAATTCTGCTTTGCTGCATAAACTGCCTTTGAATTTCTTGAACTTTATTTCCGGATGGAAACTTAACATATTGTTTGTACAGTGAAGCAAGTGCTATGGATACCCGCTTAATTATACGTGAAACCGTGCATTCATGAACACCGAGCAAATCTCCTTATACTTTCAAAAACTCCCAGTTCTGTAAAATCGTAGTGCAATTAAAAACTGATTAAGAGGCGAAATTGATTATAACTTTTTCTGTTTTGGTTCCAAACTGTCTCTTATTTCAGTTAATATTGACAATACACACTCCTTATTCAGCCTATATCTATCAATAAATTCATCCTCAGAATAGTTTAAAAAAGGGTTTTGTCCGTCCCTAATCACTTGTTCCCGTCTTATCAACCTTTCCACAACATTTATCCTATCTATGCCATCAACATAATCGTCCATGTTTATTTGATCATCTATTTAAACCTGCCCTATACCTGGTTCAGAGTTGAACTCAATACCTGAACCGTACTCATTTATAAAGCGAAGGTGCGCAAGTGAACATAACAAAATAAGCTAGACTTAAGCTTGGATCACATTGATCCGGGATTAATCCCGACGTACGCAAGTGGCCATAAGGGTGTTATCAGTAACCGAATTTTGCATTCGATTTTATAATTGTTAAAATCTAACACAATTAACAAATTAATAAAACACAGTTATATATTGTTCAAGATTCTTTGTACTGTACGATGGTATCATAGTTTGTTGTGGCTATGTCTATGATATTACTAAGCATTGCATTCCTAATCGTATTAAATAGGCATATACCTCAAATACGTGTGATACACAATGAACAATAGAAATGGAAAATTATGTCACCCGTCAATGAAATGAGGGTTTATATTGCTTGTGTTAATAGTCACAGTTCGCTCAGTTATATGTGCGGGTTGGCATTTTACTCACACGTGGAAAGCACTTGCATGACCGTATCATTTCACTAAGAGGGGAGAATTGGGTCCATAAAACTAGCTTATCCCCTCCAATGTTTTAGAAGTGCCTGTACTAAGTCAGGAAAGTGAGCGGTAATGTATGTGTGCAGTCATCAGGAAATCAACCGAGACCGTTAAGTAAGATAGTCTAATATTATTATAATTCGGACGTTTTATTGAAGTCCCAGTACCAAGGCAGGAAAGTGAGTGAACATGTATTTATATGTTCGGGGTATCGATTTTTGCCTCTTTCTACTATTTTAATATTTGTTTTTGGAATTGTTCCGACAGTGTGGTATTTTTTTATTTATTTTTTTTATTTCAGCTATTTTATCCCAGCTATAACGTGACTACCTATAACTTATCGCAGAGGAAAGTCCGGACAAATATAATGTACTATCGGTGAAACCACCGGAATGGTGTAGGTGTCTAGTGACATGAAATATACATATGTTGTACGTGTTGTTGATTTCGATAAATTGATATAATAAAGTAATACATGAAATCAATTCAGGAAACTAATCTGATGGAACACAATGTTTGTTTTTGTGATTTTCGACGCGAAACAAAATTAATTTCCTGATCTTATAACTGCTATCATTACAATAACATGGAATAGGACTAAGCCTAATTAGGAGTTGTTCTAATCTTTTGTTTTCATACAAGACGTGACATTATAGAAAAAAAACCCATCGTTGTTGTTGTATATCGCATATTCTATTCATACTGGATGTTCCCACAAAAACATGTATAAAACCCAATACTAATCAGTAATGAATCTAAATCTCCGGTTGTTGGTTGCATAACGTCCACCGGCAGCTATTGCATCCATTATGAGAACGAGACAATGTCTAGAAAACTGCACATTAATGAGAACTAGACTTTTGACTGATAATGGAAAAGAGCAGAGTCACTAACGATGGTCAACGGTGAGGCTTTCATTATTATAACCTGACTATTTACTACCCATCGACAGGTCAACCTTATCCACCATCTGAGGACGCACTTGGATGCTCTATGGATTTAGCATTGTGTACTGTCACCAGTAGGCAGTTAATGTGACAATGTGCAGGTGCTAATGATTCTAAATACACATCACATTCAAAGAAATATTTTTTTTAATTATAGTTCACTTTTCTCATAATTAGAATTTAGGTTTTCAGCACTTTAAAACGTTCAAAGGGAGCGTCTTGTGCTTCTACCATATTACTAGAAAATACACAGCTTTCCCGTAGAAAGAAATCAAAATGAATGCCTGATGCATTGATAAGGTCAATGACCAAGTACAACATAAAAAAGCCGTAGATTCTCATTAGCAATGACTTGACAGCGGTGATCGTTGGTGATCAGTTGGTAGGCCATTGTCTGATGGAATTCAAACCATCCGTCTTTTGATCCAAGACAGAGATACCGTATACTTCAATAATAAATCGTTCGGAAACCTATTTCATAAATGTATATTAATGAGATACTGTTCATATGATGTTGACTAACAATCAATCATTTACAAAACAGTTTCGTTATGCCCTAGCGAGAAATCACATACAAGGCATAACAAGACACCACAATAAACTATGGAGGAAAATAATAAATTGACCACAAAGAACAGTAAGCACACAAAATAACAAAATATATGACACAATACAATCCATTGCAATTCAACGTCAATCTCCATAAGACATAGAACCGCATCGGTGGTGGAATGGTTATCGTGTTTGCCTCGAATGTTATAGATCGAGGGGTCGAGACCCATTCAGGTCAAACCAAACACTATAAAATTGGTATTTGGTGCTTCTCCGCTAAGCACGCAGCATTAAGGAGAAAAGGCAAAGAATGTTTGGCTCGGAATCAGGATAATGTGTCCGAGTGGGGTGACATGTCTATCAGCGGACTATTGTTTCAGTGAGCTAGCACTATAAAAATCCAACTTAGCCTGTTGGTCTGTACAAAGCGGACCCCATCATCATTGCATTGACAATTAACTTGTTCTCGTCACGATATAGCTGAACAATTGCTGAGTTGGCGTTAAGCAAAAATCACTCACTCACTCACTCCATCAAACATAGGTACCGTAGCTGGTTTTTGCTATCGTATTTAGGCCATTTAGTTTGTTAATTTGGCCTCCAGTCTTTTGACTAAGAGCTTACCTGATGAAAGTCATTGTACATATACTTTTTTTTTATTACAAACTACAACCAAAGGGAAATTATTTGAAAACAGCATTCATATCTCAGAACTAATGGGAACAGTAATAACATTCATGCTTAGTTTTCTGTGTGTAAGTTAAGAAAAAAAGCCATCTGATTATGGAAAAGTATACTGGATTTAACTTTCAGTATTCAATAATAATACATAAAAATAAATATAAATTAACATTCCTCACTAGTAAGGCCATTCATTAAAATATATAAACTTTATTTTCTCCAAAATCTAGCTCTCGTCTGACTAATCAATTAAGCGAACTTTATAAACTGTACACGCCTACCCATAATCTACTTATAATAAAGTCAGCATGAAATCTGATGCCTTATTACGTCGATGTTATGAACATTTTCACTCATTCATCTGAATTGTATAGAGAAATGTACTCCTCCTCGTTATTAGAAAGTTGACTGTTGTATTGCGTGATATGGAAATCAGCACACAGTAGTCATTTGGTTAACTACAATTTATGATCCATGAAATCACAAACAGTTGCTAGGGTTGCTTGCATTTCAATTTAATATATCATTTACATGCAATACGTACCGTTATATATGTACTGAATTAATCAGCTTGGAAATTAATGCATTGTCATAATTACTGTTGATCTCAGGAATCTAAAAACATGCAATGAAAAGGTAGATATCTAATTTAGTGCGCACCACATGACACACGTAACTGGAATACTCTTCATCGGGTACATTTCAAAATTAAAAGATTGTAAAGCCGAATAACTTTAAAATCTTTAGAAGCAAAACACAAAAGGGCCTTTACAGGACTGCCAAAATAACAATAGCAATATATTCTCGGACCAAACGTTTTGTCCCTACCAGTAAGGTTAATTATATACCGCTTTGGATCACCTGAGTTCACCTTCGTCTTTTAGTGGTGTTCATGTACCTCAATGTTTAGTTTTATGTGTAATTCTTTGTGGATCAGTGTTTTCCTTTCGCTTTGTTTGTTTGTTCTTTTTGCCATAGCTTTGTCTGTTCTTCTTCGATATACCCCTTTCGCATCTTCAAGATTGTCTTCTAATTAGTAAAGATATTTTGAATAAAGTTCTGAATTCCTTTTTATCACCAATTAGCCATTTCAGTAATTTCATGCTTATGATAACTATTTACATAAATTTATACAAAGGAATCTTAATATCTGATATTTGTACAGATATTAATGAGAGAACACACTACGTTATATATCAAAGATTAATGAGACAGTCAATCAACATGCAATAGAAAATGTACAGATATTAATGAGAGAACACGCTACGTTATATATCAAAGATTAATGAGACAGTCAATCAACATGAAATATAAAATGTACAGATATTAATGAGAGAACACACTACGTTATATATCAAAGATTAAAGAGACAGTCAATCAACATGAAATAGAAAATGCTTAACAAGAAAGACAAAAGGTTAACAGAGAAATCAATACGGAAGCAAAGGCAGGCAAATCAACTACAAGAGACCAACATAATATTATTGCAAGCAATTAACATGGATTACAACAAAACAATGAAAAATAAATGTTGACGGAATGATTACAGACCATTTTTAAACAACAAATAGCTTCACAGCTTCATAGAAAAAGGCAAAAACAATGCCCCTAATGCATATATACATGCCAGCGCACTTTCTGATTTGGTACAGGTACTTCAATAAAGTGGCCGAGTTAAGCGAGTTTTTATTGGCCATTTTGCTTATAAAGTATACTGGTACTCTACGTTGTGCTTACGTACAGTGGAGGCTAATAGATAAATACACGACTTAAATGGTGTCCGATAAAGCGAGGCAAAATGGTGCAGATGTGTGTTTTGTGTCATCGTTGTGCCTATTAATTTGACAAAGTTATGACTTATTTGACATTGGAGTTTGAACACAGAGGCTCACCTTTCCACCTGATTCTAAAGCTGGTACAAATAAATTTCATATTCGCGGACAATGTACGTAAATTATATATTCATTATCATTTAAGAACTTGTATAGAAACAGATTTAAATTATAATTATATGCTCCTGTTTGAACTCACTGTCGATAAGGAAAATTATTCATCGTCGACAATAACTGCATATATAAACTAATAAGCAACCATACCATTTGAAACCAAGTCCCTTTAGGGATGTCCACATAACGATGGTTTGGGTGGAATCATCAATGATAGCTTAAAGGTATCGTGCCGGTCAGAGGTATCGATGAAATGTATGGACTGTTATCTCCACTTTGTATTGATGGACAAAGGGTACTTTGTCTTGGAAAAGAATTCCAGACACATACAGTCAATTTAACAAAATAATAACAAGAAAAAGAAAAAAAAAATATATAAAGCCGCAAGAATGAAATGTATCCACCCTTATTAACCCAATTAGCCGCCTACTTATCTGTACTCGCATAGTTGTCAATTATATCCAGAGATTCAATTATGTATTGCAATGAATAATGTTTTATGTAATAAACTGATGTTCGAGATATTATTACCTATTGTTGCTATTTAATTATTTATTGCAGAACAATATATACATTGTTATTATTGCTTTGCTACAAAAGCTTACCCAGACATCATCATATGAAGTTCTTTTTCGTGAGAAAATAGCATTAATATATATATATAATGGTACTTGTAGAGCAAAGTTGTTAGTAGTTCTTATCGTTCTATTGTCTGTTTATTCGCTTTGTGCATGCTTCATGTAATATCTTGTCTATACTGCTTATTTTCGTATCAAACGATCAGATCGATAGTGTGAAATCAGTTTTCACAAATGTTTGGGTAATTAAATAAATAATATGAAACAAATGACACACTGTCCAAACATTTCCAAAGGCCAATAGAAAATTCGTATAAAGAGGCAAGGCAGCTATTTAACACATTCACTAAATGTGATTTGTTAATATTGTTTCGGATGCAAAGCAAATCATAAAACAATACAATGAGAGACGAACAGACCGGTTAATATAATTCTAAGTAAACGGGTATTCGAGTAATCCGAGATTAATTATGGTGACAGTGGGTACATCAATTGTCCATAATGAACTATGGGAGAGTATACTATTGTTCCCCTTATATAGCTTGGTGTATAAACACTATACTATTGATAAGACGCACTAAAAAACCTTGCTTGATTTAAATATTACTTATTCAATGCAATTCATAAATGGCGATTTAAGCAAAACAATAACATTATCTAGGAATCGTTCATTCAGCTATCACTATCAAACTAATTTAGCTCTGCCACTTTTTATGGAAGTGTCTGTACGAAGCCATGTGTGTGGTTATGTATATGTGTTAGGGTGACAATTTTGACTCTGTTTCTAAAAATTTCTATTAGATTTTGGAACTGACAGTGTGGTTACGTAGTATCTTCTGGTTTATTTGTTTATTAGTCAGTGAATAAATGAAAAACAAAAAAATACCAAACTATAGGAACAATTCTAAAATCAAATATCAAAATCGTAGAAAGAGCCATATGTATCGAAATAAAGAGAATGAGCAATATATGCAATGACATATACATGTACCATTATTTAGCACAATGCTTTGCTTTGTTGAATCTAGATAAGGTTTTTCATTGTTGTAATAACACACAATGAACAAATGAACATGCAATATATATGATTGTAATCACTGAAATAGATTTGCTTGATATTGAACATCAAACACACCCTTATTAGACATTTCAATAATGTTATGTAGCCCAGTTTTATTTCCAAAGGAATTGATAATTACTATTATGCATAGCAGGAAAACAATATTACTAATATAAATTGCATACATTAATGCAACCATCTCAATGAATTCAGTAGTCAACATTTACATTTTTCAACATTACAGGAATTTTCATTGTTATGTTGCTGAATAAATGTTTGATCATCTTTTTGATTAGTAAGAAAGGATATAGATGCAACTGAGCATGAGAGACAATTCAATAGACGCAAATTAAAGTAAAGGACCAACGCTGTTATCGTGGTCTTATAGCTTTCTTCGGTTTTTTTTGTTGCTTTTGAGACTTCGTTCTGTGTCTTGTACCCAATGTTGTATGTGGAGTAGGAACTGCTTACCTTTCTAGATAATATGATTTCATCACCAGTTTTTAGTGGGGTTCGCGTTGTTCGATCTTCTGTATAATGTTGTGTTTATCCTATCACTTTCGGTGTGTTGTGTTCGTCGTATCCAATGTTGTGTTCGCTATGCTATGTAATGTATGCTTTATGGTTCAATAATGTGTTTTATTCTGTCTATCTAGATTGTCATGTTTGCACTATATCCTTTATTTTGTTATTATGTTCTTATATTAATAATACTAATATATTAGTTACATTAGATATTCTTCATCAAAAGAAATAGTTCACACATTCCTAAGGTCAGATGGTAAATGGTTTAGATTTATGGTGTTTAACGTCACTTTCAACAATGTTATATCGTGGAGGTCAATTTTGGTGGAGGAAACCGGATTACATGGAGAAAACCACCGACCTGACAAGCCACTGACAAATTTAATCACATAATGTTGTATCGAGTAGACTTCGTCATGAACGGGAATCGAACTCACAACTTTATTGGTGATAAACACTGATTGTAAAGGTAGTTGTAAAATCCAACCATCATGACTGCGACGGCCCCCAGGTGGTAAATGCATGTAGTCAAATTAAAGGAAAAAAGTATACACAGTCTTACAATTAAAACGTAGATATCATAGTTAGTGCATACAGTGCGTTTCTGTAATAACCTTCATTAGATACGTTCAAGGTCAAAAGGTTAGAAAGCAAAATAAGATAACAATTTAACTTTATCCAATGAAATGAAGACGTTTTCTGTAGAATAATGATCGGGGACAATCAATATTAAGTAGCAAATACGATACCTAATTAATTTGGCAACGTTCATGACAGCAAAGGACACTCGTACTAGTATTTCCTGGCATGATTCAATTACAATCATAACATAGAATTATATTAAAGGATTTAATTAAAGTGGGACATATTGAAGAAAAGTTTACTATTGTATTAAAACTAAATACCAATCTTTTATTTGAAAATCAAAGCAAAGGAAGAAGAGTTTGAAGATACCAAACGGGTAATCAGAATCCATAAATCGAAGGACAGACAGCACAATGACTAAAAGAAAAAGGACAAACAACGATCTAAAAAGCATACACATAAAACTAAAGATCAAGTAACAAGAACCCCACTAAAACAGGAAGTGAACCCAGGAACTCCGGAAGGGTAAGCAGTTCCTGCTCCGCTAGTGGCATCCGTCGTGTTAATCTAGTTACAAACCCTGTAATAAGCCAGTAATAAGGAATGGACAGGGAAATATAGGGCTTTAGAATTATTTGGAATTCTAGATTGACATTGACCTTTCCTGAATTTACATAGTTAACCATATAAGGTTTTTAATCAGATATATAATAGATAGAGGGGCCATCGTGGTCGTGATCGCATGGTAGTTGGATTTGCAACTACCTGTGCTATCAGTTCATATCACCACTAACGTTGTTTGTTCGAATCCCGCTCATGGCGAGATGGACTTGATACAACAATATGTGATAAAATTGTCAGTGACTTGCGGCAGGTTGGTGATTTTTTCCAGGTACTCTGCTTTCCTCCACCAATAAAGCTGACCGCCACGATATAACTGAACTATTGTTGAAAGTGGCGTTAAACGCCATATCCCTAAGTCTTGTCCTTGACCTGGTCAACTACTAAATGCATTCGTGATTAGAATCCAGAAGACCACAAAATTGTTTCACTACCGCCACTCGCAAATGGCTGACTAATTACACCATCCACATAACATAACAAACTTGACAAATCAAAATACTATTATGATTTCAGAGGTCAGGATAAACTTGGCTGTCGACACCCCTATTATGGCTATATGGCTTTATAGAAATTCATTATACTATTGGTTTGATTTTTTTCTCTCACATGTTCAACAAATTGTGATTAGATCTTGGACCTAGAGTTAACATTTCATTGTCAGACGTCATCTTCAACTAGTTGAAGACGGAGAGTAGTTAGGCAGAGGTAATATGTTCAGGGCAAACTCCAGGTCACACGTATACATATATATGAGGGAAGGGTTGCGTTGTAACGTTCACTATCAATAGTCGATGCCCATTTAACATGCTTAGTAGGATGTCATACGAAAAGTTTGAAGATACCAAAGGGGTAATCAGAAGCTGTATGCCGATGAAGGACAGGTAATACAAAGGGCAAAATGACAAACAAGGATATACACAACGTTACATGGAAAAGATTGAGCAACAAGAACCCAACCGGAAGCTAGGGATCACCTCAGGTGCTCCGGAAGTAAGTGATGCTCGATCTTTTTTTTTTTTTTTTTTTTCAATATCACAGATTTTATTTAGTAAATATCTTGTTACATTTTTACTTCAGAGTCCAAGTTCCTCTGAAGTATCCCTGTGAAATTCTGTTTTGAATATCCAGGGAAATACTCAAAACTATAATTACATATAAAACTATTTTATTCTAATATATTCTATTGCATAAGTTATGATCACAGTTTATTTAATATATGATTGAACAATGAATTCATTCCTAGTAATTTATTTTCCTTCATTTTTCTTTGAAATTCATTTTTAAATAACAGATAAACATCAATTGTCTTTGTCTTTTGTTCCGATACATAATAGGATTTGTAAATTGTAAATGCCAATATAGTTAAAAAATAATTTAGGTGAAAATATTCTTTGTCGAAAATTTTGTACCCAAATACTAAATGTTGAAGTCTGATATTGTTTTCAAATTGGACCTTTTTTAACATTTCATTTATTTTATTCCAAAATATGTCTAAATATTTACACGACATGAAAAAGTGATCATAATCTTCTTCTACTTTACAAACATTACATAAACTGTCAGTTGATATTTTCCATTTGAACAGATGTGATTTGGTTGGAATAATAAATTGTAATAGTTTCCATCTAAATATTTTCAATTTGTTTTCTAACAAAATTTTAAAAATAAATTCAGATAAGTCTGTTATATTTTGAAAATCTTGGATATCCAAGTAAGTTGTCCAAAAATGTATACCTATAGGTTTGATAAAAACTTTGTTTTTGATAATATTGTAAAAATCTTTGTTAACTAATTTATCCATATCAATCACCCTACCAGCAGAAATAATATTTTCTTTTTTTATATTAATAGTAGTTTTCACAGATTTTTCTTCTGATAATTGCACATACCACTCTTTAGGAATTGCCTTTTTTAGTCGACTAAATTCACTAAAAAAATTAATTTTATTTTTCAATTTCTCTATCAAATAGTCTTGTGATATCCGTCCATTTTCGTCAGTTATGTCGTTCACATACAACAGGTTGCTATCAATCCAGTTTTTATAAATTAAACTTTTATTATTAAATTTTATATATTTATTTCCCCAAATATTTTGGTTTCTTATCTCTCTAAAATTAGTTGGTGTTTTTGTTTGTCCACCTCCAAATTCTACCCAACAGTTTATTATTTCTTTATAGAACTCTGGGATATCATTAAAATTTTCTATTGATTTACCATTGTCCATATTCATTTTAAAAATTAGCCAGTTTTTTCCAAATTTATCTAAATATTTTCTTGGTATAACTTTCCAATTTGATGTTTTTGAACTAAGCAGTCTTTTGACCCATGACACTTTAAGCGATTTAAAATAACTGTTTATATCAACCATATTCAACCCCCCCTTTTCATAATCCCCTATTAAAGTTAATCTTTTGATTTTATCCGGCTTCCCATTCCAGATAAATCTGTAAAAACAAGATTCAATTTCTTTTATATACATCTTTGGTACTACACATGAACTGGCTAAGAAGGTAAATTTCGGCAGGATGAGTGTTTTTATAATAAGAATTTTCCCCATAATAGTTAGATTTCTTTTTCCCCATGCTGTAAATTGATTTTTCATTTCTTCAATTCTCTTTTCCCAGTTAAGTTTTTGACATTCTTCCTTGTTATGTCCAAAGAATATACCTAATGCTTTAACAGGATTCTGTGTCCATTTAATACCTCTAATTTTGTCTTTGCAATTTTTTAGTTTACCGATCCATATGCCCTCTGTTTTATTTCTATTTAGAATTAACCCTGAAAATGACCCAAATGTTTCAATTTCATTCATGGCTAAAGCTATATCAGTTTTGGAACTCACAAATAACCATGTGTCGTCTGCTAATTGAGATATTTTAATGATGTGTGCTTTATCATCAATTTTTACTTTTATCCCGTTAATATTTTTATTTTCTCTAAGCCTTAACGCCATAATTTCCACGGAAATAACAAATAAAAGGGCAGATAAAGGACATCTTTGACGGCTTCCTCTAGTGTTTTTAAAAATTTCAGATATCCATCCATTATTTATCACACAGGTTTGTATATTATTATATAATGTTTCCACCCAAGTAACAAAAGAATAATTGAACCCATAATGTTTTAGTGTTGAAAACATAAAATCCCATTCTAAAGAATCAAAAGCTTTTGAAAAATCTAAAAAGATAATTGCCCCTTCTATCTTATAAATGTTTGAATAATCTATAATGTCTTGAATCTGTCTTAAATTAAAACCTATAAATCTATTTTTAATATAACCGGTTTGATCTTCGTTGATAAGTTTTGGCAGAATTTTCTTCAAACGTTGAGCTAAAGTGTACGAAAGGAGTTTTAGATCAACATTCAATAGAGATATTGTTCTATAGTTATCTAATTTCAATGGGTCATCTTTTTTAAATAAAAGAGTTAGTACACTTGTTCTTTGAGAAAAAGACAGTTGCCTATCTTCGTGACATTTATTTAAAATAAAGACTATCAAATATTTTATACTTTCCCAAAATGTCCTATAAAATTCTACCGTTAATCCGTCTATGCCGGGAGATTTATTTAATTTCATTTTAAAAATAGCCTCTGTACATTCTTCCACCGATAACTGTCCATCACATACGTTCAAATCTTCTTGATTGACTTTACTTTCTAGTTTTGTTCTATATATATAATCATTTAAGTTCTGTTTATCTGGGTTTGTTGTAATAATTTTTGTAATAATATTTTATTTTATCTAAAATGTCTTTTTGGTTTGTAATTATATTCCCCTCATCATCTAATAATTTTGTGATCGACTTTTTAATTTGTCGTTTCTTTTCTAAACCTAAAAAATAAGCATTGTTTTTTTCGCCAAATTCCACCCATTTCTCCCGAGATCTAATCTGCGCGCCTTTTGCCTTTTGCTCGTAAATTTGTTCTAACTCTTTTTCTAACTTGTCTATTTCATTGTTTAGTATTTTATTATCTATATCTGCAGTGTCACTGCATGCTAGTTTAGCTTCTAATGTCTTTTCTAAAGTTCTCGTTAGCTCCCTTGTTTCTTTCGCTTTTATTTTACCAAACGTCATAGTTATCTCTCTTATTTCTACCTTAAGCGCGTCCCATAATAGTCTGCAGTTTTTTAAATCATTATTGATTTTAGCGGAATATTTTAATATTATGTCGTTTATCTTATCTTGATAGTCTTTATCATTTAAAATTGAATTATTTATCTTCCAAAAACCCTTACCTTTTTCTTCCACACTTGATAAGAAATTTAAGAATACACTTTGATGATCTGTATATTTAATACATACTGGTTTAATTTTACACCAGTTGATTCTAGACTTGAAATTTTTATTAACTAAAATATAATCAATTCTACTAGCTTGTGATTTGTCTTTTCTGCGCCAAGTGAATTGTCGTTTATTACTATTGAGTTCTCGCCAGATATCAATTAAATCATTTGTTTTCAATAACGTTTTAAGACTATTTACCGTCTGATATTTTGTTTTACTACTGTTGCTTCTTCTATCTATTTCCTTTAATGTTTCGTTAAAGTCTCCTGCGATCATAGGTATTCCTATTCCGTGATCTTTTAAAAAGGTATTTACTTTTTTGAAGAAGTTATTTTTTGTTGTTTTACAATTTGGTGCATATAAGCAAACTAGGGTAAATATAGTATCTTTTATATTTATATTCAGTAAAATTATTCTTCCTTCAGTATCTATAAATTGACTTTTAATTTCGTAATCTAATTGATTTCTTATTAAAATAGCCACCCCCCTACTTGAGTTATTTCCATGACTACAAAAACATTGATAATCTGACTGTTCTTCAATAAAACATTTACTTTCGTTATTGAAGTGTGTTTCTTGCAGAAATACAATTGAACAATTTTGATTTTTTATCCATTGTAACAATCTTCGTTGTTTATCTTTCATCTGCATCCCATTTACGTTGAGGGTGCAAACATTAATTATATTGTTGGATATTATCATATAACAAAATGATCAAATTAATTTCGAATAAAATCTCACATCTGAACAAAAAAGTCAAATATTTACACAATTTTCATATTTGCACATAATGACAAATTTCGGACATAGGTACGTTTTGATTCTCACTTTTATATTTACAATGTATACATTACAAATTCTCCTTACATTGCGCACTATGTATTGATTTCTATAGTTATAATAATTGACCTTGTACCCGCTCTTGAATGAACTTTCTACCACTCGGGTAATGTTTATAAATTTTATAAAAAATAACTTTACAACAACACATATGAACAAAAAAGTCAAACCTTTACAAACACAATTTTCTTTCTTGTACATGATGAGAAATATCTCACATAAGTACATTTCGTTTTTCACATTTATATTTACAATATTACTGTATACATTACACATTCTCCTAACATTCCACACCATGTTTTGATTTCTATATTTGTAATAATTGACCTTGTACCAGCTCGTGGGTGAACTTTCTGCCACGTGTGTATTAATGTTTATACATTTTATAACCACCGACTTTACTACGATATATATATTGGGATTTACCGATTTATTTTTATAGACTATTCTATGTTTGTGTATGTAAATAATGCAAGTGTGCTTTATAAATATTACGAAGAGTAAATTCGAAAAGTTATGTACTGGTAAAAGGACAATAGACGATTTTCTGATTACATAGGGTAAGAACATTTCATTTTTTTGTATGAAATCTTTATATGTATTTTCACGGTCTAATGTTTTCATTTGTACCCTTGTATATATCATCTCTTTTATTTGCTGATAAGAAATGACTATAAATAGAGGTATTTCATTGATGCATTTGCTTTTAAAGTTGTGGAATGGTTTTGTAGTCCAACATATTGATAACATGATTCTTACTTGGAATATTATGTTCCGCAAATATATTAATATTTCATATAATAAAATGACATATGATTTCCATGGGTATATCGCTGTTTTACCACCCATATTTTTGTGTTTATAATTATCTTGAGTACGTAGCGGTAAACTATTTCTACATTTAATGCCAATCACATGTTGTTTAATTACACGGTACAAATGACCCATTTTCTCGACAGGTAAGTTTAGGTGTACTTTTATTTGTTTACGTCTATTTTTAGCATTGGGAAACTCCACTGTTATAACGGTTTTACATACAATATACACTATACTTCTTACTATAATTTCGGACGCATATATGACATATAATTCCTTCAAATGATATATTAAATCACAAATTATAATGCCTATTACATACAAAATCGTGACTACATTAATATTCATAATATTTTCAATTACATTCTCAAATATAGCATCACATTTTTTTTCTATATTTCTACAGTTTTGTACTCTTATTTTGAGCTTTAGATTCATGTTTTTTATATATTTTTTTTTAATAATTATATATATGTACAAGATAAAATCGAATTGGCTATATGTATATATTGTTAAAATGTAAATTAACTAAATTTAACCATTAGACTTTTTTCTTTTTTTTTCCTTCTCTACTAGGTGGTGTGGGCGGAGTGTGTTTGGAAGTAGATTTTAGCTTACTGGCTGGTGTTGTAAAGCTCTTAATGCTACTTTGCCCAAGATTGTTTTGTTCTTTTCTCATGGATGCTTCATTATCACTGGCTTTGATTGATCCTGACTTGCCATTATTTTTATTTGACTGTCCTTTTGGCTTTCTTCCAGAATCATTCACATTGTTTTTATTACTGTTTTGTTCTATATTTTTACTACACTCCTCCTCATTCTGATGTTCAGTTTGTCTTTCTTCTTTTTCAATTTCAATAGTTTCATTTTGTTCTTCACTTTGCACTTGTTCTCTATCTTTGTTTTCCTCATGCACTTCTCTTATATCATGACTAAACTCTTCCCTTTGTGGCATCTCTTCATCAAATCGAGTTCCATCTTTAGCATGTGGACAATCTATTTGCTTGTGTCCAGTCTGTTTGCACCTTCTGCATTTCCACTCATTTTCACAATTGAAAATAAAGTGTCCAGGCTCAAGACACTTGTGACAAACCACTTCAGGTCTTGTCTGTTGTGGTTGCCCTTGATGGCTTATATATGCATTGTATCTTCCTATCTTAACTGCATTAAGCATTGGGGATGTTAATGTTTTACTGATAATAATTCTGTCCCCTGTTTCACAACCAGTGAGTCTACCATCTACTCTTAGCTGTTCCCTATACATGTGCAGAATTTCCCCATCTCTTACTTTTATCATGACCTCAAGTGTTCTTCTGATTTGTCCATCATCTGCAGATAATGGTACTCCTTTCACTCTTATTCTTGTTGTATCTGGTCTTTGTCTTGCAGGATTTCTGGGATTTTGTGTGTGAAATCCTACATGTCTACCTCTCATTGTAACACCTGATGTTATTAATGTTAATCTGTCTATTTCGTTGTCCATGTAGATCCTCCACATAGACCTGACTCTTTGTATGCCCTTTATAGCTGCTGGATCTACAATAGCACCTATTGTCTTGTATATCTCAACGTGTGTGACCCACATGGGTTTTGTTACCTTGACACTACCAAAAATATCTTGGTCTTGTAAGAAAATAGGTTTAACAGTGTTTGGATTGTCTATTTCATCTTCATTTGGGTCTTGAACATCTGGGGGTTTACTGTTCCTACTCAAATATGTTTGAACAACATTGGCATAGGACGCCGCCATTGTTTGTTGTGATTGTTCATCGTCACTTGATTCATTCTCACATTCATTTTCATTCATTTTCACCTGTTTTTGTCGTATATTATTACAGGAAAATCAACTGTGCAACTAATTTACACCATTTAACGTCTCTGTTATCTCTTGAAAAAGTCGTTTTATGTATTTTTTGGAACGTCCACTAAAAGAAGCCTTAGCATTTAAGGGACGTATCTCCATGCTCGATCTTAGTTTTCTGTGTAATGTTGCGTAGATCGTTCTTTATTAATTAGCAAAATGAGATATTGAATTAGCTGAGTTAAGAGCTGTTTAGTCAAATAGATTGTATGTATTACTTGGTCTGAAATAGCCGTTATTGATATCTTATCGATAACCTATACATCAAAGCTGTCAAAAACTGATTGTTAAATAGCATTAATACCAACACTACTCAAGACTATATCATATGTCCATCTAACTTGTCAACAATTAGATAATTGTTGTTATGTGTATAGCGATGTAAAGGGTAAGCTGTATTGCAAAATATATGATCAACCAAGCTATGAACATTACATCCAGTTTTAAAGTCACTCCTAAAAAGGAGAAAACAAAATTTATTTGTTTATACAAAATTAACGTCCTGGAATTTAGTAAGGTGGGTGTTGCTCAATCAGCTTTCTGTTTAGAGGTTTGCTAAGCAATGTTTCCGTTTGGTCTTTTTTCATTTGACAATGGTATTTCCCTTCTAATTACGAAAAATTTGATAACCACTGTGTTATCTTCAAACTTGTTTGGGCACTTATCTTCATAACACTGTTCTGTGACAGAATGTGCTTGGAGACATATACCAGTAGTATGCAATTAATACACCAAGAGAAATACATTTGTACTAAAGTATATTGTTAATGAGCAACAAAAACGAATAGATATATTTTGAAATCCCCATGAATATAAATTATGAAAACGTATATCGAATATAAGTAGCATAAACTCTTGATTAAACTGTACTACAAAAATACGACAAAACGTAAAACTTTATTTTAATCAAGGATCGGCTGTATTTTATGTAATGTGATATGCTCTTACAATATGTTATAATCTATTCCACTGACAAAACCTATTGCTTCTTCTTTTACACCTAGCAACAATCTTCTTCTACAACCCAGTGTCATAGAATGCAGAATAAATCAGTCGACACCTTTGTCATGTGACAACGTCTTGTTTTCACAATAAAAAAAAAAATAAACTAAAAAAAAATTTAAAAAAAACAAACAAACAAACAAACAAAAACTAACAAAAAGAGTGGTATCTAGACAATAACACGGAAAGTCACATGACGAAAGGACGTACATATGATGATAAATACAATGCAATGCAAAATACGTACGTCAACTGACATTGACTATAACAAATAAAGTAATTAACAGCCAAGATGAAGATGAAGAACGGATGTGGAAATGTATGAAAACATTATATATATGTGAGGAACTTAGACAAATGTAGCAGGGAAGAACTTACTGTATTAATGCAGAAGCGCAATGTAAATCCAGGAAAAAGACACACATTTTTGATTTTGGTTCATGGTGTTTAACGCCACATTTTTCAATTTTATCGTTGCGGTCAGTTGTACTGGTGGAAGAAACCGAAGTACTCGTGGTGATAAGCACTGACTGCACTGGTAGTTGTAAAATATAACTACCATACGATCACGACCACGACGGCCCTTACAAAAAAATACGAATCAAAGCAAGCAAATAAATACTGAGGAAAACAAAGCCGACAAAAGTACTGACTAATTAAATTATCCTTTATTACAGTAAAGATTGCCCCCAAAGACTTCTATTTACATATTATAGGCTAACGTTATCAAGACGTAATTAAGTCCAGATAGGTCTAGCTTAAACTTGCCAGTAACATAATGTTTGAGTGCCATACATGCACATGTATCATATAACGTTTTGATTTTGTGCCAAGTGGTATCCATTTTTCATCTGTTTGTTGATCTTTTTTGGTTTGCTTCAAAAAATGTTTTCGGGATTTCTACATAAGATCGAAAGTTTCTCCGACCAGTTCATTAAAATTATCTGAAATTTCCCGCCATCAATCAGTATGGTAGTCATGTGACATATACTGTTAATAAAATACGGAATGTGACAATATACACTAGAAACGCACTTTGTTAGTATTTAATTAAGATATATAATGAATAAAAAATTAAGAGTAGTATTGTATTAGTTTAAAATGCTTAGAAATGTAAGTAAAAACGATTATCACAATTAGTTACTAAATATGGATAAAATTATTAATTTTTTCTACCAAATTATAATGGACTGAAAATGTTATTTATATAAATGATGGAATGCTTATAAAATGAGAAATGATCTTTGATTTCGCTTAACAATGTGAGATAAATAATGACTCGAAATTAATTGTAGTATTGTTCTACTTTAAACTGCTCATAAGTTTACCAATAAAGAAAAACCTCATAACAAAACAAAATAAACAAAACGGGGGAATATTTTAAAAAAAACCAAAAAGCATACACACACACACGAAAACACAAAACGAGACAAACCCTCTCCCCCCCCCTCCCCCCCCAAAAAAAATGAAAAAAAAACAAAAACAAAAAACCAATAAAAATTCCCTTACAATTGGTATCTAATACGGATAAAATTCATCAATATTCTCAACGAAATAATAATGATGTGTATCAATTATCTACAATGTATTTAAAACGCAGCATTCCTGGCTTGATTATTTCTGTTTTAATTATCCATTTCCATTTGAGCCAGCATTTCTCAAATTTGGGAACTATCAGAATCTATTACTATTACACAGAAGCTTGATTGACGTCAACAGTACTTGTGTTTATTGCTGCATTCAACCATTAATTCTGAGTATTACAAAGGGCTGATATCGTAAAAGTTGGAGAGAATATTATATTGGTTACTTTTATGTCTTACAAAACAAAATTAGTGTTATGAATTTTGTCAATTGATGAAGCCAAATTCATTCCTTAAATGGATCGTATTAAAAATATATATTTAGTAAAATAAAACCCATTAAAATCGGTAAAAATAAGTGTAGTAAAATTAACATAGATGCTTTTCATTCACTAAGAAAATATGTCTCGATAAAAGGGATGATATTTAAAAAAATCGAAATCGGTAAAAATGTATGTATTAACAACGTAGAGGCCTCAATTTAGCATCTTGGCTAATTGGACGACATTAAAAATATATATTTGGTAAAAAAAAAAACCCATTAAAATCAGTAAAAATGTGTGTACTAAAACTAACGTAGATGTCTACCGTAGTGCCTACCATTCACTAAAAAAAGGCTGTTGATTAATCAGATAATATTATATTATACATCAATACTGGATGTATTCAGTCTTCTAACAGAGATTTGTCAGTCGCCGTTTCTACAAGGAAAAACGATATCCAATGAAGACTCGATGTTCAAGATCTTTTGAACAGTAGGATAATATTTTAAGGATTGTATTTATTCTATGTTTATTTCAGTTGTTGCGTTGTAATTGAATGTTTTCTTCATATATATCTGATTCTCATGAGGAATTATTTTTCTTCACTTATATCGACAAGACATTTTCTATTACAAAGTGAACAATGTTCCGAATTAAAAATATACATTTGTATTTTATTTTAATTTTGAAATTTAAAATTTGAATATTACAAGAATTTTATATATTTTTTTTTCCAGATAGACATTTTCATTTGGAAATGACGTGTACAAAAAGACATGTAACATTTGTCTGGGCTTTATTAGAATGCCTTCTGTTTACTGGATTAATATTTGGCTGGCCGTGGTTCTTATCAACGTTACGGAGAAACAAATATTTCCTTGGTGTTTGTAATGTAACATTACCGGACGAAGTACAGAAATTTAGTGAAATTGAAGATGAAAAAACGGTGCAAATACCGGCAGGATACCCAGGCTTTGACGGACAGAATACAAAGCCACGCAAATGTCGACCTCGTACGACCACTACTGCTACTACTGATGGTCCTAGTGTCTACTATGACTTTATGTCAAATTATACTTACTTTTGTGATGAACAAGAAGAAAAACTAGAAGTTATTCATGCAGTAGTATTTCTGGTTAGGAACGCTTTAGTTTTTCCATTAGGTATATTTCTGGATATGTATGGAACAACAAGGACACGACTTTTAACTATGTAAGTATACATTTATATATATATTTATATTGTTGCTATTTCGTTCAAAAAGACACATCAAGATCCATTGTAATACACTATTAATCAGAATACATGCACATATAAAGGCATAGGAGCCGAGGGGCAAGCGGAACTCACCCCTCCCAATAAAAATAAAAAAAGTGGAAATGCAACACTATTTTTTGGCTCCCCACTTTTTTTTGGCAAAAAGAGCTGAATTTATAACATGGGAGCAAAACAGAAAAGGAAAAAAAGAACATTACCATGCAATGGTATAGTTTGAAGTCAAATAAACCTTTTTTTTTTTCTTTTTTTTTTTTTTTTTTTTAAAGCTTTCTTGAAAGATTTGAAAACTTGCCCCCCCCCCACACACTTCTCATTCTTCTAAAACTTGCACCCTCACTTTTTGGTTCACTTCCTAAAACTTGTCCCCCCTTAATTGATTAGCTCTCTCTTAAAATATGTACCCCCACTTTTCAGTCCTCTCCTACAACTTAGCCATTCCGCGCTTTTCCGCCCTTTCCTAAACATATTACACACCACAATTGTCAATCCACTCTTAAATCTAGACCCGCCTTAACAACACTTTAGGTCCACTTTTACGCTTCTGATATATTTACTGATGTTATTGTTATGTAATTTAGTTAGTTGTACTGACGCAAATAGTAATATGTGATGGTTTTCAATCCACTCTTAAATCTAGCCCCCTCCCCCTTTACCACACTTTAGGTCCTTACGCTTCTTATATATCTATTGATATTATTGTTATGAGATCTTGTTAGTGTTGCTGATGCAAATAGTAGTATAAGATAGCTTTAATAATTTGAGTCTAATTTAACACCTGCTAATAATAGTTAATAGCTGTTCATTAGAACAACTGGTGTAATTATATCAGAAATCGCTATTAAAGGTTCTCAATTATTAACCATGTGATGTGACTTTAGTTACACGGACCGGTTTGTGGTACGCTGTATAATTGGCTGATTGGCTTGAACACGTGGAAAGAATAATGAAAAAAGTAAATATCAAATTTCGTGAGCACGACGCATATGTGGAATAACCTTCATCTGGTACACTCAAAGCCAAAATATATGTAAGCCAAATTAAAGTCTCTGGGAGAACGAAACCAAAGGACATACACAGGATACCCAAAATCGGCTAAGGTCCCCTATTCATCAGGGGGGGGGGGGGGGGGGGGGGGGGTGGGGCACGGAAGCGAAATATCCGTTTACGATAAGACTGTACAAATCATTGCATATTAATTGGATAGTTACAACCAACTTATAGCCATCAAAGATACGAACACACAATCGTAAATGTATATATTAAACGCTACATAGTTCCTTTTTGTGTGTTTTGAAAAATTGCAAAAGCATTTTGATATGTTTAAATAGTATATATACGTTAATAATGATAGCGTGAAATATTTCCAAAAAGTTAAAAAAAACATGTTGTCCTCATTTGTATATTGAGTCCCAACACGTGTATATTTGCATATAATGTATTATGCTTTGGTAAGCTGTCAAACCTTTACACTATAAATTTAATTAGGAGTTCCAGTATATAACAATGATATGGTACATACATCCATGTTTAGTTCATAAATTGAAAAACTGTCCTAACATCGTAGAAATATTTCCTCAAGCACAGGTAACCATAACCATTTTTGGATATCCTCTATGGGTCTCTTGGTTTACTTGCTTCCAAAGACTATGTTTAATTATTTTGCTTTTCAATCTTGTCTATAAGGGTGCCAGATGAAGGTTATTCCAGAGACTCGTCGCGGCTAAAAATTAGATATCTACGTTTTTACAGCGAAAACATTTTTAATTTTTGGTTAGTGATTCAGAATAATACTAAATCGTTCATTTGAACACTTGTCCCACCTACAAAGGCTTTACCCTTTGTCATTTAGTTACCTTAATGGTATAATTAAACGAAAAGCAAAATCAGAGAATAATAAACCGTCGGATCAGTTCCAACATCCAATCGAAAAATCTCTAACACAGAAGTACATAACTGCCCACTTTCCGTGATTGGTACAGGCATTTCAATAAAAAGTGAAGAGGGTAATTAGTTTTATTCTCTGTATCATACTTATGCATTCAGCCGTATTTCGCCATTTAAATACCATGATTAATATTATAATCAAGATTTAAATTCAGCTTGAATAATAATATGTAGGCTATATTAGAGGGTGATGGTGTAGGATGATTAACGGCACTTTCTCGGTTAAATCGTGGAGGTCAGTTTTATTGTTGGAGAAAACCAACGACATACCGCAAACTTTATCACATAATTTTGCATCGAGCATACCTCGCCATAATCGGGATTCACACTCACAACGTTAGTGGTATGGTTATATTAGACACTAGATATAAAATAAAATGCTTTATTGTCTAATAAACATGTTTTTTTTACAATTTTGGACAAATAACTAATTAGTAAGTACATTTGTATAGCATCCGTTTACTAAAAGGTGAAGCTTGGTGCCATTAAACACTAGATTAATCCCGCCACTATTCATTGAAGTGTCTGTACCAAGTCAGGAGAATGAGCGGTTATATGTATATGTATGTTCGGAGTTTAAATCTTGTCTCTGTTTTTATAATTTTCGATTGGACTTTTGAATTGCTCTGACGGTGTGGCATATGTGGTATTGTATGTATTTGAACATTATCTGATATATCTAAAGAATAATAATAAAATAAGATAAACTTTATAAATGCAAAACAGCTAAGCTATTTAATGCTAAAACATTAGCAACATGAATTTGTGATAATATCAATGCATTCATTCAAGGATTACAGGCACGCGTGTGTTCGTACTAAATTTCAATAGATGAGTGATCCAGTATTACACAATCAAAGACAGCTAGTAAGCGAAACTTTAATACTAACTAAATAAAAAAAACCACATGAGCTTACACCCATATCCAACTTGCATCATCTCGTAAACAATTAAACCTTAGAAACATATGCCCTACCCAAAACTTCAAAAAATACGTATAAAATCATACATTCCAAATATCAATTGCGTCTAAATCACATGAATAATATATATACAAAGAAAAAAGTTAAGCACCCCATGTTTTTTTGAAATGACAAATGATACGACAAGTATCACGAGATTACTGACCAGATAATCTCAAGAGCGCATTGGTGACCTGTTAGGACATTACATTGGCTGTAAGAATCCACAAAAAAAATCAAGAAAAATGTTAATTTAATGAATATTTAATCACAATATCACAAGACCAGTTTTTGCAGTATAACATGTCCATTTTAAGTATTGACCTTCACAGTTCAACAAGCACGATAAGATTGTCATTTCACTTTCAAAACGTCACTTATGAATCACTTGACGACATCTATTGTTCAAAGTTCAGTATCGGGTGTAACCCCCACGTGCTTGGATGACGGCCTCAACCCTGCGTCACATCCCTCCAGTTAGACGTCGGATGTCCTGTTGTGATAGCTGCTGCCATTCCAGATGCTATGATGGTTCCAACTGACGAATGTTTTGCACAGGAGATTCCCGAGCCTGTATACGACGGCCTAACATGTCTCAACTATGCTCTATGGGATTCAAATCCGGGCTCATGGCTGGTCAAGGAACAGAAGTCTTGAACGATGAGGCCTGGCGTTGTCATCCATATTACACAGGCCTTGTAGCTAGTGGATGGTTGTCGAAATGGGGGACAACAACTTGTTTCAAGACGTCTCTGATGTACTGATCACCAGTTAGGTTGCCTTGTATGGTGACTAAATCCAGTTTGCAGTCATGAGAGATAACACCCTCAAACCATTACTGAGCCTCCACCGTAAGGAACAGTTGGCTGGATGTTCCATGGGGTATAGGCTGTATTTTTGCGTCTCCAAACCCTCATCCGGCTGTCGGTTACATGAAGTAGAAACTGGCTCTCTTCTGACCAATGAATCTTGCGCCATGTCCTTAAATTCCAACCACGTCGTGGTAAACACCATGCCAAATGTGTTCGTCGATGTCGATCTACCAACAGCGGATGTTTAATGACTCTCCTTTACTTAATTCCCGCTGATTTCAGACGGTTTCTAACTGTTCTTGTTGACAGACGTCTATTGGGCAGCCAGTGTTGTTTGAGTACGGGACTGGTTGCGAATGGCATCAGTCTAACCAAACGCTGCAATGCCCTGTCGTCACGATCAGATGTTACCCGCAGGATTTTGGCAAGTCTTTCACATTGTTGGTTTGTGTGTGTTTTCTCACCAGTCGTCTAACTACAGAATAGTGGTAGCCCATCTGACGTCCAATAGCTTTGAAGGAATCTGTTGTATTCATGCCGATTATTTGCCATATTTGTGCTTCTGATATTCGCCTTCGTACCATGCTTACTGAGAATGAATGAATTTTTTAAAACACCGGACATAAATACCCAAATTCGAAGCGTGAACATACTGAATGTTGAGTAATGCGTGAGAGGCATGCTTCACGTGCATGACTAGTCGATATTAGACAGAATGGTCATACCTGTGTGAGCACATCTTTTTAATGGAACACTGTTCTGGCTATTATCAATATAAATATTAGAATCTAAACTTAGTGTAACTTATTGTGTTTTAATATATCAGAGGGTGCTTAACTTTTTTTTTGTGTATAGATACAAGGCATTTATAATACCAACATCACATTAAAGGAACATAAGGATAAAATACTCTTTTTTATTGTGAAAAGGAACTCTAAGAAGTGATGTTTAACAATTCCACAAAGATCAACAAAAGAACAATCACCTCGCATCTGAACTCTCCGAAAAAAAAACGCGACATGTGACGTTGGAGGTTCAGATTCTGGCGTCAGTCAGGCACAAACATGTGGTGCGGTTTAACTGGTTAATGGGATCCTAACCCTCTATTCTTGATAACTGGATCGCCAATGGCAACACATATATAAACAAACCTGCACAGATTCGCTTCCACCCCAAAAGAACATATACTATCACACAAACGAATGACAACATAAACATGGACAGTACAATAGCAGAGTGAATGAATGCTCGTAGATAACTGACTACTACATGTAGCTAGCTAGGAAGGAAGGTAGGATCTATGTTTCATTATGTAACCTTGAAGTACTTACTCGACTGTGTTATTGCTTAACTTTAGTGCTAAGTACGGTATTAAGTCTTACCAAATTAAACGTAAATAAAACCATAATAACTGGACGGGATCAGGGAATATCATATCTACGTCACGATTACCGTTATCGTCATTATACGTTACGATTTTGGTCTCTGGAGAAAACATACACACATAAATATCTATCTAATATGTCAATCCAAGAAGGTATTATTAGACTCTAAGGTGCAATCAAAAGTGATATTTTCTATCCTGTCATTTAAGACTAATGTGTTGTGTGGTTTTATTTCCTGTCGACTGACCGATATAACAAAAATAAAGAGAAAGTCATTTTTTATAGACAAAAGAGGTCATTTATATTTGACCAATATTCTTAATGAACAGCAGGTCATGCATAAAATGTAAAGAAAGGGTGTTGATTTGAGTAATAATATCCGAGCCATTATCGTAGGAAAATCCAACATGTAAAATAAATTTGTCCATTAACCATATGACCTATTTGAGAATGAATATCAAATCAACATTATAACCCCAACAAGACCACTGTTTTTTTTAACACACACGGCACGGTTAACTTTAGCTTATGTCTTTATAAATGTGTGAAGAAAACAAATGAGTAATCAGAAACCGTAAATCGAAGGGCAGGAAATACAATGACCAATATAAGAAAGACAAATGGCAAACTCAGATCTACAAAACATAATACAGACACTTTAAGATCGAGCAATACGCGCCACACTAAAGACCTATGTTGAACTCACGTGCGCCGGAATGATAAGGAGTTCCTGTTCCACTAGTGACACCTGTCATAAACCACGACACCACCACATCACACGTACAATAAATGACTACAAAAATAATAAGTACAATCGAATAGCATCATTTGTTATTGTGACATTTAAATTATATGCCATTCCATCATTTGTTATTGTGACATTTAAATTATATGCCATTCCATCATTTGTTATTGTGACATTTAAATTATATGCCATTCCATCATTTGTTATTGTGACATTTAAATTATATGCCATTCCATCATTTGTTATTGTGACATTTAAATTATATGCCATTCCATCATTTGTTATTGTGACATTTAAATTATATGCCATTCCATCATTTGTTATTGTGACATTTAAATTATATGCCATTCCATCATTTGAAAAGTTGGTTTTCATAGACAACCAATGTGGTGTTATTGAAGCAATGAAGATGCCGTGTCTTGATTGATTGAGTAATTAATTGTTGTTTAATGCATGATTGGTACTATTCCAGCTATATTCATAGCGATAACACATTAAATACCAATAAATAGCAGATAGTTTCACTGAGAAAAGTTTGAAGATACCGAAGACAATACTCTGAGCAAATGAAGGACAAAAGCACAAACAATGATCTAGAATACATTACACAGAAAACTAAAGATTGCACTCAGGGGCTCCGTGCTCCAGAAGAGTAGTAGTTCCTGTCTCACTAGTAACACCCGTTAATCTACTCTTAAATTACACGAAAATCATTAAAAACTTAACTGTAAAAGCTATTTCTAATATCAGCAACTTTCGTTTTATTAAATTTAAGATTATCTTAATAACGTTACTGACAAAAAAAAAGAAAAAAAGAAAATCACCTCATCAGTATTCAAGGTTATATAATTTCAGAATTAAACCTGGAAGTATGACTATTGAACATTATTGCTGATATAAGTATTTAAATAACTTCTATAGTACAAGACTTTCATAGATATACAGAATACTTATGTGAGAGAGATGTATTAGTAATGATAGACAAGCCGCGAGGGAATGAAAATCCTGCTTGTAGCTGAAGTCTATGCATTTCCTCTATGTAATATCATTATGTAGTCGTGTTCTATTAATGTATGTGTGGCTATTTGAACACATATTCCTAATGGAAAGAAATATTTGGTAATATATAAATGTAATAAAATCATATGGTCGTTGAATGTGTCTTTACGCATACACGTATCGTGATGAAGTATCGTTACTTTATTGAAATGTTTATCCACATATGAGTAACACAATAAAAAGAATAGTTTCCGATTTGGTAAAGTTGTATGTGTTAGTCATGTCAGATGATTAATTTGTAGAATTACCATATATTATCTAGGCGACACAAATCGCACGTCAATTCGACCTATGAAAAGCATTGGAAATTATACTTCCTGGACTGCAAATTAGGTCGAAAAAAAACCTAAGCACATCTGTTATTTACTGGAAACACTCGCCATTGTGCAAAGTATTAACACAAATTAGAAAAAGAATCAATAAAAAAATGCTTTACGTTAATCCAGATGCATTTTTATGGAAACGGCAAATAGTCAAGCAATTATAAAATAGGCTGTCAGGGTCGTTTATTTCACCACAGAGACTGCTCTGTCGCACGTACACTAATCATTATAACAACTTGGTGTTATCGGTACAAACAAAGACTGTGTATGATTAAAGATAGTCGTTAACCTGATGGCTATGCATAAGTGTCAGTTCAATTTCATAAGTCATCAATGGCTTCATTATACAAATGACATATGTAATTCAATTCACACTTGGTTGTTAGTTTTTTTTACAGCAGACTCGTGATATAGCCGCCTATTCGACTAATTGTGATGAATTAGCGTTTTCACCACTGGTTCACAAATAAATGTTGTGCTATTATTGATCAGAAACGCGACAATATTAGTGTCCATTTTTGTGATTCTAGATAAAATTATCAATATAGGTGACAAGAGTAATGGCAAGATGTTCAATCCATAATTAATTAACCTAGTCAATTTGTGGATACTGCTTAATCCACACAGGTTACCTGATGAAACAAAACATCGTTACAGAATATATGTGCCACAAATTAATGACCACGAATATGTTCCATTTGTCGTATTCATTAACCGGTTCTTTCCTCATCCATGACATTGTTCTGTAACAACGGTAGCACTGCGATGCAAGAACTGCTTACCCTTCCAGAGTAACTGATTTCACCCATGGTTTTAGTAGGGTTCGTGTTGCTCGATCTTTGGTTTTCTGTGTAATGTTTTGTAGATCAGAATTTGTCCTATTTCATTTGTTCATTGCATCGTCTATCCTTCTTCCATCCACGGATTCATATTACTCCTTTAGTATCTGAAAAAGTTTCTCACGATCGTCAACCCGCTCCCCCAATTTACATATTCAACTCTTCAGAAACAATACTATTATTCCCAAATGTATTTTAGGAAACAATTGTTTCATGTAAAATATGAGAACTATATGCAGCATTACATATATGCAGTTGAACCTAACATATGGAGGGGGCAGTGAATTTTAAGCCACTTCAGTGGTGTAACGAATGGCATGCGCGCCTTATAGAAGGAAACTGTAGGTTATTTCTCTATTGTGTCAAACATTTGTATTTGCTTTTTATCCGTTAAACATGGAATTTGTATTGATATAACTGATAACACGTGTTAAAATGGCATTACAACAAATCATCTACTCATCCACAGTTATTTTTATGCAGAAAATAATTTCGCCATATAGTATACATGTACACAAAACTGTGTCTCTGTACCATAAGTGATAGTGTTGTCCCTTCGAATTCTCATAGATGAATCAGTGATCATATTAAGATATAAAATACCAGTTTTCAATGTTAATATATAAACACGTTTTCATTCTTTTCACATTTTGTTATGATTATGTATACAGTATGTTCATGGTAATGTTTACCACATTTGGGATCACATGAGAATGGATAAAGTAGGTAGACAAAAGCTAGCAAAATAAAAATGAAATAAATAATAAAAAAATAAACAACAAGCTGTTCAAACTAATTGGGTAACATCATCATTATCGGAATCTAACATCATTTGAGTAATCTGGAGTCAATTAATCAATAATGGCAGTCTAGCTAAGTGATCCTTCATTTCGTAATTTGAAATTTTCAAGATGGGAAATAACAGAATAATTAATGCCATTTGTATTTTAAGTTTTTCAAATTTCATTTGTAATGTAATCTGCGCTTAAAAGAGCTCAAGTGTTCCATGTGGGATTTGTGTTGCTTCCGATTCTTATGTGCAGTTGACTCTTAGAAATGTTGATCATGTTTATAATTGAATAATCAAAGCTTATGGACGTATATATATGACTGCATGGTAAGGGTTTCTTGTATCGAACAAATGATCAAATGTTTTCTTTAAGAAAAGTCAAATATGTTCTTGACACTTATCAATAGCTGTTAAAAGTATATAAACAATAGCGAATACTCGCAAAATCAAAATAATAGCACAAGCTTATTTTCATTTTCGATCTCTAATAATTTGATTTTGGTTATTTACCGTCCTGATTGACTTACTAATCACTACAACGTCAATAATTAGACTTTTAGAATGAACTCTAATTGTTAACAAACAGCTCTTAGTTTTAGACTTATTATATGATGTACTTTAATGTAATAAAAATTTCATTTTAAACATATTTTATTCATAAATAAATGAAATGGATTGGATAGCAGGCAATATCCTCTCCATAATACAAATGTACCTATATACACCAAAGTATGAACGGCTATTTTTTAATTAAAAGATGACATACATTGACTAGTCTAATTGATCAAGACGACTGGGTATACATCATTCATAGTAAGCTATTATATTAAGCAAATAAAGGTAGTGGATTTAGACATATTTCTTGACGTTTTTTCTAACATTAACTGAATTGAGCAATATTAATCTTTATTCGTGAAGAGTACAATATTGACCGAAGCCGAGGTTTGTTATCCTGTTTAAGCCCTTTGGTCTATTTGATCTAAAAGATTTTTATATTCAAAGTTATGAAATATAAACTACATACGTGGGAGGAGTTCGTATTATACAATCTAGATAATTTAGGTATGGACAATCTATGATGGCACACTTGAAGTCGTCTCTTTTGTCATAGAATCTGGTACAAGGATGACCATTGGTGTAAAATACCAAGGAATGAGACTGATTGAATGGTTCTTTCTTGAATATTTTGAGGAAAGTTTGGATTATTGGATTGACAAAGTCAAGATATATGAATGCGAGATTAAAGACTCATTGGAATAAATGAAAAGATCAACAAGAAAAGTCGCACAGATTGTACCAATGTGGATGCCGATTCTTATTGAAAACGGTGTCCTCCGAACTTGACAAATATGTTATCGATAAGGCGCTCCAAAATACTGATAACGTTTCAGCGTAGTACATTGGGGACCGTCGTGGTCGTGATCGTATGATAGCTGGGTTTACAATTTACCTATTCAATCAGTGCCTATCAACACCAAAGTTGTGAGTTCGAATCCTGCTGATGGCGAGTTGTACTCGATGAAACATTATGTGATAAATTGTGTTAGTGACTTGCGGCAGGCCAGTGGTTTTCTGCGGGTACTCCGGTTTCCTCCACCATTAAAGCACACCGCCATGATATAGCTGAATTATTGCTAAATACTATAACCCTAATCCTTTTGTTTTTTGCTTGACAAAATAAAATAATTCGTAACTACCATATACAATAAGCTTGTAACGTTGCTTACTGTTTTTAAGCACAATAAATGAATTCTTTTAAACGGGTTTTTAAATTTTTATTGGAAATGGTAGTCTAAATTGTAAAAAAAAACTTGATAGATGAACATGTTGAAACAGAATGATAATTACAATTTTCCAGAAGATTTTTAGAGTTTTTCAGTATCAACATTTGATTGATGTTACTACGTGCACGGAACTCATAAGAATGTAATATAAATCAATTAGTGGTGATTCACCTTGACCTTTGACCTTAAGAGCATTGATGTAACTGATGACGTTTTTGATGCTTAAAAACAAATAAAAATTCATTAAGTTTAAGAATCTCCACACTTTTTAATCAATGATTACATGTATAAATACCAGTTGTGTTTTTCTAAATAAAAATATACTTCTACATTAAGGAACGATATTTAAGGTCAATTCCATATTGTAAATACTTTGAAAGAAAAAACTGAAAAAACCATAAGAGTAAGCAGGAGCCATAAATCGAAAGACAAAAAGACAATACAACAGTCAACAAAAGAGAACAAAAAGACAAAATTATATTAAAAAAGGTAAATCTTGTGAAAACGATAAATAGAGAGGTTAAGCACAGAAACGTCTGCGTTTACTTGTACGTGTAAACAGACGTACACGTACACGTAGAGAATTGGCTAAATTACGTCCAGTTAAGCAAAGCGCACGTGCACGAGTACATGTAGATATAACGTTGTAACGTTGTCTGTCATTGGTCTTTTATTCGACCAGTAACCAATCATATTTCTTGTTTAATGGTTATCGTCTGCTATGGTCGAAAATATTTTGTTAGCTGTAATAGAAAATGATGATGATTTGCTACTGTTATCCTTTTTCTAGAAAGGAAGAAAGTGCGATTTCCTATCAAAAACTTGATATTGAAAAATTGACAAACGATCAATGTCGTACTATGTTCCGCTTTGACCGGGATGATATCAAAATTCTTTGCCACGCACTTCAGATTTGTGAAAATCGTACAACAGCCACTAATATTGAGGGTTTGTGCATAGTTCTACTCAGAATTGCATATCCATGCAGATTAGATGACTTAGAGCCTGTTTTTGTAGATCTAAAGCAGAGATATCTTACATTTTCAATTACGTTCTTGATTTTCTGTATGCTATGCACAGCCACCTTTTGTCTGATATAAATAAAAGTTGGCTATCTCAAGAACACTTGGAAGAATTTGGCAATTCAGTTTCTGCTCCCAATGCACATCTAAACAATTGCTGGGGGTTTATAGATGGCACAGTACGCCCAATCTGCAGACCACAGCAAAACCAACGATTAGTTTACAATGGTCATTAAAGTGTTCACAGTCTGAAGTTTCAAAGAATAGTCGTTCCAAATGGCATCATTGCTCACTTATATGGGCCGTCGCCATGATTCAGCACTATTGAGGGAAAGTTGTGTTCTACGACAAATGAGTAATCATATGACTACTGCGGACGGCAGAATATTTTCTGTATATGGGGATCCTGCCTATCCACTTAGCGATGGACACATATTAGCGCCATACAGAGGCGGGGTCATATCAAGAAATCAAATGATTTTCAACAAGAGAATATCTTCTGTTTGTATTTGAGTATGGGGCTTTGGGAAAGTTCTATCGTTATTTGCCTACATTGATTTAAAAAAGATTCAAAAACTGTATCTTCAGCCAGTCGGAAAATATTATGCAATTGCAGTTGTGTTAACAAACTGTCATACTTGTATGTATGGAAGTGAAACGAGTTCGTTTTTTCAACATCCAACCACCCTCACTTCAGGACTATATTATGAGCTAAATTTAGGTTTGAAATGTTAAAGAATATGCCCAAGCATATCAATAAATACAAGAATTTCTGTAAAACGTAACCATACATATATTAAAAATATCATTGAATATTTTATATGTATATATGAAGCATATATATGAAGTTAGATGTTCTAATTATTTATAAATCCTTTGTGTGGATTTATTTTAAATGTTCTTTATATGAAAGATGGCATATGTATAACGGTCAGCTTTTTAGTGAAAAACTTCAATATCATATGCAGAATAAAACATATCAATTAAATGCCTAAGATGGCATGACTGCATAAAGCAAATGATATATTATTATATTAAGTCAGCATAATGGATTGATATGATTGGTTGGCGGAACATTGTGTTACTCTGTTTAAGCCATATATGATGTATTTGTCTATTACCGAATCACAAAGTTGACAACACTAATTATTGCAAATAGAAACATAGAACCATTTGAGCCCAGGGCTTACTAATACCCCCGCCCCCTTTTCAGCCATCCTGACAGACCTTCAATTGAAAAACTAAAACCATGGTGCACAACTACAATATATATCGAGTTTGTTGTTTAAGTTTAACTTCAATCCATTGACTGGTACAGGGGTATATTGTTCTGTGTGATGATTTTATTTATATGGATTGAAGAAACTTGCATCTGTGATGTAATGATTAGCATGCTCACCTGAGATCAAGTCAAACCAAAGACTATAAATTGATATTTGTTGCTTCTCACCTGAAATCAGGTCAAACCAAAGACTATAAAATTGATATCTGTTACTTAACATGCTCACCTAAGATTAGGTGAAACCAAAGACTATAAAATTGATATATGTTGCTTAGCATGCTCACCTAAGATCAGGTCAAACCAAAGACTATAAAATTGATATATGTTACTTAACATGCTCACCTAAGATCAGGTGAAACCAAAGACTATAAAATTGATATCTGTTACTTAGCATGCTCACCTAAGATCAGGTGAAACCAAAGACTATAAAATTGATATCTGTTGCTTAGCATGCTCACCTAAGATCAGGTGAAACCAAAGACTATAAAATTGATATCTGTTACTTAGCATGCTCACCTAAGATCAGGTGAAACCAGACTATAAAATTGATATGTGTTGCTTAACATGCTCACCTATGATCAGGTGAAACCAAAGACTATAAAATTGATATGTGTTGCTTAGCATGCTCACCTAAGATTAGGTGAAACCAAAGACTATAAAATTGATATCTGTTGCTTAGCATGCTCACCTAAGATCAGGTGAAACCAAAGACTATAAAATTGATATCTGTTGCTTAGCATGCTCACCTAAGATCAGGTGAAACCAAAGACTATAAAATTGATATCTGTTGCTTAGCATGCTCACCTAAGATCAGGTCAAACCAAAGACTATAAAATTGATATGTGTTGCTTAGCATGCTCACCTAAGATCAGGTCAAACCAAAGACTATAAAATTGATATGTGTTGCTTCTTATCTGAGCACACAGCATTAAGGAGCAAGAGCAGTCTGAATTACTTGGACTCTGGATAATGTGTCTGAGTGGAGCAACATGTCTACCCATACACTGTTATTTCAGTGAGCTAGCGTAATAAAAATCCAACTGTTTGTTGGTCTAATACAAAGCAGGGGATCATCATCGTTTAACTAAATGTAACTTGTTCAGCACCCAACGACAAGACTAATTAGCCTTAATTTTGAAGGAAAAAACCCACATGAACTAAGCATTGTATCATGGCAGGATTTCAAAACAAACTTCCAAACTAGACTCCATATCATGTTTGAATACTATGACTATGCGACTATGTTGTTATTTACCAGAATGAAGGTAAACTATGCTGTTTATGAAGAAAATTGTAAATGTCATGTGCAATGTACGCTCACATTTCAATGATTTGATAGTTCTGTTTTATGAGTTGATAGACACATTTCTATGTGACACCTAGTTAAACTTAAGTTTTTACCAGTTAGGGGTCCCACACTCTCCATATTAAGCCATTTTATCCATGGTAACACTAAACGGAGATAAACAAACAATCAAAACATAATTGAATTTTAATAACATTCTAATAATGTAATGTTCATTGTCAACTAAATATTTTTGTTCAATGAATACAAAATATGGTTTTATATTTATAAAGTTGTAAATTAAAACCTCTCCCTAAACACTTTTTTAACAAGTCAAACATTAATTGTTTTTCTTCTTTTTCATTTTCTAGTTTGTGCATTCTTTCTTTTTTCTCTAGTTCAAATTTTTCTATATTCTATTTCTGCCTCATTTTTCTCCCTCAAGTATCCAACAATGTTATTACTGTTATTTCTTTTAGATGGAGTAGTGTCATTGGAATCCTCATCATCTGCAATATTATATACACGTAGAGATACTCTGCATTCTAATATTCACTCTTCTGTTTCATAATACGAAAGCATGTAATAGTATGTACATGTCAAGCGTTTATTATATTCTTATATTCAAAGGGGGACAACTTGTCAATACCTTGGCGAACCTAAATGTGCAGTTGCAAAATCAGGAAAAAAGAAGGATAACTCTTGTTATTTTTAATCACTGTTCTCTGCATGGGGTATTATACAATTATGTATACAATAAACCATAGTGTAACTTCAAATTTAAAACTGGAACAAATAAAAACCATTTGTGTTTCTGTTAACGTGTTCTTAGCTGACAAACAAAGTAGTGAAATGATTCAGATCATGTAATATACTTCACCTCTGGATGATAAAAAAATCATATAATTTCATCATATACATTGATGCCACAAAAATGGAATACAAATTGGTAGACCCAATACATTTATAACATGACCATCTTTTAAAGAATTCTTCAGGTTAATACTTATTATTGTTATTTTCAATAACAACACAAAGATTACTGCATTGTCAGATTTTTGTGAACTTCATTGATTAGCATTCTATGTCACAACAAAATACTTACTCTTCTTGGAGGTAAGATTTTCCATAGCTCTCTTTCTAATATCTTTGGCGCAATTTTCTTCTGTTTCTCTTTTCTCCTTTTCCTTTTCTTTCTCTGCGTCTTCAAGCAATTCTATAATTTCATCCAGTAATGTTTCTTTCTCCCCATATTCCTCATCTATGCCTGATATAAATTATTTTTAGAAAGATTAAGCTAGAGCAAACTGCGGGAATGAAATTAAAATAACATAATAATAATATCACTTACCTTTAATTAGATCGATCCATTATATTTTTGAATTGCTTAATACAATACAATGATTGATTGATTTTTGGTGTTTTAACGCCACTTTCAACAATATTTCAGCTATATCGTGGCGACCAGTTTTAGTGGTGGAGGAAGCCGGAGTACCCGGAGAGAACCACCGACCATGGGCAAGCAACTGGTAAGCTTTATCACATGCGACTGCGAGTCGAGTGCACCCTTTTTGTTATTTACAAAGCCGGGCTTGAACCCACGCCGTATTGGTGAAAGGGTTGTATGAGTTGTTAGATCCAGCGACCTAACTCATTGAGCCAACCTTTAATACAATACAATTTGCTTGCTTAAAGTACAATCCTAACGCAATAAATAAGCAGGATCCGAGAGTTACGCCCCCCCATAAAATTCAATTGGTTGCTCCCTAATTTCATTTTCATAAGGAACATATAATTTAGCAGGGCTGTTTGTTTTTAATTTGAAATTTCAAATACACACTTAATATGTGAGATTATGGTTTTTTTAACATATACATTTTCTCATCTTTTTTCAAAAAGTTTTAAATTTATAGTACCTTTTCAAAGACTCAGCATTTAGTTTTTTATGTTGCTCTATCAGCAGACTTGTCCTTTCTCTCACACTCCTGATGTCCAGATGGAAATCTGAGCTTGTGCTGGATAGTGTTGTAGATATCTCAGTCCAGGATGGCTTATTTTTGAAAGGATGTTTAGCTAGGACCTCTCTGAGCAGCATCATATCATCTTTTGCCTGGAATCTGACCTGTTTCTTTCTACCACTTGCACTGATCAAAGATGCCATTCTAAAAAGAAATTCTGATTTTACAAGAATTTAATTTTTGTCTGATTTAAAACAGATTTTAAGGGAAAAGGTTGTATTGCATAGGCACCCAGCTCATGAGCTATGGTTACCATAGGGAGTCACCAATATTCTAACTAGCAGGCAATATAGGTTTATTTTAAAATATTTTAAAAACTGCACAATAAATCAGCGAGTACCTGCTAATGGGGCGACCCCCCCCCCCCCCCCCCCCCTTTTTTCAAAAAGTGGACAAAAACGTTCGGAAATATCTTTATTGACAAAAAATATTTAAAATGTCACTGGTAAGATTTGAATTATCCGGTTTTTTCAAATTTGAATTGACATTAGAATAACCTTCAATATGTCGTCATTTTGCGTTGCGTGTTAGGTACTTTCTACGTCTCATTTTGCTTCCAATAAAGCAATGTGGAAGTTTTAAATATAATGCTTGAATCAAGCACATAGTATAGTTTCTGTACATATATAATTTCATTTACAAACATTTTGTTTTGGAAAAATACAACCTACAAGTTCTTACCTTCGTGTAGCCGCCAATCTAGAAGTTGTCGCCGACGTGTACGTCTTTACGCCAAACAAAAATGATGACGTAATACACAGGAATCTCCGGGATTTCCCCGGCTACAAGTACACGTACACGTACAAGTTCGCTTGCTTAACCTCTCTAATGACTACATTTTAAATACTCGTGGCAGAAAGCTTCTGCGATTTCGTATCTTGTCTGGAGTATTTAATGGCTAATTTGATTGGTAAGCTTTAAAAGATGAGAATTAATTATCAAGGCGTATTGGTATCTAAATTATGTTTTTTGTTCTTTTTTGATTTGTTTTTCTTTGTTTTGTTTTGTGTTTTGTTGTTGCTTTCTTTACCCTTCTAATTTTGCTAACGTTTCTTTTATAAGTAATAGATGAATACATTTCAAATAAAGGTTTGAAGGACTCCACATTTTCCTAGGAAGTACGTGATTGGTTACATTTCAAGGTGTTATGGTATCTGAGTATGTAAACAAGACCATGATGGCTTTTTTTTTAAAGAATCATAGTGGCTTGTAATTAAAAACCGCCAGTTTCAGCCCACAATTGTAACCAATAGATAAATGCATTCAAATAGTATTGGTGTCACTAGTAGAGCAGGAACTGTTTGCACTTCCAGAGCACATGAGTCAATTCGCATTGTTTGGTGGGGTTTAGTTGCTTAATCTTAAGTTTTCTGTGTAGTGTTTTGTATGTCACCCTTGTCCTTTTGTCCTTTTTCTTTTGGGTATTGCATGATCTGTCCTTCGATGTACGGCTTCAGGTTATCCCTTTCGTATCCTTACACTATTCTTGAAACTTTACATTTATGCAGAAAGAATGTGATGGCTTATTTCTAAGGAAGATATGTACGTAGCATTATTAAGGTCAGCTTATTTTCAAGGCGTAATGATATCTATGTTAGCGTAGCTGATGTACGGATATAGAAATAGGGAATATTCATAGCATTCTTAATAGTGCTAATCTTTAATATGCTATACGTCAATCTATATTTATGCCAGGACAATGGACGAATCTTAGGTTGTAATGTGTTTTTGTTCATTCAACAATGGAGCTTGTCGATTTCTTAAGTATGGAACAAGGACACATATACCGAAAATCAATATTCACATTTGAGATGGTGAATTCCGAGATATGTGGGATTCATATGAATTGTTATAACTTTCTAATTGAAAATTAGTTGTCCCACTAGGAAATATATTTTATCGAATACAGTACATAGAATGCTGATGAAGTCGCATTCTCGTGATTTGCTCGTCAGAGGAATCGGAAATATATATGAAATTGAGCTTTTGTTAAGGATTGATGAAAGTGAATAACTTTTGTATGTGAAACAATGAACTTCTAGTCATGCATTAGACATTTGAAACTTAATAATGACAAAAAAACGAAATACCAATTCGAAATTGACATACAACTGTTCATCATAAAATGAAAGACGGAAATAATTAATGCATTAATTATACAATCTCAGTCTTCAATTGTGTTTCAACAGGAAATCATTTTCTCTCCCTAGCGTGGAAAATTGTATAGCTTAACGCAATATAGTAATCAATTGTATACTATGTTTATCATCTTCACCACAGCGCCTCAACTAAAAGGTTGGAAAGCAGAATTAAAGTCTTTGTGAGAACACGCACGATGATCACCACAGCGCCTCAACTAAAAGGTTGGAAAGCAGAATTACAGTCTTTGTGAGAATACGCACGATGATGAAGAGTTTGACGATACCACAGGGTTAATCAGAATTAATAAATCGAAGAAGGGAAGACAAGACAATGGCCGAAAGAAAAAGGACAAACAACGATCTACAAAACACAACACAGAAAACTAAAGATTGAGCAACACGACTCCACTAAAACAGGGGTGAATTCAATTGCTCCGGAAGGGTATGCAGTTTCTGCTCCACTAGTGGCACCCATCGTGTTAATCTAATTACAAACCCAATGATAATGCATGAATGAGGAAACTGGTCAATAATCTAATAGCATATTTTGTTTATGTATTTGGTTGATTGCTTACAAACAATATACATATATTTCAGAAAAAAATAGTGTCTTACGTTTTTGGTTGCATTTTGTGTTCAAGAAATGAAAACCAAAACTACCACCCTGTAGAAAAAAAGCCCATTGTATACCCCTACCACGCATTTACATGAAGGATCGCTTTCATGGTTTGGTACATTCGCTTTCATGAAAAGTCACATGTTAAGCAGATTTATATGCTCGACCATTTCTTCTAGAGATTTATTATGCTCGACCATTCCTTCTACAGATTTATATGCTCAACCATTTCTTCTATGGATTTATATGCTCGACCATTCCTTCTACAGATTTATATGCTCGACCATTCCTTCTACAGATTTATATGCTCGACCATTCCTTCTACAGATTTATATGCTAGACCATTCCTTCTACAGATTTATATGCTCGACCATTCCTTCTACAGATTTATATGCTCGACCATTTCTTCTATGGATTTATACGCTCGACCATTTCTTCTACAGATTTATATGCTCGACCATTTCTTCTATGGATTTATATGCTCGACCATTTCTTCTACAGATTTATATGCTCGACCATTTCTTCTACAGATTTATTATGCTCGACCATTTCTTCTACAGATTTATATGCTCGACCATTTCTTCTACAGATTTATTATGCTCGACCATTTCTTCTACAGATTTATATGCTCGACCATTTCTTCTATGGATTTATATGCTCGACCATTTCTTCTATGGATTTATACGGTCGACCATTTCTTCTACAGATTTATATGCTCGACCATTTCTTCTATGGATTTATATGCTCGACCATTTCTTCTACAGATTTATATGCTCGACCATTTCTTCTATGGATTTATATGCTCGACCATTTCTTCTACAGATTTATTATGCTCGACCATTTCTTCTAGAGATTTATTATGCTCGACCATTTCTTCTACAGATTTATATGCTCGACCATTTCTTTTATGGATTTATATGCTCGACCATTTCTTCTACAGATTTATATGCTCGACCATTTCTTCTACAGATTTATTATGCTCGACCATTTCTTCTACAGATTTATATGCTCGACCATTTCTTCTACAGATTTATTATGCTCGACCATTTCTTCTACAGATTTATATGCTCGACCATTTCTTCTATGGATTTATATGCTCGACCATTTCTTCTACAGATTTATTATGCTCGACCATTTCTTCTAGAGATTTATTATGCTCGACCATTTCTTCTAGAGATGTATTATGCTCCACCATTTCTTCTAGAGATTTATTATGCTCGACCATTTCTTCTACAGATTTATTATGCTCGCCCATTTCTTCTACAGATTTATATGCTCGACCATTTCTTCTACAGATTTATATGCTCGACCATTTCTTCTAGAGATTTATTATGCTCGAACATTTCTTCTAGAGATTTATTATGCTCGACCATTTCTTCTACAGATTTATATGCTCGACCATTTCTTCTACAGATTTATTATGCTCGACCATTTCTTCTAGAGATTTAATATGCTCGACCATTTCTTCTACAGATTTATATGCTCAACCATTTCCTCTACAGATTTATACGCTCGACCATTTCTTCTACAGATTTATTATGCTCGACCATTTCTTCTACAGATTTATATGCTCGACCATTTCTTTTAGAGATTTATTATGCTCGACCATTTCTTCTACAGATTTATTATGCTCGACCATTCCTTCTATTCGGTCCTACAAATCTTTTCTACATGTGAGTAAAATGACAACCATCACATAAAACCGACGAAGAGTGTTAAATAATGCTATAATCTCGAACGCCATATACATAGCATATTATAATATATATAAACTTTGAAAAGGGCCTATACATTATTAGAATAACATCAGATGCATTTTTCCACCGCAAATAGTTAATCCCTGTTGTATATCAAAACACGCTACATTCGCAATATGAACCTGTATTTATCATTTGAACACATATTATTCTATTATCGTCTTCTCCTGGGAGGAACTGTCCTCCTATAGTCATATAGTGCTGTCTGGTGAGGCACTATATTTCACCAGACAACACTATAGAGAAATTGTTTCTGAGGGAGAAGAAAATAATATGCTTAGTACATACCATCTCATTCTGGAGATAAAAAAATCCCAACAAACTAGTAAAATTGGTCGGCGTTTATATTGCCAAACCTCGCCATTCGTGCAACAAACGGTTAACAGACGCCATATATTTCTTTATAGTCTTATTTTGTCTTTTAATGTATATAGCCTAGGCCCAGAATTCCAAGTGATTGAATTACAATAATGAAATAACATGTTCGTATATATTCCTGACAAATTATCGTAATACACAATTTATTTTCCATATCTGCATTATGTTAAAAAAAGTTGTTGTTTGTAGCTGGTTATGATCCATTGCATGTTCCACAATATATTGTATTTCTTTCAAATGCCTACATCTCGCGAGAAATACCATTAACACGACATTATATGTTCTTGTCACGTCTTCCAAGCTATAGTTCGAGCAAGATTTTCTAATTTATTAGTTTTAAAGCTCAACTTTGTTTCATTCATGTGTTTTTCTCTCTAGATTATAAAAGAGGATGGTGCTATACGTGTTTTTCTGTATATTGTTTACCATTATGTACTTATCATGTATACAATATAGGCACTAACAAATTAAACAAACCTGCTGATAACATTCCCTATAAAGTAGACACTAAGACAACTTTGAAGATAAGAAAGGTGTAATCAGAAGACGTAAATGTGAGAAAGACAGACAAGACAGTAGAAACAGACAAAAAGACAAGCAAACCAACTATTAGCACATTTCAAAATTGAGTCTAACATCAGAGGTTTTTATGTTGTTTTATTGAAGTTATTACCCACTAAAATGTCCATTTCATGAAAGTTCAATACAAATAACATATATTTTACCATTTCTTGTACACACTTGTAATGCTGTAACAATCTACCATTGTTTTAGTTTCTATGAAATTATCCTCTGATGTTTCATAAAGTTCGACTATCTACAAATACAAAAACTAATATGTACTCAAATTCTTTGTCCTTTCTCGCTTTTATTTCTCTATACAATGTCTTGTGTCTTTTTTGTATAAGGCTTGTTATCAGTTATATTTGTCCTTTCTGTACAACGTTGAACAAAAAATACATTATTTTGACTGAATATATAGATGTATAATATTTGATGATAATACGGTAAAATAGTGCATGGATAATTTAATTGTTATAGTGTTTAACGTCACTTACAACAATATTTCAGCCATATACTGGCGGTCAGTTTTATCCGGAGGACTTGGTGAAAATCACATAATGTATCGAGTACACCTCACCATGATCGGGATTCGAACTCACAACGTTAGTGGTGATAGGTACTGATTAAACAGGTAGTTGTAGATCCAATTACCATACGATCACGACTACGACGGAAAATTAAAGAAAATCTAAATTTGAGATATCAGCAACATTATGATAAAAATATATATTAAGACCCAGAATCCTTTTAATTTTGTGTGATGTTTTATGGAGAAGTGATATCTTCAATTCGGTTGTAATTTCTTGCTTTGTAAGCAAACATTACTGTCTGTTTTTTATGGTAAATAATGTATTTACTTTATATTGGAATTCGAGGATGAGTTATTAGCAATTGGATTCGGTAGATCCATGGATACAGAGAAATAAAACAGAAACACATTCGGTCGTCTATTACAGACAATCAAAAGAAGTAGAATTATATCTGAAATTAATTTTCATGCGATGTACAAAATGGCTGTATGGAACATGATATATCTTAGACCTCGTACAAAAGGAAATATCATATAACTGGACGCCAGGCATTACACAGACAGATTAAATACACCACCCTAGAGTTATGAGAAGAGATCAATGTTATCAATTATGTGTATTAGACGTAACGGTCTTGATCCATGCTTAATTTCACTATGGCATGTCTATCTGCATGTCTTGTACAGACGAACTGGAATAATCAAATTGATTTATGTTTGTTAAAAAGTAAAAAGAGCAAGACAAAGTCAAAAGAAATAAATTGTCAAATTATGCATGTCTGAAGCTAAGAACCCGATATAGCCACTATCGTTTTGGTAGTTCGAATTGCATCTACAAATTATTAATATTTCAAGCAAATACTGACCCGCCTTCAACAAATGGAAGATTATATAAAGGGTAGCATAATTTACCTACGTCACCACTTTGGTGAAAATTTGTTGGTGACTTGCTACAGCTTGTATCCTTTGTCGATATACCCCGGTTTCCGTCATCACAATAGCTAAAATATCGATGAAATAAAGTCGAACACTTATATACCATTACCCCGAAGACGGACCATCGTGATTGTATGGTGGTTGAATTTACAATTACCTATGTAATCACTAATGTGAGTCCGTGACGAGGTGTACCATGTGGTAATGTTTGTCAGTGACTTGCAGTGGTTTTCTCCGGGTACTCCGGTTTCCGCCATCAATAAAGATGACCGCCATGATATAGCTGAAATACTGTTGAAAGTGGCGTTGGGCCAACTCTGTCTTAACTTCTTACATCTGTTGATAATATGGTAATGAAATTGTTATGAGATCAAGTTTGTTCTGCTGTTTTTAATCGGGATTAGCATCACAGATGCGATAAACCACCACTTATATAGCGTTAAGTCCTTTAATAACTCTTTCGGTATTATGACATCAATGATGAATAGAAGAAATTTTGTCAACAATTTCATTAACTGGTGTGTAATTTTAGTAAAGGCTGATAATCAAATATTTATTTTCATTTTTCGTATTAAAAAAAGAAAAAAAAAGATTTATTATCATTTTTTCAATATGGTCTTATAGATAAAGACGTGCATGTAAATAATATGATTTACTATTGATCGTTGTGCAAGACACAGGAAAGCACACCTCTTTTCTTTTTGAACGAGGGGTATATCGTGGGTTCGAGCCAAGGTCGAGTCAAGCTAAGGGCAATCAGGGTGGTATTTGCTGCTTCTGTGCTAAACACGTGACATTAAGGATTGAGTGCAAAGAGAAGCTGACTAGGAATTAGTGTAGTACTATACAATCCACCTAAGCGTGTTTGTCTGTACAATGTGGTTATTATCATCACCTCATAAAAATGTAACTTGTTCTCGCCATGATATACCTGAAAATTTGCTCATATGTATATGTTATCTGGATGTAAATTGATTGATACCGTAAATATCAACCTGCCGAGCCAGAATATGAAGCTTGTTGGCGAGTGAGCGAAGCGAACGAGTCACAAATTTCATATTCTGTCGAGCAGGCTGATATTATTCAGTGTCAATCATATTCACATTCAGACATGTTTATCATCCTTAAATCAAACATAAACACGGATACATCTATATTTGTATTTTCGCGGGAAAAATTACATGATTCAAAATATTCAAAAGACGCTTCCCCAAAACCGTAGTTCATAAGTAGTTTGCAAATATACCAATCATTTTTACAGGTTTATTTAAATGTTAAGATTGTTGCATTTTTCCTTTAATGGTGATATTCATTGGTTTTTTTTTATTACAAACATCAAAGTTACCCATTTCCATTAAAGGTTTTGTTTCCCAATGCCGTTCCGGAGTTGAAAACACAAAGGTCACGACCCCCCTTATGACGTAAATATTATGACGTCTCAGCAGAGGTTATCAAGAATTGTGTCAAGTACATTTTTGTAGGACGATGTTTGTTGATATTGCTGACACGGCAGTTCCTAATTTGATATATGTTGAACAACATAATGTTAACTAGCTAATGGTGTTGCTGAATTTTTTTTACCTTTTTCATCTTCACAGGAATGATCGTTTAAATGTTGGGATAATTTGGTGATCACTCCTGCTCACTGTTGATAAGTCCAGCTCAGCTCACGCGAACTTTGATACGAGTTTTGCTTATGGAGTCAGCAGGTAGATATAGCAGGAGGGAAGGATGATCAAGCGTTAAAACAGGAATCACTGAGTTGGATCTAAATAATTATGTCTTTTGTTTGTTATACAACTCACATGATAATTAATTTCTTAGAAAAATATATAAACTTCCGCAGAAAAATTAAAATTCCTTTGATTATGTTTCAGATCGATCGCCCCAAGTTCAATCAAGAAATATATATCAATAGCAAAGATCGGTCGATACGTCACAAAATGCTAATGTTTATTCATAACTATGTCACGTGACTTCACATCAGACACACAAATCGATAAAATCAATGGCGTCTACTTAAAAATTCCAAAAAAATAAATCTTTCTTGTGATGATGTACCTAGTGCATACATTAATATCGATGATTTTGAAAGTTGCTCAATTGTTCAGTTAAAGGGATGGTTGGAATGCAGGGGTTTAAAGACGACAGGAAATAAACCTGACCTACTTCAAAGGTGAATAACCTCGAGACAACGCCCCCTTCCATTGTCAACAATGTATTTACCTGGATCGATTCATTTCGGTAATTTTGTTATTACCTTTATTGACATGTTAAATATGACAGAAGATTATAGAGAAAGGCGTATTCAAATGACAATTTTATTATTAATGGCTAAAAAGTAACGATATAAACAACGTTTTCCTTTGTTTTCAATACGGGATTTTCTTTTAGATCGAGTAGACTATTAAATCTCTCTGAACAAGTTACAAAATGATGATTAAATCCAGATTTTCATTTAAATAACACTTGAAACTATGTAAAACGTAGATTATGGCTTCTTTTCGTCATGTCAATCTGCGAATCGCCGCGATTGGGAAAGAACAATGATAATATTTGCTAAAATATATCGTTTTAGACAATTTTTTTTGTAATAAAGTACAGAAAATGATTATTAAATCTAGATTTTCATATCAATAACAATTAGAACTATGTAAATCGTATATTATGGCTTCTTTTCCTCATGGCAGTGTCATGTGGACATGCAATTCGCCGCGACTGGAAAAAAAAAAGAACGGTGTCAGTGATAATATTTGCTAGACTACATCGTTTTTATTAATTTTTTTTTATATTATTTTTGTATTCAAAATGATTATTAAATGTATCATATTGCTATAAATAACACATAAAACAGCACAAATAGTAGTTTTGGGTTCTTTTCTTTATTATTCTTGATTATTCTTCATTATTCTTCAATTATACCCACCGTTTGGGAAAGGAATAAAAAAACACATCGTTCATACATTCACGATGTATCGCTATTGCATGTTCCATAACAACCATGTTTAACACCCTCGGATTGGTGTTTCTCTTTTGTATGTTCCATTTTATTACCGAAATCTTTGTTTATAATATCAGTGTTATCGTGCTTGCGTTAAAATTTGCGTGTCTGACATCCGGGCATTTAAACAATGACATCTTTCTAAATATAAATAGCTGAGCTAATAATAGCTCGACCGATATTTCCAATTGATATAAAAACTCATACACTCATACTTAGCTATTGATGTTGTTTGTCAGTGAAATCTGTATTTGTTGTTTGTCCCTTAGCTGTTCATTGCTCATTCGCTTACTCAGTTAATCTTTCACAGACAACTTCACAAGTGTAGCGTTAGATCTACAGTATGTTAATTTTAGTTTGTTACATAAGAAAATAAGAAAATTAATAAACATCCTCGGAAAAATGAATAAACTTCATCGAAAAATTTAATAACCTTCCTTTGAAAAATGACGACCTGATGTTTTATTTCAGCTCGATTGCTTCAAGGTCATCCAAGATATAAATATCAATTAATACATATAAGACTAATACTTATTTATTGATGTCTCTGTCGGTGAAATCTTGATTTGATGTTTGACACTTAATTGTTTATTGTTCATTTGTGTTAAAGAACAATCACTCACTCGTTCGCTCCATTAGTCTTTCACAGAGAGCATTCACAAGTGTAATGGTAGATCTACAGCATTTTGATATTAGTTTCTTATACAAGAAAATAATAAAATTAATAAACTTCATCGGAAAAATAAATAACATTCTCTTGAAAAAAAAATACGACCTGATTTTCTTTGAGATGGATTGCTCCAAGGTCAAACAAGAAATATATATATTGTTTGTCCATTAACTTTTTTATTGCTCATTTGTGCTAAAGATTGATCACTTACTCGCTTGCTCGATCAGTTTTTTGCAGATAGCATGCACAATTGCTACCCTTGATATAAAACTTGTGGTGTTGATTTATACGAATTAACTGATAATACATTTGGAAAAATTAATAAATTTAATAACTTTCTTGAAAAAATTAATAAATTTCTCGGAACAGTTAATGACCTTTCTTGACGAAAAAGTCTTTTAAATCGATTGCTCCAAGTTCAACAAAGAAATATGTACGTATTAACTAATAAATATAAAACTAATATATATTTATTGATGTTGTTTGCCAGCGAAATTTTGATTGCATGTTTGCACCTCAATTTTTTCATGGTACAGCGAACTACCTTCCTTTTTTCTACATTAATATACATGGGAAGGAGTGACATGACTTTTTGAGGAGATATAACTTCAAATATTGGTATCAGTCGATAAGGAAACCGACATGGTTTGAATATAGTGAATATAACTAATTTGCTAAACTCCCTCTCTCTCTCTGTGGTGTGCTGGTTTTGTCAACAAATTATATGATATCTCTGTCCAGCTTTTAGCAGAACCGACAGACACATCTTTTCCATTTTGTATTGTACTTATGAAAGGCTGAAAGACAAGGCCTAAAACTGATTTAAATAAATTGTGCCACGAATTCAAAGAATTAGTTACAGTTCTACTATTTGCCTTCTGTATGAAATTACTATTATACATATTCTTTATTCTCTATGAATGCATAAAGCTCAAAAGAATCATGCCAACCTTCAACAACAGATAATTGAATACGTAAAGCCCAAAGCATTTATACCAACATTCAGCAACAAATAAAAACACTGATAATGTTATTATTTGTATGATATAGTCTTCTTTTATCATAACTGATGTCCTCTGTTTTCCGGGAAAATTGCTACTTGTTATGATTCTTTTATTAACTACATTTGTTCTTTATTAAATAAAAAGGGAACAACAACGTTGTTATTAGAATAATTTCCTAAGGGTGAAAAACAAATTGTCAATCACAAATATTGATATATGATTTAATCAAGTCTACAACATCTTAGAAAACCATGTGATCTAATTAGACCATAAGTGAAATAGATATACGGAAATTTACATCGGAAGTATCCACTAAGTACTAAATGGTCATTGGAAGGTCTGGCTTGTCCCTCGACACGCAAGTCATGTGTAGATATATTCATACTATGTTCTATAAGAATCAGGGATCTCTCTGTGGTATAAGAAAACATAAATACATTTTAAGCCTACTGACATTTAACACATTTTACAGCACAATATTTACTATCGATTGTCAATAATTTGATATACCGTAAGAAAGTGGTCTAAATATATAATACTAATGTAGACAGCTGTTGCTTTGTGTCGCCTCTCTGTCTTTGATGAATATATACTTGTTTCCAAAAGGTAATGTGTACAGTGTTATTGTATATGTTGCATATGAATACTCAGTTTCAATTTGTTCAATAATTAATTGAAAAAAATATATATAGCATTCTGTCATTGACTTCCATATCCAAATTATACTTTCGATTCCAGCATAACAACACGGCAGCAAGAGTAAGACGGATTAACGTTTTTTTTCTGTATATTCCTCTGAAAAATAATATTTACGAAGCTCATTACTGCGTTCACAGTGGTCCTCAATATGCCTTAAAACATTTAAGGATTAAGTGCCCTTTTTTAGTTCTTATATTAAGCTTAAAAGTTGTAGAAAATCCAATTAAACAAGAAGAGTCTGAAGATACCAAAGGGGTAATCAGATGCCGTAAATCAAAGGACAGACACCACAATGGCTACAAGGACAAACAACGATCTACAAAATATTACACAGAAAACTAAAGATCGAGCAACACGAACCTCACTAAAAGCCGGGGGAGAACTCATGTGCTCCGGAAGGGTTAACAGTTCCTGCTTAACATGTGATACCCGTCGTGTTACTGTTAAACGACACGAACAACGTCAGATATGGAAATCGTGTTGGACACCAGTACACGTAAATAAATACAAATAACATAAATAAAACATGAAATCCTACACAAATAATAGAAGACAACACGAATCGATCATCGTTTTACGCGGATATCGTAGCGGACATCACAACATGGAATTGAAAACATGAACACAATGTAATTTGACAACATTAACCTCACTAAGACAAGTAATAAAACGAAGACGAACACATGTGCTCCGGAAGAGTGAGTAGTTCCTACTCCACGCGTGGCACCCATCGTGTTACTATTGTCACAAATCCGGTGATAAGTCTTAAATGAGGAAAGGACCAGATATTTCAGAATGTTTGATATTATTTTTAAAATGAGTAATACACCAACTGCTTGTATCATTTTTAGTATAGTTTATTTTTCAAAGTGTTAGTAAAATAGGTTAACCAAATGGAGAAGAAATGAACTCTTTGATTTTGAAGAGAGAAAAAAAAACCTATTCTACACTCTCAAAGGTTAAGAAAAGTGTTAATAGCAAAAAGAAAAAAAATATGTAGCCTATATTAAAATGTTATTGCCTTATATTTGATTCAGTCTGGCGATCAAGACTTTAATATCAATCTATAAAAATGTGGATTATAAATTGTATAAAATCTTCAAAGAAATGTATAAAATATTGAATATTGTGTTAAATTTCAGACAAATTGGTCTGTTTAGAAAAAAATTAAAGTCCACAAAGGATCGAAAGTGTTTCATATTTGCTTATATTATACTTTACGTTTTTATTTTCCCTATTTGTCTTTGTTAACGCAGCCAGTCAATATTTTAGTATATTGACCGGTCAATATTTTAGTATATTGACCGGTCAATATTCTTGTATATAGACCGGGCCCGATCAATATAACCTTTTCTTCCGGATTTCGTCCGAACTCGTTTGTTGTCTTAGATATACAATAACAAACACATGTCGTCTGACAGATTTGCATGTCTTGAGTATAATATAGCAAATAGTTCATGGGACTTCGGGCCAAATGACAGTTTATGGACCGGTCTGTCACCCACAAAATAGTATATGAACCTCAGCTTCGCTTTGGTCCATATACTATTTTGTGGGTGACATCCCGGTACATAAACTGCCATATGGCCCTTAGTGCCATCAACTATTTGTTAAGTAATTGTTTTTATTATCAGTTATAAGTTATAAGCTTTACCGACAGTCTCATAGCCAGAAATGATGGGTACTTTGCTCTAAGATGGCGACGCCGGGACGTCTGCAATTTTCATATGATCTATATAGACGATATCATTCATAATTGCATGTGTGTCATTTTCTGAACTTGAAAATGATGCATTGAATCAAGCTGAATTAAATGAAATAAAAATTAATGAAAACTATTAAATATTCGAGGTTCCTGGACTAAATGAAAATCCGAGGCGACGAACCCTTATTTGGCCTTAACAGTCTATGTAAAAATGTCTGAAATACATGAAACTGGTGGCGTGTGACACAAAATTTAACAATGAATGACATTTGGCGACATATTTTCTGAAATTAATTTAGATTCCTCAATAATATATGTAATTATATTGACTAACCATATATTTCTAGCTTCTAAACTCGCGGTTCCCACATTAAATATAATATGATCATTTTTGCATGATCGCGATATGAAAGACATGTCTAAAATCGTTACAAAACAAAAATATTTGAATTTTGACAGAAGAAAAACTTTGCGGAAATAAACAATAACTTTTAATTTTCGAATCATTGACGGACACATTGAGTTTCCGTACTGTAGGCTATTTTTTGACAAATCTAATAAACGATCCATCAAGCTTGAAACTGCAGTCACGTGATCAAAATTTAATTTAAATATGATGAATATTTATGAGGAAAGTACCATCAATTTCTGGATATGTGGTATTTTTTTCATTATCAGTTATAAGTTATAAGCTTTTCCGACAGTCTGGTATTTTGTTTATTGTCAGTTATAAATAAGGGTAATAACAAAATTACCGAACTCCGAGTTGTTATTATCAGTTATAAGTTATAAGCTTTACCGACAGTCTGGTATTTTGTTTATTATCAGTTATAAGTTATAAGCTTTACCGACAGTCTGGTATTTTTTAATATCAGTTATAAGTTATAAGCTTTACCGACAGTCTGGTATTTTTGTTATTATCAGTTATAAGTTATAAGCTTTACCGACAGTCTGGTATTTTTGTTATTATCAGTTATAAGTTATAAGCTTTACCGACAGTCTGGTATTTTTTAATATCAGTTATAAGTTATAAGCTTTACCGACAGTCTGGTATTTTTGTTATTATCAGTTATAAGTTATAAGCTTTACCGACAGTCTGGTATTTTTTATTATCAGTTATAAGTTATAATCTTTACCGACAGTCTGGTATTTTTTGTTTTTCCATGATTATAAGGAAGTACAAAATAATTGGCATGATTCCCTTGACAAAAATGCTGGAATATGGCACTATAAAAACGAATGTTGAGATTATTAAAGTCGATCCCCTTAAGCTGCATGACTTTGCATTACTTTGTTTACGTTTTGTTTTACCGTCTATATTTTATTTACTGTTCCAATACTGCTGTGTTGTTTGTCAGCCGACCTTCGGGTGTGCCCTGGTATGTGGATGCACTGGTATAGAAATACATAAAAGCTTTTATGCTACGGAGTAAAATCGCTTCGAATTTTGATTGGCGGGATGGATAAAATACAGTACTAGCCCGTAGGACGAGGTGTAAAAAGCTGCATTGTATTAGCATACTCCTTGCACATAAAATATAACTTGCACCAGCGTATAATGAATCACAACGATATTAAGAGTGGTCGTTCATGATAGCATAAATTAATCCTTCAATTGAACGATCTTCCCGATTACATGTACATGTCCTATTTGGAATCAATGGTGACCAAATGGATCTGCTTGAAGTATATTATGTTAGTAACTATGCAATGAATCATATCCATAAAAAAACACATACGAAGGCAGGATTGTCTGTCCTTCATCGGTTTACTAGAACCTATAAAGATATGAAGCACAGGCAATATAATGGGTTAAAGAAAAGGAACAACAGGTCACAGAGTGGTCTACAAAACACTACAGAGAAAGCTTAAGATTGAACAACGCGAATCCCACAGAAAACCGTGGATGCACTCAGCTTTTTCGCGGAAGGGTAAGCGGTTCCTGCTCCACTAGTAGCACACATGGAAGATATATGTAAGTTGCTTCGCTACACGTGCAAAATAGCTTAGTTTTATTGAGTGAGTGTTGATTAATCGTAAGTTTACTTTTGTCAATTCTGTTCAGTTCAATTCAATATTTTACTAGCGTCTCACCTTCTGCATACATACAGAAATTAACACATATATACTAATGATTTATTTGTCACAGTAGACGATAATGATTTGTGTTTGTACTAGACCATCACACCGAGCTAGATTTCAATAGTACTCTGGTCCACGTGTCACGCTACTCTGAAAAATTATCCGATCAACCAATCATAACTGTGGCTTTCTTAGCAGAATAGCAACAACTGGCACAGTGGTTGTTTTAAACCGACAGAGGATCGGTCCGCTCAGGAGGCTAGAATGATAACGAGGCGATTCTGCAGAATGTATCTAAGAAAAATAGAATAATATATGTACCCTTGTCATGTAACAGAGTGTCAGATTATATTACGAATTTAGTTTGTTACACATATTTTCATTTGTTATTCAACCCTGAATGTCAGCATATATTCGGAAAACAGACGGGATATATATGTACGTTTTCGGTCTCCCTCATTTGGGCCCCAAAAAACAATAACAAGGTGGTTGACAAAAACAGAAATATTTACGCTTCACTGAATCAATATCATAATACGGAATAATAAATGTATTTTTACCAAATTAAATGCTGTTTTTAAACTTAAAACGGTTGTATGAACAAAAAAGATATTCTTTTCTTCAATAAAAAATTAAAATATACCTTTCACAAATCTACACCAACCACTCAATTCGTGCAACGGGTGCAACTATCCTCGGAAGAAACTGTTCAATGGCACAAATTATGGCAGTTACCGGACACAAATCTGCCTCGTCAGTTGCAGTATATCAACGTGTTTCATCAAAGGAAAAACAAGTTATGGGAGACATTATCACAAGTTCTGTTCGTGGAGAGCAACCATCTCAACTATCCTCAATAATGCCACCGCACAGTACTTCCCGGTTGCAACTCATGCCGCCGACACAAAACAGTTCAAGTTCAACATCACTTGTTCAAATGAGAGCCAATACACATGTTTCATCGTCGGTTACGGACGTCGTTGACATTTTGGATGTAAATTATGATGATTTATTTTGTGATTCCAGTTAATTCCGTCACAAACACCAGAACAATTCAGCAAACTCCCATGTTCCACGGCTGTACCATTACAAATTTTAACATAACAATCAACAAGTTAAAGTGTGTTAAAGTTTCCGCCTTTAAAACTTTCGAGGTCACGGGGCCACACCAAGTTTTTGCTTATTGTTAACATTTTAATTCTTGAAATTGTTTCACAAACCCGTTGTTTTGTTATGTAATATATTAATGTTATAATTTTAAAGTTTATCAAATTTACTGCATATGAAATTGTGTTGATTTAGAAATATTGAACAAGATTTTCCTTTATGAGACACCTCAGTATATAAAATATCACGTGACAAATATTTGACGTCATTGAACAAAGAATGTCAGAGGTACGAAAAGGGACATCTAGAAATACGGAAAATGAAAATAAAAGATGCAAAATATTTAATAAGGTTTTAAATATGAATTGGGACTATGTACGTGGTAAAAGAAAACAAAAGGAAAATAAAAATAAACAAACAAAAAGGAAACAAACAAAAAAAAATAAATAAAAAAAAATTACAAAAAAAATTTATACGACAGTTTGGTTCTATATTTAACAAAAAAAAATGGTTAAATCCGTAATGGAATATAGAGCATAAGCCGGGAATGTCACATTATATACCCTGTCTGATAGCGCCGAAGGGAATATAGAGCATAAGCCGGGAATGTCACATTATATACCCTGTCTGATAGCTGAATAACATATAATATTAATCGCTAAAATTTATCTGAATAACATTTCAAAAGACGTCATTAAAATATTTTACACGTCTATAAACATAAATCACAAAACCAATATCCGAAAGAGTTCTGAAATATCGGATATATCATATCAATAATAATGGAATTAATATTCTGTAATGAGTTTCGAGGCAAACCATATTCAATAGCAAGTCTTATTAGCATCTGTAAATCTGTAATCTGCACAGTAAATAAAACATTGCTAGATTGAAATAGTTTTTAAATATGGGAAATTCTTATTGTTGGTATTATTCCCTTATTGCCGTAATTAAGTGCATGATACATATGTGGAATGTGTACATGTACGATAGATCTATGAGTATATATTTGTTTTAATCTGTATTGTTGAAGACATCTTGTGTAAAACATAAATTCGGCGTACAATTTCTGATTAACTTCTAAAATAGATATGTTTTAAATTTGCATACAAATCACGAAATCATGATATTGGTTCAAGGTTGACTATTGTTCCATATTATGTCTTCAGATGGCTTTGTGTAATATTTAAATAATGATCAGATCGTATGGTAGATGGATTTATAACTTCCTGTGCAAACATTACGTATCACCACTGAAGTTGTGAGTTCGAATTCCGTTGATGCCGAGGTGTACTCGATACAACATTATGTGATAAAGTTTGTCAGTGACTTGCGACAGGCTGGTGGTTTTCTCTGGGAAGTGGCGTTAAACACCATAAACCAAACCAACCTAAATAATGATTAAGGCAATCGGCTCTCTTTTATGCATTTCATAGCTACTGCTTTTCGAAGATTAAACATTTTAAACTTAAAGATTCCTAGCAACCGCTATGTCCATATGAGGTTTGGTTTTGTACCCACACATGAAACACACTTGTATGACAGCATCATTTCACTAAGAGTTCCCTTAAAACTAGCTTAACTCCGCCACTTTTTAATGAAGTTTTTGTATCAAGTTGGAAATAGTGAGTGTTCATGTATATCGGTGTTAGGAGTATCGATTTTGTCTCTGTGTGTACGACTTACCGATTGTATTTGGAACTGTGCCGAAGGTTTTTGAACTTCTTTATTCTTTATATTGATGGCTTCTTACTAGGACATAATGCTCTTTTCTTGTGAATTTAAGTTAAAATATTCTCTCATCGGCATCGTCTGGCTGGAGTAATATGGTTCGTCTTTTATTTCGCGTGCCTTGCAATTATTTACACAGCAAGACATCAGTATATGATATATGTACTCTTTTGTACATTGGAAAAAAATATAAAAGACATGTGCACGAGTTTTAGAGACAGGGTAGAAAAGCTAGCAAATAAACTTTTGTATTTACCGACAATACACGAATATTGTGTCCATCCTGCAATGTAAAGTCCAAGACAATTGCTAAATAGTATGTAAATAGGAGAAACAAGTGTTGTTCTGACCCTTTTCAATAGTGTCGAATGCAAAGTCAAACCAATCAACAATCTTGCGTCAAAACTAAACTATTTCCCTATATGTGTCATATAAAGCATGATTTGTAGAAGTCTTGTCAAATAATTCTTTCTCGATTTTTGTGGAAATGCTCAGCAATAAAAGCAGATTTAGATTAAATTCATTCTTATAATTTTCATATACATGTAATTTTTTTTTTTTACATTTCCTCAACACATTCAAACACATTATATTAGGGGATGGTGATATTCTCTGAAACTAAATATGAGAGAGTTATCGCCATTGTAGCTGTGAAATAATTATAAGTTACACGCATATCAATAATTCTAATGTCAACATTCTTGACACTGCTATTGCACTGTGTATGTTTATGTTGTTTTTCAATTTTGCGATATAATGTGGTATTTTTGAGTGAATGTGAATCTATGCAGGCGTTTGTTTATATGTATATGTATTGCCGTTGGAAATCCAGTTATCAAGAAGGGATGGTTGGGATACCATTAAATGGTTTAACACCGCCATATTGTTGTGTCTGTCCCGAGCCAATACATGGGTTCCTAATGTCATATGTTGTTGTTGTTGTTGTTAATTGAAAGGTGATTATTCGTTTTGTTGATATTGGTGGAATTGATGACCATCTCTGTTTAAACTTTCTTTTCACATTTCTTGCTTTATTTTTTCAGATTAATTTTCATCGTTGGAACTTTGATGATGACGTTTTCAAATGCCTGTAAGTAATTTACTATAGTTAATTTAAACACATTCACTTGATATGCTCCTGTTGCACAAAACTTAAAAACTAATGCAATATTTAAATAGTCATTAATGCTGATTGTTGCCAGAAATATGACCGTAGGCTTTTAAATAATTTCTGCAAAATTAGAAATAGAAAATGTTATTAAATTTTTGTACAACTTAAAGCCTTAACTCTACTTGATTTGTAATGCACCAAATTAATATCACGGAGATCTACATGCGTTCCGTCAACGCTCCACTGATTAATATCATATAAAACCGTAAACTAGAAATGTATATGAAAAATTTATTAATTAATAACAGAAATCTTAGAAAGTCATTTATCTCGAAGTTAATAAATTAAATTTGTATTGTTTTTTTTTGTTTTCTTTTCATTTTTAATAAACCAACCGTGTTTTAAAAGCCAAAGAGATACATAACTATTTAACATTTTAATTGGTTTTTAACAGCATGCGAAAATGGCATTGCTTTGAAATAAAAGGATTCTTACGAGAGAAAATTATATTTATGTTGTCATTACTGCCACTGCGTCAATACATCTGATGATGGATTATTAGTCTGACCAATATAGTCAGTGCTTCGGCACTGATATGGTGTATCAGATATATCTATGTTTGAACTTACCTTTCCTAAATGATGCAATTTGATGAAAACTAGGGTAAACATCTATCAGACAAAGGTAATGTTATTCTGTATAGGTCATCTTGTTTACCTGCTCCTCAAAACTGTCAATGTATGTGTCTTTCCAGTCTGTTAACAAAATGAGCTATCAGAAGCCGTAAATTGAAGAAGGACAGACAATACAATGATCAAGAAAAAAAGGAAAAACGATGATCTACAAAACGTTACACTAAAACATATATTTTTCGTCTTTAGTATAATTTTGCTTTTATTCTTATGCATGTTTATAATAAAAATGAAAATAAAGTTTAATCAATGATGGTTAGGCATTGCTCAACATAACCTACAACATCCTTCATAATGAAGCAAATGACAAACACGGGTGAGAATAAATGTTCTCTTCTGAGTTGCACAATCTGTTTTAACCCGCTTACAATATCATTATTGAATGCTAGATAGACAATGGTACAATTATTGCGAAATAATCAATCGCATCGACGATCCATATAAAAAAAAGGAATGACATTGCATCGCCTAAGATAATTAAATATCGTTTCTTACGAACGCACGTCAACTTAAGAAAAGAATAGGTAAACGTTGATGGTAAACAATTCAACCAATATCATCAAAACGAACAACCTTATATCACTTCAAATAACTACACCCCTAAAATACTACGACATTCGGCGTTGGAAATCTCAAAAATGAATAACAAGAATAGACAAAATATACAGTGGTAGCAGTTGCATAACATTTATTTTGCACGAGCATTAGAAACAGGAAGACAAGCGAACCTCTAATGAGCTTTTCTTTATGTTTCGAGGCAAGTACTAATGCATTTTATATTTACCGACAATGTACGTATCTATATTGTGTTAAAACTGCAATGACTTGTATTCGCAGAATTCTTAAATTTGAACACAAAAAGGCAAACACGTGTGACATCCATTTGGGTGTATTCGGGGCGTTCCCTGTTCGAACAACGTCTTATACGCTTCGCTCTACAAATGACACAGGGTACCAGAAGACCATATGCTTCTAGGTATACGTACACAGCCACGGTTTATTATACATTCACGTACACCTTTATGTAATCATTACATGTAATGATTGCAGTACACACATTAACATCAACAGTATAATGCTAGTGTTATATGTCTACATACCCGTCCAATCTTTGTGCTAATGTAATGATTGCAATACACACATCAACATCAACAGTATACTGCTAGTGTTATATGTTTACATACCCGTCCAATCTTTGTGATAATGTAATGATTGCAGTACACACATCAACATCAACAGTATAATGCTAGTGTTGTATGTCTACATACCCGTCCAATCTTTGTGATAATGTAATGATTGCAGTACACACATCAACATCAACAGTATAATGCTAGTGTTGTATGTCTACATACCCGTCCAATCTTTGTGATAATGTAATGATTGCAGTACACACATCAACATCAACAATATACTGCTAGTGTTGTATGTCTACATACCCGTCCAATCTTTGTGCAAATGTAATGATTGCAGTACACACATCAACATCAACAATATACTGCTAGTGTTGTATGTCTACATACCCGTCCAATCTTTGTGATAATGTAATGATTGCAGTACACACATCAACATCAACAATATACTGCTAGTGTTGTATGTCTACATACCCGTCCAATCTTTGTGATAATGTAATGATTGCAGTACACACATCAACATCAACAGTATAATGCTAGTGTTGTATGTCTACATACCCGTCCAATCTTTGTGCTAATGTAATGATTGCAGTACACACATCAACATCAACAATATACTGCTAGTGTTGTATGTCTACATACTCGTCCAATCTTTGTGATAATGTAATGATTGCAGTACACACATTAGCATCAACAGTATAATGCTAGTGTTGTATGTCTACATACCCGTCCAATCTTTGTGATAATGTAATGTGCAGTTATGATATATGTTTTATAATCACAGTCAATTATAGTAAAACAAACAACTACATTACCAGAATTTTAATAGTGTCTTCCCTTTTTTCAGCCTTTCCATGGTTAATCATTCCCGCATTCAGTCTGTTTTCTGTAGCTGGATGTGTCATTATGTTAACAAATTTACAAATATCTAACTTGTTTGGTGAGCGACGATACACAGTCATGTCTACTCTGATTGGTGGTTATCATGCTAGTGCTGTACTGTTTCTTTGTATTAAGGTGAGCATTTCCTCTTAATAGTACAAAGTTTATGTTGTATCCACCAACTAATGGCCTATCATATGCTTGTTGTATGCATTTCCATTTGTTTTGTCGATTTGGTATGCCACACGTTATTCCCAAAAATGCGAAATGCCTGGAATTTCGCACCGCGTCGGAAATTTAAGCTTAAATCGAAATTTGGTATGCCAGGTTTTCTGAGTACAAATGTATTTCGCATAAAACTCCCAGTTTCCTTGTGAGCAAACGGGTATTTCTTATTTTTGTGAGTAGGTTTACTGGTAGTTGAATCCGAGAATATCATAATTCATAAGTAACCACCTCGCTAACTTTGCAAAGCAATGAACAAATTGAATAGTCGTATCCTTAGCCAAATACGAATCTTTACCTTATTTATTGAGCGTTGATATCGAAGATATCACGGAATCTAAAAAAAAATAATATGACCGCCATGATATAACTAAATTATATTGACAATGAGGTTAAACACCAATAACATCACACGCACTGCTAAGCCAAGATACAATGGAAATCTGTGGAAGCAATGCGAAAATCATAAACTGTATCAACTAAGAAGAGTTTGAAGATACCAAAGGGCCAATCACAATTAAAACACTAAAACAGATCAAGCTATATAATAAAAACAAGGCTGCACTAGAATATAAAATGAATTATAACTAAATTTAGCCTGCACTGTTACTAATTGATCAGTCAAAATCCATTGGGTTATGGCTATGACGTTTAACATAACTTTCAACAATATGTCAGCTATTTCGTGGTGCATGGTCAGTTGTATTAATAAAGGAAACCGGAGTAGACGGAGAAAACCACCGGCCAGCCGCAAGTCACTGTCCAATTTTATCACATAATGTTGTATCGAGTGCACCTCGCCATTAGCGGGATTCGAACTTCAGCGGTGATAGGCACTGATTGCACAGGCAGTTCTAAATCCAACTACTATACGACGGCCTCCCTCTTGCATTGGATGGATTGCTTTTTGCTATATACCGTCACTGACCAATATAAATATATATTTAGCATTTCTGGTACATCTTTCACGTCTTACCTGTTGAGCTTGGGGAAACTAGGTGTAATTCACTTGTATGCACCAATCTTGATATGCATAGCCATAGGATATTGTTATATCGTTGTAAGACTTCTAAGTCTTACTGTTTTCTAGATTAATTAACTGACAGACATATTACTTAGTTTGAGCATTTAAACTGTCTTAGTGACATGTTGTAACATTATACTTTGACTTTGGATGAGGTTAATACCACGATATATCAACCCCAGAGATCTGATTATCACCGAGGCCATCGTGGGGCGGATCTCTGGGGTTGATAAATCGTGGTATTAACTGAAATCCAAAGTCATCAATAGTTTTATTATATGAATAAATCCGAAGTTAGTGATATTTTTTTTTTCACTGTAATAGTCATCACAAAAAAAATGCGGTTCCCCAAGGTAATACTTGAGCGATCCTCTTATCCAGCTGTGACTTTCACCGGAAGATGAATAACATTCAAAACAAACAAAATGTCGCGAAAAGGAAAACAACGTGAGGTAGACATAAAACAAGAAGATGTAAAACAAGCTGTTCTTAGGAAAACGCTGATTGGATAGCAAAACCGCTTCTTTAAATATCGACCAATCAGAGAATACATTTTCAAAATAAGCAACCTGGACTTTCCCTATTACTATTTTTGGTTACACGCTACAGTGTTCAAAAGTAATGTTAACCGCGCGTGCACTTTTGAGCGGTGGTCATCACATTTTGAAATGGAGAGTGAAGTAGTGTTTTGTCCAATCAGAATCTAGGATATTTATAGTCATATAACAATATACAATTATTGACTTTGGAATAGGTTGCTATCTGGATTTATCAACCTGAAAAAATGTAATATTCACCGAGCCGCAGACGAGGTGAATGTACGTTTTTAAAGGTTGATAAACCAGATAGCAACCTATTCCAAAGTCAATAATTGTTTTATTCCGTGAAAATGTTTTATTGTTATCTACTCACAAATTCATTGTCATACCAATGAAATATCACAATTTTGGAGCAGCGTTTGTTTATGATTCAGCCGAAAAAACAAATGTTAGACGCAATCCCATTGGTTATTGAACAACGAAAGAACAAATTTGATAGGATAGTAAAAGTCCGGTTTCCCCAAATCTATTGTTTTGCCTTGCGAGGGTGATATCACTTTCCGGATACCTGACAGGATCTATTTTTAGCCGAGAGGGTGATATCGCAAGTACTCAGAACCTCTTAATCAGTTTTACGTCAATCATATGCAAGCTAAATTACAAAGTCATGTAATAATAAATTATGTTGCATGTTTCTTTTTTAGGTTGTGCACTAATCTTACGTTTTGCATTAATGTAGATTCCCATCTTTACAGAATATATATATCTAAATTATGTATTCCGATTACTCGCTATTCCGGTTTACTCTATGCTCCGGGTAACTCAAGACTCCGGTTTTCATATGAATTTTTTTTTCTATGACATATCGAATGCAGGTGATTTTCGTTGTTTATCAAAGTACATGTAGGTGATCAATTTTGCGATAACTTTTGCGGAATGTCGACGAGTCTGTCCGGACTCAATGTTATTGACAAATCACAATGGTTGTCAGTGACTGCCGAAATTCTTCATTGTATTTCGGGATAATCTGGCTTCTTCACTGCTATAATAATTGAAACTACTGATGAAATCCATTGCATTTCTCATGGTAGTACTCTTTTCCCCACAAAAAACTGAATCCACGCTATAACTGAAATATTGTTGAACAATTATAGTCCATAGTATGAATTATTTCTACGAATGCAGTATAATGACCATTACAAATTGTCTATTTGTATGGCAAAGAACGTATCTCTATTATTAATATTGTTCTTACATTTCAGTCTATGAATGACCTACAAACATCTTTTATGTTCATGACAATGGGTGTAGTGCCAATTTTAGTCTCGACGATTGCTTTTTTGCCAAAAACTAAAGTTCCATGGCCACTTCCTGCGGACTACGGAGACGGAAGAACAGTAGCAATGGGAAATTCCTCAACACGACACCGAACACCTGCGTCAGAAGGTACGAATTGATTAAGACCACAACTCACCAATATTAAGCTTAATTATCCATTTTGATAGTGAATGTCGCCATAATAGTGCTTCATTTTGTTCTCAGAACATTGGATCAACATAAACAAACAGTAATTATCAAATACCCCAATAATTCAGAACATGTAGAATTGGAAAATGTACTATCCGAGTAACTCTGTCATGAATATTCAAATATATGATAAATACGGGTTATGACCCTTTTCTACCAATCGGATTGCTAGTTTAATTTTAAATCATAACTCTTTTATTATCTCCTAAGCGCCATTTTCATTGGACGACAAAGGTAATGACATAGGGTCACTTGCATGTAATGTGGTCTCTTAAGATTGCACCCGCCGCTACATATTATCAGTAGTAGGGGGGGGGGGGGGGGAGTAAGAGATGTGATAATAATCAAATTTTAATAGTTAGACAAACAATTGTGGCGGGGTTTTGTATATTGATAAAGAATGCTGCTATAAGTTTTAGTTATCTCTGCTATGTGTCTTTCGCTACAATATTGGTACTCTACACTACTCAATCAGCAGCAGTGATATTTGTTGTTGTGTACTGAATGCGTAGTTCCGTCTGTAAGAAGACCCACTCTAGTAAAACGACAAAACTTAATTAATTGTTTGATTTAATCGTTTTTACTATTGATTTTATCATGTACACCGTTTGATAATGCCAAACAGTCTAAATACAAAATCGTATTTATACTAAAACCTATTATGCCAGTTGTCTACGTGCTGGAAATCTAAATATTGAATGCCAAGTGTTTGTATCTGTTGAGTCTTCAAATTACAGCTTTAAAACTGAAAAAAAAAATATATGTATTAATTTTAACAATAGTATATTTTTCAGTAATTTATAGTTTTATCTTTGATCTCACCCGCTTATATTTTCGGTATCAACAGGTTGACTCAGATGCTGAAATTATCGGTCAGTATGACGTCAAACACATCATGACGTTACCAATAAACAATAACGTCAGTTTTGGATATTAAGACTTTCACTATCAGTAGTATCACAGCTCGTTCTATCGGACTCGCAGTGATACTAGCAATAATGTCTCTCTCGATCTTCATAACTGCGGTTATTCTATATACCTCGTGCTAACAAAACAAACTTATTTACAGCGTCGTCTATTAAAGAACAGGGCATCTTAAAAATAAATATGACATACTTAAATTTCATCTACCTCCAACATTGCTGATTGTTAAAAACGACAATATAATTCCCATTATAATGCAATTTAATATCTCATATTTAATTTTGATCAAAATTAAGTGGTATTGGTAACTTATTAGAACTATGTTTAATAAAAACCCATATAAAACATGATGTTTTATATCGTAATACGATTGGTTTTTTTTTTTTCTTTCTTCAAATTTTAAACATCAGCAAATAAGATCAGATGAAACCAATAGAAGTAATGACAAAATGTCAATATGAAGTCTGCGTTTCTAACAGACTTTTTACATGAAAGGTCAACTACTTAGCTGATCAAATTTTAAAATCACACATGTGTGTTAATGCATATTGCTAACTTTGACATTTGTGTCTTTGTCACGCATTCCATCTTAACACAATCAGTTTCTATTCAACGGATGTCTCTGATAAATACACAATAATTCAATTTCAATTTGTTTACATGTCATTTTCATTTAACGCTTGCTTACACTTGTCAAGTCGTCTCGTAAAACCTCACAGATTAAAGCTACATGACTTGTCTTCAAAATCAATTTACATCAGATACAAATGTTTTATTTGATTTTCTCAACACTTTATACCAATCAATTCCTCTTTGTTTTGATTTGTTCTGTTATTGAGGGGAATTGAAACAATTGTCTTCTTATTGGCGAAAGGCATTTCTCTTAAAAAATAAAAGTCTGTCTCAAGTCTCTATAATAAATGTATTTTCACTGTCGAATTGATCAACATTGCATGGAAAGGATATATTTGCTTAAACAAAAACGGTTCTCTAACTGTGATTCCATCTTTGATGACTACGTACAACTACCGACAGGTTGGTATCGACAACATAAGATTTGGAACAACAATATTTTGATACATGTATCTATATCAGCACCAACTGTGGTCTCCTCATTTCAAACTGTTGTTATACTATTGCGAGGAGGATTTCAATTATAAGTTTCTGAAAAACAACAAAAACAAACATTACCACTGTCATTAATTTAACCTTACGAGTATGTGTCGTGATTGCCTCTCAGAATCTTGTTATCATCATCAGAGGAAGGCCATCCTTTTATATAATTGTATTCCTCGAGGTTTCGTCAGTATTAGTTTATGTTGTTGTCTTATGTTTGGGTGTGATAGGAATTATTTGTTTTCGTGTTGAATTTCGACATGTAGTTTTTATTTCGTGAACACGCATCTACTACTAATATATCCCTGTCACAATCAAGTTTAACTTAACCACACTACGGGCACAAACATATCCGTTTCTGGAAATTGATACACAATTTGTCGGTGCCGTGCAATTTACATACATCATGTATCATTCCTGAAAGTCATATTCTGCTATGATAGTTGACTATTAATCTCTAAAGGTAGCATCCGCCCAGTATTCAGTGCTTTGACACTGATATAATATACTATATATTAGATATATCAAGTTTTGAAATGTAGAGTTCCTAAATAATGTAGTTATTATTAAAAGTCACTCAGGCAAAGGTAACATTAGCCGGTTCTGGCAATCGTGCCTTGACACTTTTATTCAACGGGCTTTACAATATTGAACATCACGACAAACGTGTTTGGGGAAAGCAGAAATTTGCAATTTCGCATATCGACTTTCTGTGGTTGTTTGCTTTGAACAATGTTCTGTTCTGTTTTTTTGGTTATGTTTGTTAATTATTCCTACTGGTTTTGGTTTGTCTATCAATATTGCTATGTAGTAAGCTATATTGTCTACGTAATGATAAACACGAATATTGGATGTCAGAAACATACTTTGTTTACACATATACAATATCGTTATTACATATTTGACCTTGGTAGAGGAGACTTAAATGGCCACTGTGAAGTTTGCTTTGGAGAACAAATTGGAGAGTAGACCATTTAGCCGTCTTCAAAATTATTCCTTTCAACAAACTGTAGCCGTACGATGTCTTAGAATGATTAGAAACCATATTAGTGTAGAAAACGCTTAAGGCGATCGATGGTTCCACTAGAAAAACAAAGATATATGTATATAAGTATATATGTACCATCTACACACGCTTAGACACATGTCTTATGTCTATCTCTAGATTATCCTTACGAGACAAGGTTACACTTCGATCATTGAAGCTCCATTTTTAAGGAGCGGATGTGGTCGAGTGGAGAAGGGCGCTGGACTTAAGGCTAAGCGATTGGTGCTGCAGTGTATTAGTGGTGTGAGTTCAAATCCCATCGAGGGAAGAACAACAAAAATTTAACAGCTCAAAAATCTAATTCTAACACTGTTTGGTTTAATTTTCATACGTATATATATATATATATATATAAACGTCTAAAATGGTTTGTAAAACAACACCAAGTACACAAAACAAAGTGATAAAGAATTAGACACTTCGTAGAATGACAAAATTTTCGTCCCACCGAGGGACTTTATCAATGTCTAATTAAATAAAATCTCGAAACAATATGGCGACTTTTCAAATTTCAAAAAAGTTTTTGACGGTCCATGTACGGCACAAAAGAACCAGAAGATGCACATATGAAACTACATGCATAAAAGAATGGAAATCCTACATATAAATTAATAAAAGTACAATAACAATAATATAAATATACAATAGGGCTACACATTTAAATAAATGTTAAATTAGAAATAAAAATAAATATAAAAATGAGACATTATTGGTAAATGTATCAAATAGCACTGTCAAAATATTGTTGAAAACGGTATGATACCCAAACTCATTCAAAAAAACGGCCCGCCACAGTGTGGAATATATACTTTGGGCCAATAGAGCAAACTGTATGTCCTAATACGACTGGAGGAGATCAACACGAATAGGAGTCAAGAGAGGATATTACTTTTTCTCATTGATTCCATTCGGTGATAAGGTCTTAAGTTTTCTAATCCAGAAGCTTTCCCTTTCCTGTCTGCTTTTATCATCCCACTTGGGGTTATGGTCAATTATGGTGACCTTCAGTTTGCCGAAAGAATCATGGTGGCCCGTCGATCTGAGATGTCTGCTGAGTGGAAGGTCAGGTTTGCAATTTGCATCGCTTCTGTGGCCATTCAAGCGTTTACTAAGTTGTTGTTTAGTTTCTCCGATGTATTGAAGACTACAAATTGCACATTCCAGGAGGTAGATAATATTTTCTGTCTTGCAGTTGGCATTGCAGTATATGATGAATTTTTCTCCTGTATGTGTGCTGCTGAATTTTTGTGTGCATTGGATGTTTTTGCACGTCATACATCGTCTCGAATCACATTTTTGGTCCCAGGCCTCTCGACATGCTTCGATACCGTCATTATGTGGGATGTTAGTGTATAATGACGTAACGTCCATCGAAACAAGAATGGTCCCCTTCCTCCCACATAATGACGGTATCGAAGCATGTCGAGAGGCCTGGGACCAAAGAGCCGTGAAAGAACCACCAACGGAATGTCTTGTCCAGTTGCTCACATTGGTACTGAAGCATAACAATTTTACATTTAATGGAGAGCATTTTTTACAAATCAACGGAACAGCTATGGGAACAAAGATGGCACCTTCATACGCCAACATCTTCATGGGGAAGCTTGAAAAACTTATCATACAATCTGCACCTCACAAGCCACTTTCCTGGTTTCGTTTCATAGACGACGTTGACATGAAGTGGACCGAGTCGGAAGAAAACCTCAATCGTTTCTTTGACCACGCCAACAATGTTCACCCCACTATAAAATTCACACATGAAACATCTAGAAATAACATCTCCTTTCTGGATACTTACACCACCTGTGAAAATGGTATTATGTCAACTGACATATACAACAAACCGACAGATAAACATCAGTACCTGTCCCCACAGAGTTGTCATCCTAAACATTGCACCAAAAGTATTCCGTACAGCCAAGCTCTCCGAATCAAACGCATCTGCTCCAACGAACAAACCACCAAAAAACGGCTTGGGGAACTGAAATGTCATCTAAAAAAGAGGGGTTACAACAATGCGAGCATTAACCATTGTTTTAACAAAGCAAGTGGTATTGACAGAAAAGACCTCATCCAATATAAAGAAAAGAACGCGAACAACAGAGTGCCATTTGTCATTACATACCATCCTGCGCTCAGTAATTTATCCAGCATCGTTCGTGAGCACTGGACAACCATACAAAAACACCCAGAACTGTGTAAAATCTTCAAAGAACCACCCGTCTTGGCCTTCAGGAAACCCCAAAGTTTGAAAGACATCTTGGTGAGAGCTGACATCTCCCCTCGATCTGCCTACAATGGTCAGTGTCAAAAATGTGATTCGAGACGATGTATGACGTGCAAAAACATCCAATGCACACAAAAATTCAGCAGCACACATACAGGAGAAAAATTCATCATATACTGCAATGCCAACTGCAAGACAGAAAATATTATCTACCTCCTGGAATGTGCAATTTGTAGTCTTCAATACATCGGAGAAACTAAACAACAACTTAGTAAACGCTTGAATGGCCACAGAAGCGATGCAAATTGCAAACCTGACCTTCCACTCAGCAGACATCTCAGATCGACGGGCCACCATGATTCTTTCGGCAAACTGAAGGTCACCATAATTGACCATAACCCCAAGTGGGATGATAAAAGCAGACAGGAAAGGGAAAGCTTCTGGATTAGAAAACTTAAGACCTTATCACCGAATGGAATCAATGAGAAAAAGTAATATCCTCTCTTGACTCCTATTCGTGTTGATCTCCTCCAGTCGTATTAGGACATACAGTTTGCTCTATTGGCCCAAAGTATATATTCCACACTGTGGCGGGCCGTTTTTTTGAATGAGTTTGGGTATCATACCGTTTTCAACAATATTTTGACAGTGCTATTTGATACATTTACCAATAATGTCTCATTTTTATATTTATTTTTATTTCTAATTTAACATTTATTTAAATGTGTAGCCCTATTGTATATTTATATTATTGTTATTGTAGTTTTATTAATTTATATGTAGGATTTCCATTCTTTTATGCATGTAGTTTCATATGTGCATCTTCTGGTTCTTTTGTGCCGTACATGGACCGTCAAAAACTTTTTTGAAATTTGAAAAGTCGCCATATTGTTTCGAGATTTTATTTAATTAGACATTGATAAAGTCCCTCGGTGGGACGAAAATTTTGTCATTCTACGAAGTGTTTAATTCTTTATCACTTTGTTTTGTGTACTTGGTGTTGTTTTACAAACCATTTTAGACGTTTATAATTGTTTTACTTGTATAGTATCGTTATACCGTAACGATCCAACACCCCGTAAGATTGATCGTTGACTGGTTTTTCAGACGTTGTATATATATATATATATATATTTTTGTTACATTTTAACATCTTTTTTTTATATCGATGTGCTAACATTTTAGACGTTTATATATATACGTCTGAAAATTAAACCAAACAGTGTTAGAAATATATGTTTGAGCTGTCAAATTGTTGTTCTTCCCTCGACGGGATTTGAACTCACACCACTGATACACTGCAGCACCATTCGCTTAGCCTTACGTCCAGCGCCCTAGACCACTCGACCACATCCACTCCCTATTATTTATATATTTATATATTACAGATAAATACTTTATTTAATATTTAGCTTGGTTCCTAGACGGAATATTTTTTGTCGACCAGAAATTGTTACACCCGATAAATTTTATGACATAGTTTTAAATTCAAACATCAAGGTTACTGATAAACACAAAATACGTGAAGTTTGTTCATGCTGTTATCGCGTTTTGTATGATAACGTCCGCTTTGTACAAGACCAACATGCTTAGTGGATTAGTAATAGTGCTAGCTTACCAAAACAACTGTCAGTGGGGATATGTTATCATGGTTCCGAGACACTAGTTTTTGTTGTTACTCCTTAACGATGCATACTAAGCGATGAATCAGCCAATACACATTTCATCGTCCTTGGTCATGTCCGACCCGAACATTAATCCACTTTCGAGTGGTAAATTTAACACTGACACTACCAAAGCTATTTCCTTGAAAAGAACTTTAACTTGATTATGGATACAATATAACGGAGCTCGTTCACAAAATTATGCGCATCGAAGCTCTCATTGTAATTATGATCATACACTAAGCGCTAGCAAAAACAAAAAACAAAAACAAAAACAACAAATCTATAACAATAAAAAAAAAATTAACAAAAACAAAATTAAACAAAGCAAAAAAAAATAAATACAATAAAATAAATTTAACAGAACAACCATCTTGCACATAATTCTAAATTTAAAGTAATTCCAGGACACCTTGATTAGGTGTATATTTACGATGCGAAGATATTTATATATGTTTTCTTTGTTTGTAGAATAAATCATTAATATATATATATTAAATTTGGTGTTACATGTTTAAAATTTAATTACATTTTTAAAGATTAAAATGTATCTCTTTTGTTTTCAATTTACAGATGGACGTAAATGTTGCCTTAACTTAATGACATTTAAAGCCTCCGCCTTATCATCAATATTTATTTGGTCAGTTATATGGTTTAGTATATATCAACTACGATCTTTTACATACGATAGTAACGTACGACTTATGCTTATTACATATGGGACACATAAAGACGAAGGTATGGTCTACATATATGACATAGGATTTTAGGGTATTTTTTTATCATAGTAATAAACACGTTGAATTTGTCCATAAAGTTATGATATACACAATGGGATTTACTTACATTTTTATATTATAGCAAACACACCATGCATTTGGTCTGTGAAGATATGATGTACAGATGGAATTTTGTCTAATCCTTACCATAACAAACACACAATCTATTTGTCGATGAAGAAAAGTTTGAAGGTACCAAATTGATAATGAGAAACCGCAAGTCGAAAAAGTACAAACAATGAAATTTAGAAAAAGAGAAGGTAAAAACATCTAAAGAAAGATCAACAAAACACTACACATGAAACCAAAGTTGAGCAACACAAATCATCAAAAGAACCGGAAATGAACTCAGGGATGCGTTCAATATCGTAGCAGCTAGTCTAGCTGCTAGGTATAATAGCAATAACGTTATTGAACGATTAGCTACGTAGCAGTGCTAGCAAATATGGCGCCAATCATATGGAATATATTTTTCTTGGAACATTTTAGCTAATTGTATTTGTCTAGTTACCTTAATAGATTATCTTCCGTATTAAAAGCGTTGCCACTTCCTGCAATGCCACTATTTTTACCTTACGAAATTAAATTTAGTCTTAGCCACCATCTTGGATTCAAAAGCTAGCAGACATTTTTAAGCTAGCTAGAGCTATGTAGTGCCTAAGCTAGTCTTCCTTTCAATAGGATTTTTCGTAGCACAACCTAGCAGCTACGATGTTGAACGCACCCCTGGTGCTCATGAGGGGTAAGCAGTTCCCGTTTCACTAGTGACATCCGTATGATCCACATAGTATGGGACTTTTTAATCCGTTGACTTTGAGCGTGCCTGATGAAGCTTAGTCTACAAACGCGTCATTCGCTTTACATTTGACAACTACGATTTTCCTACAATGGTCCGGTGTTAACGTGAAGATCTAATATTAGATGGTAAAGAAGAATGTCAATCTTAAATATTCTAGTAATACATTACATGTATCAATGAACCAACGAACGGAATGGAACACCTAGGAAACATCACTTTAAATGAACAAAAATAATATCAAAATATCAGAAAAAATATATTAAAGGAGAAATATATAATTAAAACAGAAAAAAAGCAATTTAACACATGAAACAATATTATTTAACAGATGTTAGAATATACTTGTTTTACAACTAAAAGATCTACATTTCTGTAATGTCAATGCCCACCATAACATAACGTGAATAACCATATGAGTACAATTATACTAAGAGTCTACCGTATAGTACATACAACATCAATTTGTTCTTTGGAAACCTTATATATATAGATAGATATATTTCGAGAGAGAATCTAAAATAATAAATCAATATAATTTTAATGAAGACAGATCGGTCTCATCATGGAAAATTGTGCATATAAGTTTAAGTGACCTTTTTAAAATCTGAAAGGGAAAAATCCTGTCTAAATGATTTCCAAACATAATTTTTGGGGGTAGGTTTATAATATATGGAATATCGTCTCTTTAATCAATTTTACAGCTATATCGCAACTATCAACTTATTGGTGAAGGATGCAAGCGTTATCAGATGTAAGAAGAGTTTGACGATATCAAAAGGGTAATCAGAATTCGTATATCGAAGAAGAACAGACAACACAATGGCCAAAAGAAAAAGTACAAAAGGACAAACAGCGATCTACAAAACATACACATAAAACTAAAGATCGAGTTACACGAACCCCAATAGAAACCAGGTGTGAACTCAGGTGCTCCGGAAGGGTAAGCATTTCCTGTTCCACTAGTGGCACCCGTCGTGTAACGAATGGTCCGGTATCGGTGAAACCACGTTGCAAGTCTATTGAGTGTTGCTGTTTCTATGTTATTATTACATGTGAACAGTTTGTTGTTTTTTATGTGATTGCTACACGTGAATTGTTTTGTTGTTTTTTATGTGATTGCTACACATGAATTGTTTTTGTTGTTTTTTATGTGATTGCTACACGTGAATTGTTTTGTTGTTTTTTATGTGATTGCTACACGTGAATTGTTTTTGTTGTTTTTTATGTGATTGCTACACGTGAATTGTTTTGTTGTTTTTTATGTGATTGCTACACGTGAATTGTTTTTGTTGTTTTCAGTAAACAAATACAGCGAATTATTTGCAGCAGTTCAGATACTATCATTACCAGTTGGTCCTTTAATTGGATTACTTGTTGACTGGAAACGTAAACAATCATTCGGTATGTTATCAATTTATGTTAACGAATATAAAGCCGTCTCTTAACTCTGTGTACTTTTAGCCAATTGAAAGGCTCATTAGATAGACGTCTTGTCCACAGCTGCAGTAAAATGAATTTCCATTGATTGTTATGATGAACCAATAACGCTTTATTGTAAGACACAGGTTTAAGTTATCTTTTTGTTGTTGTCTGAATGTTTTCTTTCGACCATTAAATTTCTTTATGTATTAATTCTAAGCAATGTAAAACAGTCAGGTATTTGTACCTATATTGACATGTATGCTGTTTTTCTCCAAATTTGAACCGTAATTGTGTTGCTACAATTGAATAGTGCAAGTAAATTTGAGGACAGGGAGCGGATATAATCCAAGAGTAACAAAAACACCAGGTTACAAACACCACGTGATATTTCACAGCAAATATAATACCAGTGAAAATAAATGCTGATGTAGAACATACGGAGCAAACTCTCACAATCAGGCCTTGTAAACACACAGAGACTCACGCAAAAATCACGACATATGACGTTAGAAATCCACGTCCTGGCCTGTGACGTTGAATGTATTATTTCCCCCTTTCCCATTACACGGACACGAATACAAAATATCTTCTTAGACAATAGTAGACAAATGTATTAAAATATTTAGTGATATTTAACATATCATTGCTTAGTCAACGTCCTAACTAAAATCAGTTTAAACGGACCTACATGGTTGCCATTGTAGATAAATTAGAAAAAAAACACGACGATGAAGAAGAAAATAAGACTCGCAGGTGTTTTTTGTAGTTGATCGAAAGAAGTAACTTAGTCTATCTTAATGGTTTAGTTTAGGTTTTCACTTTTACCTTCGAACTTCATTAATTAGTAATGATAATAAAAATGTCGTACGGTGATTATTTCTCTTTTTACACAGATCAAAAGACTATCGGATTTTTCTTTATAAAATAATTAATTAAAAGAAGTAACACAGATTATGTTTATTAGCTTTGTAAAAGATTTTTCATTTTTCATTCTCACTTAATTAAATATATAATATACGTATATTGTCAGAAAAATGAAATTTATATGTACGAGATTTACAAACAGGTCTTTTTGTATGCTTCGTAACGAGTATAAATAAATCGTATGTTTTACCGACCATGTACGCATATATTGTTTATTCTCTGCAATGTCAGACAGAAGAAAAACTTCAAAACAACTGGCCAAACTTTCATAAAAAGAACTGTAAACAAGCGTCGTACATTCTAATCGTTTTCAATGATGTCATAGATCATGTCCGCGCTTATACTGTTACCGTTCGCTCCACATGATTCAGGTACCAGTAAAGCATTAATATGTCCACGGCTAAAATAACACTGAAGTTTATTTGATTCCATTACATGTATTAGTACATCATTCTATTGCATTGTAATAAACAAGAAGTATTGGGGCGATCATTTCTGTTGGTAAAATGGAAAACAAGAAATATCATACTGGCGGAACAATTACAAAATCAAATATCAAAATCGTAGAAAGACAAAATCGACACCCCTTGCATACAAATACACGACCACTCACTTTCTCGGCTTGGTACAGGCACTTTAATAAAAAGTGGCAGGGTGAATAACTAAACGGACACCTAGAGAATACCGAAGGGGCAATCAAAAATGGACAATCCAGAGAAACTGGCAACGTAGGGTACACAAGACGAAGAACAACTAGTTTCGTGGGCCTAACCGTACCTCTTAGTGAAATAATGCTGTCATGCAAAGACTTTACACGTGTCAGTAAATTGCCAACCCTCACATATAACCGGATGAAAAGCAGTATTATAAAGAAAGCTATAATCTTGGACATTATACATAGTATATACATATCTCTTAGATTTTATTTTGTATTTAGGCAATTTAGTAGTTATACAGATGAAGAATGTACAGTTTATAACCTTTATTACATTTGGAATTGCCTTACTAAATAACATTTTAACAACAATCCCATCGATTCAACTACAAGTTGCAGGATTTATATTACAAGCCATAGAAAGAGTAGCAGTGATGACAACTGTGTGTGCTTTTCTTACTCATGTGTAAGTTGTGTAGCTGTATAGAATAAATTAGTAATGTATATTAATGTGTTTGCTAGGCAGCCCCATTTAACTTTTTTTTAAATTAAAATTTTTATTTTTTTTAATTTTTTTTTCGCGGAGAGGGGGGCTACATATGTATGTTCTTCCCTCAAGACAGGGAATCTTTTACATGTTTTAATTCTTTTGTACATGGTATTAATTATATACAATTTCTCTGCTAATAATGGATCGGCTAGCTGTTTTTAGGATGATACTTTGTGTTAGGTAATTTGGAATATCATTAACAGTTCTAATGAGAGGATAATATTGTATTGTACGTTCTAGACAGCTGAGTGTGAATCTAGAAATAACCAATCCGTGTATCTAAATAAGTCAGTTGTACTTTTACATTTAACTAACGGAATAAAAGAGAAGGAAGAGCTGCTTTAATTAAATAAGTCCATGTACAAGAGTGTGACATGATACATTAGATGTCTATTACATCTAATTATTACTATTCAATGTTCATGTACAGTATATAGGGAATATAATTAACACCAAGTAAGAACACTCTGTGTTATACAATGGGCCTTATTACTTTAACACCTGCGCTGTAGCAAATTAGTTTTTTTAACACTTGTATCAGTTACTTGGATAAAACGTACTTTTGTTTATACCGCAGGACTGGAAATTATTTCAGGGAAATATTATTAAAGAGCTTGAACGTGCTCGCGAAACTCTCGTTCTAGTGAATACAATGTGTACAAGATTAGAGGGATAGGGCTACGGTGTTTAACGCCACGTTCAACACTATTTCAATTATATCGTGGCGGTCAGTTTTATTGGTGGAGGAATTCGGAGTAACCGGAGAAAACCACCGACCTGTCGCATGGCACTGACAGACTTTATCACATAATGTTGTATCGAGTACACCTCGTCATGAGTGGGATTGAACTGACAACGTTAGTGGTGATAGGCTCGGATTACATAGGTAGTTGTAAATCCGACTACCATACGATCACGACCACGACGGCCCCAAATGTGTAAGAAATGTGTCGATTTCATGCAAATTGACACATTCTTATAAATCACATTACAGACATTAATTATATGTTGACAAATAAATAAAATAATGTCCATACAATAAAAAAAGTAAACTTCAGAAATAGTTCTGATGGAATTCGAAAAGAAGGAATTTTAGATATGCATTGTGAATGCAATATACATTAAAACGCGACAGTTCATTTACATGGCTTAGTTTTGTAGTATTACCGTGTAATTCAAACCATAGCAGCAAGGGATTTTTGCTACTATTATCCTATTCGTGCCCACTAGATTAAAGATCTACCTTTTTATTACTCCCAATGGATCGACCTCTGCTGGTTGACTATAAGTCTCCGAGGGTATCATCCCCCAGTAGTCAGTGTTTCGGCACTAACATGGTTTATTAGATATATTTTTTATGTAAATTTACAGTTGGTAGATAATGTTAACTACGGTTAAAGGTAATGTTTGTGTTACGCGAGTTTTCTGCCTAATAATTTGTACATCATTGTCCGTTTATCATTTCTCTTTTGACAATTGTATTGTCTGTCCTTCGATTTACGGATTCTGATTACCTCATTGGAATCTTCAAGTTTTTCTCCTCCTCAGGCATATGTGATTTTAGCCGATATTGGCTATGCATCCTGTTTAAGCCCTTTAGTTTTCTTGCTTCCAAAGATTTTAAATTAAATTTGATTTTCAAATATTTTGACTTTGAGCGTTCCTCATCAAGCTTATTCCAGAAACGCGTCGTGCACATTACAATGTAAATTAGATATATTTATACTATTACTAATTGACGAGTTTCATTATCAAAAATATGTCATGAATGACCAAATAACGCAGCGCATGAGTGAGTTACAACGTTATTTGGTCATGAGTGACATATTTTTGATAAGGAAACTCGTCAATTAGTTATAGTATTTATTATATAGATAATAGAAAATGTTTCGAATCGAATGTAATATACAATGAGTTTAATTGCACTATATTATGTGTGTAGCGTAGGGATATACTTAATGTGTATCGCTTCAAAAAACATTGCGCCACCCACGACAATAAAATACATGTAATTAAAATGCTTACCTTGAAATATTATTTTAGTTAAAGTTGATCAAAATTGAAGCGTACACGAAGCCAAATAACGTCTAATCTTTACGTTTCAAACGGGAAGTCTTCATATGACGTCGACAACGAAATGGTGCGAAATATAGCGAGAGTGAAATTATCGTATTTCACTGTGAAATTATCGTTTTTATTTAACTGGGAAAATTCTGTAATTCACAGCTATCTATATAATAAACGTTTTTATTTGTATTTGGGCGTCCTTGATTTCTTTTCCATAAACACCTGAAATTTAATTAAAACTGCAACTTTTTTTTATTCTGTACTGTAATAATGATATTGTTTCATCTCTTTTCAGACATTTTCCAGCTGACCATTTTGGCAAATTAATTGGTCTCCATTTCCTTTCGTCGAGTATTCTTTGCCTTTTAAGGTTTCCGTTCCAAGCATTTATTAACACCTCCTTAAAAGGAGATCCATTTTATGTAAGTATTGAGAGCTTGAAAATCAATGCTAAAAATTACTTTAGCAATACAGTGGAACTTGTGCAATCTGACATATCAGTTTCTGACATCCAATGATATCCGACACCAATGTATGGTCCTTAAGTATTTATCCTGCAATGACAGCATTTACCGACCAATATAGCCTGCCTAATATATTTTTTGATATTGATCAGTTATAAATAGAACATTTTTTGATATTGGTCAGTTATAAATAGAACATACAAATGTAAAACGGGGCACATCGGGGGATATTGTTTTCAAATACATACATAAAATTATTTCAAATACTTTTATCATCGTCCAGTAAACGTTTATTTACGATTTAAAATTGCAGGATAAATACAATACATGTGCACTGTCGAAGCATATATATAGGTAAATATGTGTATTCGGCGCGAAACGCGGGAAAAGGCTCGGCGAAGTATATTTATTTAACACTCTTTGTATATTTAAATTCCACACGTGTTAGTTATAATATACTTACATCTACATTTAGGGTTAGAGTTAGTGTTATGGTGTTTAGCGCCACTTGCAACATCTACTTTTTGGGGTGCATTCTATTTCACAAATAATGACTATGCCTAATGATTAATTATAACCATTCAACTCTGAAACCCAAAAACGCATACATTTACACACAACCGAATCATTATTCAACCGGAAAATAAAAAACAGAGAAAATTGTAGTCGGGTAACATATCGTTAGACTGTTCCAACATCACAAACATGTATTTATAGTATGAATTTCTTGAACTTTCGTGTATTTATAAATAATTATGGGAATGTGTATCATTTATAATTGCCACATATATACTTGTGTTTTTATTGCTGTATAAACAAAATCGATGTTAAGAATGGACAAAACAAACAAGAACAAAATTAAAGTAAATGTTGACGATACCAATGGTCCAATCAGTGGTGGTAAATACAAGAAAGACAGAAAATAAATTTGCGAAGACAAACAAATAAACAAACAAAAAACAAAAACAAAAACAAAACAAAACAAAGCAAAACAAAAAATAGAAAGACGAAATAAAAAACAAAACACACTAAAGAATCCGATCCCGACTAACATCTGGGGAGGGATTCATGTATTTTAGAAGGAGAAGCAGTTGTTATACCATTAGCGGTACACCCGTCGTGCTACTCACGTTAAAAAACTGATCATAAGTCATGTTCGGTTATAAGTCATGAAAGGGAAAAGGAGGACGATATGTATGCACCTACCTAATGCTTAGTCCTAATTTTAGATTTATTTGGGAAAAAGATTTGATTGATTTTTTGTGTTTTGACGCCACTTTCAGCACTATTTCAGCTATATCATGGCGACCAGTTTTAGTGATGGAAGAAGTCGGAGTACCCGGAGAGAACCACCGTCAATGGGCAAGCAACTGGTAAGCTTTATCACTTGCGGCTGCGAGTCGAGTGCACCTTTTTTTGTAATTTACAAAGCCTGGCGCAAACCAACGCCGTATTGGTGATATGATTGTGTGAGTTGTTAGGTAATCCAACTACCTAACTCATTGAGCCACCCGGGTCCTTTGGGGAAAAGAGGGGGAAAAACCTATCGTATAGTATCGTATAGTATAGTATATATTTGATTTGTGTTTTTCAGATAAACCTGTTATTGTTGGTGTTATTACTTTTATCTTGCGGCCATCCTTTTGTGATATGGTATCACTGTAGAGTAGGACTAATCAAAGACAGTACAGCGTCTAACACAAGTAATGGTAGAGAACAATTAGTTATTACTATAGAAGATGAAAATGATAACAGTCGAAGAAGTATAATCCAGTCCTGAAATATTGTGTAGAATATTGAAATAGAAGCTCTATATTATTGAAAAGGAAAATGATAACAGTCGAAGAAGTATAATCCAGTCCTGAAATAGTGTGTAGAAGATACGTAATTAAAATATTGAAATAGAGGCTATATACTATTGAAGACGAAAATGATAACAGTGGAAGAAGTATAATCCAGTCCTGAAATATTGTGTAAAAAGTACTTAATTAAAATATTGACATAGAGGCTCTATGCTATTGAAGATGAAAATGAAAACAGCTGACGAAGCATAATCCAGTCCTGAAATATTGTGTAGAAAATACTTAATCAAAATATTGAAATAGAGGCTCTATACTATTGAAGATGAAAATGAAAACAGCTGACGAAGCATCATACAATCCTGAAATACTGTGTAGAAAATACTTATAATTAAAATATTAAAATTCAGGCTCTATATACGTACTGTACGAATATTATTGGATATCTGGTCTTAGCTACATGTAAACAATTGACAATTTTGATACTGTGCAGAAAATCCTAAATTAAAATACTTTAAAACTAGGCTCTATGCGTAACATATGATCATTTTTGGATATCTCGTCATGGCTACGTGAACACGATTGATAATTTTGGTAGATTTAGCAAACTATGAATGAACCATAGGTATACGATTTCATGAACATTTCTATTGACCGATACCAAACGGATCATTATTCGAAAACAAGCGGACAAAGAAACTGCAAAATGATATATATTGATTAATCGTGGAATTTACAGTTGACTGATACAGCGAATAATTGGAAGTGATACGGAATGTATCATACAGATATATTGATACAGTGAACGTATAATGTCATTCTTTGATTATGTAAATCAGACAACCCATTTGACAAATATAAATATATTCATGAATTTCATCACAGTCAAAGGATAATGTCGTTTACTAATATCTATATCAGAAATGTTTGTTCGAAAATATACATATCAGTTTCATAATCTTAACATATATTTCATTCATATGGGTTCTTTGGATGATACGATAGAGTTTCATGGGCGATAACTTCCGTATACCGGTCGTCAAGCATGTAACTTGACAATAGAAATCCATCATTATACCATTTCTTCATTCCAGGAACATGAATTCCCAAATAGAGGGACATTTTAAAAGATGTTTTCAGCATGAATATATACGACTTATTCTGACAAAGTTAGTATTTCATGATTTTGTTGCCATATGGTAATATTGAATGCTAGTTTTCAATCTGATGAATTTATATACATTCTGTGGAAAATGACGTTATTTCGCGCGTTATACATAGTTGTTTTTGCCTGTATTGTGTACATAAACCTTCGCTAACCACACAACTCTCAATTTTGATGTACATCTACAAGACATTCTCTACATTATATGTCAGTAGGAAAATATCGACTAAAAATTTGCTATATTCAGAGAAAAAAACATCATAAGATATTAATGTAAAGCAATGAGATGCCGATGAAACGTGGTTGTTATGCATTTAAGTATATCTTAGGGACAAAAACACTGATTTGTATATCAAGATCTATAAAGTAACAAAGAAATGGTCTTCATTCCGACAACACCAAGACATTCAGAAATACACGACAATTTAATTTTCCACATTTAAAAAACCATTTTCAACCAATTTTCATCCTAAGATATTTCGAAAAGACATATCTTTTTTATCACAGAATTAAGAGCTCATATTTGAATTAACAGTATGTTATAGTATCAGGGAAAATTCACCGGTAGATATCAAATATAAGGTTAATGTTGTGGTTATGGTGTTCAACGCCACTTTCAACAATATTTCAGTGGCGGGTAGTTTTATTTGTGGAGGAAACCGGAGTAGGCGTGGAAACCTAGCGACCTACCACAAGACACTGTTCAACTTTATCACATTATGTTGTATCAAGTACACCTCGCCATGAGCGGTATTCGAAATCACAAGTTAAGTGGTGTTAGGTACTGATTGCAAAGGTAGCTGTAAATCCAACTACCATACGACCAAGACCACGACGGCACCTCAGAACTACGTCATATCCATATACAAGTAATATTTAAAACAGAGATACCATGGGTAAAGACAAATATTAGCCATCAGTCGAATCTTTCTGAGAATGCTACATCGTATATATTTATGTCGATGCTTATAGTAAGTAAAATTACTTGTATTTTACTTTTTGTCAGTATATGTCCCTTTATTGCTACTCATTATTGACCAAGTTATTAGATAATAAATAAATATTGATTTTCGCTAATTATTGCTTTTTCTTTGATTGATTGATTGATTGTTGTTTGACGTCAAATAGGAATGATGCTAGCTATATTCATAACGTTTACAAATAATACAAAATAATGTAGGTAAACAAAAAAGTGCCACTAGATGTATCTATCGATAGAAATCTAGAACTAAAAAGTGCCACTAGATGTATCTATCGATAGAAATCTAGAACTAAAAAGTGCCACTAGATGTATCTATCGATAGAAATCTAGAACTAAAAAGTGCCACTAGATGTATCTATCGATAGAAATCTAGAACTAAAAAGTGCCACTAGATGTATCTATCGATAGAAATCTAGAACTAAAAAGTGCCACTAGATGTATCTATCGATAGAAATCTAGAACTAAAAAGTGCCACTATATGTATCTATCGATAGAAATCTAGAACTAAAAAGTGCCACTAGATGTATCTATCGATAGAAATCTAGAACTAAAAGGTGCCACTAGATGTATCTATCGATAGAAATCTAGAACTAAAAGGTGCCACTAGATGTATCTATCGATAGAAATCTATATTTCTATAAGAAAACAGAACATATATATACTAGTATATTGGCCAAATGGTCTCTTGAAATGTTAGCCTGTAATTGACAACCAACGATATTTGTTCGGAAATGGCATGATACGACTTAATATTATCTCTAGATATAATTAATTACTCTGAAAAGTCTCGTTAACACCCGGTCCTCACTGTCAATTTGTAGGTGTAGCTCATGAAAGGAGGGAGAAAAAACCAGCAGAGACTTTTCATAAGTTACAGATATCTACGTTTTTATTACTGATAAACTTTATTATGTCGAGTTCACCCCACTTAACGGTGTGATATTGAAACTTACATATTTCCAATGAACATGCGTTGAATAAACGTTTGAAGATAGCACAGTGTAATCTGAAGCTGTAATTCGAAGGATACCAAAAAGAAAAAGAACATAAAGACAAGTAATTGTCGACAAAACAATACACAGAAGTCAAACCATTGCGCAACACGAACCCCACTAAACATGGGGGTGATAAGCAGTTCCTTCTCCACTAATACCACCCATCGTATGGAGGTGATCTCATGATCACTGGCAGAGTAAGCAGTTCCTTCTCCACTAATACCACCCATCGTATGGGGGTGATCACTGGCAGAGTAAGCAGTTCCTTCTCCACTAATGCCACCCATCGTATGGGGGTGATCTCATGATCACTGGCAGAGTAAACAGTTCCTTCTCCACTAATACCACCCATCGTATTACTTTTGTTAAATTAAACGTAAGAGAATACCGAAGGGGCAACCAAAATGGACAATCCAGATGAACTGGCAACATAGGGTACACAAGATGAAGAAAAACAAAACGAAACTACAACAAACTATGTGTTGAATACCACAATACACAAACACACAACTAGAGGTAAAGACGAACCGAACATCGTTTTATGGGGAAATCGTAACGGACATCACAACATGGAACTCAAAACGTAAATCTCCGGTAATAAGTCATGAAAGAGGATGTACATTTTGTAGCGATGAACATTCCTCCCTTTATTCATAAATTGAAATTCGGTTACTCTATATGTTATATGAATGTAATGACAAATTATATTCAAATCATTGAAATGACAAAATACATATATTTCATTACTTTAAGTCAGATTACATTAACTATATTAGTTAATACATTATTAATAAAATAATGGAAAATAATAATTAAATAGTAGAAAAACAGTGAGAGAATATATTACAAAAGCAAGCGACAGAGGAATTCCTTATAAACTATGATGAACAAAATAGCAAATAGCCAAAAAAAATATTTATCTATGTATTTGCAAGCTACATCATGTACATTATATATCTTCTTTTAGATATAATGCACTAGCAGTTAGATTAAAAAAAAAGTGATCCACCATAGTCAAAGAGACCATTTATTGAAACTAATTCGCCAAAACTATAAAGTTCGTTTAAATTTTGAAATGAAATATTGACATCATTAATCAATGTTAATCAGAGATATTTATTTTAATATTTTGTTGTTTAATTATGATTAGTACCAATTAATTAACCAAGCATGATATTACTACTACACAACACTTGATTGCTGTGTTTATTGACGCTATCTTGTTGTTAACACCCAATGACCATTAGCCCTTGTAGTCATTTGATTGATTTATTGTGCTTAACGCCTCTTCAGCAATATGTCAGCTATATCATGGTGACCAGTGTTAGTGGTGGAAGAAGTCGGAGTACCCGGAGAGAACCACCGACCATGAGCAAGCAACTGGTAAACTTTATCACTTGCGGCTGCGAGTCGAGTGCTCTCTTTTTTTAATTTACAAAGTCGGGCGCGAACCCACGCCGTATTGGTGATGGGCTTGTGTGAGTTGTTAGGTAATCCAACTACCTAACTCATTGAGCCACCCGGGCCTTTGTAGTCAGTGCCGGATTTATCTATAGGCTTGACAAGCTGAAGCCTATGACCTCAAAATCTAGAGGGCATCTGGACAATTTGCATAATATTTGTGACACAGCCATGTGCATTTCTCTCATACTATACCATCATAGTACACCATAGACTCTAAATTAAATTGCTTAAAGCACTTCCATCTTTCCCTAGTCATGAGGAGGATAAATCTGACACTGCTTGTAGTCCGTAATGCTTATTTATTTCCAGTTAGCATAATACATATTATGATACATAGTAGTTATGACTTTAAGCTTTGCTTCATTTATGTGTTCTTCTCAGCATGAATTACTATAGGTCCCTTAAAACTGCCATTATGAAACTTTTCCAGAACTGCTACATTCATGGATGAAATAACATCGTCCATTTGCAGTGAGAGGCAGTAAAACTTGTCATGGCCCACTGCATACAATTGATTGTTTAATACTCCCATCAACACTAGTTTACCTCCTGGTTTAAGTAGTAAAGTTACATTTCGCATTGCTTTTGCGTAAGAGGAAACATCTGGACATGCTGCATCCAAATACAGGCTAGTGCAAATGGCATCTACCATATCAATATTTAGAGGATGGAGTGGATTGGCTAAATGGACATCACATGGTACTACATTATGTATCTTACTTCTAACTTCATTTTCTAAGTTCAACCAATCATCTCTGAAATTAATCTAAACATCAATATAACAGTGACTCTGATGTATAATTTAGCAGAAAAAAAATGCAATTGCATTATGGGAAATTCTCCATTGTGACGTGTTTGTTCACCCATGTGATTTGTGTCCTGAAAATACCCTATGCAATTACATGTATGCATAGGGAAGTTCAGTTTATGAAAAAAAAGATCACATTTAAACGTCATATATTTATCAACAATTATGCGCAATATTATTTATTTATTGTGCACTGGATTATGACGAAATAATTTGTACTTTTATTAAAAGTTCGCGGATAATTTGGATGTTTTACTTAACATAGTAGGATATATTTGAACAACAGAATTTCTACATTGCTAGATTCAAGCACAAAACATGTACTTTGTATTTATTGCGACATAGATTGGTTTCTTTATCTTATAGTCAAACACTAGATACATGTATGATTTAACACATGATAATCCACAAAAGCAATATTTTATGTTGTTTTCATAAATAGTACAAAGTTTTGTTGCAATTAATACATACGTACAAAGGGAGATAACTCGCAACATCAAAGGTTCTTTTCATAGAACATGTTTCTACCAACCATGACAATTATTCTAGTCAGAATAATTAATATGGCGCAAGCCATTCCCTAAATATGATTGATTAATTGAATTTTTTTGTTTAGCATCAAGTGGAGAGCAATTCAGCTCTGTCTATAACGATAACAAAATGACAATCGACAATCGAATGGGCTTTTAAAATCAAAAACGGGGTGCGGGTCTTTCGTGTACTGTGTTAGTTATCTTTGTCATGCAAAAGAACCAAAAGGCAAAATTCTAACAGACTATTGGTTATTTGATATGTTGTAAGTTGTATTTTCGTTTCCATTCTACAAAAACGAAGCACCAACGGAGTCTATCCCTTCTGGAAAGTTTGCACTTACCAGTCGAATAACTAGGTTATATTTCTATAGCACGCAATATGACGATGGTCCGTGCGTACTAAGCGCGAAAAAAAACCCATACTGAAATAAAATGTTCAGCTAATAATAAATTGCAAACTCATATTAAATTGCTTACCCTATATTATATGTTAAGCTTAAATTTACATGACATTTACATAAGAAGAGTTTGAAGATACCAAAGGGAGGTAATCATAATCCGTATATTGAAGAAGAATAGACAACGCAATGACCAAAGAAAACGTACAAAGGACAAACAACGATCTACAAAACATACATATAAAGCTAAAGATCGATCGAGTAACACGAACTCCACTGAAAACCCGGGGTGAACTCAGGTGTTCCGGAAGGGTAAGCAGTTCCTGCTCCACTACTTGCACCCGTCGTGTTAAACTAGTTACAATTCATTTGTACATATTAGTATCAGAACAAGCATATAATTAGGTCAGCGGTCATCCCCCCACCTCCTTTCCATAAACAATTACAATACTATTTCATTTACATACTCATTCCCGTCTGTGGTATTTAAAAAATATTGTCCAGTCTGCAGAATCTGTGTCTTGATTTAATTACTTCGTTTGCAGATCCCGATTAACTTGTGCAAAATCTGACAAAATAATTTCATCAAACCATTTTGCTGCTGACATTACCATATGAAGGGTAGGTCGACTTCCTATTTCCAAAAGCCGTTTACCTTTTACCCCAATTAGGCTTTGTTTTTCCTCTTTAATATTTCGTGCTTAACGGAGTAGCAACATAAAACAACCCTCAATCTGCCACACTCGCTGCGAATACGCAAGCCATAACACCACTGATCCGGTTTCTATTAGTTCATGTCATATTTATGGATGATAAATTCAATGTAATATCTGTATATTGAACTTTGAATCGGTAAAACAAATTCATTATTCATGTATTTTGAAACATTGATGTAAGAGTAGTGACAGAAGTTGAACGAACACTATTATTATGTAGGATAATGGTGTTTGACGCCACTTTAAACAATTTTTCACTTATATCGTTGCGGTCAGTGTTATTGGTGGAGGAAACGGGAGTAGCCGGAGTAAACCACCAACCTGCAGAAAGTTACTGATAAACTTGATCACATAATGTGCTATCGAGTACACTTAACCTGTGTGGGATTTAACTGACAACCTTAATGGTAATATGCACTATTCGCACAGGTAGTTGTAAATCTAACTACCATACGATCATGACTATGACCGCCCCGTATATTTTGAAATCCCATATGAATTGTCAATATGTAATTCCATTATCAAGCAGGTTTTTCAATGGATTCCACATGCACAAACAATATTATTATAACCCTTGTCAGCAGGGAAACCAACAAACAACAACATTGAGCTTTGAAAAATGTAGGTCTTTAACGATGGATATTGCCTCAATGCCAATTAACCCTATCAACACTAACGTTGTGGGTTGATGCGAGGTGTACTCTATATAACATGATGTGATAAAGTTTGTCAGTGACTTGCGGCAGGTCGGTGGTTTTCTCCTGATACTCCGATTTCCTTCACCAATAAAACTGCCCGCCATGATATAACTGAAATATTGTTAGAAGCGGCGTTAAACAAAATAAACCTAACCATACTCTTTCAGTTATTTTATTATAAATTGTGTTAGCAACTTTCCAACGAGTATTTACATCTTCTCTTTCACTATCTGGCATAATCATTGACGGAATCCATAAGAATTTTACACTTTTGTTTCCAATTTATATATTTAGGATCACGATTTTTCAGCCCTCTGTCTAATCCATCTCGTAGATAAGTGTAGATAAGGACACCAGTTGTAACTTGGCCAGCCATATTATAGATTAACGGTTGAACTGCACACGTGCAATCAGTATGTTTAGTCTTGAGGTCATTTATGTTGAGATGCTACAACACCTGTGTGTAATTGCAATAGGTGTAGTATATGCATACGAGATGATTGGAATACATTTTTAGAATATGGGGGAATTTAGATTTAACGATTGTATGAAGCTAAACGATATTGACGTACTATGTTTATGGCATGAACATCTACCTTTAGTTCCTCATAAATGTCAATGATGTTTATTTATGTTTGCTTGATGGTGCTTAACGCCACATTCAATATTTCAGCTATATCGTGGATGTGAGTTTTATTGGTGGACGAAACAGGAGGACCTGGTGAAAATTATCGATCTGTCACAAGTCACTGACAAACTTTATCACATTATGTTGTACACCTCGCCCTGATCGAGATTCGAACTCACAAATTAATGGTGATAGGCACCGATTGCATAGGTAGTTGTAAATCCAATCCAACTACCATACGATTACGCCCACGACGGCCCCTAATGAATTTATATAATATGTAGTAGTAAATAACAAAATGTCAAAATGGCTACATTTTACCTTTAATAATAAAATGATAATACTGTGAAATCATTATTAATCGTGGGGTTCTAATTTTTGCTGATTTCGTGGTCCACTTAAACTACGAAAATAAAAATCCAACGAAAATTTTCCCATTGATTGTTGCCTGTAATGTATGAAACCACGAATTCAAGAATACAAGGAACAATGCATGTTTGTAGAAACTACGAAGATTGGTACCAATGAATAAAAGTCATTTCACAGTAATACAGTTAGTGGTCACAATCATAATTAATACCGTATTATATTGGTATATTGGTTGTGGTATATGAGGGATCATTGGAGGCTCTATAGAGTGAATTCTTTATTCTGTTAAACATCACAATCATAATTAATACTGTATTATACTGTTTGTGGTATATAAGGGATCATTGGAGGCTCTATAGAGTGAATTATTTATTCTGTTAAACATCACAATCATAATTAATACTGTATTATACTGTTTGTGGTATATAAGGGATCATTGGAGGCTCTATAGAGTGAATTATTTATTCTGTTAAACATCACAATCATAATTAATACTGTATTATACTGTTTGTGGTATATTAGGGATCATTGGAGGCTCTATAGAGTGAATTCTTTATTCTGTTAAACATCACAATCATAATTAATACTGTATTATACTGTTTGTGGTATATAAGGGATCATTGGAGGCTCTATATAGTGAATTCTTTATTCTGTTAAACATCACAATAATAATTAATACTGTATTATACTGTTTGTGGTATATTAGGGATCATTGGAGGCTCTATAGAGTGAATTATTTATTCTGTTAAACATCACAATCATAATTAATACTGTATTATACTGTTTGTGGTATATAAGGGATCATTGGAGGCTCTATAGAGTGAATTATTTATTCTGTTAAACATCACAATAATAATTAATACTGTATTATACTGTTTGTGGTATATAAGGGATCATTGGAGGCTCTATAGAGTGAATTCTTTATTCTGTTAAACATCACAATCATAATTAATATTGTATTATACTGTTTGTGGTATATAAGGGATCATTGGAGGCTCTATAGAGTGAATTCTTTATTCTGTTAAACATCACAATCATAATTAATATTGTATTATACTGTTTGTGGTATATAAGGGATCATTGGAGGCTCTATAGAGTGAATTATTTATTCTGTTAAACATCACAATCATAATTAATACTGTATTATACTGTTTGTGGTATATTAGGGATCATTGGAGGCTCTATAGAGTGAATTCTTTATTCTGTTAAACATCACAATCATAATTAATATTGTATTATACTGTTTGTGGTATATAAGGGATCATTGGAGGCTCTATAGAGTGAATTCTTTATTCTGTTAAACATCACAATCATAATTAATACTGTATTATACTGTTTGTGGTATATAAGGGATCATTGGAGGCTCTATAGAGTGAATTCTTTATTCTGTTAAACATCACAATCATAATTAATATTGTATTATACTGTTTGTGGTATATTAGGGATCAATAAACGCCTTATACGATGTATTCTTCACCACGTGACTTTGTGAGAATCCATTCTGTAGATCAGGGTGTGGATGTACCATGTCTAAGCTTAGATTGCTCCCAAATTGGTTGCTTCGTGTTGGTTTTCTGCTTAAAGAAATACATAACGTTTTAACTGTTAGATAATACATTCTCAGAATATTTCGAATATGTAATTTATCACAACATGTCGCCATGATACAATTTATCTATTAATGAATTACTCTATGTGGATTTTTTCCTACGTTATTTTTGTACCGTTTTTGTATTTAAATCGGCCATTTTCAGAAATGTCCCATAATATATGGATTTTCTCAAACACACGTTTGGCTGTTTGACATCAAAATAAAATAATGCGACAAAAACGACACATGCACATGTAGACGGAAATACTTTCTTTGAGGAATACATCAGCAAACAATAAATTGCCAGTCTGGTCTTTATTTACAAGCATTTGTCCCCCCCCCCCCCCCCCCCCCCCCCCGAGAACGTCCGTGTCATAAATAGGATTGTGATCTAGGCTCCAAGCTGTGTGATGTACATTGTATACAACAATTTCTAAATGAACGTCTGCTGGTTGTGTGGGACGCGTCAAATATACAGTTCACCTAGATGTAAGGGAGATAACTGAGTGCTCTTGTTTAGATAATGCAACGCCAAATTACATGAAATACAAATAACAGCAGTATCTTATGAACCGCAGTGTGTAAGAAGTAGAGTTTAGTTTCAAGGCAGGAATTTCTTAACACCTTTCAATTGCCTAACTCTTTTCTTGTAATAATCACAATGACCATGCATAGGGCTACCCCAATACATTTGTGCATACATGATTTTTGCAAACCTATTCTCGTCATGAATACCGCTAATCTTACAGAAAACATCATTCAATTAATGAGCCAATTAATTAATCAATCAATCGATTAATGAGCGGTAATCAATGTTGGTCTCTTACATGATTAATATTTTGATCTATCCTGTGACAATCAATCACTTTTAACAATATTTCAGTTATATCGTGGTGGTCAGTTATATCGTGGTGGTCAGTTTTATTACTGGAGTAAAGCGGAGTACCAAAAGAAAACAACCATCCTGTGGCAAGTCACTGACAAACTTTATCACATACTGTTGTATCGAGTACATCTCGCCATGAGCGGGAATCGAAATCACATCTTTATTGATGATAGACACTGATTGCATAGGTAGTTGTAAATCTAAGTACCGTACAATCATGACCACGACGACACACCAACACCCACCCACCCACACAACAACACCCACCCACACACACACCAACACCCACCCACACACACAACAACACCCACCCACCCACACACCAACACCCACCCACACACACCAACACCCACCCACACACACACCAACACCCACCCACACACACACCAACACCCACCCACACACAACAAAATATATTAATAAAAAGATGTGGACCACATTTTGCCTAAATGAATGTGTAACAATTTGAAAACCATGTCAATTACCTTAAATGTTCTCTATATTTCCACAACGTAATACACAAAACTATAGCGAGGACCAAACAAACAGCTATTGTCACAGGTATGATATAATCTGGAAGAAAAATTAATAATAATTATTATATTCATGGTTTTATACAGTATTATAAAACCATGTAATTCGTTTTTCGTGATAAATCGTTATATTGCACGGCAGGATTTCATATTGAACGATCAATTTAGCGGTGGACGAAATCCCATAAAAATTTTAAAATATACAAGCCAAACGTTTTCTACGTTCGTTGTAATGATGTCACACAAACAGAAAGTGGCACAGCAGTTTTACAAACGCAAGCAGAATGCATATATAAATTTGTACACATTGAATTAGTAATATAAATTTGCACACACTGAATTAGTGCATCTATGATATTAAATCGATCAGCTCATGTGCCTTTGAATTTGAAAAAAACCCAACAAACAATAAAAAACAAAATTGATCCAGGTACACAAAAAATACCTGGGAATGTTAAATGTAATAAAACAATTACAGCACTTCATTTTGTGCAATATGATGTGTTATGGAGCACATCTTATTACATTTATGATTTTATACAGTATTATAAAACCATATACCATATTTAGGGTTGTATAATGCGCATTGGTGAATAATCCGCACCCCCTCTTGGCCTTGAAGATCTCCAGAAAAAAACTAGTTCGTGTCTATAATGCGCATGGACTTTTAAAAAAATCGTCGTCGGAAATGTAAGAATTAAATATCAATCGTATATATTTTTCAGTCCTTTGAGCATGTTTCATTTGCTGGGATAATTTAAGAACCATTTATCTCTTTTCATCTTCAATAAAGTTGCAAAATATTAAATGTGTTGAGTTTTATTGGCGGACATGTGATTTCCCGGTCTGGGAAAGAGTGAAACACATTGTTCCTGTTTATAATGCTCACCCCTCCTACAAATTAAAGAATCTGGGCAAAATCCTGCGCTAATACAACCCTAAATACGGGTAATTCGTTATTTTGTGATAAATCGTCATATTGCACGGTAGGATTTCATATTGAACGTCCTATTTAGCGGTGGGCGTAATCCCAGCAAAATTGTAAAATTTACTAGCCAAACTTTTTCTACGTCCGTTGCAATGACGTCACACAAACACAAACAGAAAGTGGCACAGAAGTTTTACAAACGCAAACAGAATGCAAATATAAATTTGTACACATCGAATTATTAATATAAGTTTGTACACACTGAATTAGTAATATAAATGTATACACACTGAATATGATATTAAATGGATCAGCTCATGTGCTTTTGAATTTCAAAAAACCAACAACAAACAATCCCTAAAAAATTATCCAGGTACACAAGAAAAACCTGGGAATGTTAAATGTAATAAAACAATTAATTTGTATAATATCACACTCTATGAAGCGCAATAATTGTATATTATCATTTTTGTATATTTTTTGGAAACGTTGATTGGCTGAAAACGGGTCACATGAAGTTCTATAAAAAGTAGCATTGCACGGACGTTACTAATTATAGTAACACCAAAAGTAGTATTGCATGGACGTTACTATTATAGTAACACCCATGCAATATACTAAAAAGGTGAAAATTTTCAAAAAATTACAAAATTTCCAAAATTTCAAAAAAATTCTAAATAATCAAATGTTCATACAGTTTCAAAAATTTCAAAGTTTTTATAAAATTTCAAATTTTTAATATTTAATTAATAATATTGAAAAATGATAAAACAATAATAGCCTACCATTTCGGTCAATACATGGATTTATAGACCTAAAAATATATATTGAAATCGGACTTCGTCCTCGGTCTATATATATTCATAGGTCTATAAATCCATGTATTGACCTCAATGGAAGGCTATGTTTGTATAATACACGTTATATCTGATTGTATTCGTTTCACTAAGAGGGGAAGTTTGGGCCCATCGAACTAGCTTAACCTCGGCACTTTTATTGAAGTGCCTTTGCCCTGACAGGATAGTGAGTGGTCATGTATTTGTGTGTTAGTGGTCATGTATTTGTGTGTTAGTGGTCATGTATTTGTGTGTTAGAGGTCATGTATTAGTGTGTTAATGGACATGTATTTGTGTGTTAGTGGTCATGTATTAGTGTGTTAGAGGTCATGTATTAGTGTGTTAGAGGTCATGTATTAGTGTGTTAGTGGTCATATATTAGTGTGTTAGGGGTCATGTATTTGTGTGTTAGTGGTCATGTATTTGTGTGTTAGTGGTCATGTATTTGTGTGTTAGTGGTCATGTATTTGTGTGTTAGTGGTCATGTATTTGTGTGTTAGTGGTCATGTATTTGTGTGTTAGTGGTCATGTATTTGTGTGTTAGTGGTCATGTATTTGTGTGTTAGTGGTCATGTATTTGTGTGTTAGTGGTCATGTATTTGTGTGTTAGTGGTCATGTATTTGTGTGTTAGTGGTCATGTATTTGTGTGTTAGTGGTCATGTATTTGTGTGTTAGTGGTCATGTATTTGTGTGTTAGTGGTCATGTATTTGTGTGTTAGTGGTCATGTATTTGTGTGTTAGTGGTCATGTATTTGTGTGTTAGAGGTCATGTATTTGTGTGTTAGTGGTCATGTATTTGTGTGTTAGTGGTCATGTATTTGTGTGTTAGTGGTCATGTATTTGTGTGTTAGTGGTCATGTATTTGTGTGTTAGTGGTCATGTATTTGTGTGTTAGTGGTCATGTATTTGTGTGTTAGAGGTCATGTATTTGTGTGTTAGTGGTCATGTATTTGTGTGTTAGTGGTCATGTATTTGTGTGTTAGACGTCATGTATTTGTGTGTGAGTGGTCATGTATTTGTGTGTTAGTGGTCATGTATTTGTGTGTTAGTGGTCATGTATTTGTGTGTTAGTGGTCATGTATTTGTGTGTTAGTGGTCATGTATTTGTGTGTTAGTGGTCATGTATTTGTGTGTTAGTGGTCATGTATTTGTGTGTTAGTGGTCATGTATTTGTGTGTTAGTGGTCATGTATTTGTGTGTTAGTGGTCATGTATTTGTGTGTTAGTGGTCATGTATTTGTGTGTTAGTGGTCATGTATTTGTGTGTTAGTGGTCATGTATTTGTGTGTTAGTGGTCATGTATTTGTGTGTTAGTGGTCATGTATTTGTGTGTTAGTGGTCATGTATTTGTGTGTTAGTGGTCATGTATTTGTGTGTTAGTGGTCATGTATTTGTGTGTTAGTGGTCATGTATTTGTGTGTTAGTGGTCATGTATTTGTGTGTTAGTGGTCATGTATTTGTGTGTTAGTGGTCATGTATTTGTGTGTTAGTGGTCATGTATTTGTGTGTTAGTGGTCATGTATTTGTGTGTTAGTGGTCATGTATTTGTGTGTTAGTGGTCATGTATTTGTGTGTTAGTGGTCATGTATTTGTGTGTTAGTGGTCATGTATTTGTGTGTTAGTGGTCATGTATTTGTGTGTTAGTGGTCATGTATTTGTGTGTTAGTGGTCATGTATTTGTGTGTGAGTGGTCATGTATTTGTGTGTTAGTGGTCATGTATTTGTGTGTTAGTGGTCATGTATTTGTGTGTTAGTGGTCATGTATTTGTGTGTTAGTGGTCATGTATTTGTGTGTTAGTGGTCATGTATTTGTGTGTTAGTGGTCATGTATTTGTGTGTTAGAGGTCATGTATTTGTGTGTTAGAGGTCATGTATTTGTGTGTTAGTGGTCATGTATTTGTGTGTTAGTGGTCATGTATTTGTGTGTTAGTGGTCATGTATTTGTGTGTTAGTGGTCATGTATTTGTGTGTTAGTGGTCATGTATTAGTGTGTTAGAGGTCATGTATTAGTGTGTTAGAGGTCATGTATTTGTGTGTTAGAGGTCATGTATTTGTGTGTTAGACGTCATGTATTTGTGTGTTAGTGGTCATGTATTTGTGTGTTAGACGTCATGTATTTGTGTGTTAGTGGTCATGTATTTGTGTGTTAGCGTCATGTATTTGTGTGTTAGACGTCATGTATTTGTGTGTTAGTGGTCATGTATTTGTGTGTTAGACGTCATGTATTTGTGTGTTAGTGGTCATGTATTTGTGTGTTAGCGTCATGTATTTGTGTGTTAGACGTCATGTATTTGTGTGTTAGTGGTCATGTATTTGTGTGTTAGTGGTCATGTATTTGTGTGTTAGTGGTCATGTATTTGTGTGTTAGTGGTCATGTATTTGTGTGTTAGCGTCATGTATTTGTGTGTTAGACGTCATGTATTTGTGTGTTAGTGGTCATGTATTTGTGTGTTAGCGTCATGTATTTGTGTGTTAGACGTCATGTATTTGTGTGTTAGTGGTCATGTATTTGTGTGTTAGTGGTCATGTATTTGTGTGTTAGTGGTCATGTATTTGTGTGTTAGTGGTCATGTATTTGTGTGTTAGACGTCATGTATTTGTGTGTTAGTGGTCATGTATTTGTGTGTTAGTGGTCATGTATTTGTGTGTTAGACGTCATGTATTTGTGTGTTAGTGGTCATGTATTTGTGTGTTAGTGGTCATGTATTTGTGTGTTAGCGTCATGTATTTGTGTGTTAGACGTCATGTATTTGTGTGTTAGTGGTCATGTATTTGTGTGTTAGCGTCATGTATTTGTGTGTTAGACGTCATGTATTTGTGTGTTAGTGGTCATGTATTTGTGTGTTAGTGGTCATGTATTTGTGTGTTAGTGGTCATGTATTTGTGTGTTAGTGGTCATGTATTTGTGTGTTAGACGTCATGTATTTGTGTGTTAGTGGTCATGTATTTGTGTGTTAGTGGTCATGTATTTGTGTGTTAGACGTCATGTATTTGTGTGTTAGTGGTCATGTATTTGTGTGTTAGTGGTCATGTATTTGTGTGTTAGACGTCATGTATTTGTGTGTTAGTGGTCATGTATTTGTGTGCTAGGGTTATCGATTTTGCCTCTTTCTACGATTTTGATATTTGATTACAGATTTTGTTTCCATGGAGAGGTATTTTTCCCAATTTTATTAGTACTCTTAGGGTTATCGATTTCGTCTGTGTTTATATGATTTTACGATAAGATTTTTTAGATGTTCCGACAGTGATATGTTTGTTTTTTTTCTTCATGTAACTACATTTTAACTGGCATGATGGTCTAGGCATTCATATTATTATATTAAATGCATGTACATTATTTCATTTTTCAAAGCTATTAGCTTAAATAAATGATTTTGGTGCAACAAGAAACGGCAAAACATATGGCATAGTATAGGCATATCATATATACATGAGCGCCTTCAAACAATACCTATGACATGGAATATAATTCCACATACGCGCACGTTGTTGCCGTCAAAACAACCAATAAAGTCATAGATTAAAAAGAAATACAAAGAAATTAAAAGTAAAAATATTACAATTTTCTCCAACTTGTTTTGCATCCATAAATTTATATAATTCAGCAGCAATATAAATACTAATATAAATGTATATGTACATGACGTAAGCATTATCTCATGAGGAGTAGAAACTGCTTACCCTTCCAGAGCCCCTGAGTTCACCCCGGTGTTTAGTAGGGTTCGTGTTGCCAATCTTTAGTTTTCTGCATTATGTTTTGTAGATCGTTGCTTGGCCTTTTTCTTTTGGTCATAGTGTTGTCTGTTCTTCTTAGCATTACGCCTTCTGATTACCTCTTTAGTATATATCACTAACACTATGATTTCTTCCAATTTCACATCTAAGTTTGCGTCGTGCTTACATAATATCTTTACACCACAATAAATGTAAAGTGTATTTTATAGAGCTTTAGTTTACTTTAAAACAACATTAGAGCGGACAACACACCGTCTACCACAGTGCTCCGGATTTGCTGCCAATTTCTCTGGATTGTCCTTTCATGATTGCTCCTTCGGTATTCTTTTATAAACATTTATTTATTTCCGTCAATATATATTAAATTGTTTATTAATACAACACGGTTTTTCAAGTCACAACCCAACATTTTCAAGAACAATGAGAGCAGATTGAACTTAACTGGTTCAATTGACACAAGTCTAAGTGTATATCAAGACTGTTAGATAAATAATATCATCAACAGTGATATTTCATTAATTGAAAATGCTCCTTGTTTATTATACCTATAAGAGAATGCCGAAATGTTTGTTTGTGTATTATTGTATTTATAACAAGCGATATGGATATATAAATAAATACGAGAGACCATTTTCGTTTGATGCTGTCGAAGGCAATCCGAGTACAAAAAGATCATTTATTAAGCTTAGTTTTTCCAGGTCATACAAAGTTCACATATTTATTCTCATGAGGGACATTTTGATATAGCTTCTATAGTATTCATACAGATAACTATAAGAAGAAGATCCTCAAAAAAGAAAATGGAGTAAATGTAACGAAAATAAATCGAGTTTTTCATAACGATGCCCTATGTCATTTCCCTCGTTTCCTTAACTTTGATAAACAACACTATATTTATGCTTAAACCTATGTTTATGAATTTAATGTGACAACGTTGTTTTGTATCGTCTGCTTATGTCTTCGTTTTCGCTTTGCATTTCCGATAAAAGAAATGGTTAAAAAGCAAGTCTAAATCTCCATATACAAACGAATAGAACCGCTCTATGCAATACAACTCAATGAAGGATACATCATTGTTGAATTTAACTTGCATCCGATTAAAATCGTTGATACAACCAAAGTAATGTAAGTGACCGTTTAAGCGACCATTTAAGCTTACTTATGAAAATGTGACACATAATATAGACATATTAAAGGATGACGTCGCGATATATTTTACACATGAGAAGGTTTTCAATGGTATGTTGTATGGACACCGAGCGTGCTTTACGTAAAGGATACTGCTGACACTCAACCGTATACTTCTTACTTTTACCTTCACTTAAAATATACAACTGAGGAAGATTAATAACAAAACTCTATGACAAATGTACTGACTTCACTTTACTAATTGTTAACTTCCCTTTCATTGGTAGCAATATTCCATCATCGCCACCGTATGGAGTATACATAGAATAACCCATACTTCATTATATATAGGGCTTGTGTCCAGTAGTGATTTTCTGGACAGAGTTTAGCTGCTGACACAAAAGCTATCCAAACAAGGCTATCTTGACGATGGATATGTTCCCCTTTACGTAGATTTGTTTTCCTCTATCACCGACAATATTTTTACTGGACTTGATTATATGAGTAACACGGCGAGTGTCTTTAAAAAGCAGCAACGGCTTATCCTTCACGAGCACCGAAGTTAACCCCAGTCTTCGGTGGGGGTCCGGGTTACTCATCTTTTGAGTTTATTTTATACCTTTTGGTCAGTAAGAAATACTGAAAAAAAATATGTGACAAATATCACCGATGCTTATCTCACAGGCCGTCTTAAAACTGGTAAATATCAGTATTAAAAATAATGTTGAATACTAGTATTCTGCTGAGCTTGTACACAATACTATATTTTCGTATATGTGTTTTGTATTATTTCAGAAGTAACTGGTATCCATTATATGCATGTATTATGCTTACTGGAGAAAATAATGTTTTCATTGTGAAAGTTGATTATTTTTAGGCTTATGGTATTCAATACCGCCTTCAACAATAGTTCAATTATATTGTGGCGGTAAGTTTTACTGGTGAAGAAAACTGGTGTACCAGGAGAAAACCACACCGGCATGCCGCAAGTCACTGACAAATTTGATCACATAATGGTGCATCGAGTATACCTCGCCATGAGCGTGATTCTGACTGACAACGTTAATGGTGACAGGCACTGATTCCATAGGTAGTTGAAAATCCAACTACCATACTATCACAATCTTGACAGCGCCAGAAGCTGATTACATTAACCCTTCAGCAATTAATTTAAAATAAATCATCGATTAAAGGTCCTTACCATTATCATTTTTATCATCGGGGATGACAACGTTTTGTGGCGTTGATAATACTGTTGATGATGTGGTCAAGGACGCTGATGATATTGAATCGGTAACCACACTCTCGTACAAGCTATGAATTATCTGTGTTGATATTTCTAGGTTTGGTGAGCTAGTTTTTAACTCCTCTTTTATTGATAACACTGCTGTCAATTTCTGGGTGTCAAAAGACGTATCCGTGGTAATTGTTGATGTATGAATTTGCGGTTGAAGAGCAGTTGATGTATATGTGACTGATGGTGGTATCACATCCGGTAAAGACGTAGCAAAAAGTAAAGACTGACTTTCTTCTAGCGTTGATACCGACGAAGGGAAAATCTCAAAACCATCTGATAAAGTAGATGTAATGGTTATGTCATACGCTGAATTGATCATTGATCGAATAGTCAAAGACGGGGGCTTAACTGCTGACAGCACTGGTGTCAGCCCAGAATGTTCAGCAAAGCTTGACAGAGAGTCATATAGTGAATATGTGGAGTATGGTGATAAAAACGTTGATTCTTTCAAGAATGTTGAGTGCAATGGAGACGATGTTTTGTATATTTCTGACATAAAATAAGAAGGTGACGTCTGCAAATCAAACGAAAAAGTCGACTGGATTGATAAGAGCATGTCAACACTAGAATATATATAACCTTTATCTGATTCTATAGTTGTCTTAAGAGTATGCAGCGCTTCAGTTTGTATTAATGAAGATTCGAATACTTTTGTCATTTCGTTTTGCAAATTAGACGACGTCCATATTTTAGAATCTAGTCCTTCTGTAGAAAACTGGTCAAATGGTGAATTAATCTCTAAAGAGGTTGATGACGTTGCAATGGAAGCCGTTGCTATGATGGAAGTAGCATGAACGAATGTTAAATCCTCAACCGATGTTAATGGCGTACTTATGGAACATATTACACAGTTCTGTTCATCTGTTCCGTCATTACACTCTATCACACAATTACACCTGACATCAGTGTTAACACATTGCCCATCATTACACCTATATAGACCCTCAGGACAAACAATGACAGCATCACCTGGAAGTATATTGCAATGATATTAAATGATATTGACATGAATCACGGATATATTCTATTTGTCATAAGCACAATACGCTAATTTATTCATTCACGACCAGATTTGTTGCAAGAGTAAAACCACGGTGTCACATGTGGAGCAGAACTGTTTATCGATCCGGAGCACCTGAGTTCATCCATCGTTTTTTTTTTTTTTTTTTTCCCAATTAAAATCTTTATTCGAAATCTTTACATTTGTTAGTGAGAGAAACATAAATTACCAGTACCTTATACTGGCCTGGTTAATATTAGTAGCACGCATGAAAATATGGTGTTAGTCGTTTTAGTACAATACAATTAAGATCGATCAATAAATTCAATACGGATTTGAGAGTTATTTCATGATTGTTTGTAATTTTTGGTTTGTTTGTTTACTTCCGATATATAAAAGATACAATAATACCATTTTGCAAGCTTTAGAAAGGTCAAACCTAGGAGCTACAATAGGAAACATCAATGTAGTTGCGATCACATGCGCTGACGATATAGCAATATTGGCCAGTAAAGAACACGAGGCGCAAGCTCTATTGGATATTGTACACGATCTTACGAATAGAGACATTGTAACTATAAATCCGCTAAAGTCGGATTTAGTACCTCTTACTAGAACAAATCAAGAGTTTTCAGTAAAACTTGGGAAGAATCAAATAACACAGAAAACAGAAACGAAACACCATGGCCTAATGCGTAACAACAAGAACAAAGTGAACATTGAAGACTGTTTGAAAATCGCTAGACGGACCGTGTATGCCCTCCTAGGACCAGGGCTCCATGCAAGAAAAGGAATGTACCCAATAGTATCCGCCAAGCTCTGGCAGACACACGTTATACCTAGAAGTCTCTATGGTATTGAAGTGCTAAATTATACTAAAACTGACATCCTAAAATTTGAGAGACTACAACTTCAAATATGCCGCCAAATACAGGGTCTTCCCAATAGGACAGCAAATGCCGCTCTCTATATTCTACTTGGACTTGAACCAATACAGTCTGTTGTTGACAGATTACTTCTAACATTCTTTGGAAGCATTATTCAAGATGAGGACAGTATTGAATATCGCATTGTGGAAAGACAACTACAAATGCCATCAGAAAACATAAATACCCTTGTAAACAGTCTGAAAGCTGTGCTACACAAATATGGACTACCCAAACCAGATAAGTTACTTGAAACTGTACTGACAAAACAACAGTGGAAAATTACTATCAAAAACGCTATACAAATATACTGGGAGGAAAAATGGGAAAAGGAAAAATCAGAAAAATCCACTATGAAATTCTTAGACATCAAGAAAAAGCCTATTGGAAACCCTCATAAAATTTGGAATTTGGCTCCTTAAACTACACTAGAAGTCAGAAAAGCGGAGGTTAAAGCTAAACTAATAACCAGGACTTACACCTTACAATCGGTCAAGGCAAAATTTACAAAAAACCAGGAGAATGAGATATGCCCCCTATGCCATAGTGACACAGAGGATACCGAGCATTTTCTACTGATCTGTCCATCATTGAAATCAGTAAGAGATAGACACTTATCAGTACTTATGAAATATGTGGCAAACAAATTTGGAAATGACATCTTCAACAAAATCGAAAATAAAGGACTTACTATACAATTCTTGCTAGACTCATCATCAGTGAAACTCCAACATATTGTGAAATTTAAGACCGAAAACCACAGAGACATTGAGAACATGACAAGAATATTATGTTTCGGGATGCACACTCGACGATCAAGCATATTGAAGAACAGATGAGTAGGGACTATACGGTGCTACTGTACAGGTACTAAAATATTATATAGTAGTTTTATGCAAAAATCCTTTGGGAGTGACCCATAGATTGGGTGAAGCTACCAGACAGGTATACAGGTATACTTCCGTTTTTGACCCACGTGTTGGGAGGTATGAAAAATCTAAAATGTTGTTGGTTTTTATTATTATCAATATTATATTATTATTATTCAATACAACGGAGAATATTTAAGATTGAAAAAAGAGATACGATATGTCTGATATGTAAACAAAAAGAGCAACAACAACAAAACACACACAAACAGCCCCCCCCCCCCCCCCCACCCCCAATAAAATATAGAGAACAACACACATAACTACAGAAAATAAACATACACATTATTTGTACAATTGATGTTATACTAACAGGATATACATACATTCATGCACTCCCACACTTGTATGCATGCACATCTACCTACACATACATATATACACACTACATACACATACATATACATACATACATGTACACACACACACACACACACATACATCCACATAACTATTGATTTATTACTAAGAATTAAGGGGCATAACTATGCTCCCCAATTACTTTTAACATGAACAGTATATGAACACAGTGTTCTATAGTGAATCTAAATAAGATCAATAACCTTCTGCACAAATACATTTGTATAGCAGTTAACTAGTTTGTCTAATTCAAATCGATTCTTGAGTTCAATTTTAAAAAGTTGAAATACAATAATATGGTTTTCCTTTTGCTTTGACACATAATGACTTTTATATATTGTGAATAATAGAATTGTAAGAAAATAATTGATGCTATTATAGCGATTTGTCTTCTATTTTATATCCAAACACTAAATTTTTCAATGACAGTATATGAATTCCTATTCTTAGTTTTTCTAGTAATATTTTTACATCATTCCAAAAGGAGTCGAGGCTTTTGCAAGAAATAAAATAGTGTTCATAATCATCTATAATATGACAGGTATCACATAATGGTGTGTTTTCTATTGTTCATTGATACAGTAGCTGTTTACATGGAAGCATGAAATGTAATAATTTCCATCTGAACATTAATTTATTTTCTTTAAGGTGATGAAATCTAAACTTGAGCATATCTTTAATACAAATAGTTTTTCTGAGTTTTTGCTTCCATTTCATGAAACCAGTAGGATGTTCTTTGATATTTTGATTCATTATGTTTAGAGTTTTATATATATCTTGTGAATTACAGTCTTGTAGTTTTTTCTTGGAATTTTCATTAATACAAAGAATTGTATTGGTTTTTACTGCAGTCTTGGTTGAATTTTCAGATTCTAGTTCATTTAGCCAATTTTTGGGGATTGATTTCTTCAGTTTTTGTAAATTCTGATATCCAATTAATTTTTAAAGATAGTTTTTTTTAATATGAAGTTTTCTGATAACTTTTCATCGTTTTCAGTGGGTTTTGTGTTTCTCGATCTTTAGTTTTCTATGCAATATGTTGTAGATCAATGTTTGTCCTTTGGTCTTAGCATTGTCTGTCCTTCGATTTACCGTTTCTGATTACCCCTTTGGTATATTTAAACTTCTTATTAAGTGAAAGAATTGGTGTATTAAATGACAATATGTGTCCATTGCCGTCGATGCATTTATTGGTACATTGGTTATATACAATTTTATTTAATATTTTAATATTTACCATATATGTACACGAATTTAAGTACAAATTGGGTTTTATTTGTCTTAGACACGTTATATGACCTTTATTGCGTTTGATATACGGTAGTATGAAATCGCGCACATCCTACAGTGGTATGTTTTTAATTCCTGCATAAAATATGTATTTGTAAAGATTCCACATGCTCGTGTTTTATTCTAAAATAAAACAAAATCGTATACAGTGAATCCTGAATAAACCGAAATCCTGTATAAACCGAACATTAAATATAGTCCCAATGTAGGAAATCTTTGTTAATTTAACCTGTATAAACCAAAAATCTGTCTATTCCGAACACAAACGTTGGTCCCAATGAGATTCGATTAAGACAAGTTTCACTGTACCATATTCCAGTACAATTGTACTTACAACCTAACTCATCCGACATATCGTCACAATCAAAGTCGTCATTGCATCTTAGTCCAATATCAATACAAGCACCATTGGAACACTTAAACTGGCTTACTGTACAAGCTTCGACTGGTAACAGAAAAAACAAATTAGCATACAGGAAGTTGTAGCAAGACATCTATTGAAATAAGATTAATTAATTGTTTGAACGACTTCCGTTTTAGAATTTTATAAGAATAGTGTTCTAATATGGAGGAATATTGTCCCGAACAATATATCATATTGCACGAGCTTGAAAGGGACAAAATTCCTCAATATTAGTGCAATAACCCTTTTATAATATACTACCAAACATTTCAGTCTGTGACGATTACATTTCATTACATTTCTTTGCAATATGTAGTCAATATATTTCCGCCATCTTGTTTATCTCTCGTCTGCTTGCATGCAAATATCGCTTTACTCGGAACCTCTGCGTACCAAACTTTAAGGAGAAAATATAGAATGCAATATCGATCAAGATGCAATATTTCTAACTTACCAGAAATGCTCTACTTTTTAAGTATATTTATAAAAGAAGACCAGTACAAATGTCAACAAATTTGCATTTTTATTTTACAAAGAAATTTAAATGTATTATTTGATACTATATTATAAATAGCTATATGTTATTGTCCAGGTGTATTGGAGTGGAAAACTACAAGTTTCCGGGTTAATTAACTTGTTCATTTCATCTTTTTCCATTTCCTTGACAAACACTTGTTTTATCGTAGCAAGCATAATAAACAGAAACAACATATTCTGTGCATGATAGTTACATATAGTCGTTCACATTATATAGTGCCTACAATTCGTTCAACAGTTTTCGTTATATGTGTATTCAATTCGGGCTTAAAATAAGATATTCAACTAACTATTTACGACCACTTGGTGTTTGCACTAGCTTTTCCTGCTGTGAACAGCCACCACTAAACTAAACTTGAAAATGTTGCATACAGTACACATTCATGCAATCAATGAGAGTGCAATGTATAGATTATCTATAGATAACTAAATGTCCTTCAGTCGTAGCATATCTAATGTGTGTTCGGAGTCCGGTAATTTTATTATTACCCTTATTATGGGTTAGACTCAATATCAATATCGTTAATCGTTGTTTATAGGTTCGTATGATTTTCAAACTGTTACATAGCACTCGTATTGCAAATGACATTTAAGGGGAATGCATCATTTATTTTCTTTTGCTTACTTTTAAAATTATTTGATGCATTGCAAAAAGACGACATAGTTTTACTTCTACCTTGTCGTTTGCTATTTGTTTCTTTAGTCTGGTAATTGATACAAATACTAAGCTGCTAGAACAACGTTGCATACTCAGATAAATTATGTTATTACATATGTCCGCATGAAATTAGTCTTGAATGATGTTTTCTATTTTTCTACAGCTGTAATATTTAAGAAATAAACTTATGTAAAATAAATGTACATACCTACTACAAATTCATTGATAAAGATCCATGCAAGATATAACACGTTGATCATCATGTTGTTTACCGAGGTAACATCTCTGTGTTGTTCTCAAATAGCAGGACTGCTTCTATAATTTATCAAAATACGTTTTTATTAAATGAACAAAAATGTAATTTATTAATATAGTTCCTCTTTAAATTTTATCTGGGAGCGTCTAGGTCGTGATCGTATGGTAGTTAGAATTACAACTACCTGTGCAATCAGTGCCTATCACCACAAAAGCTGTGAGTTTCAATCCCGTTCACGGCGAGGTGTACTTGATACAACATTATGTGAAAAGTTTGTCAGCGACTTGCGACATGTCTGTGGTTTTCTCCGGGTACTCCGGTTTCCTCCACCAATAAATCTGACCGCCACGATATGACTGACATATTGTTGAAAGTGGCGTTAAATACCATAAACCAAAACCGACCAACCATATAATGTAAACATCAAGGGATAATACAAATTATTGATAGTAATTTTGATACATTAAATATAGTATTAAGTATTACATAGAAGAAATAACATAATTTCGAACAACATGAAATTCCACACACAAAAAACAGGAGTGAGACGAGGCGCTTGTAAATAGTATATATTACTCTTATGAAAGGCTGTGTTGAGAAATGAAAATATTTGAGTTCGAGGGTCTGCGATAGTGACGTTTCACCAGCAAAAAGAGCAACGGATACTTTTTTCGCATGAAACACTTGCAATATAAGCGTTGTTAAGGACATAGACGTGAGCTAAGCTGATATCACACGTTAGCAACTATGAGATGATCATGACATCACTTGTGAAAAAAATTATCTTCTCATCAAGGCACGGTGTTTGCTGTGAAGTCCTCATTTACACCTTAGCAACCATGGGATAATCATGACATCACCTGTGGGGATTTTTAGCATCAATGTAGGTCTATGTTGTGAAGTTCTCCTTAACAATGCTGATGTATTGCTGCAATCAAGGAAACAACAGTGCAAGAACATATGTGCAAGAAATTGAAACACGAAAATCCAATACCAAAACCAACCAAATCATTTGTAGACCTGTATATTAAATGCATCTTTAAGTTTGGAACATATGTGCAATCAGTTGAAACACAAAAATTCAATACCGGAATAAACCAAGTCATTGCTAATCCTGTATATTAAATGACCACTTAATTATTTATTTAATTTCGATATCCATTACTAAATCGTATTAAATTAATTAGAATTGGAGTACCGTATCAATTTAGATATTCGTCTCTGTTATTTTACTGTCCATACTGATTACGTTGTGCTCTTCTCTAATGCGAAAGAGTGTAGGTTCTAATCTCGGTCAGGTCAAATATCGCACAATACGATTGATATTTGCGCTTTCACAATTTGGTATGCAGCTTTAAGGAGTAAGAGCAATTACTACTTCAGTCGGGGTCAGAATAATGCACATAGTGTACCTAGCATAGACTGAAGAGCGAATTGAAAGCAAAACTACACTTAAAGAGAGTCAACATTCATTTTTCACCAGAACTCATTAAATGTAAGAAGAGTTTGCAGATACCAAAAGGGGAATCAGAATAAGTAAATCGAAGGACAGACAACACAATGGTCAAAAGAAAAAGATCAAAGGACAAAGAACGATCTACAAAACATACACATACAACTAAAGATTGGGTAACACCAACCCTACTAAAAACCGGGGGGTGAACTCTGGTGCTCCGGAAGGGTAAGCAGTTCCTGCTCTATTAGTGGCACCCGTCGTGTTAATCTAGTTACAAACCTGATGATAAGTCATGAATGAAGAAAAGATCGGGAAGTGTTTGCGTTAAGTGGAACATATCCGTAGTCATTTGTGACATAGATATTCCATAACTGTCATGGTGGCGACCGCAGAACATCTTCCCATCAATTAATTAATTTTCATCTCAATCGTCCAATACAAAGCACACGTGTAGTTCCTGTGACGATCGCGTATGTTTTTGAAATTATGTTCATTGACATAGCGACCTGAATTGACTTTTTGTTTTTTCATTGAATGCATTACATGTGCTTCAGTTACAGTGATGACCTTGTCGTTTCTCTCTCTCTCTCTCTCTCTCTCTCTCTCTCTCTCTCTCTCTCTCTCGTCCAAATAATGTGTAAGATCGTCTGCTTGCATTCGTATAGCTACGCCCATGACCGACATATCTATTAGTGGACTGTATATTATTTTATGTATACATTGTTGCATAAACATGCTTCATGTATTATTGCAGCAAATGCCTATGAAAAGACGTAATAAGGAGGCCTTTACTTGTTTCTAGTTATATTTGTATAATTTCAGCATAAAAACATGCTTAAGCTACATTGTGGGCTATTATGCAAGTAAGCTAGCACCGTTATTATCAAACAAACCGTGTTGCTCTTACTCGGCTCCATAAGTTTTCGTGAAAATCATATATGTTCAATAATTTGCATAACCGTTCATTGATATGATGCACTACAAGACACTAAGAATATTCTTTGGGGAACACACAAATGATCACCAAACCTGGTACAGTTGGTCAAATCATGTACTTAATTAACTAAATAATATTTTTTGATAGTAAAATATGAATAGCGGTGAAAGATATAATTGGAATAGCAGATCTTGTACGTACCAAGCTAGTATATTAAACAACTGAATGTGAGAGACTGTAGATAATATATCTAACGATGAATAATTTCACAGTTTGAAGCTGTCATTTTGTACATCAAAAAGAAGAAAGAAATCTTGCTGACTATCTGACAAGATGATGAAAAAAATACAACAATGTCGGAACAATTCCAACAAAATCAAATATCAAAATCGTAGAAAGAGTCAAAATCGATACCCCAAACACATAAATACATGACCGCTCACTTTCATGGTTTGGTACAGGCACCTAAAAAAGTGGCGGGGTTAAACTAGTTTTATGGGACCAACCCTCCTCTCTTAGTGAAGTGATGCGGACATGCAAGTCCTAACTTTTCGAGATGATATGATGTAACATTGATAAGTAAAGATCAACTAGAAAATCATTATCAACAGTGAAGAATAAACTAGTCACAGGATCTGTTGCAATTATCTATGCAACTCCCACTCTGTCATCCCACTTTTTGAAAGAGAAACTTGTCACCAGTTTCTTCCTGAGTCAAATATCTGCTCTTGTCATAAATCAGGTGGTAATTGGGAAAGGGTTGTAATTACAACAAAGGGAACATATCCATGATCATCTGTAACACAGATATCCCGTAATGGTTATTCAAATAATTGTGGTGACTAGTGACCGTAAAACTTTCGAAGTGATGACTTCAACTAAAGCCACTAAGAACCGTTTGTTCATTAGCTTCATTGTTAGCAACAACCCTCTATCAAATAAAACATGATAGGAACACAAGCTCTGTAATATAGTACCAACTGAAGGCAGAAAAGATACCAAAGGGGTATTCAGAAAACAATTGTTTTATGGAATGATGCTTTAGCCTTTGGATTTTTATATACCTTTTAAATGTTGGAATATTATTATAGATATCAAAGCCATGGGCACATTTTTCGATCAACGTAACTTTACTATCCACATATAGTCAAGATATGTTGATATAGTCAAGTGATCAAAGCGTATGCTGAACTTTATTAATTTTTTTTTATCATAGTATATACCTTAACTAGAAATATACAGTTGTAAAGGGTGGTACTAATGGAGCAGGAACTGCTTGCCGTTGCTCGTCACTTGCGTTCACCCCCGGTGTTTAGTAGGGCCAAATTTGTGTTATGAGTTGTCAACAGTTGTTTGTGATTTTTGTCATTTTTTGTTCACTTTGGTGTCTTCAATTTTGTCTGTAACATTTCCCTCTCTATTATCTGGAATAGTAAGGAGGAGGGTTCAGTCGTTTCAGTGGATGGGGGATTACATTTTTCCGTAAAAGGGGGCAACAACGTTTGCTAAAAAGCATTAACATAGTCCAAAAGAATTCCATGAAATGGGCGAGTGTCGGATATTTATTATTCTAATCATTGTACGTTGCCTTAGTTATGTTTGTGAACATATAGTTTTCAGATATCCTATAAAGATTTAACACATTTCTTCTTAGAACAAAATAAAGGTTGAGATTCTGACCCAATACGTGCCTTAGAACATAGGTACTAAAATCGGCATGTATTTTGGATGATTGATCTCGCCTGAAAATTTGAGTTCCCATGTGTACCCCGGTAGTATATTTTCGGCAAAAGTTGTGAATTTATGTGCCCGCACATCCAATGGTACTTTGGTAGGTGTTGTACCACACGACGCCCTTAGACGTTGGATCCATTTTTAAGGCGGTGGGTCTCCGTACGTGTTTGAATGGTGATCAGCACTTTATTTTATATATATTTCAATTAATATTACTTCATAGAAGCTCAATATCAACAAAGGGGGCAAGTGGTGAATGTGATTTTCATCAGACTACATTATTCATTATTTAGTCAATTTCGTACGGGTGGAAGTTTACCAGCCGTATCGGATTTTGTATTATCATGTATCTTTACCTTATGTATATTTAGAACGGACGGGTATCCTACAATTAGAATTATTGAACGTACATAATTATTTTTTCACGAACATATATTTCTTTCTAATGAACAAATATTTTTTTTATAAAAAAAAATTTAATGAACAAATATTTATATATTTATATAATAATGTTGTGTTAGCAATGACTATGTCTTCAACCCTGACCACTATATGGCATATTCATTGCTTTCGGGTCGTGCACTATGTCTTCAGCCCTGACCACTATATTGGCATAGTCATTGCTAATACAACAGTATTATTATTATTATTATGCTGACTGTTATATGTAGACAAAATATATTGAGAAGTATTACAATAAAGGAGGTCCTGATATTGGTGACTAATATATTGGATCAGATAGTCTTGAAAGTGTGAGAATATTCTTTGTTTCATCTAAGGTTTTAAAAATATAAAGATTTTTGAAGTTTCAAATTTATCTAACAACAATCACAAGTATCAAAAAACGCTTAGACGACTATGATAGATTGACAGATTGGATCCGCCCCCTTGCACGTGGACTAGCTATATATAGCTTGACAGACAGCTGAAAACCCAACCTTCCCCGCATGAAACTGGCATAGTAGATGTACTATGTTCGCATAGTATATCAACGCTCTATACTTCTTTGTGATATATGCCAAAATATCGTATGAACTTATATTACAGTAGAAATTTACAGAAAGCATAATAATATATAATATTGATATTTTTCCATGATATAAATTTTGCTCTTAAAATCGAAAATCAACACATGTAAAACAAAACAGTATTTGAAGTCATTATGATGTAATTGGACTGTATTTCTTTAGTAAATATGATCTACACATTTCCCATTTAATGTAATTAAAACTTTTAAATACTTCTATACGATTTTATTCTATTATATTATTATTTTTTAAAGATGGGTTGGAGAAGAATTATCGAGGAATATAAATTGCTTAATAACTTTCCTTGTATATAAAGTCGCTTATGCATTAAGTTATTATTCACTATCATCAGAAAAATCTTCAATCTTCAATTAGTTTTTGCGTCAATTCAAAATTTAATTTATAATTCAATTTTAATGTGAATATACTGACTAAGGTAAAGAGTGGAACTTTGAAACTAAACTTAGAAGTTGATCGCTTAGAAAAAAAATCCTAAAGAACTGATTATTTGTTGCATTTTCCCAAATCGACGCTTTCCGCCGTGAAATAATTAGTGTCTCCGAGGAAAATAAAAAAATAAACAAGGGTTCCTATTGGCTAAGTTGAAATCATCACTTCGAAAATTGCACGGTCGCCCCCTGACTTGGTTAACCGTTACGAAATATCGGTGTCACAAATGACCACGCATATGTTCAACTTTTAGGTCCTTCCCTCATTCATGACTTATCACTGGATCTGTTTTAGATTTTTTTTTCTAAAGAACTGATTATTTGTTGTTGTAATATCAATTGCGTAGAGAGCGAATATCATTTTGTACTTGTTTGTCCAGTTTATCTATTGGTAAAGTGTCATTATTTACCTAATTATCACTGTTCATGGTCAACATTAAAAAATTAGTTCCCTTATTACAGGAAAAATCTAAAATGCTTACAAAAAATGTGTTCTTTTTTGAATGCGGCAAATTAGATCACATTTTGTTTATTAACTTACAACTCAAGAATTGGTTACACTTTAAAAGTTGACGTTTACTAGAAAGTGAGATGCCTTCACGATCACTTTGATTAAGCAAGGGATGGTCGTGAATCCCTTAAACTGGTTAAAATTGTTGCTCTAAAACGAGTTTATTTTTTATATCTGTTTTACTATTACTTTTATAAAAACGTAGATATCAAGGTTAGTGCGCACGACGCGTTTCTGCAAGAACCTTCATCAAGTACGCCAAAAGGACAAGAACCATCATCAAGTACGCCAAAAAGACAAGAACCATCATCAAGTATGCCAAAAAGACAAGAACCATCATCAAGTACACCAAAAAGACAAGAACCATCATCAAGTACGCCAAAAAGACAAGAACCATCATCAAGTACGCCAAAAAGACAAGAACCTTCATCAAGTATGCCAAAAAGACAAGAACCATCATCAAGTACACCAAAAAGACAAGAACCATCATCAAGTACGCCAAAAAGACAAGAACCATCATCAAGTACGCCAAAAAGACAAGAACCTTCATCAAGTATGCCAAAAAGACAACAACCATCACCAAGTACGCCAAAAAGACAAGAACCATCATCAAGTACACCAAAAAGACAAGAACCTTCATCACGTACGCCAAAAGGACAAGAACCATCATCAAGTATGCCAAAAAGACAAGAACCATCATCAAGTACGCCAAAAAGACAAGAACCATCATCAAGTACGACAAAAAGACAAGAACCATCATCAAGTACGCCAAAAAGACAAGAACCATCATCAAGTACGCCAAAAGGACAAGAACCATCATCAAGTACGCCAAAAAGACAAGAACCTTCATCACGTACGCCAAAAAGACAAGAACCATCATCAAGTACGCCAAAAAGACAAGAACCATCATCAAGTACGCCAAAAGGACAAGAACTATCATCAAGTACGCCAAAAGGAAAATAACCATCATCAAGTACGCCAAAAAGACAAGAACCATCATCAAGTACGCCAAAAAGACAAGAACCATCATCAAGTACGCCAAAAAGTCAAGAACCATCATCAAGTACGACAAAAAGACAAGAACCATCATCAAGTACGCCAAAAAGACAAGAACCATCATCAAGTACGCCAAAAGGACAAGAACCATCATCAAGTACGCCAAAAAGACAAGAACCTTCATCACGTACGCCAAAAAGACAAGAACCATCATCAAGTACGCCAAAAAGACAAGAACCATCATCAAGTACGCCAAAAGGACAAGAACTATCATCAAGTACGCCAAAAAGACAAGAACCATCATCAAGTACGCCAAAAAGACAAGAACCATCATCAAGTACACCAAAAAGACAAGAACCATCATCAAGTACGCCAAAAAGACAAGAACCATCATCAAGTACGCCAAAAAGACAAGAACCATCATCAAGTACACCAAAAAGACAAGAACCATCATCAAGTATGCCAAAAAGACAAGAACCTTCATCAAGTACGCCAAAAAGACAAGAACCATCATCAAGTATGCCAAAAAGACAAGAACCTTCATCAAGTACGCCAAAAAGACAAGAACCTTCATCAAGTACGCCAAAAAGACAAGAACCTTCATCAAGTATGCCAAAAAGACAAGAACCTTCATCAAGTACGCCAAAAAGACAAGAACCACCATCAAGTACGCCAAAAAGACAAGAACCATCATCAAGTATGCCAAAAAGACAAGAACCTTCATCAAGTATGCCAAAAAGACAAGAACCTTCATCAAGTATGCCAAAAAGACAAGAACCATCATCAAGTATGCCAAAAAGACAAGAACCATCATCAAGTATGCCAAAAAGACAAGAACCATCATCAAGTATGCCAAAAAGACAAGAACCTTCATCAAGTATGCCAAAAAGACAAGAACCATCATCAAGTATGCCAAAAAGACAAGAACCTTCATCAAGTACGCCAAAAAGACAAGAACCATCATCAAGTACGCCAAAAAGACAAGAACCTTCATCAAGTACGCCAAAAAGACAAGAACCATCATCAAGTACGCCAAAAAGACAAGAACCATCATCAAGTATGCCAAAAAGACAAGAACCATCATCAAGTATGCCAAAAAGACAAGAACCTTCATCAAGTATGCCAAAAAGACAAGAACCTTCATCAAGTATGCCAAAAAGACAAGAACTATCATCAAGTACGCCAAAAAGACAAGAACTATCATCAAGTACGCCAAAAAGACAAGAACCATCATCAAGTATGCCAAAAAGACAAGAACCTTCATCAAGTATGCCAAAAAGACAAGAACCATCATCAAGTATGCCAAAAAGACAAGAACTATCATCAAGTACGCCAAAAAGACAAGAACTATCATCAAGTACGCCAAAAAGACAAGAACCATCATCAAGTATGCCAAAAAGACAAGAACCTTCATCAAGTATGCCAAAAAGACAAGAACCATCATCAAGTATGCCAAAAAGACAAGAACCTTCATCAAGTATGCCAAAAAGACAAGAACCATCATCAAGTATGCCAAAAAGACAAGAACCATCATCAAGTATGCCAAAAAGACAAGAACCTTCATCAAGTATGCCAAAAAGACAAGAACCTTCATCAAGTATGCCAAAAAGACAAGAACTGTCATCAAGTACGCCAAAAAGACAAGAACTATCATCAAGTACGCCAAAAAGACAAGAACCATCATCAAGTATGCCAAAAAGACAAGAACCATCATCAAGTACGCCAAAAAGACAAGAACTATCATCAAGTATGCCAAAAAGACAAGAACTATCATCAAGTACGCCAAAAAGACAAGAACCATCATCAAGTACGCCAAAAAGACAAGAACCATCATCAAGTATGCCAAAAAGACAAGAACCATCATCAAGTATGCCAAAAAGACAAGAACTATCATCAAGTACGCCAAAAAGACAAGAACTATCATCAAGTACGCCAAAAAGACAAGAACCATCATCAAGTATGCCAAAAAGACAAGAACCTTCATCAAGTATGCCAAAAAGACAAGAACCATCATCAAGTATGCCAAAAAGACAAGAACCTTCATCAAGTATGCCAAAAAGACAAGAACCATCATCAAGTATGCCAAAAAGACAAGAACCATCATCAAGTATGCCAAAAAGACAAGAACCTTCATCAAGTATGCCAAAAAGACAAGAACCTTCATCAAGTATGCCAAAAAGACAAGAACTGTCATCAAGTACGCCAAAAAGACAAGAACTATCATCAAGTACGCCAAAAAGACAAGAACCATCATCAAGTATGCCAAAAAGACAAGAACCATCATCAAGTACGCCAAAAAGACAAGAACTATCATCAAGTATGCCAAAAAGACAAGAACTATCATCAAGTACGCCAAAAAGACAAGAACCATCATCAAGTACGCCAAAAAGACAAGAACCATCATCAAGTATGCCAAAAAGACAAGAACCATCATCAAGTACGCCAAAAAGTCAAGAACCATCATCAAGTACGACAAAAAGACAAGAACCATCATCAAGTACGCCAAAAAGACAAGAACCATCATCAAGTACGCCAAAAGGACAAGAACCATCATCAAGTACGCCAAAAAGACAAGAACCTTCATCACGTACGCCAAAAAGACAAGAACCATCATCAAGTACGCCAAAAAGACAAGAACCATCATCAAGTACGCCAAAAGGACAAGAACTATCATCAAGTACGCCAAAAAGACAAGAACCATCATCAAGTACGCCAAAAAGACAAGAACCATCATCAAGTACACCAAAAAGACAAGAACCATCATCAAGTACGCCAAAAAGACAAGAACCATCATCAAGTACGCCAAAAAGACAAGAACCATCATCAAGTACACCAAAAAGACAAGAACCATCATCAAGTATGCCAAAAAGACAAGAACCTTCATCAAGTACGCCAAAAAGACAAGAACCATCATCAAGTATGCCAAAAAGACAAGAACCTTCATCAAGTACGCCAAAAAGACAAGAACCTTCATCAAGTACGCCAAAAAGACAAGAACCTTCATCAAGTATGCCAAAAAGACAAGAACCTTCATCAAGTACGCCAAAAAGACAAGAACCACCATCAAGTACGCCAAAAAGACAAGAACCATCATCAAGTATGCCAAAAAGACAAGAACCTTCATCAAGTATGCCAAAAAGACAAGAACCTTCATCAAGTATGCCAAAAAGACAAGAACCATCATCAAGTATGCCAAAAAGACAAGAACCATCATCAAGTATGCCAAAAAGACAAGAACCATCATCAAGTATGCCAAAAAGACAAGAACCTTCATCAAGTATGCCAAAAAGACAAGAACCATCATCAAGTATGCCAAAAAGACAAGAACCTTCATCAAGTACGCCAAAAAGACAAGAACCATCATCAAGTACGCCAAAAAGACAAGAACCTTCATCAAGTACGCCAAAAAGACAAGAACCATCATCAAGTACGCCAAAAAGACAAGAACCATCATCAAGTATGCCAAAAAGACAAGAACCATCATCAAGTATGCCAAAAAGACAAGAACCTTCATCAAGTATGCCAAAAAGACAAGAACCTTCATCAAGTATGCCAAAAAGACAAGAACTATCATCAAGTACGCCAAAAAGACAAGAACTATCATCAAGTACGCCAAAAAGACAAGAACCATCATCAAGTATGCCAAAAAGACAAGAACCTTCATCAAGTATGCCAAAAAGACAAGAACCATCATCAAGTATGCCAAAAAGACAAGAACTATCATCAAGTACGCCAAAAAGACAAGAACTATCATCAAGTACGCCAAAAAGACAAGAACCATCATCAAGTATGCCAAAAAGACAAGAACCTTCATCAAGTATGCCAAAAAGACAAGAACCATCATCAAGTATGCCAAAAAGACAAGAACCTTCATCAAGTATGCCAAAAAGACAAGAACCATCATCAAGTATGCCAAAAAGACAAGAACCATCATCAAGTATGCCAAAAAGACAAGAACCTTCATCAAGTATGCCAAAAAGACAAGAACCTTCATCAAGTATGCCAAAAAGACAAGAACTGTCATCAAGTACGCCAAAAAGACAAGAACTATCATCAAGTACGCCAAAAAGACAAGAACCATCATCAAGTATGCCAAAAAGACAAGAACCATCATCAAGTACGCCAAAAAGACAAGAACTATCATCAAGTATGCCAAAAAGACAAGAACTATCATCAAGTACGCCAAAAAGACAAGAACCATCATCAAGTACGCCAAAAAGACAAGAACCATCATCAAGTATGCCAAAAAGACAAGAACCATCATCAAGTATGCCAAAAAGACAAGAACTATCATCAAGTACGCCAAAAAGACAAGAACCTTCATCAAGTACGCCAAAAAGACAAGAACCATCATCAAGTATGCCAAAAAGACAAGAACCTTCATCAAGTATGCCAAAAAGACAAGAACCATCATCAAGTATGCCAAAAAGACAAGAACCTTCATCAAGTATGCCAAAAAGACAAGAACCATCATCAAGTATGCCAAAAAGACAAGAACCATCATCAAGTATGCCAAAAAGACAAGAACCTTCATCAAGTATGCCAAAAAGACAAGAACCTTCATCAAGTATGCCAAAAAGACAAGAACTGTCATCAAGTACGCCAAAAAGACAAGAACTATCATCAAGTACGCCAAAAAGACAAGAACCATCATCAAGTATGCCAAAAAGACAAGAACCATCATCAAGTACGCCAAAAAGACAAGAACTATCATCAAGTATGCCAAAAAGACAAGAACTATCATCAAGTACGCCAAAAAGACAAGAACCATCATCAAGTACGCCAAAAAGACAAGAACCATCATCAAGTATGCCAAAAAGACAAGAACCATCATCAAGTATGCCAAAAAGACAAGAACTATCATCAAGTACGCCAAAAAGACAAGAACTATCATCAAGTACGCCAAAAAGACAAGAACCATCATCAAGTATGCCAAAAAGACAAGAACCATCATCAAGTACACCAAAAAGACAAGAACCATCATCAAGTATGCCAAAAAGACAAGAACCATCATCAAGTATGCCAAAAAGACAAGAACCTTCATCAAGTATGCCAAAAAGACAAGAACCTTCAGCAAGTATGCCAAAAAGACAAGAACCATCATCAAGTATGCCAAAAAGACAAGAACCTTCATCAAGTATGCCAAAAAGACAAGAACCTTCAGCAAGTATGCCAAAAAGACAAGAACCTTCATCAAGTACGCCAAAAAAGACAAGAAATATTTGAAAGCCAAATAATGCAATAATCTTTGAGAGCAAGAACACTAAAGGGCATAAATATGATATATAAATCGACTCAGGTCACCTATGTCTGAGAGATGACAACCAAAACGTAGATATCAAATTTAGTGCGCACAACGCGTTTCTGGAACAACACTCATCAGGTACGCTCAAATCGAAAGGTTGGAAAGACAAATATCTTTAGAAAGTTTTGAGTGCAAGTAAACTAAAAGGCCAAAACAGGATCGCCAAAATCGACTAAGGTCACAAATACCTGAGGGAGGAGAACCTTAGTTGTAGTAATAATTACATTATTTATGTAGAGTAAACTTCGATAATAAATATATCAAATAATCCATGTCTTTGCCGAAACACTGACTACTGGGCTTGTGATACAAATAATCCATCTCAGTACCGAAACACTGACTACTGGGCTAGTGATACACATAATCCATGTCAGTGCCGAAACTCTGATTACTGGGCTAGTGCTACCCTTGAGGACTAATAGTCCACCAGCAGAGGCATTGACACAGTGAAGAGAAAAAAAAAGAAAAAAAAAAAAAAAATAGTATATCAACGCTATATAATTCTTTGTGATATATGCCAAAATATCGTATGAACTTATATTACAGAATAAATTTACAGAAAGCTTAATAATTTATATTATAATATTATATATACACTTGACATGCCATAATCTGTCATAAAAGCCATCAATTTTGAATTTTAGTCATAATATTCATGTGTGCTATAACCTGTTTTATGACAATATATTTACATTTGTTTTACATGTTACAAAGTTTGATGTAATCAGGCGATGAGGCGTTCGGGCAAAGGTTTTTTTGTATCTGCATGTTTAAAATAGCACGTAAAATAGTAAGTTAGTGGTTGTTGTTTAACGCCACATCGGTCATATTTCAGTAATATTATGTCGAGAGCAAGTTACATTTCAACGAGATGGTGATGATGACTTCCCCTAACATTAGACCAACACGCTTAATTGTTGGATTATTAGAGTGCTAGCTCACGGAAACAACAGGATGTGGTTAGACAAGTCGCTCCTTTGGGACACGTACTACAGATTCCTAGTCAAAATGTATTCTATCTTACTCCTAAATGATGTGTGCTAAGTGGAACAGCAGCAGCAGCAATTTTAAAATATTTGGTTTACCCTTCCGGGTCTCGAACTCACGATCTACCGCACTGGAGGCGAGCATATCAACAATTACACCACCGATGTCGCTGTACACATATGATATATTTAAATCCCTAAAACATAGGTTTGTTTTGAAGGAATTGTCACTAAAAAGTACTTGGCCTATCCTGTATTTCAATAAATTGTTATAATTGCTGCAACAATGTCAACTTATTTTTACTTGTTTGTAATCTTCAATACAATGTATAACGCCTTGTAAAATTATTGAATACTACAAATAACGCTTTAAATATATAAAAAAAAAAGAAGAAAGCAGTGTATTTCGAAATGTGTAAAATTAACATGAAACATGCACATTACATACCTTGTCAAAATCGATTTCATCTAACGGTAAATCCCATTACGATGACGCTACTTCTCGAATTCATTCACATTCCTCGTTTGAAATTGACATTTGATACGGGAAACGTAAAAACGTATCAAATTTCGCAAACATAAACAAATCATGCACTTGACTACTTTTCAATTGATAAAATCGACGTAGAAGTATTTGATTAATCTATTTTTAAAAATGTACATTTACCTGTTTTCTAAATATAACTCTAAAGGTATGCACAGTAAGATTCTTAACTAAAGAATCGTTGCACCGGCATTATAGCCAAAATTTGACCTTTTCTAAAGCTGTTGATCGTTTTTCATTTAATGTAATTATTCATAAATTAAACCTGTACTACCTGACAATCAGCTGATTATTTCATAAACAACAAATATAAGATTATTTAAAATCTGATCCACTGTTTTACATAATAGTTTAATGACCCTTAAAATCGTTTGATCTATGTAGTTAAAAATTTAGAAAAAAATCGTTTCTTAATTAAAAATAAAATAAAATTAAAACAGAAATAATAATGTATCATTACTGACCAGTAAATCTTTTTTGTACGTAGTATTATCTCTGTATGTGTGCTTTTTAAATTAATATGTTGTTCGCAAAGGAAATTTATCTATAATTCATGTTGATTAACACCGATAGATATGATTTAAATATATTATACATCTGTTATCTGTACCGTTATCTCAAGCCGCACATCAAAAAAATGAAATTATAAACAACAACATTCGTATTTGCTTGTCAGTCATTCGTACCTGTTTGTTTTAGAATTCTAATTTGTTTTTGTATGAATATAGTAGCTGTGGAACCGTTGCTATTATGACTTTTTTCACGATCAAGGAGGTATGGATTTGGCACGCTAAAAAACTTTCGGAATTGCGGAATTCACAGAAGTTCAGAAAAGTGCACAAAGTTAATCGTCGCCTGAATTCGATTAACTATATTTTCGCGTTGTTAAAATTGCAGAGCTAAAAAGGGGCCGTCGTGGTCGTAATCGTATGGTAGTTGAATGTACAACTACCTGTGTAATCAGTGTCAATCACCACTAATATTGCGAGTTCAAACCACGTTCATTCATAGCGAGGTGCACACGATACAACATTATGTGATACAGTTTGTCAGTGACTTTCGACAGGTTGGTGGTTTTCCCCGGAACTCCGATTTCCTCCACCAATAAAACTGACAACTACGCTATAACTAAAATATTGTTGAAAGTGGTGTTAAACGCCATAACCCTTACCCTTTAATATTTTAAGATATGCATGACTATTTTCCCAGAGCAGAGTATAATTTAAATTACCTATAATGTATTTTACTACATTTCCGTGAGAAATATCTCAAGACTTGATCTTGCTAGCTTATGCTTTGATTCTCAAAAGTGTTTCTCAAAATCCTCTTATAGACAAAAAGAACATGCTAACTCGATCTTTTAATAACTTAAATTTTTAACATATTGATGATTCTTGTCGCCGAATACTGTAGATTCAGTAACCACTTATATGCAATATTTCTCAAACGCTCTTGATATTAAATACATATATACCAACAGGTCCTTTGATATGTCTTAAGGAACATGTGATGCCTTAAATGTATGACAAATGTGATGCCTATATCTTTTATATTTAATACCACATTTGTAAGTGGATATCCCGTATCTCTACAACTTGATTTATATTTTATTGTTATTATATGTACATAAACTACTTTTATCTGTTAAAAGTTTGCCATCATCCTAATTCCCCCTCGTATTACGGATTACTGTACATATATTTCCCCAAAGGAGTAGTTGGGTTCGGAACGACTGGAATGTATTCCGTGTAATTTCAATTATTCATTGAAACATATTTTAATCGATTGCATAGATGTTGCTGATGTTCGTCAGACATTCTACAATGTCAACACTTGTTTACAAAATATTGTGCAATTTTGAAAATTTTAAAAGAAATTAATTTGTATACTAAAATGTAAATATATATCATGCGTTCAAAATATATGGTTTTATCCCTTTGTTTTAAGGGGCCGCTTGTGCTCGTGATCGTATGATAGTTGGATTTACAACTACCTATGACGTCGCGTACGGTATTGGTGCTACAAAGCGTAACGTCAAAAACGTCGCAGTTTTTGTCCAGATAATACGTCGAAAACACTAAGATTACGCCAAGTACCCGTTTGGACATTTTGTTAAGAAACCACAAATAAGCTGCATATATGAGATTTTTCTGTGAAATTCAACCATTTTTGGTATAGAAAAATACTTTGAAAAGCACATCGTAAATATCTCTGTAAGAAATATTCAACGTTGTTCAGTAAAAAAATATATGGCATGGAATATATGCACATTGTGAATATTTACTTTTATCCTGCAATCAGTACATTTGCTGTACAAATATGCTATACGAATAATTTTTTGCTTTATTCGTACTAGACGAATAAACTTTTCGTACTATACGAATAAACTTTTCAGCCTACGAATAAACTTTCCTGGTACCCTGTAGCTATATACAGCGGAGGGCGCAGACAAGTATGAAACTGGTACTAATGTAACGCGGACCACGAAGAAGACACCCTTGACAACATTTATGAAAGGCGAGGAATAACGCTTGTTTCTGTCTTTTTTGTTTAAATCTGACAAGTTTTCCGACTTTTTTGACATTGCAGGATAAACACAAAATACGTACATTGTCGTTAAATATAAAATTCATTTGTACTCGCTGCGAAACAGGCCTCAAAAGCTCGCCAAAGGCTCGCTATTCTGCCTGTTTCTAAAGCTCGTACAAATAAATTTTATATTTACCGACAATGTACGTATATTGTATATTTGTTCTGTTATGATATATAGAAATTATATTTTATGAGTAGTTTACCATTACTCTACAACAACATTTTCCGATAAATTGCAGCGTCTACATCTCAAACCTCATCTGGAAGGTGGCCATCTTGAATGGGAAACAAGCGTAACGTCATAATTTCACGCGTATAAGTAATTGGTGGACTTTTCAGTCGTTGCTTGCGAAACAAGAGAACATTTTGTGCAATTCGTTTTTTTGTTAGGCAATTTTACTCAGTTTATGTGCAATAATTTAATTACGCGTCTACAGCGATTTTCAGCAATTTTTCCTTAATATTATGCCAAAATTCGTTTTAATTATCGGATTTTGAACTATTTAAGCATAAAATTGTTAATGTTTGCAAAATTTTGAAGCTTTTGATATATAATAGGTCTAACTTCAATAAAAATTAAAAGTCTCATAGATATTTTAAAATGAATTAGCGCAGTATCCCCAATACCGTGCGCGACGTCTATGACGTTACGAGTTCGAATTCTGCGCAGGTGAGGTGCACTCGACACAACATTATGAGATAAGGTTTGTAAGTGTTTAGTGGAAGATCGGTGGGTTTCTCTAGGTACTCCGGTTTCCTCCACCAATAAAACTGGCCGCCACGATATAACTGAAATATTGTTAACAGTGGCGTTAAACGCCATACACACCCATGTATAAACCCGATAGTTTTATATACAATAACAATTGTATGTTTTATTTCTAAAGGTCTTGTAGTTCAAGAAATTAATTTATAAAAAAAATTTCACAACACGATATTGCTGAAATACTGCTCAAGTTGGTGTTAAACACCAATCAATAAATTAATCAATCATCGACGAACTCATATATTAATGACGAAAATATATACATGTATATTGCATGGAGTAATGATTGGCGGAAAGCTGTGGAAACTGTGGAACTTACACCATCAAAGCATCTGGTTAAACAACCCCTATAAAAGTACCAACATATCATTGGACAAAAGATAAAAGGAAACAATATTTTGTTTCAAATCTAATACAAGTAATAGCTTTCAAAAAAACCAAACTAGCCTGCTATAAGTCTTAGATGTTTATCGCTTTCATTGTTTCCTTAAGCCAAGTCCAATCTCCCTCAGGTATAGGTGGCCTTCTCCGATTGTTGTTATCGTGTATAGGTCCTTTGCTTGTTTTTGCTCATAAAGATTTTTTATTTATTTGCGTACCCGATGGAGGGCATTGCAGAAACTTGTCAGTTATCACTAAGCCTTTTAATTTATTTGGGCACCCGATGGAGGGCATTCCAGAAACTTGTCAGTTATCACTAAGCCTTTTAATTTATTTGGGCACCCGATGGAGGGCATTCCAGAAACTTGTCAGTTATCACTAAGCCTTTTAATTTATTTGGGCACCCGATGGAGGGCATTCCAGAAACTTGTCAGTTATCACTAAGCCTTTTAATTTATTTGGGCACCCGATGGAGGGCATTCCAGAAACTTGTCAGTTATCACTAAGCCTTTTAATTTATTTGGGCACCCGATGGAGGGCATTCCAGAAACGTATCACTCACTAAATTAGTATATCTACAGTTTTTTCTTAAGAGGATGCGTTATTTTTAGGAGTGCATGTTTACTTTTAATACAAACATTTGGACAAATCTGCCATCGTTCCTTGCATTATGTTCTGTATACTATATAAAACACGGATGTTTATTTACTTACATTTAGAACAAGTACAGCACTGACAAGAGAGGAATCACATCTGGTATTTGTTGATTATGTTTCCGTTTCTCTTTTAACACATATTGGCTATTTTCAGGTATGTGTTATGTTTGTCCATTACTACAGGCAAACAAACCAAAAAGTATGGTAAACATTGTTTTACTTTAAGATCGTTTATGAAATCAAGAAAAAAAAATGCATCGATCTCTTCTGAAATTACCCAAGAAAATCCAATAAAACTGCAACAACAAAAAAATGAATAAATAAAAAATAAAAAGACAAGCAAACAACCAATCAAAATAGAATGTAAAATTCAATTCAAATCTACCATTTAATTAATTGTATTGTTCTTCATGAAATTATACATACATTGTACATGTCATTTGTATTTGAATTAATATTTTAAATATATTTTAAACACAATGAATTTTAATATTTTATGCGTAATACAAATGTACTATATCTAACGTTATTCAAATTTCAAATTATAAGAACGTAAATTAAATTTCAAATTGATATGATACATATAGATTACATGTGTGGAAATACAGTGGATTGATGTAGGTAATATACGCACAGTGTCGCCAAATATAAAACGTATTTGTACGGGCTTTAGAAAAAGCATGAAAAACAAGCCGCTGACCAGCTTTTTTTAAAGAATTGTTTCGATGCGAGTACAAATAATGTTTATACTTCTCATTGACATAGCAAGGGCTGTATGAAATGTAGTTACACAGTAAGTCACGATGGGTTTAATGCCACCAAAGTCCCAAGGGGGTCAAAGGATGGCCCAGGTGGGTTCAGGGAACTGAAACTTATCCATCTTTACGATATTCTATGTACATGTAGTAATTTGTACTTGAAAATTTGTAAAACAAAACTAATAAAAATAAAAAAGCAACATTTTATTTGTATGTTTGAACAATAATCACATTTTCCCAATTATTAAAGGACCAAAAAAAGTAATAAATACATGATCTTTTCCATATCAGCCCGGGTATCATCGAAGACCCCCATATCAGCCTGAGACGCAGTCGAGGTCTGATATGGGTCGAGGGATGATAGCCGGGATGATATAGAAAAGGTCATGTATTAATATTTTTATCATATACTTCCGACAATTTTTTTATTTACCGTGAATCGTGACGAGGGAGTTGCCCGTGAATCGTTTTCATTCAAAATCATTTTACGTTCTACGTGATCTAATCATCTATCATCTAACGTTTCTATGATTTTTTTTTAATGTGGTCTTCTTGACGACCATTGTTTACCTTCTCAACTCGATTTGTAAATAGTACAGGCATCCTAACATCGATACTGACCACCTCCACCAATTCTTGGTGACACGATTAGTAAAGATGTATCAAGGGAGAACACGTTCTTTTAACAATTTACGTTGGGTTTCATATTTTTCAAGAAGTGTGATCATCATAATGTACTTCCCGTGAAATGTGATTAGTATAAGAGTATTGTTCGTGAATCGTGATGAGAACCATATCTGCCACTCAATATCGTGCGTCAGTTAAGGTTTGTAAACAGACGTCACCGGAAGTAACTTGCACGAGACGCACGATTATGTATTTTTTGCACGAGACGCCTCTAAAATGGGTTATTGGCCTGGGTTGAAATTTTGACTAGTTACACATATGCAAAAACTATCATATTATTCAATATTGCTAAATATATGATAAATAAAAAAATAAAAACGTAGATTGTTTCCAATTTATTGCCCACGACGCGTTTTTGTAATAACATTCATCATGTACTTTCTTTATCGAAAGATTCCAAAGCCATATAATTCTGAAATCTTTGGGAGCAAGAAATCTGAAAGGTCTAAGCAGGGTAGCCAAACTCGACTATGGTCACATATGCCTTAATGAGGGGAATCTCACTTTTTAATATTAATTACATTATTTTAAGATAGCACTAAATACCACTGTCATTCCATGTGTCTGTTATTCTGTATTGTTTCAGTTTATGCCATTAAAATCTGATTCAACCCACCATTTCTTTAGAAATGCCTGTACCAAGTCAGGGTCATTACGATTTTCACAGTTTTCCGGTTGTTGACTGATTTTGTCTGTTTATATAATTATGAGTTTTGACTTTCCCTTTGTAAGATTGTTCGGAGTTCGGTAATTTTGTTATTACCCTTATAACCATTTATTGTAAATGTGTTCGTGCAAATAAAATATTGTCTATTGTCTATTTAATGAATAATATATCTAATAAACAATGTTAGTGCCGAAACACTGACTACAGGGCAGATGATACCCTCGGAGACTTATAGTCCTTCAGCAGCGAGATCGACCCTGCCATAGCAATATAACGTAGATTTCTAACAGCTTAAGCATATTTTATTGTTCAAAGCAACAGCTGGATAACGGAGACATTTGTTGTTATGAACAATAAAATATGTTTAAACTATTAGAACTTTAGGTTTGTATTGCTATTACTGAGTATATAAACGTAGATATCTAACTTAGTGTGCAGCACACGTTGTTTGCAATAACCAAACACGTGTCAATGATTCCCTAAATTTGTGTATTTTTTATGACTTTGATATGGGTCTCTTAAAAATTTAATTGCCATTCAAGTGAAACTTTACTTATTATCATAATTACAAAGAAATATATAAAAGTATGCAAGCCCCATAAAAACTTAAAACGGAGAGTCAACATTGATTCCACATCAGAACTCAATTAACGTAAAACATGTTCCCTTCAATGACATTTATTTTCAATATAAAACACATGTACAGTTCCTGTGGTGATCGTGTATGTTTTTTGAAAATATTCTCAAAGTGATAATGACCTCAACATACTGTGTTTACTATTTGTTTTTCAGTGAACTTGTGACCTATCATCATGTAACAGTGAGGCACTTCTGTTTTTTATTTGTACTCTCTATTTTTCTTGGGAGGGGGAGGTTGTGTACGCACGTACGTTTTTTTTGGGGGGGGGAAGGGGAGTACGCACGTGCGTTTTTTGTTCGCTAATATTTCTACACCCTTGACAATGTCAGTATATTGTCTTTATGCTGCAATGTTAAATTTACACACAAAACAACACAAAATAGATTGGATATTTTGGTTGACCGGGCCTATTGGGCTTCGCTATACATAAGACGAACTGAACCGTTAGATGATAGTGTTACCCCAAAGAAAAAAAAATAGTCATTTGATGTAACTGCAGGCTGATAGCCGTGTCGTACTCATTTTAGATTGTAAGTTATCATCAATATTGAAAACCCCGCAGTTACCGAAATATGGAACAGAAAGGAAACCCTTTTTCTTTACTTAATGTTTGGGTGTAATATTGATGGTCTTTCGTGTTCATTTACATCCATGTCCTTTCTTGTTAATTGCTGACTATTGTGTTTTCTCGTTCATTTGTTATGTGCAGAATTGATAGTACAATAAATGTTCATAAACGAGCTAAGCGTGGACAAACACTACACTGATAACATTGACATGACTATATAGTATAAACTTTGAAATCCAGTGGGGGAGATATATTGCATGATTGTCACTTGCTTAGCTGTTTGTATATATATACTTTATTTCCTGTGACTGAATGATGAATTTTTCGTCATCCTATACAATATATTAAAAATTGCTGAGTTAGATTGTTGTCAAATTAAAATATTAAATATATATGTACCATCCACACACGCTTTGACACATATCTTATGTCTATCTCTAGATTTCCCTTACGAGACAAGGTAACACTTCGACTATTGAAACTATAGTTTTACATAGCGGATGTGGCCTAGTGGTCTAGGGCGATGGACATAAGGCTAATTGATTGGTGCTGCAGTGTATCAATGGTGTGAGTTCAAATCCCGCCGAGGGAGAAAACAAATGTAGCTGAAAGATCTAATTCTAACACTGTTGGGTTATATTTCAGACGTATATATATATTTGCAATTGAAATGTACAGTTCCTAAATAATGTGAATATTAATTAAACCAATGTTTTTTTCTCTCAGGCATAGATGGCCCTATCCGATTTTGTCCACACTCTTTAGGTCCTTTGGTTTACTTGCACAAAAAGTTATAATTTATTTGGTTTTCAAATCTCTTAATTATCAGCGTACCTGATGAACGTTATTCCAGAAACGCGTCATGCGCACTAAGTTGTCGTTCAGGTTGTCTGGTTCCTTAAAACATCAACATTGTCTTATTAATGTAAAAAAATTATGTAAGGTTTAATAATTATAATTGATTGTTAAATAAATGGATTTCAAACACAAACACATACTAATGGACATGCTAATAACTGTCAAACACTTATGATTCGTAATGAATTTGAGTGGATTTTGTTGGGCAGCAAATCCATGAATTTAAGAATTTGAATTTGAATTTGAATTGTGGTGTTTAACGCCACTTTCAGCAATATTTCAGCTATATCATGGCGACCAGTTTAGTGGTGGAGGAGGCCGGAGTACCCGGAGAGAACCACCGACCCTGGGCAAGCAACTGGTAAACTTTATCACTTGCGGCTGCGGGTCGAGTGCACCATTTTTGTAATTTACAAAGCTGGGCGCGAACCCACGCCGTATTGGTGATAGGATTGCATGAGTTGTTAGATCCAACGACCTAACTCATTGAGCCACCCGGGCCCCCTGAATTTAAGAACCATAAGATCAATATAAACTTGAGACAAGAAGAAAAAAGTGATAAAAGTTGAAAAGATCGTAAGGTTAATGGCTCTGCATGACTCATATTTACACTTGAAATGTATATTTTGTTGTTTTATGTTTTGAACTTTGAATATGACCAGCTGTATGTCTAAATTAATTTATGAAATAAAAATGAATGATTTGTAGGTATTGTTTACTACGTATCTACTGCTGATAGATTGTCATTTTCTGTCCAAAAACATTTTATTTGTAATAAAAGCGATCATTTACATTTGTAAATCTGTAGTGCATTTAATTTGTGTTTGTTCGCTTGAAAAGTATGAAATCCACGAATTAAAGAATATACGAAATAGTACTTTTAAAAAACCATCAACCACGACAATTGGCACCAACGAAATTAAAGGCATTAACAACAGTAAAAATAGTTCAGTGTTTTTAATTATGATTGATTGTTGTTTAATGTCAAATAAACGAAAGTATACATACATTCATGATGATAACAATATTTCGCAAAAGCTACTCAAACAAGGCTATGTTACTCCTAGGTTGAAGTCATCGCTAAAAAAATTCCACGGTCGCAATCACAATCTGCTTGACCGTTACGAAATATCCATGTCTCAAATGACAATGGATCATTTACTTTTTACGTAGGTGTTTTCTTTCCTCTATCACTGTCAAGACTTTTACCGAACTTGACTGTATATTTGAGAAACATGGCGGATGTCTTAATAGAAGCAGGAAATACTTACCCATCTCCAGCACCCAAGTTCACCCCTGGTTTGTTTTTGGTGGGGTCTGTGTTGCTCATCTTTTTATTTTTTGTGTTGTCCTATTATGTGTCTTTACATTCTGAGTTCCGTGTTGTGATGTCCGTTACGTTTTCCGCATACAAACGATGTTAGGTACGTCTTTATCTCCAGTTGTTTGTAGTAGGGTTCATGTCTTATTTACGTTCTTTGTATTTGTTTGCATATAGTGGTGTCCAACACATATTAAGTTGGGTTTTTTGTGGGGTTTTTTCGTCTTGTGTACCCTATTTTGCCAGTTTCTTTGAATTGCCCATGTTTGATGTTCTATAGCGTTTATTTACATTTAAGTAAACTCGTGGCACTGGCATGGGAAATGAAAAAAAGGGGGGATAGGGTGAGATTATGTTGCCTTAGAACCGGCCACCAACGACCACTTCTAACTACATTTCTAATTAAGAAGTTGTCTTTAACGCGTAAGGGGCGTGGCATTCTCCATTCATGTGACAATTATTTCGCTTCCGTCCTTTTTATTATGTCGAGTACGGTCCTTTTGGAGGGTTGTTACCCGTATGGGAGAACTTAGGTTGTATTTCCATACTCCAGGGTTTCCTCGGGATACATCTGTATTATAATTTTGGATGCTCCCTTTTCCCCACAAAAAACATCCCATCCCAATATAAGGAGAGCTTGAAGATATCAAGGGGGTAATCAGAATCCGTATGTCGAAAAAAAGACAGACAACACAAAGGCCAAAAGAAAAAGTACAAAAGGACAAACAACGATCTACAAAACATACATATCAAACTAAAGATCGAGTACCATGAACCCCTTTAAAAACCGGGAGTAAATATTGTTAAAAGCAAACATAGAACTAACACTTATCCTTAATAATATCTAAGCTAAAGATAAAAATCAAAATAAATAAAAAAAGAACATTTTGATCGAATATCACAAAAACATATGGGAGCCATCTGAGTAGAGAACGGACCCTGTGAATTACAATACATAACATACTTGTAATAAAATTACAAAGATATATATATACAGTCAAACCTGCCCATGTGGTCACCTCTAATGCGCAGTCACCTGTATTTAAAGTTCATTTTTTCTTATCCTGGCATAGACAACTTCATATGAATTGAACCTCTTTTAAGAGGTCACCTGTCTTATAATGCCACCTTTTCTTTGACCCAAAGATGACCTCTTAATACAGGTTTTACTGTATTTAACATGCATGATCTACCGCAAAATTGTGATTGCACCGAAAAGGATTTTCACTTTCTCATGTATTAGTCACAGGATATCCGGTTCTGATAGCTGCATGGAAATTAACAATAGGAAAATTGACATCATGGCATTTGGCATGTATGTTTGACCTCAATTGACTGTGACTTTCATTACAGGAGTAAGCAGTATGAAGTGAATTAGTTGGTATTTATTGTCTTCAATTTCATGTCCACTCATTTTGGAATAAATTAGAACATACCAACCATCATAGAATTTGTTCTTTGACTCGAAATGTCCTAGACCACAATACAATTAACATGGTTAATTAACTTTTACTGATGTTGTTATCAAGTTGTTATCTTTAGCATTGATCACATGTTGCGCGGTTCTGTACAACTCTGTCAAAGCCCCGTATTTGAAGAATTCCAAACTTCTTGCAAGTAAAACAAAACACCATGTACTATCAGCATACGAGTAATAGTTCGTCAGGAGTTATAGTTCGTGACCCGTTGCAAAGAAATATATTCCTTCCCTATTCATTATCACCCTTCTCTTTCCGGCAATCAAATATTCCTACAGCGGTGCAAATTTTATCTCCATGATTTAGAACCCGTTCTTGCCAAGAACATAGCTAAAATACTGCTCACTTAAAGTAAGCAATAGTCAATTTGAAAAGACTAGTTATTGCATATTCATATTCTGTATCACGTACGTTGAACTATAACCAATTCCGGCATAGAGTCAACGGAGGAGAGCGCATGTATTAAATCACACGAGAGGCAAGCTCTAAAGGTCTCTATTGAAGTGGCACTAACAATTGAATCTTCCAGCTGGTTCCACTCATGAAATAGTGCTGTTCTCACAAAAAAGGAATTTTCATAAATAGTGGTGTTACACCTTTTGTTGTGTAAGCATTTACTGTTTTTGAGTTCATATTAATTCGACCTACTTTTCATTATTGACAAAGGCAAGTCTGAACCGTTAGTGGAGCAGGAATTGTTTATCTTTCCGGAGCACCTGAGTTCACCCCAGTTTTAGTGGGGTTCGTGTTACTCGATCTTTAGTTTTATGTGTATGTGTTGTAGTTCGTTGTTTGTTCTTTTGTACTTTTTCTTTTGGTCATTGTGTTGTCTGTTCTTCTTAGATATACAAATTATGGTTACCCCTTTGGTATCTTCAAACTTTTCTTAGTTTTATAATTCTGTAAATCATTCCGTATTTCTGTGTAAATTCAGGGGAGTTATCACGCTTTGTACGAATGCAATATCTCCCACAAACCTCTGATAGCATTCATAAAATCATATTGCTGTTCCATAATTTCGTGGCGTTTTCTACACTAAATTATGATTAACCTATTAGTGGTGTGTGGACTAAGCGAACCATACAATGCATTAACTAGCATTTGAGGCCGCCATCACATGGTTGTTGTATTTATATCTACTTAGTACCTCTTACCTCTAAGGATCGAGAATAATGTGTCTTGAAAACAGGCGAGGGATTTTCGCAGGACATTCAGCTTCTTCCACTAATATAACATACCGTCAATATATAACTGAATCTATTAATTCCATACCAAGCGAAAGATAATCATTTCAATATGCGTGTATATATAGAATTAAGAAGAGCTTGAAGATACCAAAGGGAGGTAATCAGAATCCGTAAATCGAACGACAGACAACACAATGACCAAATAAAAAGGACAAAAGAACAAACAACAATCTACAAAACATACATATAAAACTAAAGATTGAGTAACACCAACCCCACTAAAAACCGGGAGTGAACTTAGGTGCCCCAGAAGGGTAAGCAGTTCCTGCTCCACTAGTGACACCCAACATGTTAATCTAGATACAAAGCCGGTGATAAGTCTTGAATGAGGAAAGAACCGGAAAGTGGTTACCACAAGTGGAACATATCCGTGGTCATTTGTGACACAGATACTCCAATATGAATATTGTTTGTACATGTACTTCCATATGTACGAAAACAGAAAACCCAATTCAGAAAAATATATTCCAGTAAACTGACAATCGGTTTCCAAATTCAGCAACTGTTTAAAAAAAACCAAAAGGTAGACTGAAAAAAAATAAGCATACCAATATTTCAGATATAAAGCCGATGTTTTGATATGGATGTTAACCGGTCTGGATCTAATCAAATAATTTCTCAGGTTTGTCATTTTATTATTTTGTCTTAGTAGGCTAAGATTAATGGCTTGGTTTGTAGTAAATGAAAAGGTAGATATCTAATTTAGTGCACACGACACGTTTCTGGAATAACATTCATCATGTACGCTCAATAACCTTCATCATGTACGCTCAATAACCTTCATCATTTACGCTCAATAACCTTCATCATGTACGCTCAATAACCTTCATCATGTACGCTCAATAACCTTCATCATGTACGCTCAATAACCTTCATCATGTACGCTCAATAACCTTCATCATGTACGCTCAATAACCTTCATCATGTACGCTCAATAACCTTCAACATGTACGCTCAATAACCTTCATCATGTACGCTCAATAACCTTCATCATGTATGCTCAATAACCTTCATCATGTACGCTCAATAACCTTCATCATGTACGCTCAATAACCTTCATCATGTACGCTCAATAACCTTCATCAGATACGCTCAATAACCATCATGTACGCTCAATAACCTTCATCATGTACGCTCAATAACCTTCATCATGTACGCTCAATAACCTTCATCATGTACGCTCAATAACATGCATCATGTACGCTCAATAACCTTCATCATGTACGCTCAATAACCTTCATCATGTACGCTCAATAACCTTCATCATGTACGCTCAATAACATTCATCATGTACGCTCAATAACCTTCATCATGTACGCTCATCGGCTAAAGATTGAGTAGCCACATAATGTGGGAACAAGAATGCTGACGGGACTAAACTGGATAGCCAAAATCTGAGTAGCCACATAATGTAGGAACAAGAACGCTGACGGGACTAAACTGGATAGCCAAAATCTGACTAGCCACATAATGTAGGAACAAGAACGCTGACGGGACTAAACTGGATAGCCAAAATCTGAGTAGCCACATAATGTAGGAACAAGAACGCTGACGGGACTAAACTGGATAGCCAAAATCGGCCAAAGTTAACTATGCCTGAAGAAGGAGAACTTTATTTATATTGGAATGCTGCTTTTGGCTTTATAATAAAAACATGAACTTATTCTTAACCCTTGATCTTTTTATGGTTGATATACAGCAATGTAAGTAACAGCTAAGAACTATGAAATAATACACGCAGATATTGCACACTATAAATCTGGACCGTGCAATGATCAACTACCTAGATGTGATATTGTATGGCTTCATGTTTCAAATAATTTATACCACGATTTTCCAAGCTAAATGGTCAAACAATCTCACGCTTCGTGGTATATGGTAAACATATTACTTAGCGACTGAAAGAAAAACAATTCCAATCACGCTTGTAAGTATTATAATAAACGGATCTGTCCCGGAAAAGTCCAGAGACTTGGATTTTAATACAGATTGTTATTGTTGTATTGATGCAGTTCAATGAAACTTTTGTTGATCGTGTGGCTATAAAATGAAAAACAAATACACCACAGTCGTACTAGTGCCACAATCCGGCAGCAAGATCACAGAAAGAGGTAAAATCGATACCCACAACACACACAAATGACCGCTCACATTTCTGGATTGTTACACGCGTTTCAATAAAAGGTGATGCGGTTAAATTAGTTTTATGGGCCAAAACATATTGAGTATACAACTTGCATTATTATACTATATCACTCAGTGTCAATTCATCAACATTTGGATCACATACATAAAAAGCTGGGAACTTGCCACATGTGTATTTGTCATTGATTAATTAATTTATCAATAAATATATCATTAATTGTCATTATGAGACGAAAATTCATCCATGTTGGAGCATGATGAATTTGTATTTTATCCTGCAATCAGTACATTTGCTGTACAAATATGCTATACGAATAAATTTTTGCTTTATTCGTACTAGACGAATAAACTTTTCAGCCTACGAATAAACTTTTAAACCTACAAATAAACTTTTAAGACCCGCCTATATATATTCCGGAACTACTTTTTTGTGCTTTTGCTCTCCTGTGAAGGAGTTAAAATATGAACCGTAACCAATGTCAATAATCGACCGTCGTCTTTTTCTAATAAATGTTTTCGTTCTCACTATTTGTAAATACAAACCAACAAAATGAAACTAATAATTTTAAAATTTCATATTTTTTATACATATTTTACGATAAAAAAAATCCTAGAAGTCAATAAAAAACAAAACAAAAATCTTAAACAAATCCGAATCATTTATAACTTGACAGGGAAGCTTTGAAAACAAAACAAAAGCAGCTAAAACTACAGGACAAAGGGAATAAACCAAAGAGGGCATGCCCTCCAACAGATGAGGAAATTAACATCCTTTGTAACAGAAACGTTCTGGGCAGTCACACACCACAATCTTTACTAAACACACTTATGAGTTATATGGTTAAATAACTCAGTACAGTTTGAACATCAAACTCTAAGATTACTACATATATTTTATTATAAAATTTCTTCATATTAAATGTTCAATTAATTCATATCAATTACTTCAACATATCAGATAGTAGACTTCTCCAGGGTGAAAAGATCACATATTCCTGCTATTGCATCAAGTCACTTTAAAATTATAGATAATTATTTATATTCGGAATTCTTTATGACACCACAAAATATCTATATAATTTGTTTTAACCATTTGGAATAATTGTATTCAGTCACTTCCTCCAATAATTTTGCATCTTTTTTTAAAACATTTTTTTCTTTTGCAAAATTCCAATAAAGTTGTATGATTTGTCAGTTGAAACTAGTGTTTTATCTGCTGGAATTCTACTCACTGTTGATCAGGATTACAGTACATTTTTTATTTTGTGCAATTCCATTTGAAACTGATTCACATACCCTGGCCTGTATGCAACAACTGAGTGATAGTTCTTGAAAAATGTCCTTTGTTTAATCAGATCTTTATAAAACGTTCATAGGTTTTTATACAATTATTTCTTTCATATATATAGTCTTTGCACTTATTTCAAACATCACATGTACATTGTACACTGTTAGACCATTAACTCAGCCATTCATCTGAAAGACATTAATATAGCATTGATTATAATCAAAATACATGTTATTATATATTTACTAATGAAATAACAAGAAAAAAAGGAACAAAATGCAGACTAACTTAGCAATGTTTGAATGTTTGAAGCTTCAAGCTTTCATAATGCATTTTTGTATGATCCGACTCAGAAAATATATTCGCACATTAGTCATTACTCGCAACAGCCAACATTATCATGTAAATATTGTTCGTTCCAGAAAAATATATCCTTCACTCTAATATTTTTCTGGTCACAACACTTGTGCAATAAACCTATGTCCATAATATTCTTGGTTCCTTAGTGATATCGCATTATGTAATTTACCAATCAATGGATTATGGTTTAATAATAGCAAATTTGATATGAAGTAAATAGTTGGTGGGGATTCTACATAGACTTCAATGCATATTAATTCATTTGATTATGATATACAAACAGAATTTAAATATAGTAATTATTTTTTATTAAAATCATATCCGTTGCTTGTTGACACTAAATCAGATCTCTATTTTGATTTTCTTCAATTTATATATGAAAGTTTTATTTTATTCTTATAAAAATAAATTCCAATTTTCCATTGAAACCTATGTAAAGTCCAGAGGATTGGTATTAGCTTCTCCTCCTTTATATACTTGCATTGTCGCAAAATACATAATCTATTTGTACGAGCTTTAGAAACAGGTAGAAAAGTGCATGAAAGAAAACTTTCCAGTCTCATGAAAAAAATGAAGGAAAGTTGCAAATTAGACATTAATCAATCAGTGCCAGAGAATATCTTATCCCGTCCAGAAGTTAAGAGAAAACAATGTGGAGGGGATAGATATTATGCAAATATCAGTGCATAAAAATGTGGCATTTATTAATAATTACTCAACATTAAGTGAAGAAAGACACAAGAAAATATCAAACATCCTCAGCAACACTGAAACTAATAGAAATGCTTTGGTACCAGTGCAGTTTTCAGCAAACTTGCCTCGTAAAACCTCCACAAATTCTACAGCCAGTAGCACTTCTGATGTTTCGTGTCAAAGTAATCCAAATGTTTCTTCCTATTGTGCCAATACAAATATGTCAAGCGAAATTAGTTCTATGTTTTACGGGGCAATCCTCCATGTCAACAAACTGAATGTGAATTTGTACACAAATCCTCATAACTGAGCCTTGTATTGTTTGACAGCGTTGGCAAATACATTTCTGTGAATCAGTTCAGTTTGTTGAAATAAATGATTAATCTTTCTGTTTTCTCTACTCTGCCTAGGTTACATAAAACTTGCTCGAACCGTCGATGTGTAATGTTTACAATCTGTGCACATTTATGAGCGTCGTACGTACACACACATGTGACGTATGCGATATAAATTAATGTGTTTTCATATCTATGAAAAACATATTAAATATATATATTTCAGGTTCTAAACTATCAATTTTCTATATAGATTTTCATCTTAATCAATACATCTTCATTTAAATAAAGTTATTTCACTTCCTTTTGAGAACTATTTGTTTGCGAATTTTTGTCGGTAAAAAAAAATCTGGTATTTTACTACGCCAAATAGTGAGGATTCCGTTGGGATATTATATGTTATTCAGCTATCAGACAGGGTATATAATGTGACATTCCCGGCTTAGGATCTATATTCCCTGAGGCGCAGCCGAAGGGAATATATATCATAAGCCGGGAATGTCACATCATATACCCTGTCTGATAGCTGAATAACAGATATATTACGGATTTAACCATCTTTTTTTAAATATAACATCCAACTGTATTAAATAAATTTGCCTCTTTTATTTTCATTTTTCGTATCTCTAGATGTCCGTTTCCGTACCTTTGACGTCATTCTTCAATGACGTCAAAAATATGTGTCACGTCATATTTCATCATGTATAGGGTGTCTCATGAAGGAAAATACTGTACTAAATTTCTAAATCAATACAGTTTCATATGTAGTAAATTTTATAAACTTTATAAATATAACATTGATATATCACATAACAAAACAACGGGTTTGCGAAACAGTTTCAATAATTTAAATGTTAACAACATGTAAATAAAACCTTGGTGTGGCCCCATGACGTCGAAAGTTTTCAAGCCTCAAAGTTTTGTTTATTTGTTATGGTACAGCCGTGGAACATAGGAGTTTGCTGAATCGATCAGGTATTTGTGACGGAATTAACCGTTGTAATATTATTTTGTTCATGCAGCCGTTTTGAGTATAAAAACAGCATTTAATTTGGTAAAAATACATTTATTATTCCGTATTATACCATTGATTCAGTGAAGCGTAATGTTTTGTCGTCCATGTTTTAATCGTTTTTGGGGACTGAAAATATATACCCCGTCTGTTTTCCGAATATATGCTGACATTCAGGGTTGAATAACCAATGAAAATATGCGTAACAAACTAAATTCGTAATATAATGCATTATAAAAAATGCATTTTTACGAGTTAAAATGATTTTTTAGGACATCGTGGATTGCAGGATAAATACAATATTGGTCTGTTGACGGTAAATAAATTCTATATTTACCGTCAACAGACCAATATTGTATATGTATATAACCGAAGATAAATGATGAATTAACGACCCATGGTCTAGGTTGAATATTAATGATGAATGACCCATGATCAAGGTCGAATATAAAAGATGAACAAACTATGGTCAAGGTCGAATATAAATGATGAACGACCCATGATCAAGGTCGGATATAAAAGATGAACGACCCATGATCAAGGTCGAATATAAAAGATGAACAAACTATGGTCAAGGTCGAATATAAATGATGAACGACCCATGATCAAGGTCGGATATAAAAGATGAACGACCCATGATCAAGGTCGAATATAAAAGATGAACAAACTATGGTCAAGGTCGAATATAAATGATGAACGACCCATGATCAAGGTCGAATATAAATGATGAACGACCAATGATCAAGGTCGAATATAAAAGATGAACAAACTATGCTCAAGATAAAATATATTTTTCAACCATAAATCCTAATTTTAAAATACCGTATACATTTAAAATTACAAGGTATGCATTTTCCTAGAGTTCACCGTTCACAGAGTCGCTATCATGTAATAAATCTCCGAGGACAATTGTAAATTTTCCATCAAAGCTGACGTATGACAAATTTTATTGTATAAAATACGCGTTCGCTTGATATCTAACATTTTTGTTTTATAAAGGACAAGAGACACAGATCGGTGATGAAAGTCATATTACTGCTATTATTTTTGGTACTATTTGTTTGTAAGTATTTTTTTTACACATACTGTACATCCATCTTTTGTCGCAATATCTTTTTTTAAATATAATAATTACTAGTATTATGCAACAAAGCAAACTAGTTTACAATATGCAATAGAGTAAATTAACATGAGCGATGTGCATCAAAATTAAAAAATAAAAACAATATCATTATTGTCTTATTTATGAGGCAAGTCACTGACAAACTTTATCACATAATGTTGTACACCTCTCCTTGATCGAGATTCGAACTCTTATTTATGAGGCCGATCAATTGAGTAGAACAGTATCATGTAATAATGGTCAGTGTGCTCACCTCTAGTGCGGTAGATCGTGGGTTCGAGTCCCGGTCGGGTCAAAGAAAACTTAAACTACTCAATTTGTAGTTTTTGCTTCTCAGCGAAACACTCATCATTCATTGGGGCGAGAGGGGGGGTGGGGGGGGGGGGGGGCGGGTGGAGGGAATAGCAAAGACTGGTTGACTCGGAATCAGAATAATGAATAATAGCTGATTCCCCGAATGTCAATTTTCTAAAAGATCAAAAGAGATCAATCTCTGTAATTAAGAAGCCAGTATTAGTAGGGTAGTGGGTGTTTAAAAAGGCCGCTGGTTTTCGAGTTTGGGTTAATAGTATGACACACGGCTAATTATTTCATATTTAGACGTAAAAATTATTGTAGTTTTTATTTATTTATGTCGTCGTAACCTACCGTGGTCACATTTTCTTATTTTTCTACGTTTTCCGAAGGCACCCACTAACTATGCATTTTACAACAAAATTTCGACACATATAAAATGAACATCAAGACCTGTAAGTTATCAAATAAAAGTGCTTGACACAAAGACAATATGCTAATTATATCATCAAAACTAAAAACGGGAAACTTAACACCTTTTTATTTGTTGTTGTTTTTGAAGTTTTCCAGTATCTACATATTACCACACCTGTGTACCAAAAATCAATATTTTTAAAGTTATCATTCAATAGAAATTAGCGATTAAAGATATGTGAAATCTGATCAAATTTAGCCTGTGGCAAACACGGATTACCACGTGTCGATATTCGATTTGTGGTTAACACAATCCAGTCATTATTCAGTACGTGTACTGAAACAGTATATTTAACACTGTGTCTTCTGTTTGGCGTGTGATTGTGTCTTTTAGTAGAATAAACTTATCTCAATACAATGAGCGAACAACTATGTAGTTGAATTACGCTATTTTTGATATTTTTGTATTTTCGTGAACACTAATTTGTAACTTACGGAACAAGTTCGTAGGACACGTTTTTGATCCGAGAAATGTCACAATTTGGCAGCCCGCTTAAGCTTTGCCCTTCTAGTCCTAAAAAAGTAGGAATGAAGTTGAATGGGACAAATTTATTATATGCCAGGTCTCTACCCCTGAGTTACTTATTAAAATGAGAAATGTTAGTGAAAATAGCTTCATAGAAGCAATGGAAGCAAGAAGAGATGGCGTTTTAGAGTAGTACATTCTGTTTCTGATATTGATGATCTTAGGAGTGATGATACAAGTATGCTGTACCACAGGTCTTGCTATAAGACGTACACAAGTAGACGAAATTGCGGTTTCTTCAAGGTTGAGTCAGTTTTTCTCTGATCATAAACCAGACACATCACAGGTTCCTTTGTTGAACAAACAAACCGATGACACGTCTACAGACATTGCACTGTGCATATTCTGTGGAAAACAGACTTTTAAAAAAGAAAGAAAACTCCACAAAATCAAAACTTGCTCATCAGTTGGAGGCTGAAGCTACAAACATTCCTTTACTTAGTCCTTTTGACAAATCATCGTCAGTTTTTATCAGAGATGGCATGGCTCTCCTTCAATCGCTGAATGCTCAAAGGTTCAAAACTTTTGGTGATTTGGCATCTGACTTTACCCAATCTCAGCTGTGTTGTCTCTCAAGCATTGGATGTCTTATTGATGTTTTTGATCGTTATGATTTAGAGCTTTCGATTAAACCGGCAGAGAGAGACAGAAGGTCTAGTCTGACATCATCCAGAAAGGTATTTCAGGTAATAGATTGTCGTCAAATTCCAGACTGGAAAAAGTTCATTACAGTCGATTCCAACAAACAGGCTCTTTTGAAATTCTTGGGAAAATCAATCGTTATACACCACGAGGGGTCCCAACCTAATAGATTTGCTCTAAACGAGTCGATATATCTTGTTGGTACTGGAAATGATCCTATGTCAGTAACAAATATTTTTTCAGGCGGAGTATCCAGCACACACAAAGAAGCTGATACTCGCATGTTGTTGCATGCCATTCACGCAGATAAAGTGTTTGCAGAATTTGGCGTCAAAGGTAGGATAATTATTAAATCCCCTTATGTTTTAGTCTTGTGTGTTCACTATTTTTCTAAGCTGCAACATACACAGGAGTTGTGGTTCCAAACTGGGACGGTTTCCAGTACTAAGGAGAGGCGGCGTTATATCCCAGTACATGAGATTTGTAGCACTCTTAGTCCCGTTTTCACCAATATCCTACCAGCTGCTCATGCTGTAACGTGTTGTGATACCACTTCATCGTTGTTTGGAATAGGTAATCGGAGTGTCTTCAAAGTTCTAAAAGAAAACCCAGACAACTTTAAAGATCTGTCAAACCTGGCAGACTGTGACGTTGATGTGTCAGTGACCGCAGCACGAAGACTGGTAATAAAACTGCATGACTCAAGAGGGAAAATTAAAGCCAAGGACGAAAACTAGAATAAATTAAGAACAAGATTAGCAACAGTGAAAAGCGCATGTCTTGCCAAACTTCCCCCATGTGAAGCTACCTTTAAGCAACATGTTCTTAGAGCGTCACTCCAGACTTATGTTTGGATGTCGTGCCATCTTACAAAGCCCCCTCCTAAGAGTCCTTTGCAGTTTGGTTGGGAAAAAAGACATGGATCACTCCTTCCTGTCTATTTTCAAGATACAAGATCTTATTTGCACTTGTAAAGGTAAAACATTCTGTTCAAGCGGTCGTATGTGTTTTGAGCAAGGGTTGTCTTGCACCAAACTTTGTCCGTGCCAGGCAGGTGAAATATGTCGCAATTCGAACACACAAATGTCCAGAAATAAAAGCATAGACGACGATGATGTGGACTTATGGCAGTTAGATATACAGGAATGAAATTGTTAAATGAAGTCTTTAAATCTGTAAAAAAAAAAAATAATAAAAAAAAACAAAAACAAAAAAACAAAAAAACAAAAATAAAAAAAACCCAAACAAACAGCAAAAAAACCTTGCCAGTTGGTCTCTGACCTTGACGTGGTTGGTGGGCTTTAAACCAACAAGAGACCGAGTCCTCCTTCTTACAAACCAGGCTTACCACTCATAACAAATCTTTTACAAAACATTGTGGACCAACATCACCTCCCCCATTTTACATTTATTGTTTAATACTTTAATATCATACATTCCGGTTCCATGGAATTATTTTCCATTAAATTATTTTCATCCAATGTTTATCGACTAAGCTTCCCGCTAGAGACTGAATTGTTCCTTCACTGCTTGTTCAGTACTTGATGCAATGTTCTTTTTTTTAAGGCAGAAACTTGCAGCTCGCGATACAAATGAGTTCAGGAAAGGGGAATGCTATGCTTTAAAAAATAATTTCAGCATATATTGTATACGATTCTAACATAAAATAACAAACAAAAAAACGATAAAGAATAAAGTCAAGGTCACTCTTAACTTTTAGTAGTGAAAAATAATGATGTGTTTACCTTTCCGCGGTTACGGTACCTTGACACCCGTAAAATACAAATTAAAGCGTAAAATTATATGGCGTTATAGACCATGATCATTCCTCAACCACTTCCGCTGTTTTTTGTATAAAAATAACGAAAAATGTACGCAAAAAAGATATTGTTAAAGTCTGATAACATTTTTCTGAAAAATACGGGTTAAAACGGTTTGACCTTTGACCCAAATTATCTCATAACGTGACCACACTACATAATGACGACATCGATATTTCGATGAGTCATGTTTTGCTCTTTTTAAAGATATATGATTTAGCCGTGTGTCATACTATTAAGGCAAATCGGCAACAATCGATACCCTGCTACCCTACTATATAGGGGAAACTATTTTGTAAAACTCAGGTAAATCATCGGGAATCGATTTTCCTTTGGATTAAAAATAAGGAAAACTATAATTAATATTTTATTTTCTTTCTACATTTAAGAACTACATATATTAATGCAAATAAACACATATAAGAATCATGAGTATGAACATATTATACAAATATTCCATGTGATTGTGGTCAATATACAATAATATTTTCCCTCGGTACCTTGAATTGCATGGATGTGGTATATTGCCCGACGCCAACGGCGGTGGGCAATATAACACATCCATGCAATTCAGGTACCGAGGGAAAATGTTCTTGTATATTGACCACACTCACATCGAATATTTGTTATATTATATTTTAATAGTAAAATAATTAATCAAAACTAAGAAAAAAAATATGAATAAGTGTAAGTTGACATACTAAATGAGACAAACAGCAAGAAATGTCAAGTAATCTAAAAGTTCTGATTTTAAGCATTAACAGTACATGTGCTGTTATCAAAATCAAACCGGAAATCGTCACCGGGCAATATAACTCACGCACGGGAATTTCAAACGTTATATTTCCTGGTGGGCGTGGCAAGTGAAGATAGAACAGAAAAAATAGCGAAAAATATTAAATTTCTAATATTAAAAGAAATCTAGTTCTAAAATATAATATAAGATAATATGCAATGTATATCTCATATATATACACTGTAGTTACGTATACATTTAATTAATAGTTTATTTAAGAAGTATTTAAGAGTAACTTGCTACGACCATCTCTCCAATCTTTGTCGAAAGATTTCTCAAAATCAATAAAGGCCCAAACAATTTTGTTTCTTGTTTTTGAGAATTTAAAAAAAAACCCAAACAATTTATCAATGTGATTTTCGCAGAGTTTGAGAATATATTACATAAATGATCAAGTAAGTAATTAATTTTCGATTTGTCGATGGACGAGCTAACTTCAGTAATATTTAAATTAAAATTTGTTTGTTTGATGGCGTTTAACGCCACTTTCAACAATATTGTAACTTCATTTAATAACTTTTTCAATTCACTAAATTTTCTGAGACCCATTTGGTTCTGAAATTCTGAACATTTTCCTGGTCCAATTTAAGTATTTTTACAGATTGGGTGTAAAGATTTAATCAGTACCTCAAAGATACATTATTGGTTTTTTTCCCCTAATATTACATTTAAATATACAAATTCTAATATAAAACCATATTTATATTTAAAAAATATATATAATTATATATACAATGTATATATGATGATAAATTGATGTTCATTTACCATACCCTTATTTTTAATGAACATCAATTTAATAGATTATAATTGCTAAAACAACAGTACATTTGTATGTACCATATGCTATTTTAAGAAAGTTGACATTCAGGGAACACACCAGAATAATGTATCTGAGTGGCGCAACAATGTCTATCCGCGGATTAGCACTAAAATTTAGCTAAGCGTTTTGTTCTAATATAAAACGGACATCATCGTCTCATCTCACTTTGCGTTGAGCAATAATTACTCATTTCCTCACTCAGTCGAAAACCATAATCAATTTAAATAGAGGCGTCTTCCTGTATTGTTGTTGTTTTTTTAGTTGTGTCTTTATTTTATTTTATTTTTTGAGTTTAGTTTATGATGATTTTATTTGTTAAGTTAACAAAAGGGATAGGACACAAGTTTTGCCAACTTATGAAGTCTTCTCCCATTAATACAATAAATTAACATAGTATAATGATCATTTTGAGCATGCATATACTACATATAGAAATATATTGTAAACAATTAAATGTGGATATTCCATTTAGCATCGCTTGATAAGGTTACACCTAAGTATTTATGGTTCGTTGTTATAGGAATATTGTTTCCATTAAGTGAAAAAATAAAATTATATCCAACGTCTGTATTGGAAATACCATAATGTCAGCTTTGTCTGGATTAAAAGACATTAACCATTTTGTGGACCAGGTATTTAGTTCAGTTCACACAAGTCATGATTTATAACATTTTCAATTTTAACAACATTTTGGCTTGAATACCCTAAGGAAGTATCATCTGCAAAGAGTCTACTGAGAGAGAGAGGAGCTTATCTCCAATATCATTTATGTAAATTAAAAATAGTAATGGCTCTAAACTGACCCTTGGGGGACTCCAGGAGAGACTTCACAAACAGTTGATGATGTTACCCTGTTTATCACTATTTGCTTTCTTTGATGCAAATAACTTTCAAACCATTTAATTAAAGGATCTTTTATACCATAATAATTCATTTTATGTATTAAACTCTTGTGCCAAACTTTATCGAAATCTTTGGAAAAGTCACAGAATAAAAAACAACTAATTTTTTTTTCTAGTGAATTGAGTATAGAGTTGTATAGTTCTAGCAACTGGTGGATAGTAGAATGTTTCGGAAGAAAGCCAGATTGATACTCTTATATAAGTTTGTTTCTAACAAGATAATTATAAACATTTTTATAAATTACTCGCTCCATATTTTTACCAACAAAATTTATTAACGATATCGGATGGTAATTTGCAGGTAAGGAGGCATCACCTTTTTTCAAAATAGCTATCACGTGAGCAATTGTCCAGCTTGAGGGATACTTGCCTTGTCGTAACGATTTGTTGAAAATAATTTGAAGTGGTTCGGCAATTTTTTCTGGGGATATTTTGAGCATTTTATGGCTAATTTTGTCAGGACCTGACGCTTTTTTAGGTCTGATATTTGAATGATATCTACAATGTCACTAGCAGTCACACAAATGTCGATAATTGAGTCATTAGTTTTACTTTCAAAGGGGAGACTGGTAAATGTTCTTCCTCCAACTTAGATACTAAACTAAAATATTTATTTAATAATTCACATTTGTTGTCGTCGTCACATACCATTTCATTTAAATATTCATCATTAATTGTATTTCGAAGGGGAGGGATATAGGTTCGTCGAATTATCTAATAATATATTGTCTAAGTTACTTTTAAAATTTTCTTTTGCTTTCTTTTTCATATTATTCACCTTGTTCCTTTGTTTTTTTATATTTTAAAATATCACTTTCCCTCCCAAATTAGAAAATTTTTTCTCAGGCGATCGCGTAGTCGAATTTCTTTTCTAATTTCGTTAGTAAACCATAGTTTGTCATAATCCCGTACAGTTATAGTTTTCGTTGGAATACATTTCCTAGCTATGTCTAAAAATAATTTTGTAAATTATTCTACCAAGTCATCTACGTCGTCTAAAATGCCTATCCTTTCATTCCAGTTAATTTCGTTCATTTTGTTATTAAAGAGTTCTAAATCTGTATTCTCATACTGCCAAATGTTTCTGGTAAATGAACATGAGTTCGGTTTTGGACATTTGAGAAAAGCATCTGCTGCATCGGGATCGCTAATTTCAGGTGGCAATTTAAAAACATCAGAATATTGTGGGGTCATGGTATCGGTAATTATAATTGGATCTAATAAATTATTTTATCTTGTTGGTTTTAATATAACATTCCTAAGATTAAATGTGGTCATCAAGTCAACCAGCTTGTTATTATTTACATTAAAAAGATTAGAATTCAAGTCGCCCGAAATCACGATGTTTTCGTTTATCTGATGAGCCAATTCAATAGCATGCGTTAATCGTGACCAGTACTCGTTATCAGTCCACTGTGGGCGGTATGTATTAAATAAAAGAAAAGATTGACCCTTCGCGTGAATCTGAGCCCAAAGACTTTCATCTAAATTATTCTCTAGTTGGATTATCCTTGAAATGTTTACATTTTCTTTCGTATAAATCAGAAGCCCCTCTTCCGTTTGATTCTGTCTGTCGCGGCGTTGGATATTTTTTGTGAATGAATATAATTCAATATCGTCATTCTGAATACTGTTATCAAGGTGCGATTCAGTTATTACTAGAATATCGAATTCATCTGCAAAATGCTGGACGAAATTTGTTTTGTTTCTGAAAATGGAATTATCGTTGGCACTGTTGACTAAGTTAGGCGGTGAGCGCAATAGGTCAGTTTCAGGATCAGGATTTAGTTCGACACTACCGATCATTAAAATGAAGTGAAGAACGAATAAAAGGAAGACAACATTTACATTTCGGTTTAATCTCTGGAGTACCAGGAGGGACACGATCAATAAGGAACACCGTAAGTTTGTTAATAACATATTTCTATAAGAATCGGCTTGTACAAGCACACATTTACATGAGATCCTTGAACAGTTATAAAACATGCCTATGGCTGATCTGTAAACTTCTAAGGAATTACCCATTGGATTTCAAAAGAAGGTAGATACAGAAACAGCCATAGTCATATTTTATATGTCGTAAAGTAAGAACCTCGCATCCACAAAAACACAAGTATATGTACAGGTAAGTATAAAACAAATATACAACACTGAAGAAAATGGGGATGAACAATGAACAAAAATATATATAATAAGGAAAAATATGTACACAGTTATATATGCGTATGTCATATATTGGATTTACTTCCGGCAAAGCTGAAAAACATAGGAAAAGAAATTTCATAATTATTTCTGTTATTCCAAAAAGGGCGAATAAGAAAAAGTAACTGGGTAAGGAACAATTAAAGAAGAAAAAATGCTTCTGTTGTTTATGATGAAATTAAGTTGATAGAGATATTTTAATGCTTGATATATTATGTGGATGTTTTATGAAGAAAAAAAAAATCCCAGTTAGCAGCAGATGAATTTTGAGGAAAAATAAAAGGTTCCTAAGTGAGTTCAAAAATTATTCGATGCAGCTTTGGTTACCAACATAATAACAACGAACAACACAATTGAACATCAACAACAACAAAATACAAATTCGGGCAACAGCATATTTATTCATTGATTCCTGTATTCCGGCAAATATTGATCAATTCATATGTACATGTATATATATATCTTTTTAAATTTCATGTGTTATTATTGAAGTTATTGAACGGGTTTAATAAACAAAAGCGATGACATTACTGAATAAAAACTACTCTACTTAATTTTGTATATCGGCAAAGACATCACAAAATTATACATGATTGATGCAATGTATATTTTCCGGCTTACAACAATGATTTTTAACCAGCTATACATATAACAGAAATATGTAGGGTTGGAGGGGTGGGGGATCTTGCATCTGATACCGGTACATCAATTTTAATTTTTGACTGCATGTACATGTATTTGTATGTCCAATAATTTATTTTTGTGAATCGGTAATCATGATAATATTGTATTGTTTGTCCATCTTCGATTTACGACTTTTGATTACTCTTTTTGGTATCGTCAAACGTTTTTATAATAAACACGAAGCAGGACAAGAAATGTTTCAGGAGGCCAATTGGGGTAATCAGAAGCCGTAAATCTAAGACGGACATCGATAAAATGACCAAAACCTAAAAACGCAAAAAGACAAACATTCGCACACGAAACTCTACGCTGATAATTAAACATTGATCAACGCGAATGCCACTAAAGCCTGGAGTGAACTCAGATTGTGAGGAAGGTCCCAGGTAAACTTTCCTGCTCCACTAGTGTCACCCGTCATGTTACATGTACTCATGTTATAAATCCCGCGATAAGTCAAATGCATACATAAGTCACGAACGAGAAAATAATTGGGGGAATGTGTCATCGACCAACGGAACTTATCGATTGTTTTCTGTTATGCATTTGTTCTGTAATGGCAAGCGATGTCATGATGCCGACCGCATAATTAATATTGAGCCTATTTCACCTTTATGCCTACAATATGTTTAGCCGTATAAAGCACTGTTCTGATTTGCTTTGCACTGAGGTGTACTATATCTTCCTTATATCTAAATAAAATAAAATATTGGGGTCTTTTTATATCAATATTCTGAATTTAATTTGCTTATTCCTATTGTAGGACCCGTTAAAGTAGCTTAACCCCGCCACTTTTATTGCTGTACCTGTAACTGTAACAAGCCAGGAGAGTGAGCGGTTATGTATTTATGTGTTAGGCGTGTCGATTTCAATCCAATATGCATTGTTCATGTAGCTGAATAAGCGTTTGAGAAACCGAAGGGACAATCGAGGAACAACTGGAAAACATGCACACAAGATACAGAACGACAACAAACTAAACAAAAAAAACAACAACAACAAAAAACCCCAGAAAACTGAAATAATGAGCAACACGAAATTGTACTACGCTAAGCAACAAGCAATCAAACCTAACATTGAAATCATATCTGTGTCTTGCATGCTAGTAATGATTACATATTGGCATATTCCTCATCAGTCCTGGTATAATCCCCAGACCCTTTTATCTGGACTTACCCTCGGGCTACTATATGCATAATCACGGCTGTCCAAAATTCTATATACACTGACAAATTCAGCTATTGGTTACTATGACTAATAATATTAATAATAACATTTATTCGTACTTTTTTTTATAGCTCATGGATCATGTAGATGGGTGAGTGATACTAATCCAAATTGGAGAGACAAACGCTTATTGGAACCGATAATGAAGTAAGTCTTCCTGTCATAACGGGTTTTCAAAAGATGAACACTGCAAACACCAGTTTGGATTAATAGTATATATTATTATCTAGGGAAAAACAATTCAAAGGCGTTTTTCTCCCAGAAAAAAAATGACACTATTTCAGCTATACAGTAGCGTTTGATCTTATTAGTGGATAAAATCGAGTGTTTGGAGAAATCAATCGACCTTCCAACTGATATATTCAAAGACAATATCGGATTACGTTCAATCGAGTACACCTTGGTATATTCGAACGTCGAACTCACCAACCTTATAAGATACCATACATGTAAGTAAATGTAAATCAGTGTCGTACAGGTTTCTGAAGGGATATGAAATGTTAATTAGTTATGAAGTATATTAAAAAGGAAATTTATTAAGACTGTACGGAAGTGGAGAGGCTGTCGTGGTCGTGATTGCATGGTAGTTGGATTTACAACTACCTGTGTAATCAGTTCCTATCACCACTAAAGTTGTGAGTTCGAACCCCGTTCATGGCGAAGTGTACTCGATACACATTATGTGATAAAGTTTGTCAAGGACTTGTGACTGGTGGGTGGTTTTCACCAGGTACTCCGGTTTCCTCCACCAATAAAACTGACCGTCACGATATAACTGAAATAGTGTTGAAAATGGCGTTAAGCACCATTTACCACACCATACTTACTGAATTGGAATATTTCATTCAAATATATCAATTTTGTATTATTGAATAATTTTTTAGACACTAACTGTATATCTAATCCGGGCAGATATTCGTCCACAATTTGAAAATCTGTATTTTCAAGAACATTACAATGCTGCAGAACAATATTGTGGATACACTATGCGATGTATAAAGTTCATGATCGGGGCGTTCTTTATAGAACGCTGCTCTCCAGTAATATGTGAGGAGTGACATTTTACTCACGCGTCGATATCGAACATACTCAAACTTTACCTCATCATTTATATAAGAGGTGATGTTTAGTCCCATAGTCCCATAAATCTAGTTTAGCCCCTTCTTTTTTATTGAAATACCTGTAACAAGCCAGAAAAAAAATGGGTTTTTTTGCGACTTTTTTCGATTTGATGGTTGAAATGTTCCGACAGTGTGGTATTATTATTATTATATTTTTTTGTTGCGCTTTTTTGTTATAACGATATGGTTATGAGTTGAAACTCATAACCATAAAGCTAATATAAATTTGTGCCTATTGTATTTTTTTTTCAGAGACATGGCGAAACGAACGAGATTGGGAACAAAATCTTCATGATGCCTTGAATTGTACAGATTGTTGCTCGACAAAATGTTTGGACAGTGTCTGTGTTCCGTTATTAAATGTAAAATAGTCAACAATCTGACAATGTGAATTTTAAATTAAAAAAGTCAACAAACTTGCAGTGTGAACTTTAAATTAGAAAAGTCAACAAACAGGCAGTGTGAATTTTAAATTAAAATAGTGAACACACTGGCAGTGATAATTTTAAATTAAAATAGTCAACAATCTCACAATGTAAATTTCAAATATATACACATATTTACTGGCTATGAGGTGGTAATAAGAATCCGTAAACCGAAGAAGGATATACAAGACACTGGCAAAGTGAAGAAAGGTCAAAGGGTCAAGCAACGATCTACTAAATACTATACACAGAAAATTAATGATCGAGCAACACAAATCCTACCAAAAACCTGTGTAAATGCAGCTGTTCTAGAAGGGTAACCAGTTACTGCTCCACTAGTGACACCTGTCGTGCTGATCCTGTTACAAACCCAGTGGTAAGTCATGAAAGAGGAAAGAGTCGGAAAGTGGAACATATATCCGTGGTCATTTGTGACACAGATATTTCGCAACGATTAACCAAATCATAGTGGCGACCATACAACTTTCGAAGTGATGATTTCAACTTAGCCAATAGGAACCCTTGTTTATTTATTATTTCCCTCAGAGACACTGATTATTTCCCGGGGGAAAGCGTCGGTGGGGAAAATATGCTCGTTATTGTCCTCATAATCAGTCAATAACTGATTTATTGTACCAAAGACAAACATGGAAATCTGAAACAATATGGCTAATACAACGACACAAATAGAACTTTGGTGACATTAGCCGATATTAGCTTTCATGTTTATGCCTTTTTAAGTTCTTGCTCCCAAATACAATTACATTATTAGGCTTTCAAACAGTCTGGTTTTGAGCGTCACCTGATGAAGGTTATTCCCGAAGACTGTCGTGCGCACTAAATTTGATATCTACATTTGTATTACTATCACTGTGTCGATGCCTATGCTGGTGGACTATTAGTCCCCAAGGGCATCACTAGCCCAGTAATCAGAGTTTTGGTACTGACATGGATTATGTGTATCACTAGCCCAGTAATCAGGGTTTCGGCACTGACATGGATTATTTGTATCACTAGCCCAGTAATCAGTGTTTCGGCAATGACATGGATTATGTGTATCACTAGCCCAGTAGTCAGTGTTTCGGTACTGAGATGGATTATGTGTATCACTAGCCCAGTAGTCAGTGTTTCGGCACTGACATGGATTATGTGTATCACTAGCCCAGTAGTCAGTGTTTCGGCACTGACATGGATTATTTGTATCACAAGCCCAGTAGTCAGTGTTTCGGCAAAGACATGGATTATTTGATATATTTATTATCGAAGTTTACTCTACATAAATCATGTATTTATTATTAAAACTAAGGTTCTCTCCTCTCAGGCATATGTGACCTTAACCGAATTTGGCTATCCTGTTTAGGTCTTTTAGTTTACTTGCTCTCAAAACTTTCTAAAGATATTTATCTTTCCAACCTTTCGATTTGAGCGTACCCGATGAGGGTTGTTCCAGAGACGCGTTGTGCGCACTAAATTTGATATCTACGTTTTGGTTGTCATCTCTCAGACATAGGTGACCTGAGCCGATTTATATATCATATTTATGCTCTTTAGTGTTCTTGCTCTCAAAGATTATTGCATTATTTGGCTTTCAAATATTTCTTGTCTTTTTGGCGTACTTGATGATGGTTCTTGTCTTTTTGGCGTACTTGATGATATTTCTTGTCTTTTTGGCGTACTTGATGATGGTTCTTGTCTTTTGGCGTACTTGATGATATTTCTTGTCTTTTTGGCGTACTTGATGATGGTTCTTGTCTTTTTGGCGTACTTGATGATATTTCTTGTCTTTTTGGCGTACTTGATGATATTTCTTGTCTTTTTGGCGTACTTGATGAAGGTTCTTGTCTTTTTGGCGTACTTGATGATGGTTCTTGTCTTTTTGGCGTATATGATGATGGTTCTTGTCTTTTTGGCGTACTTGATGAAGGTTCTTGTCTTTTTGGCGTACTTGATGAAGGTTCTTGTCTTTTTGGCGTACTTGATGAAGGTTCTTGTCTTTTTGGCGTACTTGATGATGGTTCTTGTCTTGTTGGCGTACTTGATGATGGTTCTTGTCTTTTTGGCGTACTTGATGACGGTTCTTGCAGAAACGCGTCGTGCACACTAACCTTGATATATACGTTTTTATTAAAGTAATAGTAAAACAGATATAAAAATAAACTCGTTTTAGAGCAACAATTTTAACCAGTTTAAGGGATTCACAATCATCCCTTTTTTAATCAAAGTGATCGTGAAGGCATCTCACTTTCTAGTAAGCGTCAACTTTTAAAGTGTAACCAATTCTTGAGTTGTCAGTTAATAAACAAAATGTGATCTAATTTGCCGCATTCAAAAAAGAACACATTTTTTGTAAGCATTTTAGATTTTTCCTGTAATAAGGAAACTAATTTTCTAATGTTGACCATGAACAGTGATAATTAGGTAAATAATGACACTTTACAAATAGATAAACTGGACAAACAAGTACAAAATGATATTCGCTCTCTACGCAATTGATATTTACAACAACAAATAATCAGTTCTTTAGAAAAAAAAATTATAAAACAGACCCAGTGATAAGGCATGAATGAGGGAAGGACCTGAAAGTTGAACATATGCGTGGTCATTTGTGACACCGATATTCCGTAACGGTTAACCAAGTCAGGGGGCGACCGAGTAATTTTCGAAGTGATGATTTCAACTTAACCAATAGGAACCCTTGTTTATTTCTTTTATATTCCCCGGAGACTAATTATTTCACGGCGGAAAGCGTCGATTTGGGAAAATGCAACAACAAATCAGTTCTTTAGGATTTTTTTTCTAAGCGATCAACTTCTAAGTTTAGTTTCAAAGTTCCACTCCTTACCTTAGTCAGTATATTCACATTAAAATTGAAATATAAATTAAATTTTGAATTGACGCAAAAATTAATTGAAGATTGAAGATTTTCCTGATGATAGTGAATAATAACTTAATGCGTAAGCGACTTTATATACAAGGAAAGTTATTAAGCAATTTATATTCCTCGTTAATTCTTCTCCAACCCATCTTATGCGAACATAGTACATCTACTATGCCAGTTTCATGCGGGGAAAGTTGGGTTTTCAGCTGTCTGTCAAGCTATATATAGCTAGTCCACGTACAAGGGGGCGGATCGAATCTGTCAATCTATCATAGTCGTCTAAACGTTTTTTAATACTTGTGATTGTTGTTAATTAAATTTCAAAATTCAAAAATCTTTATATTTTTAAAGCCTTAAGAAACAAAGAATATTCTCACACTTTCAAGACTATCTGATCCAATATATTAGTCACCAATATCAGGACCTCCTTTATTGTAATAGTTCTCAATATATTTTGTCTACATATAACAGTCAGCATAATAATAATAATAATGTTGTGTTAGCAATGACTATGTCACATAGTGGTCAGGGTTGAAGAGATAGTGCACGACCCGAAGGGGAGTGCACTATGTCTTCAACCCTGACCACTATATTGGCACAGTCATGGCTAACACAACAGTATTATATAAATATATTCAAACAGAATTAAGACAATTGTTATATTACAAAACTTTACTTCTATTTTTTCTTTATTTTTATAATGAGTTATAAATAAATTATCCATGATTGTTAAGCACATTTAGAATTCCAGAGGTACATTCATACCCGTATTTCACTCGTTTAAAAATTAAATAACTAACAGCTGAATTGCTATGCTACAGAAAACGTTATTTATCAAATGAGGGCCCGAGTGGCTCAATGAGTTAGGTAGTTAGATTACGTAGCAACTCATACAAGCCTATTGTAAATTACAAAACAGGATGCATTCGACTCGCAGCCGCAAGTGATAATGCTTACCAGTTGCTTGCCCATGGTCGGTGGTTCTCACCGGGTACTCCGATTTCTTCCACCACTAAAACTGGTCGCCATGATATAGCTGAAATATTGCTGAAAGTGGCGTTAAACAGAATAAATAAATCAATCAATCAATTTATCAAATGGTGTTAAAATAAGATTTTTTTTTATGAAATTAATATTATTTCAGAGGAAAAACACGACCAAGCCAATTAATTAAATTAAGATGCAGAGGTATATTAATGTGAATTGTACTATGACGTACTTCATTGTCTATATATACACTGCAGTGGAAGGAAACCTCTCTATATCATGGTTAGCATATGCGCCTCATTCCTTAGTGATCGATTTCCGGTATTTATACGTTAGTATTGCTTCTTTAGATATTCACTCTTTCGGAAAAAAAATACCAAGATCTTTCGACTTTGACAATTGTCAGTTGTCGACCTCCGAAGAACTCTGTGACATTCACATTTAAAAGAGAGTATCCGAAACGTACCTCGGGACGAATCAAAAATTATTCGCGTTATTATTGGCCGTAAATGAGTGCATTGCGTCTAGAAAAACAACATGTTCCTTGTAGATTAAATATGAAACGCATCAGTTCTTATTGACAACAGTTTGCTAGGAGCGGTCTATGGTTGCCCAGGGCAATGTTTATATCTATGCATATCGTGTCTTTTTCTTTTGCATCTTATATTGGCTTATGTTCTCGTGTACTGTTGTGCTTTTCATTGTTGGATGAATGTGGTTGAACTGTACAAGGACATATATACTCTAGTGGAATTGTGTGTATATAGAGGTGATACGTGATACAGAAATGTTTAAAACCTCTGTAAGTACTATAGATCCGTCCGTTTTATGTACAATCAACTGTATTTCACCCTGTAGTTTTTTCTAAATAGAAGGTCAACGATTTTATAATCATATAAGCTGCATACATGCACCGATATTCAATGTTCACAGCTTAGTACACAATAATGAATTTTCTAACTTTGTTCTAAATCAACAACGAATGTTCCATGCATCGCCAGTCTTAACTAATTGCACTGTCTCTGTAATGGGAAAATGTTGTATCATTTTAAAATTAATCTTTTGATGATAAACAGAGATCATTGGTATATCTAGAACAAGGAAGCTTGAAGAAAACATTGTGTATCATCGAATCAGGATATCGATATTAATGATGCATTTATCGATTATTAATACCAATTTAAAACCGTTTAGTCCATCGTATTATCACAGATATTTCAATGTTATTGTTTCATACCATTGGTAAACGAAGACTAAAATAGATACAACATTGTATATAACTACCAACCATACCATATTGTCCTTAGATATGTGAAAAAAATCATGGCGGTGATGATACTGTTACAGATTTATATATTATCATGGTTTATATTCTATTCACACAGTGTAATATTAGAGATGAATTTTGTAAAGGGCCGATATCTCTCTCATTATGGTGCCTTCAAATTCAATGTTCCGACGATGTATCAATGTGCAGAGTTATGTCAAGTATTAGATGTATGTCAGTCTATTACGTTTGATAGTCACTTCAACAATGTAAACTCAACAGCATCACATGGGATGGTGATACCTTAACTACGGATGTTAATTTTATTTATGCTGAGAAGACAAATATACCTGTTGTAAGTATATCTAGAGTTTGTATTTTGATTTGTTTTGTTTTTTTGTGCTTGTTTTTTTTTTTTTTTTTTTTTTTTTTTTTGTTAATTTTTGTCTTGTTTTTTTTTTTTTTTTTTTTTTCTGGATTTATGTAGACGTGCATCAAAGCGAATACGTGTTAACGTAAATGGTCTGATAAGGTATGTTTGTTTGTTTGTTTGATGGTGTTCAACGGCACTTTCAGCAATATTTCAGTTATATCGTTGTGGTCAGCTTTATTTGTGGAGGACCCGGAGAAAACCACCGACCTGTCGCAAGTCACTAACAAACTATATGATAAGGTATTCTATTATATAGTGCCTAATAAAAACTGGAATAACCTTCTTCAGATACTCTCGAAGCAAAAAAATATGGAAAACTACATACTTTAAAAATCTTTGGGAACAAGTAAGCCAAAAGGTCTTAACATATTAGCCAAAATCGGTTAAGGTCAACTATGCTTGAGGGAAGAGAATCTGAGTTTAATTGATAATTACATTCTTTATAGACTGTAAATTGCAATAATAGATATATATAGAATACATCATTTTAGTGTCAAAGCATTGACTACCGGGTAGATGATACCCTGGAGGTGTCGACACAAAAGTGATACAAACGTAGACATCGAATTTACTGGTGTTATTACATGTGTATGAAGAGTTTGAAGATTACAAAGGGGTAATCAGAATTCGTATATCGAAGAAGAATGGCCAAAACATAAACGTACAAAAGGACAAATAACGATCTACAAAATAGACACATAAAACTAACAATCGAGTAACACGAACCCCACTAAAAGCCAAGGAAGAAGTCAAGTGCTCCGGAAAGGTAAGCTCTTTGTCACCGAGATTGAAATCTGTTGAAACGGTCGGAAATTAAAACTGGTTACCGAATACGTCAAACTAAAGTGCATCTGAGAGGTTAATCTTTGTGAAACTTAAATTCCACAATGACATATCCTTCATTTGAATAATGTAAATGTACAGATGTTATTCACTTGTCACAGATGATAATAACATGGCGTTTTAGTCATTGTTATACCGGAAGTGGAGCTTGGTGCATTTGATCGGATGTCTTCGGAATTCTTGTCAATGTCAACCGTTGGGTAAAAGAAATATGACATATTGCCAGACGATGTATGACAACATTGTTGTCATATTTAATTCATACATGGCTTATCATAAACAGAAAGTGTTTTTATCGAGGGTGAAGCGGCAAAATTAACCTAGCGAGGAAAAGAACCCAGCGTCTCAATAGATACAAAGATGGCTACCATGTAATTTTAAGGGGAATATAAAACATGGATTATATGCCATGATAGAGCATAGTATTCAATTTTCAATGCAAAAGGATAAGGAGTGAGTGAATTTTCAGCAATATCATGGCGAGAACAAGTTAATTTGCAAAACATCATCCTTAAGTTAATTCATGTCCGATTTTGATCAAATAAAATCTATGCATGTTTATAAAGTAAAGATTTTGAGAATGCACAAGTTAAGCACACAATTAATTATTACGACGTTATTTATTTATTTATTTATTTATTTATTTATTTATTTACTTATTTATTCATTTCAGGAAAATCCTACCGGTTGAGGAACTAGTCCATGTGGGGAACAGGAAATGTGTGTGGAACACTCGACTAGTTATGGTTGTTATCCATGTAATGCTCATTTCTGAAATAAATGTATACTACATGCTTACGTGTTTTAATATGTTGAAACCGAGTGGTAATGTTGGCATAATTAATGCATCTTACATCGCGGATCTATATAAAATCGCTTTTTAACGTAAATATTTAATTTTGTACCTGGAATAACCATCGTCAAGGTCAAGCACGCTCATTGTGAAAAGTTTGGATATCCGTCTTAGCACAATAGACCTGCAATATTGTTGTCTAATATCATAAGGTAATTCACTAAGATCAGAATCGTACAAATCAGCTGTTATTTATGTGATTGAACAAAGTGTGATGGAAACTTTGTAGTAGACATACTTGTCATTTCTATATACTATGTGTAACTAATAGCATAGAATGCATAGTTTAACATGATTGAATTTTCTGACTTAGATTGCTGCCAATATTGGGTGAGGGTTATTGGGTTTAACGCCACATTCAACAATATATCAGTCATATCAGTTATGACGTGGGGGTCAATTTTATTGATGACGGAAATCGAGTCCCCGGAAAAAATTACAGACCTGCTGCAAATCACAGACAAACTTTATCACATAATGTTTTATCGAGTACACTTCATCATATGCGTTATTCGAACTCACAACGCCAGTGGTGATATGCACTGATATATATATATATATATATATATATATATATATATATGTATACGTCTGAAAATTAAACCAAACAGTGTTAGAATTAGATTTTAGAGCTGTCAAATTTTTGTTCTTCCCTCGACGGGATTTGAACCCACACCATTGTTACACTGCAGCACCATTCGCTTAGCCTTACGTCCAGCGCCCTAGACCACTCGACTACATCCACTCCCTAAAAAAAGGAGCTTCAATAGTCGTAGTGTTACCTTGTCTCGTAAGGTAAATCTAGGGATAGGCGTAAGACATGTGTATAAGCGTGTGTAGATGGTACATATATACTTAATATTATAATTTGACAGCAATCTAACTCAGCAATTTTTAATATATTGGATAGGATAATGAAGAATTATTCATTATACAGTCACAGGAAAATAAAGTATATTATACAAACGTCTAGAAGCAAGTGACAACCATACAATATATCTGTCCCACTGGATCTCAAAGTTACTTTATATTTATATATATAAATATATAGGGGTTGGTATGAAAAGAACAAATCAAATAATTAATTCTGCATCTGTATACGTACGTTGTAGACACCAATACAACGGGAGATGGCTCCGTCGATTTATATTTAAAAGATTGTGTTAAAATTATAATCGATGCATTATATTAAAACGTAAATATCAAATTTAGTGCGCACGACACGTTTCTGGAATAACCTTCATCATGTTCGCTCAAAATCAAAAGATTGGAAATCCTAAAAATTCAAAGTTTTGTGAGCAATAAAACCAAAGGACCTAAACAGGATAGATACAATCAGTTAAAGTCACCTATGTCTGAAGGAGGAGAACATTTAGTTTTGTTAATAATTAAATTATTTGGTAACTGTAAATTTCAGTGATAAATAAATATATCTACTAAGCCATGTTAGTGTCGAAGTACTGACTACTGGGCGGATACTAGAATAATAAATAAATATATATACTAAGCCATGTTAGTGTCGAAGCACTGACTACTGGGAGGATACTAGAATAATAAATAAATATATATACTAAGCCATGTTAGTATCGAAGCACTGACTACTGGGCGGATACTAGAATAATAAATAAATATATCTACTAAGCCATGTTAGTGTCGAAGCACTGACTACAGGGCGGATACTAGAATAATAAATAAATATATACTCGATTTTACTAATCCATATTATACGGCTCTAGCCGGTAATATGAAAGCACGTGCCAAGAAAGATAACTCATTTTGAAATCATACGTAATCAAGATGGCGACCCCCAGGTTCGCCTGTCACTCTGACGCCGATATTGAGGCAATTCTAAATCATTTGTTATTTTTTTGTTAAAATTGTTAAGTTGTTTATTAAATATGCTGAAGAATTAATTTCTTCTTTAAAGCAAAGTCATAGCTGGGGTTAAATGTTCATGAGACAATACATGTATAGTAGTCATGTTCTTTATTTAGGCTTTACACAGGTAATATGGACCCATGGTATTGCAGTATGACAAATTCGTTATATAGGCTTTAGACAGGTAATACGCGCTCATATAACCTGTCTGAGTTGTATATTTCCCTCGCCTTCGGCTCAGGAAATATAAAACACAGACAGGTTATATGACCCCGTATTATCTGTCTAAAGCCTATATAACTAATAATATCTACTAAGCCATGTTAGTGTCGAAGCACTGACTACTGGGCGGATACTAGAATAATAAATAAATACATCTACTAAGCCATGTTAGTGTCGAAGCACTGACTACTGGGCGGATACTAGAATAATAAATAAATATATCTACTAAGCCATGTTAGTGTCGAAGCACTGACTACTGGGCGGATACTAGAATAATAATTGTGACATTCCCTGTACAAAACAACTCTGCATTTTCTTTGTGAAGAAAATTGGTGCTAAGCAAATCAAAAGAAAGCACTTATATATTCATTTTGTTGTAGATCTCATTTTTTATTTTTTTTCCCATCTTATATCTGTCTATTTCTTTCTTGTGAAACGATTTGTTAATTTTATTTTGTTCTTTTCTGTTGTATTATATATATTTATTGTTTTTAAGTTTTGACTTCAAAAGTGAAAGTAATATAATTCGTGCCAATTTTATTGGATTTCGTATTTCATTAAAACCACGGAATATAATGTCCAACGAAATACTAAATGTCCATGTTATTAATTTTTTTTTGTATCTTGTGCCAATTATGAAACCGCGAGTATAAAGAACCCAGGATCCCAGGAAGTTTACTCGAACCACGATAATTGACATCCATGAATAAAAATATTTTCACAGTATTTTGCTGCGATATTGTTTTAGATATATTTTGATCATATGTTAAATATTATCAATGTTTTGAAATATTCTTGTAGGATATCTATGCTATTTTGGAAAAGTCTCAGTATTATTTTCCATGGTGTTTCCTATGATATCATATTCTCATCAAAAAAAAAAGTTATGATAATCTTGTACAACCAACGCAATTCCTATATTGCATTAGCAGCGCACGCTAATGGCGATTAAAATTACATATGAAATTGTCATCATGAAGAATGAAACTGACATTTATTGATTGAAATGCAGTTATTTCAAAATGGAATCAATAAAAATAATCTCTAAAAAATAACATTTAAATCACTATAATACTAATTCGTCATGTTGGTTTGTGTCATATGCAACCTTTATTGGTCATTACTGTGTAAGAGATATTGTTTATATCCTTTTAATGTTAGTTTGTGGCATTTTAGTTACATTTTAGGAGACAAGACATAACAGTTTGATTAAATAATAAGCATACAGTCTTTTCATACAAATGACAGAAGTGGTTGATGTGGAAAAGCAAAAATGTTGAGTATTTTGCTTTGCATACAGGTATCGCTTATGTTGCCATGGATAGATGGATTTATTACGGCGTCTGAAAACGAACCAGGTTTGTCATTTTGGCTTTTTAATGAGAGAACATAAATGTTTTAATTACTTGTAAACTTGTAAAAGATTTATTGCAAATAGAAATTAAGGTGGTCTTCATGAATCGATCGTACTGAGTCAAATTATACCTGCTATATATACAATAACGGCAGTTTTGATGGTCGAAAAATACACTATTGCTATAATTCCACCTTATATATGAATGCTGTCTTCTGATTGGTTGATAAAAGATGTATTTTCGACCATCTCTGAGTTTTTTCTGCTTTTTCACCATAGCAGTGGTATTTGCCCTTGGGAATTCCGTATAGCGTGGTATGTGCCTAAGCTCAGGTGACTCGGGAAATTTGCCTCTCCTCTTAACCGGTATTTTTCGCAAATTAACCGTCACTAACAGGATATATTTTTATATGATTACACCTTATATAAGAATGCTGGATTCTGATTGGTTAATAGCCGTGATATTGTTTACAAATTCAGGCCTTGCATTGTGAATTTGCAGAATTTTTACTTCATGTAGGTGTATTTGCATAAGATTTACCTTTTTTTCATGGTATTTGCAAAATCGTATTTGCCGTTTTTACCCTTCACCGAAACGCTTGTAACAAAATTTGTTAAATGTTATCAGTTGTGCGTTTTATGTAGCATCATTCGGTAGAATTAAACAGATACATCGTGTTAGGTCCTGAAAACGACAAGCAAAAGGTATTGTTTATTTAACCAGTGTTCTAAATAATATTTGGTGTAATTAAACAGATATATCATGTTTGGGAGGGGTATTTGCGAAAAATACCAGTCTTGAGACTAAATTTCCCTCGCCATTCGGCTCGGGAAATTGTTAGTCTCTCTCCTGTTAGTGACGGTTATTTGCGAAAATTATCGGTTAAGAGGAGATTTTTCGCAAATACCCCTCCCAAACATGATATATCTGTATATAATTACACCTTATATAAGAATGCTGGATTCTGATTGGTTATTAGCTGTGATTTGTTTTACAAATTCAGGCCTTGCATTGTGAATTTGCAGAATGTTTACTTCATGTAGGTGTATTTGCATAAGATTTAACTTTTTTTCATGGTATTTGCAAAATCGTATTTGCCGTTTTTACCCATCACCGAGTTGTTTGTAACAAAATTTGTAAAACGTTATCAGTTGTGCGTTTCATGTAACATCATTCGGTAGAATTAAACAGATACATCATGTTAGATCCTGAAAACGACAAACAAAATATATTATTTATTTAGTCAGTGTTCTAAATAATATTTGGTGTAATTAAACAGATATATCATGTTTGGGAGGGGTATTTGCGAAAAATACCAGTCTTGGGACTTCGGCTGGGGAAATTTTTCGTCTCTCGACTGGTATTTTTCGCAAATACCCCTCCCAAGCATGATATATCTATATATAGTTACACCTTATATAAGAATGCTGGATTCTGATTGGTTAATAGCCGTGATATTTTTTACAAATTCAGGCCTTGCATTGTGAATTTGCAGAATGTTTATTTCATGTATGTGTATTTGCATAAGATTTAACTTTTTTTCATGGTATTTGCAAAATCGTATTTGCCGTTTTTACCCATCACCGAGACGCTTGTAACAAAATTTGTAAAACGTTATCAGTTGTGCGTTTTATGTAACAATCGTATTTGTCGTTTTTACCCTTCACCGAGACGCTTGTAACAAAATTTGTAAAACGTTATCAGTTGTGCGTTTTATGTAACAATCGTATTTGCCGTTTTTATCCTTCACCGAGACGCTTGTAAGATAATTTTTAAAACGTTATCAGTTGTGCGTTTTATGTAACATCATTCGGTAGAATTAAACAGATACATCATGTTAGGTCCTGAAAACGACAAACAAAAGGTATTATTTATTTAGTCAGTGTTTTAAATAATATTCGGTGTAATTAAACAGATATATCATGTTTGGGAGGAGTATTTACAAAAAATACCAGTCTTGAGACTAAATTTCCCTCGCCATTCGATTCGGGAAATTGTTCGTCTGTCGACTGGTATTTTTCGCAAATACCCCTCCCAGACATGATATATCTGTATAATATTGCAGTGACTCCGGTAGAACGGGTCATGCTATTTCTTCTAATGTATGTCTAGATCTTCAAAACTGACATTAGTATTTTCATCGGTAACGTCATAATGTGTTTGACGTCACACTGGGCGATAATTTTCAGTATCAAAGTCAGTCCGTTGATACAGACAATACCCATCAATGAGACCAAAGAGAGAATTATCGATAACACCGTGGAAAGTTGGACTCTAGTAATGGTATATGAAGTCAAGTATTTTATTTTTATTTTTTAAAAGAAGCAAAAAAAAACACACCTTTCTGAACAGTTTCAAAATCCAATTGTAAAATCGTAAACAGTGACAAAATAGATAACCCTAATACACATATTCAAGACTGCTCACTTTCTTGGCTTGGTACAGGCACTTCAATATACAGTGGCGGGGGTTAAGCTCTGTGCATGAGCTCAACCTCCCCTCTTTGTGAAATTATGCGGTCAAGCTTGTGGTTTTGGATTATTGATGTAGAGGGCAACACTATTTCAGTTTTATCGCCTATGTTAGTTTTATTGTTAGATAAAACCGGAATACCCCGTGAAAAACAAGCAACAAAGCGTGTCACGAGCGTTGCATGTTAGCAGTGATTATGATGTAGGTCAAAACTTCATGCCAACACCGCGATGACGGCACAAACTACTATGATCTACTACTACAACATCAATGTATATTTCTTGTCATAATTCATATAGCATTTTCTTTTATATCTGAAATTATTAGTTTCATTTAAGACTATTACTTATTATAGAAATGTTTGAAGATACCAAAAGTGTAATCAAAAATCGAAGAAGGACAGACAACACAATGGCCAAAAGGACAAACAACGATTTACAAAACATTACATAGAAACTAATTATCGAGCAACACGAACCTCACTAAAAACAGTGGGTGAACTCATGTCCTCCGGGAGTGTAAGCAGTTCCTGTTCCACATATGACACCCGTCGTGCTACAAACACAGTGATATATCGTTTTCTTCAATATGCAATTATTCTACAATAAACAAAAAATGAATTAATATTTACTTATTATTTATTAAAGTAAATAATCTCTGCAATGTAATGTTTTAGAGAGTTTTACATCGACTTCCCCGCGTTACATAGACATTAGAGAACACCGAAGGGGCAATCAATCAATAATGAAGAATTCAGAGAAACCATCAACATTGGATTCACAAGACACATGATTAAGACAGAGAAAACGAAACTTTCTTGGTCGTGCTCGTATGGTAGCTGGATTTACAATTACCTATGTAATCAGTGCTATCACCACTGAAGTTATGAGTTCGAATCCCACTCCGGCGAGGTGTACTCGATACAATATTATGTTATAAAGTTTGTCAATGACTTGCGACAGGTCGGTGGTTTTCTCCGGGCACTCCAGTTTCCTCCACCAGCAAAACCTTCCGCGACGATAAAACTGAAATACCTTAACCCCGTTAAGACTGTATGGTATTCGCGAGCACCTGGGTTAACCTCCATGTTTTTGGTGGTGTCCGTGTTGTTCATCTTTGTATTTGTCTAATTGTGTTTTTCTTTGTTCTGTATCTTGTTGCTGTAGATTGTCTATTCGAGATTGTCCCTTTGGTTTTTTCTAACTTTTATTTGCATTAAAGTTTCTGCCTTTGTTATCGTTAACAACTCGTGTCGAAAGCTTCGTCTGAATGTAGTGAACAGCTGTGGTCATCGAATTGTTTTCTTTGCAAGCTTTAAATTCTCAGGACAAGTATTATGACAGCGCTTCCAATCTATCGCGATAAAGATGATAATGATTTTTTGTAGCTGTTTCAAAGCTAATTTTGTAATTACCTGAAATAAATTACTGGTCAGACACCGAATAATTACCATATCAATGGACTCATTATTTGTACATATTAAATCAAATATCAACATTAAAGCCTCTATTGTGACTGTGACTGTAACATGTAGAACAGCAATAGAAGCGTTGTTTCTGAACAGTTTACTTCTAATGGTACAAATAGAGAGTCTCTCATGTTCATTTACATCCACATGTCCTTTCTTACTAAATGTTGAGTTTTTGATTTAATTATCAACTGATTCTGTTTAAGTAAGTGAGTGCGTGATTGTTGGTTAACATCAAATGTGCAATTTCTCAGCTATATCACGGTGAAGACGAGGCACATTCGATGAGATGGTAATGAAATCCGCTTTGTACTAGACAAACACACTTAGTTAGATATTTATAGTGTTGCCTCATTGAAACAATAGTCCGTTTGTACACATATGGCTCCACTCGGATTCATTCTTCTAATTCCGAGCCAACCAGTCGTTGTTCTTACTCCTTAATGATGAGTTCTTAGTGAAGAAGCAGGAAATACCTATTTCATAAGTCTTTGGTTTGGCCCAACAGAGGCTCGAACCCACGATCTACCACAGTCGAGGCGACCACCCATCGATGCGGACTGTTTTCGATTGAATAAATAGTGATTAAAATAAAATAAAAAATAAAACTACAACACTGTCGGAATATTCCAAAATACAATCGGAATATCGTAGAAACATACAAAAATCGATACCAGTAATGATTGATTAATTGTTGTTTAATGTCAAATAGGTAGTATTTCAGCTTTACTCATGACGAGACCAAGATTAACAAAACTTGTAGATAAAAAGATGGCACCGATATGTGACTTGGGGGGAGGGGGAGGAGGGAATAGCAAATTAAAATTTATATGTAGTTGATGTATTGATGAACAGAGATTATATCATGAAAATCTAGAACTGTGTTGTGGTATTAGCAAGAAACCCGCCACTTTATTTTTACTGGAGTGCCTGTATCAAGCCACAACAGTGAGCGGTTATGTATTTGTGTGTTGAGGATATCAGTTTTACCTCTTTCTATGTATTTGTGTGTTGAGGATATCGGTTTTACCTGTTTCTATGTGTTTGTGTGTTGAGGATATCGGTTTTACCTTTTTCTATCTATTTGTGTGTTGAGGATATCGGTTTTACCTCTTTCTATGTATTTGTGTGTTGAGGATATCGGTTTTACCTCTTTCTATGTATTTGTGTGTTGAGGATATCGGTTTTACCTCTTTCTATGTATTTGTGTATTCAGGATATCGGTTTTACCTCTTTCTATGTATTTGTGTGTTGATGATATCGGTTTTAACTCTTTCTATGTATTTGTGTGTTGAGGATATCGGTTTTACCTCTTTCTATGTATTTGTGTGTTGAGGATATCAGGATTACCTCTTACTATGTATTTGTTTGTTGAGGATATCAGTTTTACATCTTTCTATGACTTGTGTGTTGAGGATATCGGTTTTACCTCTTTCTATGTATTTGTGTGTTGAGGATATCGGTTTTACCTCTTTCTATCTTTCTATGTATTTGTGTGTTGAGGATATCAGTTTTACTTCTTTCTATGTATTTGTGTGTTGAGGATATCGGTTTTACCTCTTTCTATGTATTTGTGTGTTGAGGATATCGGTTTTACCTCTTTCTATGTATTTGTGTGTTGAGGATATCAGTTTTATCTCTTTCTATGTATTTGTGTGTTGATGATATCGGTTTTACCTCTTTCTATGTATTTGTGTGTTGAGGATATCAGTTTTACCTCTTTCTATGTATTTGTGTGTTGAGGATATCGGTTTTATCTCTTTCTATGTATTTGCGTGTTGAGAATATCAGTCCTACCTCTTTCTATATATCTATGTGTTGAGGATATCACTTTTACATCTTTCTTTGTATGTGTGTGTTCAGGGTATAATTTTTACCTCTTTCTATGATTTGTTTGTTGAGGATATTGGTTTTACCTCTTTCTATGTATTTGTGTGTTGATGATATCAGTTTAACCTCTTTCTATGTATTTGTGTGTTGAGTATATCGGTTTTACCTCTTTCTATGTATTTGTTTGTTGAGGATATCGGTTTTACCTCTTTCTATGTATTTATGTGTTGAAGGTATCGATTATACCTCTTTCTATGATTTGTGTGTTGAGGATATCCGTCTTACCTCTTTCTATGTATTTGTGTGTTGAGGATATCGGTTTTACTTCTTTCTGTGATTTGTGTGTTGAGAATATCGGTTTTACCTCTTTCTATGTATTTGTGTGTTGAAGATATCGGTTTTACCTCTTTCTATGTATTTGTGTGTTGAGAATATCAGTTTTACCTCTTTCTCTGTATTTGTGTGTTGAAGATATCGGTTTAACTCTTTCTATGTATTTGTATGTTGAAGATATCGGTTTCACCTCTTTCTATGATTTTGTCTGCTGAAAATACCGGTTTTACCTCTTTCTATGTATTTGTGTTTTGAGGATATCGGTTTTACCTCTTTCTATGTATTTGTGTGTTGAGGATATCGGTTTTACCTCTTTCTATGATTTTGTGTGTTGAGGATATCGACTTTGCATCTTTCTATGTATGTGTGTGTTGAGGATATCAGTTTTACCTCTTTCTATGTATTGTTGTGCTGAGGATATCTTTCTTACCTCTTTCATTGATTTTGTGTGTTGAAGATATCGACTTTACATCTTTCTATGTATTTGTGTGTTGAGGATATCGGTTTTACCTCTTTCTATGTATTTGTGTGTTGAGGATATCAGTTTTACCTCTATCTATGTATTTGTGTGTTGAGGATATCAGTTTTACCTCTTTCTATGTATTTGTGTGTTGAGGGTATCAGTTTTACCTTTTTCTATGTGTTTTTGTGCTGAGGATATATGTTTTACCTCATTCTATGATTTTGTGTGTTGACGATTTCGATTTTACCTCATTCTATGTATTTGTGTTTTGAGCATATCGGTTTTACCTCTTTCTATGTATTTGTGTGTTGAGGATATCGGTTTTACTTCCTTCTATGTATTTGTGTGTTGAGGATATCTGTGTTACCTCTTTCTATGTATTTAGGTTTTGAGGATATCAGTTTTACCTTTTTCTATGTATTTGTGTGTTGAGGATATCGGTTTTACCTCTTTCTATGTATTTGTGTTTTGAGGATATCAGTTTTACCTTTTTCTATGAATTTGTGTGTTGAGGATATCGGTTTTACCTCTTCCTATGTATTTGTTTGTTGAGGATATCGGTTTTACCTCTTTCTATGTATTTGTGTGTTGAGGGTATCGGTTTTACCTCTTTCTATGATTTGTGTGTTGAGGATATCCGTTTTACCTCTTTCTATGTATTTGTGTGTTGAGGATATCGGTTTTACTTCTTTCTGTGATTTGTGTGTTGAGAATATCGGTTTTACCTCTTTCTATGTATTTGTGTGTTGAAGATATCGGTTTTACCTCTTTCTATGTATTTGTGTGTTGAGAATATCAGTTTTACCTCTTTCTCTGTATTTGTGTGTTGAAGATATCGGTTTAACTCTTTCTATGTATTTGTATGTTGAAGATATCGGTTTCACCTCTTTCTATGATTTTGTCTGCTGAAAATACGGTTTTACCTCTTTCTATGTATTTGTGTTTTGAGGATATCGGTTTTACCTCTTTCTATGTATTTGTGTGTTGAGGATATCGGTTTTACCTCTTTCTATATATTTGTGTGTTGAGGGTATCGGTTTTACCTCTTTCTATGTATTTGTGTGTTGAGGATATCGGTTTGACCTCTTTCTATGTATTTGTGTGTTGAGGATATCGGCTTTACCCCTTTCTATGTATTTTTGTGTTGAGGATATCGGTTTTACCCCTTTCTATGTATTTGTGTGTTGAGGATATCGGTTTTACCTCTTTCTATGTATTTTTGTGTTGAGGATATCGGTTTTACCTCTTTCTATGTATTTGTGTGTTGAGGATATCGGTTTTATCTCTTTCTATGTATTTGTGTGTTAAGGATATTGGTTTTACCTCTTTCTATGTGTGTGTGTGCTGAGTGTATCGGTTTTCCCTCTTTCTATATATTTGTATGTTGAGGATATTGGTTTTACCTCTTTCTATGTATTTGTGTTTTGGTGATATCAGTTTTACCTCTTTCTATGTATTTGTGTGTTGCGGGTATCGGTTTTACTTCTTTCTATGTGTTTGTGTGTTGAGGATATCGATTTTATCTCTTTTTATGTATATGTGTGGTGAGGATATCGTTTTTACCTCTTTCTATGTATGTGTGTGTTGAAGATATCAGTTTTACCTCTTTCTATGTATTTGTGTATTGAGGATATCGGTTTTACCTCTTTCTATGTGTGTGTGTGTGTTGAGTATTTCGGTTCTACCTCTTTCTATGTATGTGTGTGTTGAGCATATCGGTTCTACCTCTTTCTATGTATTTGTGTGTTGAGTGTATCGGTTTTACCTCTTTCTATGCATTTGGGTGTTGAGGGTACCGGTTTTACCTCTTTCTATGTATTTGTGTGTTGAGGATATCAGTTTTAATTCTTTCTATGTATTTGTGTGTTGCGGGTATAGGTTTTATCTCTTTCTATGTTTTTGTGTGTTAAGGATATCGGTTTTACCTCTTTCTATGTGTGTGTGTGTGTTGAGTGTATCGGTTTTACCTCTTTCTATGTATTTGTGTGTTGAGGGTATCGGTTTTACATCTTTCTATGTATTTGTGTGTTGAGGATATCGGTTTTCCCTCTTTTTAAATATTTGTATGTTGAGGATATCGGTTTTATCTCTTTCTACGTATTTGTGTGTTAATGATATCGGTTTTACCTTTTTCTATGTATTTGTGTGTTGCGGGTATCGCTTTTACCTCTTTCTATGTATTTGTATGTTGAGGATATTGGTTTGACCTCTTTCTATGTATTTATGAACTGAGGATATCGGTTTTACCTCTTTCTATGTATTTGTGTGTTGAGGATATCGGTTTTACCTCTTTCTAAGTGTGTGTGTTGAGTGTATCGGTTCTACCTCTTTCTATGTATTTGTGTGTTGAGCATATCGGTTTTACCTCTTTCTATGTATTTGTGTTTTGCGGGTATCGGTTTTATCTCTTTCTATGTATTTGTGTGTTAAGGATATTGGTTTTACCTCTTTCTATGTGTGTTTGTGCTGAGTGTATCGGTTTTCCCTCTTTCTATATATTTGTATGTTGAGGATATTGGTTTTACCTCTTTCTATGTATTTGTGTTTTGGTGATATCAGTTTGACCTCTTTCTATGTATTTGTGTGTTGCGGGTATCGGTTTTACTTCTTTCTATTTGTTTGTGTGTTGAGGATATCGGTTTTATCTCTTTTTATGTATATGTGTGGTGAGGATATCGGTTTTACCTCTTTCTATGTATGTGTGTGTTGAAGATATCAGTTTTACCTCTTTCTATGTATTTGTGTGTTGATGATATCGACTTTGCATCTTTCTATGTATATGTGTGTTGAGGATATCAGTTTTACCTCTTTCTATGTATTGTTGTGCTGAGGATATCTTTTTTACCTCTTTCATTGATTTTGTGTGTTGAAGATATCGACTTTACATCTTTCTATGTATTTGTGTGTTGAGGATATCGGTTTTACCTCTTTCTATGTATTTGTGTGTTGAGGATATCAGTTTTACCTCTTTCAATGTATTTGTGTGCTGAGGATATCTGTTTTACCTCATTCTATGATTTTGTGTGTTGACGATTTCGGTTTTACCTCATTCTATGTATTTGTGTTTTGAGCATATCGGTTTTACTTCCTTCTATGTATTTGTGTGTTGAGGATATCTGTGTTACCTCTTTCTATGTATTTAGGTTTTGAGGATATCAGTTTTACCTTTTTCTATGTATTTGTGTGTTGAGGATATCGGTTTTACCTCTTTCTATGTATTTGTGTTTTGAGGATATCAGTTTTACCTTTTTCTATGTATTTGTGTGTTGAGGATATCGGTTTTACCTCTTTCTATGTATTTGTGTTTTGAGGATATCAGTTTTACCTTTTTCTATGAATTTGTGTGTTGAGGATATCGGTTTTACCTCTTTCTATGTGTTTGTGTGTTGAGGATATCGGTTTTACCTCTTTCTATGTATTTGTTTGTTGAGGATATCGGTTTTACCTCTTTCTATGTATTTGTGTGTTGAGGATATCCGTTTTACCTCTTTCTATGTATTTGTGTGTTGAGGATATCGGTTTTACTTCTTTCTGTGATTTGTGTGTTGAGATTATCGGTTTTACCTCTTTCTATGTATTTGTGTGTTGAAGATATCGGTTTTACCCCTTTCTATGTATTTGTATGTTGAAGATATCGGTTTCACCTCTTTCTATGATTTTGTCTGCTGAAAATACCGGTTTTACCTCTTTCTATGTATTTGTGTTTTGAGGATATCGGTTTTACCTCTTTCTATGTATTTGTGTGTTGAGGATATCGGTTTTACCTCTTTCTATATATTTGTGTGTTGAGGGTATCGGTTTTACCTCTTTCTATGTATTTGTGTGTTGAGGATATCGGTTTGACCTCTTTCTATGTATTTGTGTGTTGAGGATATCGGCTTTACCCCTTTCTATGTATTTTTGTGTTGAGGATATCGGTTTTACCCCTTTCTATGTATTTGTGTGTTGAGGATATCGGTTTTACCTCTTTCTATGTATTTTTGTGTTGAGGATATCGGTTTTACCTCTTTCAATGTATTTGTGTGTTGAGGATATCGGTTTTACCTCTTTCTATGTGTGTGTGTGTGTTGAGTATTTCGGTTCTACCTCTTTCTATGTATGTGTGTGTTGAGCATATCGGTTCTACCTCTTTCTATGTATTTGTGTGTTGAGTGTATCGGTTTTACCTGTTTCTATGTATTTGGGTGTTGAGGGTACCGGTTTTACCTCTTTCTATGTATTTGTGTGTTGAGGATATCAGTTTTAATTCTTTCTATGTATTTGTGTGTTGCGGGTATAGGTTTTATCTCTTTCTATGTTTTTGTGTGTTAAGGATATCGGTTTTACCTCTTTCTATGTGTGTGTGTGTGTTGAGTGTATCGGTTTTACCTCTTTCTATGTATTTGTGTGTTGAGGGTATCGGTTTTACATCTTTCTATGTATTTGTGTGTTGAGGATATCGGTTTTCCCTCTTTTTAAATATTTGTATGTTGAGGATATCGGTTTTATCTCTTTCTACGTATTTGTGTGTTAAGGATATCGGTTTTACCTTTTTTTATGTATTTGTGTGTTGCGGGTATCGGTATTACCTCTTTCTATGTATTTGTATGTTAAGGATATTGGTTTTACCTCTTTCTGTGTATTTAGGAACTGAGGATATCGGTTTTACCTCTTTCTATGTATTTGTGTGTTGAGGATATCGGTTTTACCTCTTTCTATGTGTGTGTGTTGAGTGTATCGGTTCTACCTCTTTCTATGTATTTGTGTGTTGAGCATATCGGTTTTACCTCTTTCTATGTATTTGTGTGTTGAGGATATCAGTTTTACCTCTTTCTATGTATTTGTGTGTTGAGGATATCGGTTTTACCTCTTTCTATGTATTTGTGTTTTGATGATATCAGTTTTACCTCTTTCTATGTATTTGTGTGTTGCGGGTATCGGTTTTACTTCTTTCTATGTGTTTGTGTGTTGAGGATATCGGTTTTATCTCTTTTTATGTATATGTGTGGTGAGGATATCGGTTTTACCTCTTTCTATGTATGTGTGTGTTGAAGATATCAGTTTTACCTCTTTCTATGATTTTGTGTGTTGAGGATATCGACTTTGCATCTTTCTATGTATGTGTGTGTTGAGGATATCAGTTTTACCTCTTTCTATGTATTTTTGTGCTGAGGATATCTTTTTTACCTCTTTCTATGATTTTGTGTGTTGAGGATATCGACTTTACATCTTTCTATGTGTATTTGTGTGTTGAGGATATCAGTTTTACCTCTTTCTATGTATTTGTGTGTTGAGGATATCGGTTTGACCTCTTTCTATGTATTTGTGTGTTGAGGATATCGGTTTTACCTCTTTCTATGTATTTGTGTGTTGAGGATATAGGTTTTACCTCTTTCTATGTGTGTTTGTGTGTTGAGTATATCGGTTCTACCTCTTTCTATGTATGTGTGTGTTGAGCAAATCGGTTCTACCTCTTTCTATGTATTTGTGTTTTGAGTGTATCGGTTTTACCTCTTTCTATGTATTTTTGTGTTGCGGGTATAGGTTTTATCTCTTTCTATGTTCTTGTGTGTTAAGGATATCGGTTTTACCTCTTTCTATGTGTGTGTGTGTGTTGAGTTTATCGGTTTTACCTCTTTCTATGTATTTTTGTGTTGAGGGTATCGGTTTTACATCTTTCTATGTATTTGTGTGTTGAGGATATCGGTTTTCCCTCATTTTAAATATTTGTATGTTGAGGATATCGGTTTTACCTCTTTCTATGTATTTGTGTTTTGATGATATCAGTTTTACCTCTTTCTATGTGTTTGTGTGTTGAGGATATCGGTTTTATTTCTTTTTATGTATATGTGTGGTGAGGATATCGATTTTACCTCTTTCTATGTATGTGTGTATTGAAGATATCGGTTTTACCTCTTTGTATGTATTTGTGTATTGAGGATATCGGTTTTACCTCTTTCTATGTTTTTGTGTGTTGAGGATATCGACTTTACATCTTTCTATTGATGTGTGTGTTGAGGATATCAGTTTTACCTCTTTCTATGTATTTGTGTGTTGAGAATAACAGTTTTACCTCTTTCTATGTATTTGTGTGTTGAGGATATCGGTTTTACCTCCATCTATGTATTTGTGTGTTGAGGATATCGGTTTTACCTCCTTCTATGTATTTGTTTTTTGAGGATATCGGTTTACCTCTTTCTATGTATTTGTGTGTTGAGGATATCGGTTTTACCTCCTTCTATGTATTTGTGTTTTGAGGATATCGGTTTTACATCTTTCTATGATTTGTGTGTTGAGGATATCGGTTTTACCTCTTTCTATGTATTTGTGTGTTGAGGATATCAGTTTTATCTCTTTCTATGTATTTGTGTGTTGAGGATATCTGTTTTACTTCCTTCTATGTATTTGTGTGTTGAGGATATCTGTGTTACCTCTTTCTATGCATTTGTGTTTTGAGGATATCAGTTTTACTTTTTTCTATGTATTTGTGTTTTGAGGATATCGGTTTTATATCTTTCTATGATTTGTGTGTTGAGGATATCGGTTTTACCTTTTTTTATGTATTTTTGCGCTGAGGATATCTGTTTTATCTCGTTCTATGAATTTGTGTCTTGAGGATATCGGTTTTACCTCATTCTATGTATTTGTGTTTTGAGGATATCGGTTTTACCTCTTTCTATGTATTTGTGTGTTGAGGATATCGATTTTACTTCCTTCTATGTATTTGTGTGTTGAGGATATCTGTGTTACCTCTTTCTATGTATTTGTGTTTTGAGGATATCAGTTTTACCTTTTTCTATGTATTTGTGTGTTGAGGATATCGGTTTTACCTCTTTCTATGTATTTGTGTTTTGAGGATATCAGTTTTACCTTTTTATATGTATTTGTGTGTTGAGGATATCGGTTTTACCTCTTTCTATGTATTTGTTTGTAGAGGATATCGGTTTTACCTCTTTCTATATATTTGTGTGTTGAGGGTATCGGTTTTACCTCATTCTATGATTTGTGTGTTGAGGATATCCGTTTTACCTCTTTCTATGTATTTGTGTGTTGAGGATATCGGTTTTACTTCTTTCTGTGATTTGTATGTTGAGAATATCGGTTTTACCTCTTTCTATGTATTTGTGTGTTGAAGATATCGGTTTTACCTCTTTCTATGTATTTGTGTGGTGAAGATATCGGTTTACCTCTTTCTATGTATTTGTATGTTGAGGATATCGGTTTTACTTCTTTCTATGATTTTGTATGCTGAAAATATCGGTTTTACCTCTTTCTATGTATTTGTGTTTTGAGGTTATCGGTTTGACCTCTTTCTATGTATTAGTGTGTTGAGGATATCGGTTTTACCTCTTTCTATGTATTTGTGTGTTGAGGATATCAGTTTTACCTCGTTCTATGTATTTGTATGTTGAGGATATCGGTTTTACCTCTTTCTATGTATTTGTGTGTTGAGGATATTGGTTTTAACTCTTTCTATGTATTTGTGTGTTGAGGATATCGGTGTTATCTCTTTCTATATGTTTGTGTGTTGAGGATAACAGTTTTACCTCTTTCTATGTGTTTGTGTGTTGAAGATATCGGTTTTACCTCTTTCTATGTATTTGTGTGTTGAGAATATTGGTTTTACCTCTTTCTATGTATTTGTGTCTTGAGGATATTGGTTTTACCTCTTTCTATGTATTTGTGTGTTGAGGATATTGGTTTTACCTCTTTCTATGTATTTATGTGTTGAGGATATCGGTTTTACCTCTTTCTATGTATTTGTGTGTTGAGGATATCGGTTTTACCTCTTTCTATGTATTTGTGTCTTGAGGATATCGGTTTTACCTCTTTCTATGTATTTGTGTTTTGAGGATATCAGTTTTACCTTTTTCTATGTATTTGTGTGTTGAGGATATCGGTTTTACCTCTTTCTATGTATTTGTTTGTTGAGGATATCGGTTTTACCTCTTTCTATGTATTTGTGTGTTGAGGGTATCGGTTTTACCTCTTTCTATGATTTGTGTGTTGAGGATATCCGTTTTACCTCTTTCTATGTATTTGTGTGTTGAGGATATCGGTTTTACTTCTTTCTGTGATTTGTGTGTTGAGAATATCGGTTTTACTTCTTTTTATGTATTTGTGTGTTGAAGATATCGGTTTTACCTCTTTCTATGTATTTGTGTGTTGAGAATATCGGTTTTACCTCTTTCTATGTATTTGTGTGTTGAAGATATCGGTTTTACCTCTTTCTATGTATTTGTGTGTTGAGGGTATCGGTTTTACCTCTTTCTATGTATTTGTGTGTTGAAGATATCGGTTTTACCTCTTTCTATAAATTTGTGTGTTGAGGGTATCGGTTTTACCTCTTTCTATGTATTTGTGTGTTGAGAATATCGGTTTTACCTCTTTCTATGTATTTGTGTGTTGAGGATATCGGTTTGACCTCTTTCTATGTATTTGTGTGTTGAGGATATCGGTTTTACCCCTTTCTATTTATTTGTGTATTAAGGATATCGGTTTTACCTCTTTCTATGTATTTGTGTGTTGAGGATATCGGTTTTACCTCTTTCTATGTATTTGTGTGTTGAGGATATCAGTTTTACCTCGTTCTATGTATTTGTATGTTGAGGATATTGGTTTTACCTCTTTCTATGTATTTGTGTGTTGAGGATATTGGTTTTAACTCTTTCTATGTATTTGTGTGTTGAGGATATCGGTGTTACCTCTTTCTATATGTTTGTGTGTTGAGGATAACAGTTTTACCTCTTTCTATGTGTTTGTGTGTTGAAGATATCGGTTTTACCTCTTTCTATGTATTTGTGTGTTGAGAATATTGGTTTTACCTCTTTCTATGTATTTGTGTCTTGAGGATATTGGTTTTACCTCTTTCTATGTATTTGAGTGTTGAGGATATTGGTTTTACCTCTTTCTATGTATTAGTGTGTTGATGATATCGATTTTACCTCTTTCTATGTGTTTGTGTAATGAGGATATCGGTTTTACCTCTTTCTATGTATTTGTGTGTTGAGGATATCGGTTTTACCTCTTTCTATGTATTTGTGTGTTGCGGGTATCGGTTTTACCTCTTTGTATGTATTTGTGTGTTGAGGATATCGGTTTTACCTCTTTCTATGTATTTGTGTTGAGGATATCGGTGTTACCTCTTTCTATGTATTTGTGTGTTGCGGGTGTCGGTTTTACCTCTTTCTATGTATATGTGTGTTGAGGATATCGGTGTTACCTTTTTCTATGTATTTGTGTGTAGCGGGTATCGGTTTTACCTCTTTCTATGTATTTGTTTGTTGAGGATATCGGTTTTACCTCTTTCTATGTATTTATGTACTGAGGATATTGGTTTTACCTCTTTCTATGTGTTTGTGTGTTGAGGATATCGGTTTTACCTCTTTCTATGTGTTTGTGTGTTGAGGATATCGGTTTTACCTTTTTCTATGTATTTGTGTGTTGAGCATATCGGTTCTACCTCTTTCTATGTATTTGTGTGTTGAGTGTATCGGTTTTACCTCTTTCTATGTATTTGTGTTTTGAGGATATCGTTTTACCTCTTTCTATGTATTTGTGTGTTGCGGGTATCGGTTTTATCTCTTTCTATGTATTTGTGTGTTAAGGATATCGGTTTTACCTCTTTCTATGTGTATGTGGGCTGAGTGTATCGGTGTTACATCTTTCTATGTATTTGTGTGTTGAGGATATCGTTTTACCTCTTTCTATATATTTGTGTGTTGAGGATATCGGTTTTACCACTTTCTATGTATTTGTGTTTTGATGATATTAGTTTTACCTCTTTCTATGTATTTGTGTATTGCGAGTATTGGTTTTATCTCTTTCTATGTATTTTGTGTGTTAAGGATATCGATTTTACCTCTTTCTATGTGTTTGTGTTGAGGATATCGGTTTTATCTCTTTTTATGTATATGTGTGGTGAGGATATCGGTTTTACCTCTTTCTATGTATGTGTGTGTTGAAGATATCGGTCTTACCTCTTTCTATGTATTTGTGTATTGAGGATATCGTTTTACCTTTTTCTATGTATTTTTGAGCTGAGGATATCGGTTTTACCTTTTTCTATGATTTTGTGTGTTGAGGATATCGACTTTACATCTTTCTATGTATGTGTGTTGAGGATATCGGTTTTACCTCTTTCTATGTATTTGTGTGTTGAGGATATCAGTTGTACCTCTTTCTATGTGTTTGTGTGTTGAGAATATCAGTGTTACCTCTTTCTATGGATTTGTGTGTTGATGATATCGGTGTTACCTCTTTCTATGTATTTGTGTGTTGAGGATATCGGTTTTACCTCTTTCTATGTATTTGTGTGTTGAGGATATCAGTTTTACCTCGTTCTATGTATTTGTATGTTGAAGATATCGGTTTTACCTCTTTCTATGTATTTGTGTGTTGAGGATATCGGTGTTACCTCTTTCTATATGTTTGTGTGTTGAGGATAACAGTTTTACCTCTTTCTATGTGTTTGTGTGTTGAAGATATCGGTTTTACCTCTTTCTATGTATTTGTGTGTTGAGAATATTGGTTTTACCTCTTTCTATGTATTTGTGTCTTGAGGATATCGGTTTTACCTCTTTCTATGTATTTGTGTTTTGAGGATATCAGTTTTACCTTTTTCTATGTATTTGTGTGTTGAGGATATCGGTTTTACCTCTTTCTATGTATTTGTGTGTTGAGGATATCGGTTTTACCTCTTTCTATGTATTTGTGTCTTGAGGATATCGGTTTTTCCTCTTTCAATGTATTTGTGTTTTGAGGATATCAGTTTTACCTTTTTCTATGTATTTTTGTGTTGAGGATATCGGTTTTACCTCTTTCTATGTATTTGTTTGTTGAGGATATCGGTTTTACCTCTTTCTATGTATTTGTGTGTTGAGGGTATCGGTTTTACCTCTTTCTATGATTTATGTGTTGAGGATATCCGTTTTACCTCTTTCTATGTAATTGTGTGTTGAGGATATCGGTTTTACTTCTTTCTGTGATTTGTGTGTTGAGAATATTGGTTTTACCTCTTTCTATGTATTTGTGTGTTGAAGATATCGGTTTTACCTCTTTCTATGTATTTGTGTGTTGAGGATATCGGTTTTATCTCTTTTTATGTATATGTGTGGTGAGGATATCGGTTTTACCTCTTTCTATGTATGTGTGTGTTGAAGATATCGGTCTTACCTCTTTCTATGTATTTGTGTATTGAGGATATCGTTTTACCTTTTTCTATGTATTTTTGAGCTGAGGATATCGGTTTTACCTTTTTCTATGATTTTGTGTGTTGAGGATATCGACTTTACATCTTTCTATGTATGTGTGTTGAGGATATCGGTTTTACCTCTTTCTATGTATTTGTGTGTTGAGGATATCAGTTGTACCTGTTTCTATGTGTTTGTGTGTTGAGAATATCAGTGTTACCTCTTTCTATGGATTTGTGTGTTGATGATATCGGTGTTACCTCTTTCTATGTATTTGTGTGTTGAGGATATCGGTTTTACCTCTTTCTATGTATTTGTGTGTTGAGGATATCAGTTTGACCTCGTTCTATGTATTTGTATGTTGAAGATATCGGTTTTACCTCTTTCTATGTATTTGTGTGTTGAGGATATCGGTGTTACCTCTTTCTATATGTTTGTGTGTTGAGGATAACAGTTTTACCTCTTTCTATGTGTTTTTGTGTTGAAGATATCGGTGTTACCTCTTTCTATGTATTTGTGTGTTGAGAATATTGGTTTTACCTCTTTCTATGTATTTGTGTCTTGAGGGTATTGGTTTTACCTCTTTCTATGTATTTGTGTGTTGAGGATATCGGTTTTACCTCTTTCTATGTGTTTGTGTGTTGAGGATATCGATTTTACCTCTTTCTATGTATTTGTGTGTTGAGGATATCGGTTTTACCTCTTTCTATGTATTTGTGTCTTGAGGATATCGGTTTTACCTCTTTCTATGTATTTGTGTTTTGAGGATATCAGTTTTACCTTTTTCTATGTATTTGTGTGTTGAGGATATCGGTTTTACCTCTTTCTATGTATTTGTGTGTTGAGGATATCGGTTTTACCTCTTTCTATGTATTTGTGTCTTGAGGATATCGGTTTTTCCTCTTTCAATGTATTTGTGTTTTGAGGATATCAGTTTTACCTTTTTCTATGTATTTTTGTGTTGAGGATATCGGTTTTACCTCTTTCTATGTATTTGTTTGTTGAGGATATCGGTTTTACCTCTTTCTATGTATTTGTGTGTTGAGGTTATCGGTTTTACCTCTTTCTATGATTTATGTGTTGAGGATATCCGTTTTACCTCTTTCTATGTAATTGTGTGTTGAGGATATCGGTTTTACTTCTTTCTGTGATTTGTGTGTTGAGAATATTGGTTTTACCTCTTTCTATGTATTTGTGTGTTGAAGATATCGGTTTTACCTCTTTCTATGTATTTGTGTGTTGAGGATATCAGTTTTACCTCTTTCTATGATTTTGTGTGCCGAAAATATCGGTTTTACCTCTTTCTATGTATTTGTGTTTTGAGGATATCGGTTTTACCTCTTTCTATGTATTTGTGTGTTGAGGATAATTGTTTTACCCCTTTCTATTTATTTGTGTGTTAAGGATATCGGTTTTACCTCTTTCTATGTATTTGTGTGTTGAGGATATCGGTTTTACCTCTTTCTATGTATTTGTGTGTTGAGGATATCAGTTTTACCTCGTTCTATGTATTTGTATGTTGAGGATATCGGTTTTACCTCTTTCTATGTATTTGTGTGTTGAGGATATTGGTTTTAACTCTTTCTATGTATTTGTGTGTTGAGGATATCGGTGTTACCTCTTTCTATATGTTTGTGTGTTGAGGATAACAGTTTTACCTCTTTCTATGTGTTTGTGTGTTGAAGACATCGGTTTTACCTCTTCCGATGTATTTGTGTGTTGAGAATATTGGTTTTACCTCTTTCTATGTATTTGTGTCTTGAGGATATTGGTTTTACCTCTTTCTATGTATTTGTGTGTTGAGGTTATTGGTTTTACCTCTTTCTATGTATTTGTGTGTTGAGGATATCGGTTTTACCTCTTTCTATGTGTTTGTGTGTTGAGGATATCGGTTTTACCTCTTTCTATGTATTTGTGTGTTGAGGATATCGGTTTTACCTATTTCTATGTATTTGTGTGTTGCGGGTATCGGTTTTACCTCTTTCTATGTATTTGTGTGTTAAGGATATCGGTTTTACCTCTTTCTATGTATTTGTGTGTTGAGGATATCGGTTTTACCTCTTTCTATGTATTTGTGTGTTACGGGTGTCGGTTTTACCTCTTTCTATGTATTTGTGTGTTGAGGATATCGGTTTTACCCTTTTCTATGTATTTGTGTTCTGCGGGTATCGGTTTTACCTCTTTCTATGTATTTGTGTGTTGAGGATATCGGTTTTACCTCTTTCTATGTATTTATGTACTGAGGATATCGGTTTTACCTCTTTCTATGTGTTTTTGTGTTGAGGATATCGGCTTTACCTCTTTCTATGTATTTGTGTGTTAAGTGTATCGGTTCTACCTCTTTCTATGTATTTGTGTGTTGAAGATATCGGTTTTACCTCTTTCTGTGATTTGTGTGTTGAGAATATTGGTTTTACCTCTTTCTATGTATTTGTGTGTTGAAGATATCGGTTTTACCTCTTTCTATGTATTTGTGTGTTGAGAATATCGGTTTTACCTCTTTCTATGTATTTGTGTGTTGAAGATATCGGTTTACCTCTTTCTATGTATTTGTATGTTGAGGATATCGGTTTTACCTTTTTCTATGATTTTGTGTGCTGAAAATATCGGTTTTACCTCTTTCTATGTATTTGTGTTTTGAGGATATCGGTTTTACCTCTTTCTATGTATTTGTGTGTTGAGGATATCGGTTTTACCCCTTTCTATTTATTTGTGTGTTAAGGATATCGGTTTTACCTCTTTCTATGTATTTGTGTGTTGAGGATATCGGTTTTACCTCTTTCTATGTATTTGTGTGTTGAGGATATCAGTTTTACCTCGTTCTATGTATTTGTATGTTGTGGATATCGGTTTTACCTCTTTCTATGTATTTGTGTGTTGAGGATATTGGTTTTAACTCTTTCTATGTATTTGTGTGTTGAGTGTATCGGTTCTACCTCTTTCTATGTATTTGTGTGTTGAGCATATCGGTTTTACCTCTTTCTATGTATTTGTGTGTTGAGTGTACCGGTTTTACCTCTTTCTATGTATTTGTGTGTTGAGGATATCAGTTTTACCTCTTTCTATGTGTATGTGTGCTGAGTGTATCGGTGTTACCTCTTTCTATGTATTTGTGTGTTGAGAATATCCGTTTTACCTCTTTCTATGTATTTGTGTGTTGAGGATATCGGTGTTACCTCTTTCTATATGTTTGTGTGTTGAGGATAACAGTTTTACCTCTTTCTATGTGTTTGTGTGTTGAAGATATCGGTTTTATCTCTTTCTATGTATTTGTGTGTTGAGAATATTGGTTTTACCTCTTTCTATGTATTTGTGTCTTGAGGATATTGGTTTTACCTCTTTCTATGTATTTGTGTGTTGAGGATATCGGTTTTACCTCTTTCTATGTGTTTGTGTGTTGAGGATATTGGTTTTACCTCTTTCTATGTATTTGTGTGTTGAGGATATCGGTTTTACCTCTTTCTATGTATTTGTGTGTTGCGGGTAACCGTTTCACCTCTTTCTATGTATTTGTGTGTTGAGGATATCGGTTCTACCTCTTTCTATGTATTTGTGTGTTGAGTGTATCGGTTTTACCTCTTTCTATGTATTTGTGTTTTGAGGATATCGTTTTACCTCTTTCTATGTATTTGTGTGTTGCGGGTATCGGTTTTATCTCTTTCTATGTATTTGTGTGTTAAGGATATCGGTTTTACCTCTTTCTATGTGTATGTGGGCTGAGTGTATCGGTGTTACATCTTTCTATGTATTTGTGTGTTGAGGATATCGTTTTACCTCTTTCTATATATTTGTGTGTTGAGGATATCGGTTTTACCACTTTCTATGTATTTGTGTTTTGATGATATTAGTTTTACCTCTTTCTATGTATTTGTGTATTGCGAGTATTGGTTTTATCTCTTTCTATGTATTTTGTGTGTTAAGGATATCGATTTTACCTCTTTCTATGTGTTTGTGTTGAGGATATCGGTTTTATCTCTTTTTATGTATATGTGTGGTGAGGATATCGGTTTTACCTCTTTCTATGTATGTGTGTGTTGAAGATATCGGTCTTACCTCTTTCTATGTATTTGTGTATTGAGGATATCGTTTTACCTTTTTCTATGTATTTTTGAGCTGAGGATATCGGTTTTACCTTTTTCTATGATTTTGTGTGTTGAGGATATCGACTTTACATCTTTCTATGTATGTGTGTTGAGGATATCGGTTTTACCTCTTTCTATGTATTTGTGTGTTGAGGATATCAGTTGTACCTCTTTCTATGTGTTTGTGTGTTGAGAATATCAGTGTTACCTCTTTCTATGGATTTGTGTGTTGATGATATCGGTGTTACCTCTTTCTATGTATTTGTGTGTTGAGGATATCGGTTTTACCTCTTTCTATGTATTTGTGTGTTGAGGATATCAGTTTTACCTCGTTCTATGTATTTGTATGTTGAAGATATCGGTTTTACCTCTTTCTATGTATTTGTGTGTTGAGGATATCGGTGTTACCTCTTTCTATATGTTTGTGTGTTGAGGATAACAGTTTTACCTCTTTCTATGTGTTTGTGTGTTGAAGATATCGGTTTTACCTCTTTCTATGTATTTGTGTGTTGAGAATATTGGTTTTACCTCTTTCTATGTATTTGTGTCTTGAGGATATCGGTTTTACCTCTTTCTATGTATTTGTGTTTTGAGGATATCAGTTTTACCTTTTTCTATGTATTTGTGTGTTGAGGATATCGGTTTTACCTCTTTCTATGTATTTGTGTGTTGAGGATATCGGTTTTACCTCTTTCTATGTATTTGTGTCTTGAGGATATCGGTTTTTCCTCTTTCAATGTATTTGTGTTTTGAGGATATCAGTTTTACCTTTTTCTATGTATTTTTGTGTTGAGGATATCGGTTTTACCTCTTTCTATGTATTTGTTTGTTGAGGATATCGGTTTTACCTCTTTCTATGTATTTGTGTGTTGAGGGTATCGGTTTTACCTCTTTCTATGATTTATGTGTTGAGGATATCCGTTTTACCTCTTTCTATGTAATTGTGTGTTGAGGATATCGGTTTTACTTCTTTCTGTGATTTGTGTGTTGAGAATATTGGTTTTACCTCTTTCTATGTATTTGTGTGTTGAAGATATCGGTTTTACCTCTTTCTATGTATTTGTGTGTTGAGGATATCGGTTTTATCTCTTTTTATGTATATGTGTGGTGAGGATATCGGTTTTACCTCTTTCTATGTATGTGTGTGTTGAAGATATCGGTCTTACCTCTTTCTATGTATTTGTGTATTGAGGATATCGTTTTACCTTTTTCTATGTATTTTTGAGCTGAGGATATCGGTTTTACCTTTTTCTATGATTTTGTGTGTTGAGGATATCGACTTTACATCTTTCTATGTATGTGTGTTGAGGATATCGGTTTTACCTCTTTCTATGTATTTGTGTGTTGAGGATATCAGTTGTACCTCTTTCTATGTGTTTGTGTGTTGAGAATATCAGTGTTACCTCTTTCTATGGATTTGTGTGTTGATGATATCGGTGTTACCTCTTTCTATGTATTTGTGTGTTGAGGATATCGGTTTTACCTCTTTCTATGTATTTGTGTGTTGAGGATATCAGTTTGACCTCGTTCTATGTATTTGTATGTTGAAGATATCGGTTTTACCTCTTTCTATGTATTTGTGTGTTGAGGATATCGGTGTTACCTCTTTCTATATGTTTGTGTGTTGAGGATAACAGTTTTACCTCTTTCTATGTGTTTTTGTGTTGAAGATATCGGTGTTACCTCTTTCTATGTATTTGTGTGTTGAGAATATTGGTTTTACCTCTTTCTATGTATTTGTGTCTTGAGGGTATTGGTTTTACCTCTTTCTATGTATTTGTGTGTTGAGGATATCGGTTTTACCTCTTTCTATGTGTTTGTGTGTTGAGGATATCGATTTTACCTCTTTCTATGTATTTGTGTGTTGAGGATATCGGTTTTACCTCTTTCTATGTATTTGTGTCTTGAGGATATCGGTTTTACCTCTTTCTATGTATTTGTGTTTTGAGGATATCAGTTTTACCTTTTTCTATGTATTTGTGTGTTGAGGATATCGGTTTTACCTCTTTCTATGTATTTGTGTGTTGAGGATATCGGTTTTACCTCTTTCTATGTATTTGTGTCTTGAGGATATCGGTTTTTCCTCTTTCAATGTATTTGTGTTTTGAGGATATCAGTTTTACCTTTTTCTATGTATTTTTGTGTTGAGGATATCGGTTTTACCTCTTTCTATGTATTTGTTTGTTGAGGATATCGGTTTTACCTCTTTCTATGTATTTGTGTGTTGAGGTTATCGGTTTTACCTCTTTCTATGATTTATGTGTTGAGGATATCCGTTTTACCTCTTTCTATGTAATTGTGTGTTGAGGATATCGGTTTTACTTCTTTCTGTGATTTGTGTGTTGAGAATATTGGTTTTACCTCTTTCTATGTATTTGTGTGTTGAAGATATCGGTTTTACCTCTTTCTATGTATTTGTGTGTTGAGGATATCAGTTTTACCTCTTTCTATGATTTTGTGTGCCGAAAATATCGGTTTTACCTCTTTCTATGTATTTGTGTTTTGAGGATATCGGTTTTACCTCTTTCTATGTATTTGTGTGTTGAGGATAATTGTTTTACCCCTTTCTATTTATTTGTGTGTTAAGGATATCGGTTTTACCTCTTTCTATGTATTTGTGTGTTGAGGATATCGGTTTTACCTCTTTCTATGTATTTGTGTGTTGAGGATATCAGTTTTACCTCGTTCTATGTATTTGTATGTTGAGGATATCGGTTTTACCTCTTTCTATGTATTTGTGTGTTGAGGATATTGGTTTTAACTCTTTCTATGTATTTGTGTGTTGAGGATATCGGTGTTACCTCTTTCTATATGTTTGTGTGTTGAGGATAACAGTTTTACCTCTTTCTATGTGTTTGTGTGTTGAAGACATCGGTTTTACCTCTTCCGATGTATTTGTGTGTTGAGAATATTGGTTTTACCTCTTTCTATGTATTTGTGTCTTGAGGATATTGGTTTTACCTCTTTCTATGTATTTGTGTGTTGAGGTTATTGGTTTTACCTCTTTCTATGTATTTGTGTGTTGAGGATATCGGTTTTACCTCTTTCTATGTGTTTGTGTGTTGAGGATATCGGTTTTACCTCTTTCTATGTATTTGTGTGTTGAGGATATCGGTTTTACCTATTTCTATGTATTTGTGTGTTGCGGGTATCGGTTTTACCTCTTTCTATGTATTTGTGTGTTAAGGATATCGGTTTTACCTCTTTCTATGTATTTGTGTGTTGAGGATATCGGTTTTACCTCTTTCTATGTATTTGTGTGTTACGGGTGTCGGTTTTACCTCTTTCTATGTATTTGTGTGTTGAGGATATCGGTTTTACCCTTTTCTATGTATTTGTGTTCTGCGGGTATCGGTTTTACCTCTTTCTATGTATTTGTGTGTTGAGGATATCGGTTTTACCTCTTTCTATGTATTTATGTACTGAGGATATCGGTTTTACCTCTTTCTATGTGTTTTTGTGTTGAGGATATCGGCTTTACCTCTTTCTATGTATTTGTGTGTTAAGTGTATCGGTTCTACCTCTTTCTATGTATTTGTGTGTTGAAGATATCGGTTTTACCTCTTTCTGTGATTTGTGTGTTGAGAATATTGGTTTTACCTCTTTCTATGTATTTGTGTGTTGAAGATATCGGTTTTACCTCTTTCTATGTATTTGTGTGTTGAGAATATCGGTTTTACCTCTTTCTATGTATTTGTGTGTTGAAGATATCGGTTTACCTCTTTCTATGTATTTGTATGTTGAGGATATCGGTTTTACCTTTTTCTATGATTTTGTGTGCTGAAAATATCGGTTTTACCTCTTTCTATGTATTTGTGTTTTGAGGATATCGGTTTTACCTCTTTCTATGTATTTGTGTGTTGAGGATATCGGTTTTACCCCTTTCTATTTATTTGTGTGTTAAGGATATCGGTTTTACCTCTTTCTATGTATTTGTGTGTTGAGGATATCGGTTTTACCTCTTTCTATGTATTTGTGTGTTGAGGATATCAGTTTTACCTCGTTCTATGTATTTGTATGTTGTGGATATCGGTTTTACCTCTTTCTATGTATTTGTGTGTTGAGGATATTGGTTTTAACTCTTTCTATGTATTTGTGTGTTGAGTGTATCGGTTCTACCTCTTTCTATGTATTTGTGTGTTGAGCATATCGGTTTTACCTCTTTCTATGTATTTGTGTGTTGAGTGTACCGGTTTTACCTCTTTCTATGTATTTGTGTGTTGAGGATATCAGTTTTACCTCTTTCTATGTGTATGTGTGCTGAGTGTATCGGTGTTACCTCTTTCTATGTATTTGTGTGTTGAGAATATCCGTTTTACCTCTTTCTATGTATTTGTGTGTTGAGGATATCGGTGTTACCTCTTTCTATATGTTTGTGTGTTGAGGATAACAGTTTTACCTCTTTCTATGTGTTTGTGTGTTGAAGATATCGGTTTTATCTCTTTCTATGTATTTGTGTGTTGAGAATATTGGTTTTACCTCTTTCTATGTATTTGTGTCTTGAGGATATTGGTTTTACCTCTTTCTATGTATTTGTGTGTTGAGGATATCGGTTTTACCTCTTTCTATGTGTTTGTGTGTTGAGGATATTGGTTTTACCTCTTTCTATGTATTTGTGTGTTGAGGATATCGGTTTTACCTCTTTCTATGTATTTGTGTGTTGCGGGTAACCGTTTCACCTCTTTCTATGTATTTGTGTGTTGAGGATATCGGTTTTACCTCTTTCTATGTATTTGTGTGTTGAGGATATCGGTTTTACCTCTTTCTATGTATTTGTGTGTTGCGGGTGTCGGTTTTACCTCTTTCTATGTAATTGTGTGTTGAGGATATCGGTTTTACCTTTTTCTATGTTTTTGTGTGTTGCGGGTATCGGTTCTACCTCTTTCTATGTATTTGTGTGTTGAGCATATTGGTTTTACCTCTTTCTATGTATTTGTGTGTTGAGTGTACCGGTTTTACCTCTTTCTATGTATTTGTGTGTTGAGGATATCCGTTTTACCTCTTTCTATGTGTATGTGTGCTGAGTGTATCGGTGTTACCTCTTTCTATGTATTTGTGTGTTGAGGATATCGGTTTTACTTCTTTCTGTGATTTGTGTGTTGAGAATATTGGTTTTACCTCTTTCTATGTATTTGTGTGTTGAAGATATCGTTTTACCTCTTTCTATGTATTTGTGTGTTGAAGATATCGGTTTACCTCTTTCTATGTATTTGTATGTTGAGGATATCGGTTTTACCTCTTTCTATGATTTTGTGTACTGAAAATATCGGTTTTACCTCTTTCTATGTATTTGTGTTTTGAAGATATCGGTTTTACCTCTTTCTATAAATTTGTGTGTTGAGGGTATCGGTTTTACCTCTTTCTATGTATTTGTGTGTTGAGGATATCGGTTTTACCCCTTTCTATTTATTTGTGTGTTAAGGATATCGGTTTTACCTCTTCTATGTATTTGTGTGTTGAGGGTATCGGTTTTACCTCTTTCTATGTGTTTGTGTGTTGAAGATATCGGTTTTACCTCTTTCTATGTATTTGTGTGTTGAGAATATTGGTTTTACCTCTTTCTATGTATTTGTGTCTTGAGGATATTGGTTTTACCTCTTTCTATGTATTTGTGTGTTGAGGTTATTGGTTTTACCTCTTTCTATGTATTTGTGTGTTGAGGATATCGGTTTTACCTCTTTCTATGTGTTTGTGTGTTGAGGATATCGGTTTTACCTCTTTCTATGTATTTGTGTGTTGAGGATATCGGTTTTACCTCTTTCTATGTATTTGTGTGTTGCGGGTATCGGTTTTACCTCTTTCTATGTATTTGTGTGTTGAGGATATCGGTTTTACCTCTTTCTATGTATTTGTGTGTTCAGGATAACGGTTTTACCTCTTTCTATGTATTTGTGTGTTGCGGGTGTCGGTTTTACCTCTTTCTATGTATTTGTGTGTTGAGGATATCGGTTTTACCTTTTTCTATGTATTTGTGTGTTGCGGGTATCGGTTTTACCTCTTTCTATGTATTTGTGTGTTGAGGATATCGGTTTTACCTCTTTCTATGTATTTATGTACTGAGGATATCGGTTTTACCTCTTTCTATGTGTTTGTGTGTTGAGGATATCGGGCTTACCTCTTTCTATGTATTTGTGTGTTGAGTGTATCGGATCTACCTCTTTCTATGTATTTGTGTGTTGAGCATATCGGTTTTACCTCTTTCTATGTATTTGTGTGTTGAGTGTACCGGTTTTACCTCTTTCTATGTATTTGTGTGTTGAGGATATCAGTTTTACCTCTTTCTATGTGTATGTGTACTGAGTGTATCGGTGTTACCTCTTTCTATGTATTTGTGTGTTGAGGGTATCGGTTTTACATTTTTCTATGTATTTGTGTGTTGAGGATATCGGTTTTACCTCTTTCTATATATTTGTGTGTTGAGGATATCGGTTTTACCTCTTTCTATGTATTTATGTACTGAGGATATCGGTTTTACCTCTTTCTATGTGTTTGTGTGTTGAGGATATCGGTTTTACCTCTTTCTATGTATTTGTATGTTGAGTGTATCGGTTCTACCTCTTTCTATATATTTGTGTGTTGAGCATATCGGTTTTACCTCTTTCTATGTATTTGTGTGTTGAGTGTACCGGTTTTACCTCTTTCTATGTATTTGTGTGTTGAGGATATCAGTTTTACCTCTTTCTATGTGTATGTGTGCTGAGTGTATCGGTGTTACCTCTTTCTATGTATTTGTGTGTTGAGGGTATCGGTTTTACATCTTTCTATGTATTTGTGTGTTGAGGATATCAGTTTTACCTCTTTCTATATATTTGTGTGTTGAGGATATCGGTTTTACCTCTTTCTATGTATTTGTGTTTTGATGATATCAGTTTTACCTCTTTCTATGTATTTGTGTGTTGCGAGTATTGGTTTTATCTCTTTCTATGTATTTGTGTGTTATGGATATCGGTTTTACCTCTTTCTATGTGTTTGTGTTGAGGATATCGGTTTTATCTCTTTTTATATATATGTGTGGTGAGGATATCGGTTTTACCTCTTTCTATGTATGTGTGTGTTGAAGATATCGGTTTTACCTCTTTCTATGTATTTGTGTATTGATGATATCGTTTTACCTTTTTCTATGTATTTTTGTGATGAGGATATCGGTTTTACCTCTTTCTATGATTTTGTGTGTTGAGGATATCGACTTTACATCTTTCTATGTATGTGTGTTGAGGATATCGGTTTTACCTCTTTCTATGTATTTGTGTGTTGAGGATATCAGTTGTACCTCTTTCTATGTGTTTGTGTGTTGAGAATAACAGTGTTACCTCTTTCTATGTATTTGTGTGTTGATGATATCGGTTTTACCTCTTTCTATGTATTTGTGTGTTGAGGATATCGGTTTTACCTCTTTCTATGTATTTGTGTGTTGAGGATATCAGTTTTACCTCGTTCTATGTATTTGTACGTTGAGGATATTGGTTTTACCTCTTTCTATGTATTTGTGTGTTGAGGATATCGGTGTTACCTCTTTCTATATGATTGTGTGTTGAGGATAACAGTTTTACCTCTTTCTATGTGTTTGTGTGTTGAAGATATCGGTTTTACCTCTTTCTATGTATTTGTGTCTTGAGGATATTGGTTTTACCTCTTTCTATGTATTTGTATCTTGAGGATAATGGTTTTACCTCTTTCTATGTATTTGTGTCTTGAGGATATTGGTTTTACCTCTTTCTATGTATTTGTGTGTTGAGCATATTGGTTTTACCTCTTTCTATGTATTTGTGTCTTGAGGATATTGGTTTTACCTCTTTCTATGTATTTGTGTGTTGAGGATATCGGTTTTACCTCTTTCTATGTGTTTGTGTGTTGAGGATATCGGTTTTACCTCTTTCTTTGTGTTTGTGTGTTGAGGATATCGGTTTTACCTCTTTCTATGTATTTGTGTCTTGAGGATATCGCTTTTACCTCTTTCTATGTATTTGTGTTTTGAGGATATCAGTTTTACCTTTTTCTATGTATTTGTGTGTTGAGGATATCGGTTTTACCTCTTACTATGTATTTGTGTGTTGAGGATATCGGTTTTTCCTCTTTCTATGTATTTGTGTCTTGAGGATATCGGTTTTACCTCTTTCTATGTATTTGTGTTTTGAGGATATCAGTTTTACCTTTTTCTATGTATTTGTGTGTTGAGGATATCGGTTTTACCTCTTTCTATGTATTTGTTTGTTGAGGATATCAGTTTTACCTCTTTCTATGTATTTGTGTGTTGAGGGTATCGGTTTTACCTCTTTCTATGATTTATGTGTTGAGGATATCCGTTTTACCTTTTTCTATGTATTGTGTGTGTTGAGGATATCGGTTTTACTTCTTTCTGTGATTTGTGTGTTGAGAATATTGGTTTTACCTCTTTCTATGTATTTGTGTGTTGAAGATATCGGTTTTACCTCTTTCTATGTATTTGTGTGTTGAGAATATCGGTTTTACCTCTTTCTATGTATTTGTGTGTTGAAGATATCGGTTTACCTCTTTCTATGTATTTGTATGTTGAGGATATCGGTTTTACCTCTTTCTATGATTTTGTGTGCTGAAAATATCGGTTTTACCTCTTTCTATGTATTTGTGTTTTGAGGATATCGGTTTTACCTCTTTCTATAAATTTGTGTGTTGAGGGTATCGGTTTTACCTCTTTCTATGTATTTGTGTGTTGAGGATATCGGTTTTACCCCTTTCTATTTATTTGTGTGTTAAGGATATCGGTTTTACCTCTTTCTATGTATTTGTGTGTTGAGGATATCGGTTTTACCTCTTTCTATGTATTTGTGTGTTGAGGATATTAGTTTTACCTCGTTCTATGTATTTGTATGTTGAGGATATCGGTTTTACCTCTTTCTATGTATTTGTGTGTTGAGGATATTGGTTTTAACTCTTTCTATGTATTTGTGTGTTGAGTGTACCGTTTTACCTCTTTCTATGTATTTGTGTGTTGAGGATATCAGTTTTACCTCTTTCTATGTGTATGTGTGCTGAGTGTATCGGTGTTACCTCTTTCTATGTATTTGTGTGTTGAGGGTATCGGTTTTACATCTTTCTATGTATTTGTGTGTTGAGGATATCGTTTTAACTCTTTCTATATATTTGTGTGTTGAGGATATCGGTTTTACCTCTTTCTATGTATTTGTGTTTTGATGATATCAGTTTTACCTCTTTCTATGTATTTGTGTGTTGCGAGTATTGGTTTTATCTCTTTCTATGTATTTGTATGTTGAGGATATCGGTTTTACCTCTTTCTATGATTTTGTGTACTGAAAATATCGGTTTTACCTCTTTCTATGTATTTGTGTTTTGAAGATATCGGTTTTACCTCTTTCTATAAATTTGTGTGTTGAGGGTATCGGTTTTACCTCTTTCTATGTATTTGTGTGTTGAGGATATCGGTTTTACCCCTTTCTATTTATTTGTGTGTTAAGGATATCGGTTTTACCTCTTTCTATGTATTTGTGTGTTGAGGGTATCGGTTTTACCTCTTTCTATGTGTTTGTGTGTTGAAGATATCGGTTTTACCTCTTTCTATGTATTTGTGTGTTGAGAATATTGGTTTTACCTCTTTCTATGTATTTGTGTCTTGAGGATATTGGTTTTACCTCTTTCTATGTATTTGTGTGTTGAGGTTATTGGTTTTACCTCTTTCTATGTATTTGTGTGTTGAGGATATCGGTTTTACCTCTTTCTATGTGTTTGTGTGTTGAGGATATCGGTTTTACCTCTTTCTATGTATTTGTGTGTTGAGGATATCGGTTTTACCTCTTTCTATGTATTTGTGTGTTGCGGGTATCGGTTTTACCTCTTTCTATGTATTTGTGTGTTGAGGATATCGGTTTTACCTCTTTCTATGTATTTGTGTGTTCAGGATAACGGTTTTACCTCTTTCTATGTATTTGTGTGTTGCGGGTGTCGGTTTTACCTCTTTCTATGTATTTGTGTGTTGAGGATATCGGTTTTACCTTTTTCTATGTATTTGTGTGTTGCGGGTATCGGTTTTACCTCTTTCTATGTATTTGTGTGTTGAGGATATCGGTTTTACCTCTTTCTATGTATTTATGTACTGAGGATATCGGTTTTACCTCTTTCTATGTGTTTGTGTGTTGAGGATATCGGGTTTACCTCTTTCTATGTATTTGTGTGTTGAGTGTATCGGATCTACCTCTTTCTATGTATTTGTGTGTTGAGCATATCGGTTTTACCTCTTTCTATGTATTTGTGTGTTGAGTGTACCGGTTTTACCTCTTTCTATGTATTTGTGTGTTGAGGATATCAGTTTTACCTCTTTCTATGTGTATGTGTACTGAGTGTATCGGTGTTACCTCTTTCTATGTATTTGTGTGTTGAGGGTATCGGTTTTACATTTTTCTATGTATTTGTGTGTTGAGGATATCGGTTTTACCTCTTTCTATATATTTGTGTGTTGAGGATATCGGTTTTACCTCTTTCTATGTATTTATGTACTGAGGATATCGGTTTTACCTCTTTCTATGTGTTTGTGTGTTGAGGATATCGGTTTTACCTCTTTCTATGTATTTGTATGTTGAGTGTATCGGTTCTACCTCTTTCTATATATTTGTGTGTTGAGCATATCGGTTTTACCTCTTTCTATGTATTTGTGTGTTGAGTGTACCGGTTTTACCTCTTTCTATGTATTTGTGTGTTGAGGATATCAGTTTTACCTCTTTCTATGTGTATGTGTGCTGAGTGTATCGGTGTTACCTCTTTCTATGTATTTGTGTGTTGAGGGTATCGGTTTTACATCTTTCTATGTATTTGTGTGTTGAGGATATCAGTTTTACCTCTTTCTATATATTTGTGTGTTGAGGATATCGGTTTTACCTCTTTCTATGTATTTGTGTTTTGATGATATCAGTTTTACCTCTTTCTATGTATTTGTGTGTTGCGAGTATTGGTTTTATCTCTTTCTATGTATTTGTGTGTTATGGATATCGGTTTTACCTCTTTCTATGTGTTTGTGTTGAGGATATCGGTTTTATCTCTTTTTATATATATGTGTGGTGAGGATATCGGTTTTACCTCTTTCTATGTATGTGTGTGTTGAAGATATCGGTTTTACCTCTTTCTATGTATTTGTGTATTGATGATATCGTTTTACCTTTTTCTATGTATTTTTGAGATGAGGATATCGGTTTTACCTCTTTCTATGATTTTGTGTGTTGAGGATATCGACTTTACATCTTTCTATGTATGTGTGTTGAGGATATCGGTTTTACCTCTTTCTATGTATTTGTGTGTTGAGGATATCAGTTGTACCTCTTTCTATGTGTTTGTGTGTTGAGAATATCAGTGTTACCTCTTTCTATGTATTTGTGTGTTGATGATATCGGTTTTACCTCTTTCTATGTATTTGTGTGTTGAGGATATCGGTTTTACCTCTTTCTATGTATTTGTGTGTTGAGGATATCAGTTTTACCTCGTTCTATGTATTTGTATGTTGAGGATATTGGTTTTACCTCTTTCTATGTATTTGTGTGTTGAGGATATCGGTGTTACCTCTTTCTATATGATTGTGTGTTAGGATAACAGTTTTACCTCTTTCTATGTGTTTGTGTGTTGAAGATATCGGTTTTACCTCTTTCTATGTATTTGTGTCTTGAGGATATTGGTTTTACCTCTTTCTATGTATTTGTATCTTGAGGATAATGGTTTTACCTCTTTCTATGTATTTGTGTCTTGAGGATATTGGTTTTACCTCTTTCTATGTGTTTGTGTGTTGAGGATATCGGTTTTACCTCTTTCTTTGTGTTTGTGTGTTGAGGATATCGGTTTTACCTCTTTCTATGTATTTGTGTCTTGAGGATATCGCTTTTACCTCTTTCTATGTATTTGTGTTTTGAGGATATCAGTTTTACCTTTTTCTATGTATTTGTGTGTTGAGGATATCGGTTTTTACCTCTTACTATGTATTTGTGTGTTGAGGATATCGGTTTTACCTCATTCTATGTATTTGTGTCTTGAGGATATCGGTTTTACCTCTTTCTATGTATTTGTGTTTTGAGGATATCAGTTTTACCTTTTTCTATGTATTTGTGTGTTGAGGATATCGGTTTTACCTCTTTCTATGTATTTGTTTGTTGAGGATATCGGTTTTACCTCTTTCTATGTATTTGTGTGTTGAGGGTATCGGTTTTACCTCTTTCTATGATTTATGTGTTGAGGATATCCGTTTTACCTTTTTCTATGTATTGTGTGTGTTGAGGATATCGGTTTTACTTCTTTCTGTGATTTGTGTGTTGAGAATATTGGTTCTACCTCTTTCTATGTATTTGTGTGTTGAAGATATCGGTTTTACCTCTTTCTATGTATTTGTGTGTTGAGAATATCGGTTTTACCTCTTTCTATGTATTTGTGTGTTGAAGATATCGGTTTACCTCTTTCTATGTATTTGTATGTTGAGGATATCGGTTTTACCTCTTTCTATGATTTTGTGTGCTGAAAATATCGGTTTTACCTCTTTCTATGCATTTGTGTTTTGAGGATATCGGTTTTACCTCTTTCTATGTATTTGTGTGTTGAGGATATCGGTTTTACCTCTTTCTATGTATTTGTGTGTTGAGGATATTAGTTTTACCTCGTTCTACGTATTTGTATGTTGAGGATATCGGTTTTACCTCTTTCTATGTATTTGTGTGTTGAGGATATTGGTTTTAACTCTTTCTATGTATTTGTGTGTTGAGTGTACCGTTTTACCTCTTTCTATGTATTTGTGTGTTGAGGATATCAGTTTTACCTCTTTCTATGTGTATGTGTGCTGAGTGTATCGGTGTTACCTCTTTCTATGTATTTGTGTGTTAAGGATATTGGTTTTACCTCTTTCTATGTGTTTGTGTTGAGGATATCGGTTTTATCTCTTTTTATGTATATGTGTGGTAAGGATATCGGTTTTACCTCTTTCTATGTATTTGTGTGTTGAGGATATCGGTTTTACCTCTTTCTATGTATTTGTGTGTTGAGGATATCGGTTTTACCTCTTTCTATGTATTTGTGTGTTGAGGATATCAGTTGTACCTCTTTCTATGTGTTTGTGTGTTGAGAATATCAGTGTTACCTCTTTCTATGGATTTGAGTGTTGATGATATCGGTTTTATCTCTTTCTATGTATTTGTGTGTTGAGGATATCGGTTTTACCTCTTTCTATGTATTTGTGTGTTGAGGATATCAGTTTTACCTCGTTCTATGTATTTTTATGTTGAGGATATTGGTTTTATCTCTTTCTATGTATTTGTGTGTTGAGGATATCGGTGTTACCTCTTTCTATATGTTTGTGTGTTGAGGATAACAGTTTTACCTCTTTCTATGTGTTTGTGTGTTGAAGATATCGGTTTTACCTCTTTCTATGTAATTGTGTCTTGAGGATATTGGTTTTACCTCTTTCTATGTATTTGTGTGTTGAGGATATTGGTTTTACCTCTTTCTATGTATTTGTGTGTTGAGGATATCGGTTTTACCTCTTTCTATGTGTTTGTGTGTTGAGGATATCGGTTTTACCTCTTTCTATGTATTTGTGTGTTGAGGATATCGGTTTTACCTCTTTCTATGTATTTGTGTCTTGAGGATATCGGTTTTAACTTTTTCTATGTATTTGTGTTTTGAGGATATCAGTTTTACCTTTTTCTATGTATTTGTGTGTTGAGGATATCGGTTTTACCTCTTTCTATGTATTTGTGTCTTGAGGATATCGGTTTTACCTCTTTCTATGTATTTGTGTTTTGAGGATATCAGTTTTACCTTTTTCTATGTATTTGTGTGTTGAGGATATCGGTTGTACCTCTTTCTATGTATTTGTTTGTTGAGGATATCGGTTTTACCTCTTTCTATGTATTTGTGTGTTGAGGGTATCGGTTTTACCTCTTTCTATGATTTATGTGTTGAGGATATCCGCTTTACCTCTTTCTATGTATTGTGTGTGTTGAGGATATCGGTTTTACTTCTTTCTGTGATTTGTGTTTTGAGAATATTGGTTTTACCTCTTTCTATGTATGTGTGTGTTGAAGATATCGGTTTTACCTCTTTCTATGTATTTGTGTGTTGAGAATATCGGTTTTACCTCTTTCTATGTATTTGTGTGTTGAAGATATCGGTTTACCTCTTTCTATGTATTTGTATGTTGAGGATATCGGTTTTACCTCTTTCTATGATTTTGTGTGCTGAAAATATCGGTGTTACCTCTTTCTATGTATTTGTGTTTTGAGGATATCGGTTTTACCTCTTTCTATAAATTTGTGTGTTGAGGGTATCGGTTTTACCTCTTTCTATGTATTTGTGTGTTGAGGATATCGGTTTTACCCCTTTCTATTTATTTGTGTGTTAAGGATATAGGTTTTACCTCTTTCTATGTATTTGTGTGTTGAGGATATCGGTTTTACCTCTTTCTATGTATTTGTGTGTTGAGGATATCAGTTTTACCTCGTTCTATGAATTTGTATGTTGAGGATATCGGTTTTACCTCTTTCTATGTATTTGTGTGTTGAGGATATTGGTTTTAACTCTTTCTATGTATTTGTGTGTTGAGGATATCGGTGTTACCTCTTTCTATATGTTTGTGTGTTGAGGATAACAGTTTTACCTCTTTCTATGTGTTTGTGAGTTGAAGATATCGGTTTTACCTCTTTCTATGTATTTGTGTGTTGAGAATATTGGTTTTACCTCTTTCTATGTATTTGTGTCTTGAGGATATTGGTTTTACCTCTTTCTATGTATTTGTGTGTTGAGGTTATTGGTTTTACCTCTTTCTATGTATTTGTGTGTTGAGGATATCGGTTTTACCTCTTTCTATGTGTTTGTGTGTTGAGGATATCGGTTTTACCTCTTTCTATGTATTTGTGTGTTGAGGATATCGGTTTTACCTCTTTCTATGTATTTGTGTGTTGCGGGTATCGGTTTTACCTCTTTCTATGTATTTGTGTGTTGAGAATATCGGTTTTACCTCTTTCTATATATTTGTGTGTTGAGGATAACGGTTTTACCTCTTTCTATGTATTTGTGTGTTGCGGGTGTCGGTTTTACCTCTTTCTATGTATTTGTGTGTTGAGGATATCGGTTTTACCTTTTTCTATGTATTTGTGTGTTGCGGGTATCGGTTTTACCGCTTTCTATGTATTTGTGTGTTGCGGATATCGGTTCTACCTCTTTCTATGTATTTGTGTGTTGAGTGTACCGGTTTTACCTCTTTCTATGTATTTGTGTGTTGAGGATATCAGTTTTACCTCTTTCTATGTATTTGTGTATTGAGGATATCGGTTTTACCTCTTTCTATATATTTGTGTGTTGAGGATATCGGTTTTACCTCTTTCTATGTATTTGTGTTTTGATGATATCAGTTTTACCTCTTTCTATGTATTTGTGTGTTGCGAGTATTGGTTTTATCTCTTTCTATGTATTTGTGTGTTAAGGATATCGGTTTTATCTGTTTCTATGTGTTTGTGTTGAGGATATCGGTTTTATCTCTTTTTATGTATATGTGTGGTGAGGATATCGGTTTTACCTCTTTCTATGTATGTCTGTGTTGAAGATATCGGTTTTACCTCTTTCTATGTATTTGTGTATTGAGGATATCGGTTTTACCTTTTTCTATGTATTTTTGAGCTGAGGATATCGGTTTTACCTCTTTCTATGATTTTGTGTGTTGAGGATATCGACTTTACATCTTTCTATGTATGTGTGTTGAGGATATCGGTTTTACCTCTTTCAATGTATTTGTGTGTTGAGGATATCAGTTTTACGTCTTTCTATGTGTTTGTGTGTTGAGGATATCAGTGTTACATCTTTCTATGTATGTGTGTTGAGGATATCGGTTTTACCTTTTTCTATGTATTTGTGGGTTGTGGGTATCGGTTTTACCTCTTTCTATGTATTTGTGTGTTGCGGATATAGGTTTTACCTCTTACTATGTATTTGTGTGTTGAGGATATCAATTTTACCTCGTTCTATGTATTTGTATGTTGAGGATATCGGTTTTACCTCTTTCTATGTATTTGTGTGTTGAGGATATTCGTCTTAGCTCTTTCTATGTATTTGTGTGTTGAGGATATCGGTGTTACCTCTTTCTATATGTTTGTGTGTTGAGGATAACAGTTTTACCTCTTTCTATGTGTTTGTGTGTTGAAGATATCGGTTTTACCTCTTTCTATGTATTTGTGTGTTGAGAATATTGGTTTTACCTCTTTTTATGTATTTGTGTCTTGAGGATATTGGTTTTACCTCTTTCTATGTATTTGTGTGTTGAGGATATCGGTTTTACCTCTTTCTATGTGTTTGTGTGTTGAGGATATCGGTTTTACCTCTTTCTATGTATTTGTGTGTTGAGGATATCGGTTTTACCTCTTTCTATGTGTTTGTGTGTTGAGGATATCGGTTTTACCTCTTTCTATGTATTTGTGTGTTGAGGATATCGGTTTTACCTCTTTCTATGTATTTGTGTGTTGCGGGTATCGGTTTTACCTCTTTCTATGTATTTGTGTGTTGAGGATATCGGTTGTACCTCTTTCTATGTATTTGTGTGTTGAGGATATCGGTTTTACCTCTTTCTATGTATTTGTGTGTTGAGGATATCGGTTTTACCTCTTTCTATGTATTTGTGTTGAGGATATCGGTGTTACCTCTTTCTATGTATTTGTGTGTTGCGGGTGTCGGTTTTACCTCTTTCTATGTATATGTGTGTTGAGGATATCGGTGTTACCTTTTTCTATGTATTTGTGTGTAGCGGGTATCGGTTTTACCTCTTTCTATGTATTTGTTTGTTGAGGATATCGGTTTTACCTCTTTCTATGTATTTGTGTGTTGAGGATATCGGTTTTACCTCTTTCTATGTATTTGTGTTGAGGATATCGGTGTTACCTCTTTCTATGTATTTGTGTGTTGCGGGTGTCGGTTTTACCTCTTTCTATGTATATGTGTGTTGAGGATATCGGTTTTACCTCTTTCTATGTATTTGTGTTGAGGATATCGGTGTTACCTTTTTCTATGTATTTGTGTGTAGCGGGTATCGGTTTTACCTCTTTCTATGTATTTATGTACTGAGGATATCGGTTTTACCTCTTTCTATGTGTTTGTGTGTTGAGGATATCGGTTTTACCTCTTTCTATGTGTTTGTGTGTTGAGGATATCGGTTTTACCTTTTTCTATGTATTTGTGTGTTGAGCATATCGGTTCTACCTCTTTCTATGTATTTGTGTGTTGAGTGTATCGGTTTTACCTCTTTCTATGTATTTGTGTTTTGAGGATATCAGTTCTACCTCTTTCTATGTATTTGTGTGTTGCGGGTATCGGTTTTATCTCTTTCTATGTATTTGTGTGTTAAGGATATCGGTTTTACCTCTTTCTATGTGTATGTGGGCTGAGTGTATCGGTGTTACCTCTTTCTATATATTTGTGTGTTGAGGGTATCGGTTTTACATCTTTCTATGTATTTGTGTGTTGAGGATATCGGTTTTACCTCTTTCTATATATTTGTGTGTTGAGGATATCGGTTTTACCACTTTCTATGTATTTGTGTTTTGATGATATTAGTTTTACCTCTTTCTATGTATTTGTGTATTGCGAGTATTGGTTTTATCTCTTTCTATGTATTTTGTGTGTTAAGGATATCGATTTTACCTCTTTCTATGTGTTTGTGTTGAGGATATCGGTTTTATCTCTTTTTATGTATATGTGTGGTGAGGATATCGGTTTTACCTCTTTCTATGTATGTGTGTGTTGAAGATATCGGTCTTACCTCTTTCTATGTATTTGTGTATTGAGGATATCGTTTTACCTTTTTCTATGTATTTTTGAGCTGAGGATATCGGTTTTTCCTTTTTCTATGATTTTGTGTGTTGAGGATATCGACTTTACATCTTTCTATGTATGTGTGTTGAGGATATCGGTTTTACCTCTTTCTATGTATTTGTGTGTTGAGGATATCAGTTGTACCTCTTTCTATGTGTTTGTGTGTTGAGAATATCAGTGTTACCTCTTTCTATGGATTTGTGTGTTGATGATATCGGTGTTACCTCTTTCTATGTATTTGTGTGTTGAGGATATCGGTTTTACCTCTTTCTATGTATTTGTGTGTTGAGGATATCAGTTTTACCTCGTTCTATGTATTTGTATGTTGAAGATATCGGTTTTACCTCTTTCTATGTATTTGTGTGTTGAGGATATCGGTGTTACCTCTTTCTATATGTTTGTGTGTTGAGGATAACAGTTTTACCTCTTTCTATGTGTTTGTGTGTTGAAGATATCGGTTTTACCTCTTTCTATGTATTTGTGTGTTGAGAATATTGGTTTTACCTCTTTCTATGTATTTGTGTCTTGAGGATATTGGTTTTACCTCTTTCTATGTATTTGTGTGTTGAGGATATCGGTTTTACCTCTTTCTATGTGTTTGTGTGTTGAGGATATCAGTTTTACCTCTTTCTATGTATTTGTGTGTTGAGGATATCGGTTTTACCTCTTTCTATGTATTTGTGTCTTGAGGATATCGGTTTTACCTCTTTCTATGTATTTGTGTTTTGAGGATATCAGTTTTACCTTTTTCTATGTATTTGTGTGCTGAGGATATCGGTTTTACCTCTTTCTATGTATTTGTGTGTTGAGGATATCGGTTTTACCTCTTTCTATGTATTTGTTTGTTGAGGATATCGGTTTTACCTCTTTCTATGTATTTGTGTGTTGAGGGTATCGGTTTTACCTCTTTCTATGATTTATGTGTTGAGGATATCCGTTTTACCTCTTTCTATGTAATTGTGTGTTGAGGATATCGGTTTTACTTCTTTCTGTGATTTGTGTGTTGAGAATATTGGTTTTACCTCTTTCTATGTATTTGTGTGTTGAAGATATCGGTTTTACCTCTTTCTATGTATTTGTGTGTTGAGGATATCAGTTTTACCTCTTTCTATGATTTTGTGTGCTGAAAATATCGGTTTTACCTCTTTCTATGTATTTGTGTTTTGAGGATATCGGTTTTACCTCTTTCTATGTATTTGTGTGTTGAGGATATCTGTTTTACCCCTTTCTATTTATTTGTGTGTTAAGGATATCGGTTTTACCTCTTTCTATGTATTTGTGTGTTGAGGATATCGGTTTTACCTCTTTCTATGTATTTGTGTGTTGAGGATATCAGTTTTACCTCGTTCTATGTATTTGTATGTTGAGGATATCGGTTTTACCTCTTTCTATGTATTTGTGTGTTGAGGATATTGGTTTTAACTCTTTCTATGTATTTGTGTGTTGAGGATATCGGTGTTACCTCTTTCTATATGTTTGTTTGTTGAGGATAACAGTTTTACCTCTTTCTATGTGTTTGTGTTTTGAAGACATCGGTTTTACCTCTTTCGATGTATTTGTGTGTTGAGAATATTGGTTTTACCTCTTTCTATGTATTTGTGTCTTGAGGATATTGGATTTACCTCTTTCTATGTATTTGTGTGTTGAGGTTATTGGTTTTACCTCTTTCTATGTATTTGTGTGTTGAGGATATCGGTTTTACCTCTTTCTATGTGTTTGTGTGTTGAGGATATCGGTTTTACCTCTTTCTATGTATTTGTGTGTTGAGGATATCGGTTTTACCTCTTTCTATGTATTTGTGTGTTGAGGATATCGGTTTTACCTCTTTCTATGTATTTGTGTGTTGAGGATATCGGTTTTACCTCTTTCTATGTATTTGTGTGTTGAGGATATCGGTTTTACCCTTTTCTATGTATTTGTGTTCTGCGGGTATCGGTTTTACCTCTTTCTATGTATTTGTGTGTTGAGGATATCGGTTTTACCTCTTTCTATGTATTTATGTACTGAGGATATCGGTTTTACCTCTTTCTATGTGTTTTTGTGTTGAGGATATCGGTTTTACCTCTTTCTATGTATTTGTGTGTTGAGTGTATCGGTTCTACCTCTTTCTATGTATTTGTGTGTTGAAGATATCGGTTTTACCTCTTTCTGTGATTTGTGTGTTGAGAATATTGGTTTTACCTCTTTCTATGTATTTGTGTGTTGAAGATATCGGTTTTACCTCTTTCTATGTATTTGTGTGTTGAGAATATCGGTTTTACCTCTTTCTATGTATTTGTGTGTTGAAGATATCGGTTTACCTCTTTCTATGTATTTGTGTGTTGAGGATATCGGTTTTACCTCTTTCTATGTATTTGTGTGTTGAGGATATTAGTTTTACCTCGTTCTATGTATTTGTATGTTGAGGATATCGGTTTTATCTCTTTCTATGTATTTGTGTGTTGAGGATATTGGTTTTAACTCTTTCTATGTATTTGTGTGTTGAGTGTACCGTTTTACCTCTTTCTATGTATTTGTGTGTTGAGGATATCAGTTTTACCTCTTTCTATGTGTATGTGTGCTGAGTGTATCGGTGTTACCTCTTTCTATGTATTTGTGTGTTGAGGATATCGTTTTAACTCTTTCTATATATTTGTGTGTTGAGGATATCGGTTTTACCTCTTTCTATGTATTTGTGTTTTGATGATATCAGTTTTACCTCTTTCTATGTATTTGTGTGTTGCGAGTATTGGTTTTATCTCTTTCTATGTATTTGTGTGTTAAGGATATTGGTTTTACCTCTTTCTATGTGTTTGTGTTGAGGATATCGGTTTTATCTCTTTTTATGTATATGTGTGGTAAGGATATCGGTTTTACCTCTTTCTATGTATGTGTGTGTTGAAGATATCGGTTTTACCTCTTTCTATGTATTTGTGTATTGAGGATATCGTTTTACCTTTTTCTATGTATTTTTGAGCTGAGGTTATCGGTTTTACCTCTTTCTATGATTTTGTGTGTTGAGGATATCGACTTTACATCTTTCTATGTATGTGTGTTGAGGATATCGGTTTTACCTCTTTCTATGTATTTGTGTGTTGAGGATATCAGTTGTACCTCTTTCTATGTGTTTGTGTGTTGAGAATATCAGTGTTACCTCTTTCTATGGATTTGAGTGTTGATGATATCGGTTTTATCTCTTTCTATGTATTTGTGTGTTGAGGATATCGGTTTTACCTCTTTCTATGTATTTGTGTGTTGAGGATATCAGTTTTACCTCGTTCTATGTATTTGTATGTTGAGGATATTGGTTTTATCTCTTTCTATGTATTTGTGTGTTGAGGATATCGGTGTTACCTCTTTCTATATGTTTGTGTGTTGAGGATAACAGTTTTACCTCTTTCTATGTGTTTGTGTGTTGAAGATATCGGTTTTACCTCTTTCTATGTATTTGTGTCTTGAGGATATTGGTTTTACCTCTTTCTATGTATTTGTGTGTTGAGGATATTGGTTTTACCTCTTTCTATGTATTTGTGTGTTGAGGATATCGGTTTTACCTCTTTCTATGTGTTTGTGTGTTGAGGATATCGGTTTTACCTCTTTCTATGTATTTGTGTGTTGAGGATATCGGTTTTACCTCTTTCTATGTATTTTTGTCTTGAGGATATCGGTTTTAACTTTTTCTATGTATTTGTGTTTTGAGGATATCAGTTTTACCTTTTTCTATGTATTTGTGTGTTGAGGATATCGGTTTTACCTCTTTCTATGTATTTGTGTCTTGAGGATATCGGTTTTACCTCTTTCTATGTATTTGTGTTTTGAGGATATCAGTTTTACCTTTTTCTATGTATTTGTGTGTTGAGGATATCGGTTGTACCTCTTTCTATGTATTTGTTTGTTGAGGATATCGGTTTTACCTCTTTCTATGTATTTGTGTGTTGAGGGTATCGGTTTTACCTCTTTCTATGATTTATGTGTTGAGGATATCCGCTTTACCTCTTTCTATGTATTGTGTGTGTTGAGGATATCGGTTTTACTTCTTTCTGTGATTTGTGTTTTGAGAATATTGGTTTTACCTCTTTCTATGTATGTGTGTGTTGAAGATATCGGTTTTACCTCTTTCTATGTATTTGTGTGTTGAGAATATCGGTTTTACCTCTTTCTATGTATTTGTGTGTTGAAGATATCGGTTTACCTCTTTCTATGTATTTGTATGTTGAGGATATCGGTTTTACCTCTTTCTATGATTTTGTGTGCTGAAAATATCGGTGTTACCTCTTTCTATGTATTTGTGTTTTGAGGATATCGGTTTTACCTCTTTCTATAAATTTGTGTGTTGAGGGTATCGGTTTTACCTCTTTCTATGTATTTGTGTGTTGAGGATATCGGTTTTACCCCTTTCTATTTATTTGTGTGTTAAGGATATAGGTTTTACCTCTTTCTATGTATTTGTGTGTTGAGGATATCGGTTTTACCTCTTTCTATGTATTTGTGTGTTGAGGATATCAGTTTTACCTCGTTCTATGAATTTGTATGTTGAGGATATCGGTTTTACCTCTTTCTATGTATTTGTGTGTTGAGGATATTGGTTTTAACTCTTTCTATGTATTTGTGTGTTGAGGATATCGGTGTTACCTCTTTCTATATGTTTGTGTGTTGAGGATAACAGTTTTACCTCTTTCTATGTGTTTGTGTGTTGAAGATATCGGTTTTACCTCTTTCTATGTATTTGTGTGTTGAGAATATTGGTTTTACCTCTTTCTATGTATTTGTGTCTTGAGGATATTGGTTTTACCTCTTTCTATGTATTTGTGTGTTGAGGTTATTGGTTTTACCTCTTTCTATGTATTTGTGTGTTGAGGATATCGGTTTTACCTCTTTCTATGTGTTTGTGTGTTGAGGATATCGGTTTTACCTCTTTCTATGTATTTGTGTGTTGAGGATATCGGTTTTACCTCTTTCTATGTATTTGTGTGTTGCGGGTATCGGTTTTACCTCTTTCTATGTATTTGTGTGTTGAGAATATCGGTTTTACCTCTTTCTATATATTTGTGTGTTGAGGATAACGGTTTTACCTCTTTCTATGTATTTGTGTGTTGCGGGTGTCGGTTTTACCTCTTTCTATGTATTTGTGTGTTGAGGATATCGGTTTTACCTTTTTCTATGTATTTGTGTGTTGCGGGTATCGGTTTTACCGCTTTCTATGTATTTGTGTGTTGCGGATATCGGTTCTACCTCTTTCTATGTATTTGTGTGTTGAGTGTACCGGTTTTACCTCTTTCTATGTATTTGTGTGTTGAGGATATCAGTTTTACCTCTTTCTATGTATTTGTGTGTTGAGGATATCGGTTTTACCTCTTTCTATATATTTGTGTGTTGAGGATATCGGTTTTACCTCTTTCTATGTATTTGTGTTTTGATGATATCAGTTTTACCTCTTTCTATGTATTTGTGTGTTGCGAGTATTGGTTTTATCTCTTTCTATGTATTTGTGTGTTAAGGATATCGGTTTTACCTGTTTCTATGTGTTTGTGTTGAGGATATCGGTTTTATCTCTTTTTATGTATATGTGTGGTGAGGATATCGGTTTTACCTCTTTCTATGTATGTCTGTGTTGAAGATATCGGTTTTACCTCTTTCTATGTATTTGTGTATTGAGGATATCGGTTTTACCTTTTTCTATGTATTTTTGAGCTGAGGATATCGGTTTTACCTCTTTCTATGATTTTGTGTGTTGAGGATATCGACTTTACATCTTTCTATGTATGTGTGTTGAGGATATCGGTTTTACCTCTTTCAATGTATTTGTGTGTTGAGGATATCAGTTTTACGTCTTTCTATGTGTTTGTGTGTTGAGGATATCAGTGTTACATCTTTCTATGTATGTGTGTTGAGGGTATCGGTTTTACCTTTTTCTATGTATTTGTGGGTTGTGGGTATCGGTTTTACCTCTTTCTATGTATTTGTGTGTTGCAGATATAGGTTTTACCTCTTACTATGTATTTGTGTGTTGAGGATATCAATTTTACCTCGTTCTATGTATTTGTATGTTGAGGATATCGGTTTTACCTCTTTCTATGTATTTGTGTGTTGAGGATATTCGTCTTAGCTCTTTCTATGTATTTGTGTGTTGAGGATATCGGTGTTACCTCTTTCTATATGTTTGTGTGTTGAGGATAACAGTTTTACCTCTTTCTATGTGTTTGTGTGTTGAAGATATCGGTTTTACCTCTTTCTATGTATTTGTGTGTTGAGAATATTGGTTTTACCTCTTTTTATGTATTTGTGTCTTGAGGATATTGGTTTTACCTCTTTCTATGTATTTGTGTGTTGAGGATATCGGTTTTACCTCTTTCTATGTGTTTGTGTGTTGAGGATATCGGTTTTACCTCTTTCTATGTATTTGTGTGTTGAGGATATCGGTTTTACCTCTTTCTATGTGTTTGTGTGTTGAGGATATCGGTTTTACCTCTTTCTATGTATTTGTGTGTTGAGGATATCGGTTTTACCTCTTTCTATGTATTTGTGTGTTGCGGGTATCGGTTTTACCTCTTTCTATGTATTTGTGTGTTGAGGATATCGGTTGTACCTCTTTCTATGTATTTGTGTGTTGAGGATATCGGTTTTACCTCTTTCTATGTATTTGTGTGTTGAGGATATCGGTTTTACCTCTTTCTATGTATTTGTGTTGAGGATATCGGTGTTACCTCTTTCTATGTATTTGTGTGTTGCGGGTGTCGGTTTTACCTCTTTCTATGTATATGTGTGTTGAGGATATCGGTGTTACCTTTTTCTATGTATTTGTGTGTAGCGGGTATCGGTTTTACCTCTTTCTATGTATTTGTTTGTTGAGGATATCGGTTTTACCTCTTTCTATGTATTTGTGTGTTGAGGATATCGGTTTTACCTCTTTCTATGTATTTGTGTTGAGGATATCGGTGTTACCTCTTTCTATGTATTTGTGTGTTGCGGGTGTCGGTTTTACCTCTTTCTATGTATATGTGTGTTGAGGAAATCGGTTTTACCTCTTTCTATGTATTTGTGTTGAGGATATCGGTGTTACCTTTTTCTATGTATTTGTGTGTAGCGGGTATCGGTTTTACCTCTTTCTATGTATTTATGTACTGAGGATATCGGTTTTACCTCTTTCTATGTGTTTGTGTGTTGAGGATATCGGTTTTACCTCTTTCTATGTGTTTGTGTGTTGAGGATATCGGTTTTACCTTTTTCTATGTATTTGTGTGTTGAGCATATCGGTTCTACCTCTTTCTATGTATTTGTGTGTTGAGTGTATCGGTTTTACCTCTTTCTATGTATTTGTGTTTTGAGGATATCAGTTCTACCTCTTTCTATGTATTTGTGTGTTGCGGGTATCGGTTTTATCTCTTTCTATGTATTTGTGTGTTAAGGATATCGGTTTTACCTCTTTCTATGTGTATGTGGGCTGAGTGTATCGGTGTTACCTCTTTCTATATATTTGTGTGTTGAGGGTATCGGTTTTACATCTTTCTATGTATTTGTGTGTTGAGGATATCGGTTTTACCTCTTTCTATATATTTGTGTGTTGAGGATATCGGTTTTACCACTTTCTATGTATTTGTGTTTTGATGATATTAGTTTTACCTCTTTCTATGTATTTGTGTATTGCGAGTATTGGTTTTATCTCTTTCTATGTATTTTGTGTGTTAAGGATATCGATTTTACCTCTTTCTATGTGTTTGTGTTGAGGATATCGGTTTTATCTCTTTTTATGTATATGTGTGGTGAGGATATCGGTTTTACCTCTTTCTATGTATGTGTGTGTTGAAGATATCGGTCTTACCTCTTTCTATGTATTTGTGTATTGAGGATATCGTTTTACCTTTTTCTATGTATTTTTGAGCTGAGGATATCGGTTTTTCCTTTTTCTATGATTTTGTGTGTTGAGGATATCGACTTTACATCTTTCTATGTATGTGTGTTGAGGATATCGGTTTTACCTCTTTCTATGTATTTGTGTGTTGAGGATATCAGTTGTACCTCTTTCTATGTGTTTGTGTGTTGAGAATATCAGTGTTACCTCTTTCTATGGATTTGTGTGTTGATGATATCGGTGTTACCTCTTTCTATGTATTTGTGTGTTGAGGATATCGGTTTTACCTCTTTCTATGTATTTGTGTGTTGAGGATATCAGTTTTACCTCGTTCTATGTATTTGTATGTTGAAGATATCGGTTTTACCTCTTTCTATGTATTTGTGTGTTGAGGATATCGGTGTTACCTCTTTCTATATGTTTGTGTGTTGAGGATAACAGTTTTACCTCTTTCTATGTGTTTGTGTGTTGAAGATATCGGTTTTACCTCTTTCTATGTATTTGTGTGTTGAGAATATTGGTTTTACCTCTTTCTATGTATTTGTGTCTTGAGGATATTGGTTTTACCTCTTTCTATGTATTTGTGTGTTGAGGATATCGGTTTTACCTCTTTCTATGTGTTTGTGTGTTGAGGATATCGGTTTTACCTCTTTCTATGTATTTGTGTGTTGAGGATATCGGTTTTACCTCTTTCTATGTATTTGTGTCTTGAGGATATCGGTTTTACCTCTTTCTATGTATTTGTGTTTTGAGGATATCAGTTTTACCTTTTTCTATGTATTTGTGTGCTGAGGATATCGGTTTTACCTCTTTCTATGTATTTGTGTGTTGAGGATATCGGTTTTACCTCTTTCTATGTATTTGTGTCTTGAGGATATCGGTTTTTCCTCTTTCAATGTATTTGTGTTTTGAGGATATCAGTTTTACCTTTTTCTATGTATTTTTGTGTTGAGGATATCGGTTTTACCTCTTTCTATGTATTTGTTTGTTGAGGATATCGGTTTTACCTCTTTCTATGTATTTGTGTGTTGAGGGTATCGGTTTTACCTCTTTCTATGATTTATGTGTTGAGGATATCCGTTTTACCTCTTTCTATGTAATTGTGTGTTGAGGATATCGGTTTTACTTCTTTCTGTGATTTGTGTGTTGTGAATATTGGTTTTACCTCTTTCTATGTATTTGTGTGCTGAAGATATCGGTTTTACCTCTTTCTATGTATTTGTGTGTTGAGGATATCAGTTTTACCTCTTTCTATGATTTTGTGTGCTGAAAATATCGGTTTTACCTCTTTCTATGTATTTGTGATTTGAGGATATCGGTTTTACCTCTTTCTATGTATTTGTGTGTTGAGGATATCTGTTTTACCCCTTTCTATTTATTTGTGTGTTAAGGATATCGGTTTTACCTCTTTCTATGTATTTGTGTGTTGAGGATATCGGTTTTACCTCTTTCTATGTATTTGTGTGTTGAGGATATCAGTTTTACCTCGTTCTATGTATTTGTATGTTGAGGATATCGGTTTTACCTCTTTCTATGTATTTGTGTGTTGAGGATATTGGTTTTAACTCTTTCTATGTATTTGTGTGTTGAGGATATCGGTGTTACCTCTTTCTATATGTTTGTTTGTTGAGGATAACAGTTTTACCTCTTTCTATGTGTTTGTGTTTTGAAGACATCGGTTTTACCTCTTTCGATGTATTTGTGTGTTGAGAATATTGGTTTTACCTCTTTCTATGTATTTGTGTCTTGAGGATATTGGTTTTACCTCTTTCTATGTATTTGTGTGTTGAGGTTATTGGTTTTACCTCTTTCTATGTATTTGTGTGTTGAGGATATCGGTTTTACCTCTTTCTATGTGTTTGTGTGTTGAGGATATCGGTTTTACCTCTTTCTATGTATTTGTGTGTTGAGGATATCGGTTTTACCTCTTTCTATGTATTTGTGTGTTGAGGATATCGGTTTTACCTCTTTCTATGTATTTGTGTGTTGAGGATATCGGTTTTACCTCTTTCTATGTATTTGTGTGTTGAGGATATCGGTTTTACCCTTTTCTATGTATTTGTGTTCTGCGGGTATCGGTTTTACCTCTTTCTATGTATTTGTGTGTTGAGGATATCGGTTTTACCTCTTTCTATGTATTTATGTACTGAGGATATCGGTTTTACCTCTTTCTATGTGTTTTTGTGTTGAGGATATCGGTTTTACCTCTTTCTATGTATTTGTGTGTTGAGTGTATCGGTTCTACCTCTTTCTATGTATTTGTGTGTTGAAGATATCGGTTTTACCTCTTTCTGTGATTTGTGTGTTGAGAATATTGGTTTTACCTCTTTCTATGTATTTGTGTGTTGAAGATATCGGTTTTACCTCTTTCTATGTATTTGTGTGTTGAGAATATCGGTTTTACCTCTTTCTATGTATTTGTGTGTTGAAGATATCGGTTTACCTCTTTCTATGTATTTGTATGTTGAGGATATCGGTTTTACCTCTTTCTATGATTTTGTGTGCTGAAAATATCGGTTTTACCTCTTTCTATGTATTTGTGTTTTGAGGATATCGGTTTTACCTCTTTCTATGTATTTGTGTGTTGAGGATATCGGTTTTACCCCTTTCTATTTATTTGTGTGTTAAGGATATCGGTTTTACCTCTTTCTATGTATTTGTGTGTTGAGGATATCGGTTTTACCTCTTTCTATGTATTTGTGTGTTGAGGATATCAGTTTTACCTCGTTCTATGTATTTGTATGTTGAGGATATCGGTTTTACCTCTTTCTATGTATTTGTGTGTTGAGGATATTGGTTTTAACTCTTTCTATGTATTTGTGTGTTGAGTGTATCGGTTCTACCTCTTTCTATGTATTTGTGTGTTGAGCATATCGGTTTTACCCCTTTCTATGTATTTGTGTGTTGAGTGTACCGGTTTTACCTCTTTCTATGTATTTGTGTGTTCAGGATATCAGTTTTACCTCTTTCTATGTGTATGTGTGCTGAATGTATCGGTGTTACCTCTTTCTATGTATTTGTGTGTTGAGAATATCCGTTTTACCTCTTTCTATGTATTTGTGTGTTGAGGATATCGGTGTTACCTCTTTCTATATGTTTGTGTGTTGAGGATAACAGTTTTACCTCTTTCTATGTGTTTGTGTGTTGAAGATATCGGTTTTACCTCTTTCTATGTATTTGTGTGTTGAGAATATTGGTTTTACCTCTTTCTATGTATTTGTGTCTTGAGGATATTGGTTTTACCTCTTTCTATGTATTTGTGTGTTGAGGATATCGGTTTTACCTCTTTCTATGTGTTTGTGTGTTGAGGATATTGGTTTTACCTCTTTCTATGTATTTGTGTGTTGAGGATATCGGTTTTAACTCTTTCTATGTATTTGTGTGTTGCGGGTATCGGTTTTACCTCTTTCTATGTATTTGTGTGTTGAGGATATCGGTTTTACCTCTTTCTATGTATTTGTGTGTTGAGGATATCGGTTTTACCTCTTTCTATGTATTTGTGTGTTGCGGGTGTCGGTTTTACCTCTTTCTATGTAATTGTGTGTTGAGGATATCGGTTTTACCTTTTTCTATGTATTTGTGTGTTGCGGGTATCGGTTTTACCTCTTTCTATGTATTTGTGTGTTGAGGATATCGGTTTTACCTCTTTCTATGTATTTGTGTTTTGAGGATATCGGTTTTACCTCTTTCTATGTATTTGTGTGTTGAGGATATCGGTTTTACCCCTTTCTATTTATTTGTGTGTTAAGGATATCGGTTTTACCTCTTTCTATGTATTTGTGTGTTGAGGATATCGGTTTTACCTCTTTCTATGTATTTGTGTGTTGAGGATATCAGATTTACCTCGTTCTATGTATTTGTATGTTGAGGATATCGGTTTTACCTCTTTCTATGTATTTGTGTGTTGAGGATATTGGTTTTAACTCTTTCTATGTATTTGTGTGTTGAGTGTATCGGTTCTACCTCTTTCTATGTATTTGTGTGTTGAGCATATCGGTTTTACCTCTTTCTATGTATTTGTGTGTTGAGTGTACCGGTTTTACCTCTTTCTATGTATTTGTGTGTTGAGGATATCAGTTTTACCTCTTTCTATGTGTATGTGTGCTGAATGTATCGGTGTTACCTCTTTCTATGTATTTGTGTGTTGAGAATATCCGTTTTACCTCTTTCTATGTATTTGTGTGTTGAGGATATCGGTGGTACCTCTTTCTATATGTTTGTGTGTTGAGGATAACAGTTTTACCTCTTTCTATGTGTTTGTGTGTTGAAGATATCGGTTTTACCTCTTTCTATGTATTTGTGTGTTGAGAATATTGGTTTTACCTCTTTCTATGTATTTGTGTCTTGAGGATATTGGTTTTACCTCTTTCTATGTATTTGTGTGTTGAGGATATCGGTTTTACCTCTTTCTATGTGTTTGTGTGTTGAGGATATTGGTTTTACCTCTTTCTATGTATTTGTGTGTTGAGGATATCGGTTTTACCTCTTTCTATGTATTTGTGTGTTGCGGGTATTGGTTTTACCTCTTTCTATGTATTTGTGTGTTGAGGATATCGGTTTTACCTCTTTCTATGTATTTGTGTGTTGAGGATATCGGTTTTACCTTTTTCTATGTATTTGTGTGTTGCGGGTGTCGGTTTTACCTCTTTCTATGTAATTGTGTGTTGAGGATATCGGTTTTACCTTTTTCTATGTATTTGTGTGTTGCGGGTATCGGTTTTACCTCTTTCTATGTATTTGTGTGTTGAGGATATCGGTTTTACCTCTTTCTATGTGTTTGTGTGTTGAGGATATCGGTTTTACCTCTTTCTATGTATTTGTGTGTTGAGTGTATCGGTTCTACCTCTTTATATGTATTTTTGTGTTGAGCATATTGGTTTTACCTCTTTCTATGTATTTGTGTGTTGAGTGTACCGGTTTTACCTCTTTCTATGTATTTGTGTGTTGAGGATATCAGTTTTACCTCTTTCTATGTGTATGTGTGCTGAGTGTATCGGTGTTACCTCTTTCTATGTATTTGTGTGTTGAGGATATCGGTTTTACTTCTTTCTGTGATTTGTGTGTTGAGAATATTGGTTTTACCTCTTTCTATGTATTTGTGTGTTGAAGATATCGGTTTTACCTCTTTCTATGTATTTGTGTGTTGAGAATATCGGTTTTACCTCTTTCTATGTATTTGTGTGTTGAAGATATCGGTTTACCTCTTTCTATGTATTTGTATGTTGAGGATATCGGTTTTACCTCTTTCTATGATTTTGTGTACTGAAAATATCGGTTTTACCTCTTTCTATGTATTTGTGTTTTGAGGATATCGGTTTTACCTCTTTCTATAAATTTGTGAGTTGAGGGTATCGGTTTTACCTCTTTCTATGTATTTGTGTGTTGAGGATATCGGTTTTACCCCTTTCTATTTATTTGTGTGTTAAGGATATCGGTTTTACCTCTTTCTATGTATTTGTGTGTTGAGGATATCGGTTTTACCTCTTTCTATGTATTTGTGTGTTGAGGATATCAGTTTTACCTCTTTCTATGTATTTGTGTGTTGAGGATATCGGTTTTACCTCTTTCTATGTATTTGTGTGTTGAGGATATCGGTTTTACCCTTTTCTATGTATTTGTGTTCTGCGGGTATCGGTTTTACCTCTTTCTATGTATTTGTGTGTTGAGGATATCGGTTTTACCTCTTTCTATGTATTTATGTACTGAGGATATCGGTTTTACCTCTTTCTATGTGTTTTTGTGTTGAGGATATCGGTTTTACCTCTTTCTATGTATTTGTGTGTTGAGTGTATCGGTTCTACCTCTTTCTATGTATTTGTGTGTTGAAGATATCGGTTTTACCTCTTTCTGTGATTTGTGTGTTGAGAATATTGGTTTTACCTCTTTCTATGTATTTGTGTGTTGAAGATATCGGTTTTACCTCTTTCTATGTATTTGTGTGTTGAGAATATCGGTTTTACCTCTTTCTATGTATTTGTGTGTTGAAGATATCGGTTTACCTCTTTCTATGTATTTGTATGTTGAGGATATCGGTTTTACCTCTTTCTATGATTTTGTGTGCTGAAAATATCGGTTTTACCTCTTTCTATGTATTTGTGTTTTGAGGATATCGGTTTTACCTCTTTCTATGTATTTGTGTGTTGAGGATATCGGTTTTACCCCTTTCTATTTATTTGTGTGTTAAGGATATCGGTTTTACCTCTTTCTATGTATTTGTGTGTTGAGGATATCGGTTTTACCTCTTTCTATGTATTTGTGTGTTGAGGATATCAGTTTTACCTCGTTCTATGTATTTGTATGTTGAGGATATCGGTTTTACCTCTTTCTATGTATTTGTGTGTTGAGGATATTGGTTTTAACTCTTTCTATGTATTTGTGTGTTGAGTGTATCGGTTCTACCTCTTTCTATGTATTTGTGTGTTGAGCATATCGGTTTTACCCCTTTCTATGTATTTGTGTGTTGAGTGTACCGGTTTTACCTCTTTCTATGTATTTGTGTGTTCAGGATATCAGTTTTACCTCTTTCTATGTGTATGTGTGCTGAATGTATCGGTGTTACCTCTTTCTATGTATTTGTGTGTTGAGAATATCCGTTTTACCTCTTTCTATGTATTTGTGTGTTGAGGATATCGGTGTTACCTCTTTCTATATGTTTGTGTGTTGAGGATAACAGTTTTACCTCTTTCTATGTGTTTGTGTGTTGAAGATATCGGTTTTACCTCTTTCTATGTATTTGTGTGTTGAGAATATTGGTTTTACCTCTTTCTATGTATTTGTGTCTTGAGGATATTGGTTTTACCTCTTTCTATGTATTTGTGTGTTGAGGATATCGGTTTTACCTCTTTCTATGTGTTTGTGTGTTGAGGATATTGGTTTTACCTCTTTCTATGTATTTGTGTGTTGAGGATATCGGTTTTAACTCTTTCTATGTATTTGTGTGTTGCGGGTATCGGTTTTACCTCTTTCTATGTATTTGTGTGTTGAGGATATCGGTTTTACCTCTTTCTATGTATTTGTGTGTTGAGGATATCGGTTTTACCTCTTTCTATGTATTTGTGTGTTGCGGGTGTCGGTTTTACCTCTTTCTATGTAATTGTGTGTTGAGGATATCGGTTTTACCTTTTTCTATGTATTTGTGTGCTGCGGGTATCGGTTTTACCTCTTTCTATGTATTTGTGTGTTGAGGATATCGGTTTTACCTCTTTCTATGTATTTGTGTTTTGAGGATATCGGTTTTACCTCTTTCTATGTATTTGTGTGTTGAGGATATCGGTTTTACCCCTTTCTATTTATTTGTGTGTTAAGGATATCGGTTTTACCTCTTTCTATGTATTTGTGTGTTGAGGATATCGGTTTTACCTCTTTCTATGTATTTGTGTGTTGAGGATATCAGATTTACCTCGTTCTATGTATTTGTATGTTGAGGATATCGGTTTTACCTCTTTCTATGTATTTGTGTGTTGAGGATATTGGTTTTAACTCTTTCTATGTATTTGTGTGTTGAGTGTATCGGTTCTACCTCTTTCTATGTATTTGTGTGTTGAGCATATCGGTTTTACCTCTTTCTATGTATTTGTGTGTTGAGTGTACCGGTTTTACCTCTTTCTATGTATTTGTGTGTTGAGGATATCAGTTTTACCTCTTTCTATGTGTATGTGTGCTGAATGTATCGGTGTTACCTCTTTCTATGTATTTGTGTGTTGAGAATATCCGTTTTACCTCTTTCTATGTATTTGTGTGTTGAGGATATCGGTGGTACCTCTTTCTATATGTTTGTGTGTTGAGGATAACAGTTTTACCTCTTTCTATGTGTTTGTGTGTTGAAGATATCGGTTTTACCTCTTTCTATGTATTTGTGTGTTGAGAATATTGGTTTTACCTCTTTCTATGTATTTGTGTCTTGAGGATATTGGTTTTACCTCTTTCTATGTATTTGTGTGTTGAGGATATCGGTTTTACCTCTTTCTATGTGTTTGTGTGTTGAGGATATTGGTTTTACCTCTTTCTATGTATTTGTGTGTTGAGGATATCGGTTTTACCTCTTTCTATGTATTTGTGTGTTGCGGGTATCGGTTTTACCTCTTTCTATGTATTTGTGTGTTGAGGATATCGGTTTTACCTCTTTCTATGTATTTGTGTGTTGAGGATATCGGTTTTACCTCTTTCTATGTATTTGTGTGTTGCGGGTGTCGGTTTTACCTCTTTCTATGTAATTGTGTGTTGAGGATATCGGTTTTACCTTTTTCTATGTATTTGTGTGTTGCGGGTATCGGTTTTACCTCTTTCTATGTATTTGTGTGTTGAGGATATCGGTTTTACCTCTTTCTATGTGTTTGTGTGTTGAGGATATCGGTTTTACCTCTTTCTATGTATTTGTGTGTTGAGTGTATCGGTTCTACCTCTTTATATGTATTTTTGTGTTGAGCATATTGGTTTTACCTCTTTCTATGTATTTGTGTGTTGAGTGTACCGGTTTTACCTCTTTCTATGTATTTGTGTGTTGAGGATATCAGTTTTACCTCTTTCTATGTGTATGTGTGCTGAGTGTATCGGTGTTACCTCTTTCTATGTATTTGTGTGTTGAGGATATCGGTTTTACTTCTTTCTGTGATTTGTGTGTTGAGAATATTGGTTTTACCTCTTTCTATGTATTTGTGTGTTGAAGATATCGGTTTTACCTCTTTCTATGTATTTGTGTGTTGAGAATATCGGTTTTACCTCTTTCTATGTATTTGTGTGTTGAAGATATCGGTTTACCTCTTTCTATGTATTTGTATGTTGAGGATATCGGTTTTACCTCTTTCTATGATTTTGTGTACTGAAAATATCGGTTTTACCTCTTTCTATGTATTTGTGTTTTGAGGATATCGGTTTTACCTCTTTCTATAAATTTGTGAGTTGAGGGTATCGGTTTTACCTCTTTCTATGTATTTGTGTGTTGAGGATATCGGTTTTACCCCTTTCTATTTATTTGTGTGTTAAGGATATCGGTTTTACCTCTTTCTATGTATTTGTGTGTTGAGGATATCGGTTTTACCTCTTTCTATGTATTTGTGTGTTGAGGATATCAGTTTTACCTCTTTCTATGTATTTGTGTGTTGAGGATATCGGTTTTACCTCTTTCTATGTATTTGTGTGTTGAGGATATCGGTTTTACCCTTTTCTATGTATTTGTGTTCTGCGGGTATCGGTTTTACCTCTTTCTATGTATTTGTGTGTTGAGGATATCGGTTTTACCTCTTTCTATGTATTTATGTACTGAGGATATCGGTTTTACCTCTTTCTATGTGTTTTTGTGTTGAGGATATCGGTTTTACCTCTTTCTATGTATTTGTGTGTTGAGTGTATCGGTTCTACCTCTTTCTATGTATTTGTGTGTTGAAGATATCGGTTTTACCTCTTTCTGTGATTTGTGTGTTGAGAATATTGGTTTTACCTCTTTCTATGTATTTGTGTGTTGAAGATATCGGTTTTACCTCTTTCTATGTATTTGTGTGTTGAGAATATCGGTTTTACCTCTTTCTATGTATTTGTGTGTTGAAGATATCGGTTTACCTCTTTCTATGTATTTGTATGTTGAGGATATCGGTTTTACCTCTTTCTATGATTTTGTGTGCTGAAAATATCGGTTTTACCTCTTTCTATGTATTTGTGTTTTGAGGATATCGGTTTTACCTCTTTCTATGTATTTGTGTGTTGAGGATATCGGTTTTACCCCTTTCTATTTATTTGTGTGTTAAGGATATCGGTTTTACCTCTTTCTATGTATTTGTGTGTTGAGGATATCGGTTTTACCTCTTTCTATGTATTTGTGTGTTGAGGATATCAGTTTTACCTCGTTCTATGTATTTGTATGTTGAGGATATCGGTTTTACCTCTTTCTATGTATTTGTGTGTTGAGGATATTGGTTTTAACTCTTTCTATGTATTTGTGTGTTGAGTGTATCGGTTCTACCTCTTTCTATGTATTTGTGTGTTGAGCATATCGGTTTTACCCCTTTCTATGTATTTGTGTGTTGAGTGTACCGGTTTTACCTCTTTCTATGTATTTGTGTGTTCAGGATATCAGTTTTACCTCTTTCTATGTGTATGTGTGCTGAATGTATCGGTGTTACCTCTTTCTATGTATTTGTGTGTTGAGAATATCCGTTTTACCTCTTTCTATGTATTTGTGTGTTGAGGATATCGGTGTTACCTCTTTCTATATGTTTGTGTGTTGAGGATAACAGTTTTACCTCTTTCTATGTGTTTGTGTGTTGAAGATATCGGTTTTACCTCTTTCTATGTATTTGTGTGTTGAGAATATTGGTTTTACCTCTTTCTATGTATTTGTGTCTTGAGGATATTGGTTTTACCTCTTTCTATGTATTTGTGTGTTGAGGATATCGGTTTTACCTCTTTCTATGTGTTTGTGTGTTGAGGATATTGGTTTTACCTCTTTCTATGTATTTGTGTGTTGAGGATATCGGTTTTAACTCTTTCTATGTATTTGTGTGTTGCGGGTATCGGTTTTACCTCTTTCTATGTATTTGTGTGTTGAGGATATCGGTTTTACCTCTTTCTATGTATTTGTGTGTTGAGGATATCGGTTTTACCTCTTTCTATGTATTTGTGTGTTGCGGGTGTCGGTTTTACCTCTTTCTATGTAATTGTGTGTTGAGGATATCGGTTTTACCTTTTTCTATGTATTTGTGTGTTGCGGGTATCGGTTTTACCTCTTTCTATGTATTTGTGTGTTGAGGATATCGGTTTTACCTCTTTCTATGTATTTGTGTTTTGAGGATATCGGTTTTACCTCTTTCTATGTATTTGTGTGTTGAGGATATCGGTTTTACCCCTTTCTATTTATTTGTGTGTTAAGGATATCGGTTTTACCTCTTTCTATGTATTTGTGTGTTGAGGATATCGGTTTTACCTCTTTCTATGTATTTGTGTGTTGAGGATATCAGATTTACCTCGTTCTATGTATTTGTATGTTGAGGATATCGGTTTTACCTCTTTCTATGTATTTGTGTGTTGAGGATATTGGTTTTAACTCTTTCTATGTATTTGTGTGTTGAGTGTATCGGTTCTACCTCTTTCTATGTATATGTGTGTTGAGCATATCGGTTTTACCTCTTTCTATGTATTTGTGTGTTGAGTGTACCGGTTTTACCTCTTTCTATGTATTTGTGTGTTGAGGATATCAGTTTTACCTCTTTCTATGTGTATGTGTGCTGAATGTATCGGTGTTACCTCTTTCTATGTATTTGTGTGTTGAGAATATCCGTTTTACCTCTTTCTATGTATTTGTGTGTTGAGGATATCGGTGGTACCTCTTTCTATATGTTTGTGTGTTGAGGATAACAGTTTTACCTCTTTCTATGTGTTTGTGTGTTGAAGATATCGGTTTTACCTCTTTCTATGTATTTGTGTGTTGAGAATATTGGTTTTACCTCTTTCTATGTATTTGTGTCTTGAGGATATTGGTTTTACCTCTTTCTATGTATTTGTGTGTTGAGGATATCGGTTTTACCTCTTTCTATGTGTTTGTGTGTTGAGGATATTGGTTTTACCTCTTTCTATGTATTTGTGTGTTGAGGATATCGGTTTTACCTCTTTCTATGTACTTGTGTGTTGCGGGTATCGGTTTTACCTCTTTCTATGTATTTGTGTGTTGAGGATATCGGTTTTACCTCTTTCTATGTATTTGTGTGTTGAGGATATCGGTTTTACCTCTTTCTATGTATTTGTGTGTTGCGGGTGTCGGTTTTACCTCTTTCTATGTAATTGTGTGTTGAGGATATCGGTTTTACCTTTTTCTATGTATTTGTGTGTTGCGGGTATCGGTTTTACCTCTTTCTATGTATTTGTGTGTTGAGGATATCGGTTTTACCTCTTTCTATGTGTTTGTGTGTTGAGGATATCGGTTTTACCTCTTTCTATGTATTTGTGTGTTGAGTGTATCGGTTCTACCTCTTTATATGTATTTTTGTGTTGAGCATATTGGTTTTACCTCTTTCTATGTATTTGTGTGTTGAGTGTACCGGTTTTACCTCTTTCTATGTATTTGTGTGTTGAGGATATCAGTTTTACCTCTTTCTATGTGTATGTGTGCTGAGTGTATCGGTGTTACCTCTTTCTATGTATTTGTGTGTTGAGGATATCGGTTTTACTTCTTTCTGTGATTTGTGTGTTGAGAATATTGGTTTTACCTCTTTCTATGTATTTGTGTGTTGAAGATATCGGTTTTACCTCTTTCTATGTATTTGTGTGTTGAGAATATCGGTTTTACCTCTTTCTATGTATTTGTGTGTTGAAGATATCGGTTTACCTCTTTCTATGTATTTGTATGTTGAGGATATCGGTTTTACCTCTTTCTATGATTTTGTGTACTGAAAATATCGGTTTTACCTCTTTCTATGTATTTGTGTTTTGAGGATATCGGTTTTACCTCTTTCTATAAATTTGTGAGTTGAGGGTATCGGTTTTACCTCTTTCTATGTATTTGTGTGTTGAGGATATCGGTTTTACCCCTTTCTATTTATTTGTGTGTTAAGGATATCGGTTTTACCTCTTTCTATGTATTTGTGTGTTGAGGATATCGGTTTTACCTCTTTCTATGTATTTGTGTGTTGAGGATATCAGTTTTACCTCGTTCTATGTATTTGTATGTTGAGGATATCGGTTTTATCTCTTTCTATGTATTTGTGTGTTGATGATATTGGTTTTAACTCTTTCTATGTATTTGTGTGTTGAGGATATCGGTGTTACCTCTTTCTATATGTTTGTGTGTTGAGGATAACAGTTTTACCTCTTTCTATGTGTTTGTGTGTTGAAGATATCGGTTTTACCTCTTTCTATGTATTTGTGTGTTGAGAATATTGGTTTTACCTCTTTCTATGTATTTGTGTCTTGAGGATATTGGTTTTACCTCTTTCTATGTATTTGTGTGTTGAGGTTATTGGTTTTACCTCTTTCTATGTATTTGTGTGTTGAGGATATCGGTTTTACCTCTTTGTATGTGTTTGTGTGTTGAGGATATCGGTTTTACCTCTGTCTATGTATCTGTGTGTTGAGGATATCGGTTTTACCTCTTTCTATGTATTTGTGTGTTGCGGGTATCGGTTTTACCTCTTTCTATGTATTTGTGTGTTGAGGATATCGGTTTTACCTCTTTCTATGTATTTGTGTGTTGAGGATATCAGTTTTACTTCTTTCTATGTATTTGGGTGTTGAGGATATCGGTTTTACTTTTTTCTATGTATTTGTGTGTTGAGGATATCGGTTTTACCTTTTTCTATGTATTTGTGTGTTGAGGATATCGGTTTTACCTCTTTCTATGTATTTATGTACTGAGGATATCGGTTTTACCTCTTTCTATGTGTTTGTGTGTTGAGGATATCGGTTTTACCTCTTTCTATGTATTTGTGTGTTGAGTGTATCGGTTCTACCTCTTTCTATGTATTTGTGTGTTGAGCATATCGGTTTTACCTCTTTCTATGTATTTGTGTGTTGAATGTACCGGTTTTACCTCTTTCTATGTATTTGTGTGTTGAGGATATCAGTTTTACCTCTTTCTATGTGTATGTGTGCTGAGTGTATCGGTGTTACCTCTTTCTATGTATTTGTGTGTTGAGGGTATCGGTTTTACATCTTTCTATGTATTTGTGTGTTGAGGATATCGGTTTTACCTCTTTCTATGTATTTGTGTGTTGAGGATATCGGTTTTACCTCTTTCTATGTATTTATGTTTTGATGATATCAGTTTTACCTCTTTCTATGTATTTGTGTGTTGCGAGTATTGGTTTTATCTCTTTCTATGTATTTGTGTGTTAAGGATATCGGTTTTACCTCTTTCTATGTGTTTTTGTTGAGGATATCGGTTTTATCTCTTTTTATGTATATGTGTGGTGAGAATATCGGTTTTACCTCTTTCTATGTATGTGTGTGTTGAAGATATCGGTTTTACCTCTTTCTATGTATTTGTGTATTGAGGATATCGTTTTACCTTTTTCTATGTATTTTTGAGCTGAGGATATCGGTTTTACCTCTTTCTATGATTTTGTGTGTTGAGGATATCGACTTTACATCTTTCTATGTATGTGTGTTGAGGATATCGGTTTTACCTCTTTCTATGTATTTGTGTGTTGAGGATATTGGTGTTACCTCTTTCTATATGTTTGTGTGTTGAGGATAACAGTTTTACCTCTTTCTATGTGTTTGTGTGTTGAAGATATCGGTTTTACCTCTTTCTATGTATTTGTGTGTTGAGAATATTGGTTTTACCTCTTTCTATGTATTTGTGTCTTGAGGATATTGGTTTTACCACTTTCTATGTATTTGTGTGTTGAGGATATTGGTTTTACCTCTTTCCATGTATTTGTGTGTTTTGGATATCGGTTTTACCTCTTTCTATGTGTTTGTGTGTTGAGGATATCGGTTTTACCTCTTTCTATGTATTTGGGTGTTGAGGATATCGGTTTTACCTCTTTCTATGTATTTGTGTCTTGAGGATATCGGTTTTACCTCTTTCTATGTATTTGTGTTTTGAGGATATCAGTTCTACCTTTTTCTATGTATTTGTGTGTTGAGGATATCGGTTTCACCTCTTTCTATGTATTTGTGTGTTGAGGATATCGGTTTTACCTCTTTCTATGTATTTGTGTCTTAAGGATATCGGTTTCACCTCTTTCTATGTATTTGTGTGTTGAGGATATCGGTTTTACCTCTTTCTATGTATTTGTGTCTTAAGGATATCGGTTTTACCTCTTTCTATGTATTTGTGTTTTGAGGATATCAGTTTTACCTTTTTCTATGTATTTGTGTGTTGAGGATATCGGTTTTACCTCTTTCTATGTATTTGTTTGTTGAGGATATCGGTTTTACCTCTTTCTATGTATTTGTGTGTTGAAGGTATCGGTTTTACCTCTTTCTATGATTTATGTGTTGAGGATATCCGTTTTACCTCTTTCTATGTATTTGTGTGTTGAGGATATCGGTTTTACTTCTTTCTGTGATTTGTGTGTTGAGAATATTGGTTTTACCTCTTTCTATGTATTTGTGTGTTGAAGATAACGGTTTTACCTCTTTCTATGTATTTGTGTGTTGAGAATATCGGTTTTACCTCTTTCTATGTATTTGTGTGTTGAAGATATCGGTTTACCTCTTTCTATGTATTTGTATGTTGAGGATATCGGTTTTACCTCTTTCTATGATTTTGTGTGCTGAAAATATCGGTTTTACCTCTTTCTATGTATTTGTGTTTTGAGGATATCGGTTTTACCTCTTTCTATAAATTTGTGTGTTGAGGGTATTGGTTTTACCTCTTTCTATGTATTTGTGTGTTGAGAATATCGGTTTTACCTCTTTCTATGTATTTGTGTGTTGAAGATATCGGTTTACCTCTTTCTATGTATTTGTATGTTGAGGATATCGGTTTTACCTCTTTCTATGATTTTGTGTGCTGAAAATATCGGTTTTACCTCTTTCTATGTATTTGTGTTTTGAGGATATCGGTTTTACCTCTTTCTATAAATTTGTGTGTTGAGGGTATTGGTTTTACCTCTTTCTATGTATTTGTGTGTTGAGGATATCGGTTTTACCCCTTTCTATTTATTTGTGTGTTAAGGAAATCGGTTTTACCTCTTTCTATGTATTTGTGTGTTGAGGGTATCGGTTTTACCTCTTTCTATGTATTTGTGTGTTGAGGATATCAGTTTTACCTCGTTCTATGTATTTGTATGTTGAGGATATCGGTTTTACCTCTTTCTATGTATTTGTGTGTTGAGGATATTGGTTTTAACTCTTTCTATGTATTTGTGTGTTGAGGATATCGGTGTTACCTCTTTCTATATGTTTGTGTGTTGAGGATAACAGTTTTACCTCTTTCTATATGTTTGTGTGTTGAAGATATCGGTTTTACCTCTTTCTATGTATTTGTGTGTTGAGAATATTGGTTTTACCTCTTTCTATGTATTTGTGTGTTGAGGTTATTGGTTTTACCTCTTTCTATGTATTTGTGTGTTGAGGATATCGGTTTTACCTCTTTCTATGTGTTTGTGTGTTGAGGATATCGGTTTTACCTCTTTCTATGTATTTGTGTGTTGAGGATATCGGTTTTACCTCTTTCTATGTATTTGTGTGTGCGGGTATCGGTTTTACCTCTTTCTATGTATTTGTGTGTTGAGGATATCGGTTTTACCTTTTTCTATGTATTTGTGTGTTGCGGGTATCGGTTTTACCTCTTTCTATGTATTTGTGTGTTGAGGATATCGGTTTTACCTCTTTCTATGTATTTATGTACTGAGGATATCGGTTTTACCTCTTTCTATGTGTTTGTGTGTTGAGGATATCGGTTTTACCTCTTTCTATGTATTTGTATGTTGAGTGTATCGATTCTACCTCTTTCTATATATTTGTGTGTTGAGCATATCGGTTTTACCTCTTTCTATGTATTTGTGTGTTGAGTGTACCGGTTTTACCTCTTTCTATGTATTTGTGTGTTGAGGATATCAGTTTTACCTCTTTCTATGTGTATGTGTGCTGAGTGTATCGGTGTTACCTCTTTCTATGTATTTGTGTGTTGAGGGTATCGGTTTTACATCTTTCTATGTATTTGTGTGTTGAGGATATCAGTTTTACCTCTTTCTATATATTTGTGTGTTGAGGATATCGGTTTTACCTCTTTCTATGTATTTGTGTTTTGATGATATCAGTTTTACCTCTTTCTATGTATTTGTGTGTTGCGAGTATTGGTTTTATCTCTTTCTATGTATTTGTGTGTTATGGATATCGGTTTTACCTCTTTCTATGTGTTTGTGTTGAGGATATCGGTTTTATCTCTTTTTATATATATGTGTGGTGAGGATATCGGTTTTACCTCTTTCTATGTATGTGTGTGTTGAAGATATCGGTTTTACCTCTTTCTATGTATTTGTGTATTGATGATATCGTTTTACCTTTTTCTATGTATTTTTGAGATGAGGATATCGGTTTTACCTCTTTCTATGATTTTGTGTGTTGAGGATATCGACTTTACATCTTTCTATGTATGTGTGTTGAGGATATCGGTTTTACCTCTTTCTATGTATTTGTGTGTTGAGGATATCAGTTGTACCTCTTTCTATGTGTTTGTGTGTTGAGAATATCAGTGTTACCTCTTTCTATGTATTTGTGTGTTGATGATATCGGTTTTACCTCTTTCTATGTATTTGTGTGTTGAGGATATCGGTTTTACCTCTTTCTATGTATTTGTGTGTTGAGGATATCAGTTTTACCTCGTTCTATGTATTTGTATGTTGAGGATATTGGTTTTACCTCTTTCTATGTATTTGTGTGTTGAGGATATCGGTGTTACCTCTTTCTATATGATTGTGTGTTGAGGATAACAGTTTTACCTCTTTCTATGTGTTTGTGTGTTGAAGATATCTGTTTTACCTCTTTCTATGTATTTGTGTCTTGAGGATATTGGTTTTACCTCTTTCTATGTATTTGTATCTTGAGGATAATGGTTTTACCTCTTTCTATGTATTTGTGTCTTGAGGATATTGGTTTTACCTCTTTCTATGTATTTGTGTGTTGAGCATATTGGTTTTACCTCTTTCTATGTATTTGTGTCTTGAGGATATTGGTTTTACCTCTTTCTATGTATTTGTGTGTTGAGGATATCGGTTTTACCTCTTTCTATGTGTTTGTGTGTTGAGGATATCGGTTTTACCTCTTTCTTTGTGTTTGTGTGTTGAGGATATCGGTTTTACCTCTTTCTATGTATTTGTGTCTTGAGGATATCGGTTTTACCTCTTTCTATGTATTTGTGTTTTGAGGATATCAGTTTTACCTTTTTCTATGTATTTGTGTGTTGAGGATATCGGTTTTACCTCTTACTATGTATTTGTGTGTTGAGGATATCGGTTTTACCTCTTTCTATGTATTTGTGTCTTGAGGATATCGGTTTTACCTCTTTCTATGTATTTGTGTTTTGAGGATATCAGTTTTACCTTTTTCTATGTATTTGTGTTTTGAGGATATCGGTTTTACCTCTTTCTATGTATTTGTTTGTTGAGGATATCGGTTTTACCTCTTTCTATGTATTTGTGTGTTGAGGGTATCGGTTTTACCTCTTTCTATGATTTATGTGTTGAGGATATCCGTTTTACCTTTTTCTATGTATTGTGTGTGTTGAGGATATCGGTTTTACTTCTTTCTGTGATTTGTGTGTTGAGAATATTGGTTTTACCTCTTTCTATGTATTTGTGTGTTGAAAATATCGGTTTTACCTCTTTCTATGTATTTGTGTGTTGAGAATATCGGTTTTACCTCTTTCTATGTATTTGTGTGTTGAAGATATCGGTTTACCTCTTTCTATGTATTTGTATGTTGAGGATATCGGTTTTACCTCTTTCTATGATTTTGTGTGCTGAAAATATCGGTTTTACCTCTTTCTATGTATTTGTGTTTTGAGGATATCGGTTTTACCTCTTTCTATAAATTTGTGTGTTGAGGGTATCGGTTTTACCTCTTTCTATGTATTTGTGTGTTGAGGATATCGGTTTTACCCCTTTCTATTTATTTGTGTGTTAAGGATATCGGTTTTACCTCTTTCTATGTATTTGTGTGTTGAGGATATCGGTTTTACCTCTTTCTATGTATTTGTGTGTTGAGGATATTAGTTTTACCTCGTTCTATGTATTTGTATGTTGAGGATATCGGTTTTACCTCTTTCTATGTATTTGTGTGTTGAGGATATTGGTTTTAACTCTTTCTATGTATTTGTGTGTTGAGTGTACCGTTTTACCTCTTTCTATGTATTTGTGTGTTGAGGATATCAGTTTTACCTCTTTCTATGTGTATGTGTGCTGAGTGTATCGGTGTTACCTCTTTCTATGTATTTGTGTGTTGAGGGTATCGGTTTTACATCTTTCTATGTATTTGTGTGTTGAGGATATCGTTTTAACTCTTTCTATATATTTGTGTGTTGAGGATATCGGTTTTACCTCTTTCTATGTATTTGTGTTTTGATGATATCAGTTTTACCTCTTTCTATGTATTTGTGTGTTGCGAGTATTGGTTTTATCTCTTTCTATGTATTTGTGTGTTAAGGATATTGGTTTTACCTCTTTCTATGTGTTTGTGTTGAGGATATCGGTTTTATCTCTTTTTATGTATATGTGTGGTAAGGATATCGGTTTTACCTCTTTCTATGTATGTGTGTGTTGAAGATATCGGTTTTACCTCTTTCTATGTATTTGTGTATTGAGGATATCGGTTTTACCTTTTTCAATGTATTTTTGAGCTGAGGATATCGACTTTACATCTTTCTATGTATGTGTGTTGAGGATATCGGTTTTACCTCTTTCTATGTATTTGTGTGTTGAGGATATCAGTTGTACCTCTTTCTATGTGTTTGTGTGTTGAGAATATCAGTGTTACCTCTTTCTATGGATTTGAGTGTTGATGATATCGGTTTTATCTCTTTCTATGTATTTTTGTGTTGAGGATATCAGTTTTACCTCGTTCTATGTATTTGTATGTTGAGGATATTGGTTTTATCTCTTTCTATGTATTTGTGTGTTGAGGATATCGGTGTTACCTCTTTCTATATGTTTGTGTGTTGAGGATAACAGTTTTACCTCTTTCTATGTGTTTGTGTGTTGAAGATATCGGTTTTACCTCTTTCTATGTGTTTGTGTGTTGAGGATATCGGTTTTACCTCTTTCTATGTATTTGTGTGTTGAGGATATCGGTTTTACCTCTTTCTATGTATTTGTGTGTTGAGGGTATCGGTTTTACCTCTTTCTATGATTTATGTGTTGAGGATATCCGCTTTACCTCTTTCTATGTATTGTGTGTGTTGAGGATATCGATTTTACTTCTTTCTGTGATTTGTGTTTTGAGAATATTGGTTTTACCTCTTACTATGTATGTGTGTGTTGAAGATATCGGTTTTACCTCTTTCTATATATTTGTGTGTAGAGAATATCGGTTTTACCTCTTTCTATGTATTTGTGTGTTGAAGATATCGGTTTACCTCTTTCTATGTATTTGTATGTTGAGGATATCGGTTTTACCTCTTTCTATGATTTTGTGTGCTGAAAATATCGGTGTTACCTCTTTCTATGTATTTGTGTTTTGAGGATATCGGTTTTACCTCTTTCTATAAATTTGTGTGTTGAGGGTATCGGTTTTACCTCTTTCTATGTATTTGTGTGTTGAGGATATCGGTTTTACCCCTTTCTATTTATTTGTGTGTTAAGGATATCGGTTTTACCTCTTTCTATGTATTTGTGTGTTGAGGATATCGGTTTTACCTCTTTCTATGTATTTGTGTGTTGAGGATATCAGTTTTACCTCGTTCTATGTATTTGTATGTTGAGGATATCGGTTTTACCTCTTTCTATGTATTTGTGTGTTGAGGATATTGGTTTTAACTCTTTCTATGTATTTGTGTGTTGAGGATATCGGTGTTACCTCTTTCTATATGTTTGTGTGTTGAGGATAACAGTTTTACCTCTTTCTATGTGTTTGTGTGTTGAAGATATCGGTTTTACCTCTTTCTATGTATTTGTGTGTTGAGAATATTGGTTTTACCTCTTTCTATGTATTTGTGTCTTGAGGATATTGGTTTTACCTCTTTCTATGTATTTGTGTGTTGAGGTTATTGGTTTTACCTCTTTCTATGTATTTGTGTGTTGAGGATATCGGTTTTACCTCTTTCTATGTGTTTGTGTGTTGAGGATATCGGTTTTACCTCTTTCTATGTATTTGTGTGTTGAGGATATCGGTTTTACCTCTTTCTATGTATTTGTGTGTTGCGGGTATCGGTTTTACCTCTTTCTATGTATTTGTGTGTTGAGGATATCGGTTTTACCTCTTTCTATGTATTTGTGTGTTGAGGATAACGGTTTTACCTCTTTCTATGTATTTGTGTGTTGCGGGTGTCGGTTTTACCTCTTTCTATGTATTTGTGTGTTGAGGATATCGGTTTTACCTTTTTCTATGTATTTGTGTGTTGCGGGTATCGGTTTTACCTCTTTCTATGTATTTGTGTGTTGCGGATATCGGTTCTACCTCTTTCTATGTATTTGTGTGTTGAGTGTACCGGTTTTACCTCTTTCTATGTATTTGTGTGTTGAGGATATCAGTTTTACCTCTTTCTATGTGTATGTGTGCTGAGTGTATCGGTGTTACCTCTTTCTATGTATTTGTGTGTTGAGGATATCATTTTTACCTCTTTCTATATATTTGTGTGTTGAGGATATCGGTTTTACCTCTTTCTATGTATTTGTGTTTTGATGATATCAGTTTTACCTCTTTCTATGTATTTGTGTGTTGCGAGTATTGGTTTTATCTCTTTCTATGTATTTGTGTGTTAAGGATATCGGTTTTACCTGTTTCTATGTGTTTGTGTTGAGGATATCGGTTTTATCTCTTTTTATGTATATGTGTGGTGAGGATATCGGTTTTACCTCTTTCTATGTATGTCTGTGTTGAAGATATCGGTTTTACCTCTTTCTATGTATTTGTGTATTGAGGATATCGGTTTTACCTTTTTCTATGTATTTTTGAGCTGAGGATATCGGTTTTACCTCTTTCTATGATTTTGTGTGTTGAGGATATCGACTTTACATCTTTCTATGTATGTGTGTTGAGGATATCGGTTTTACCTCTTTCTATGTATTTGTGTGTTGAGGATATCAGTTTTACCTCTTTCTATGTGTTTGTGTGTTGAGGATATCAGTGTTACATCTTTCTATGTATGTGTGTTGAGGATATCGGTTTTACCTTTTTCTATGTATTTGTGGGTTGTGGGTATCGGTTTTACCTCTTTCTATGTATTTGTGTGTTACGGATATAGGTTTTACCTCTTACTATGTATTTGTGTGTTGAGGATATCAATTTTACCTCGTTCTATGTATTTGTATGTTGAGGATATCGGTTTTACCTCTTTCTATGTATTTGTGTGTTGAGGATATTCGTCTTAGCTCTTTCTATGTATTTGTGTCTTGAGGATATCGGTGTTACTTCTTTCTATATGTTTGTGTGTTGAGGATAACAGTTTTACCTCTTTCTATGTGTTTGTGTGTTGAAGATATCGGTTTTACCTCTGTCTATGTATTTGTGTCTTGAGGATATTGGTTTTACCTCTTTCTATGTATTTGTGTGTTGAGGATATCGGTTTTACCTCTTTCTATGTGTTTGTGTGTTGAGGATATCGGTTTTACCTCTTTCTATGTATTTGTGTGTTGAGGATATCGGTTTTACCTCTTTCTATGTGTTTGTGTGTTGAGGATATCGTGTTTACCTCTTTCTATGTATTTGTGTGTTGAGGATATCGGTTTTACCTCTTTCTATATATTTGTGTGTTGCGGGTATCGGTTTTACCTCTTTCTATGTATTTGTGTTTTGAGGATATCGGTTGTACCTCTTTCTATGTATTTGTGTGTTGAGGATATCGGTTTTACCTCTTTCTATGTATTTGTGTGTTGCGGGTGTCGGTTTTACATCTTTCTATGTATTTGTGTGTTGAGGATATCGGTTTTACCTTTTTCTATGTATTTGTGTGTTGCGGGTATCGGTTTTACCTCTTTCTATGTATTTGTGTGTTGAGGATATCGGTTTTACCTCTTTCTATGTATTTATGTACTGAGGACATCGGTTTTACCTCTTTCTATGTGTTTGTGTGTTGAGGATATCGGTTTTACCTCTTTCTATGTATTTGTGTGTTGAGTGTATCGGTTCTACCTCTTTCTATGTATTTGTATGTTGAGCATATCGGTTTTACCTCTTTCTATGTATTTGTGTGTTGCGGGTATCGGTTTTACCTCTTTCTATGTATTTGTGTGTTGAGTGTATCGGTTTTACCTCTTTCTATGTATTTGTGTGTTGAGGATATCGGTTTTACCACTTTCTATGTATTTGTGTTTTGATGATATTAGTTTTACCTCTTTCTATGTATTTGGGTATTGCGAGTATTGGTTTTATCTCTTTCTATGTATTTTGTGTGTTAAGGATATCGATTTTACCTCTTTCTATGTGTTTGTGTTGAGGATATCGGTTTTATCTCTTTTTATGTATATGTGTGGTGAGGATATCGGTTTTACCTCTTTCTATGTATGTGTGTGTTGAAGATATCGGTTTTACCTCTTTCTATGTATTTGTGTATTGATGATATCGTTTTACCTTTTTCTATGTATTTTTGAGATGAGGATATCGGTTTTACCTCTTTCTATGATTTTGTGTGTTGAGGATATCGACTTTACATCTTTCTATGTATGTGTGTTGAGGATATCGGTTTTACCTCTTTCTATGTATTTGTGTGTTGAGGATATCAGTTGTACCTCTTTCTATGTGTTTGTGTGTTGAGAATATCAGTGTTACCTCTTTCTATGTATTTGTGTGTTGATGATATCGGTTTTACCTCTTTCTATGTATTTGTGTGTTGAGGATATCGGTTTTACCTCTTTCTATGTATTTGTGTGTTGAGGATATCGGTGTTACCTCTTTCTATATGATTGTGTGTTGAGGATAACAGTTTTACCTCTTTCTATGTGTTTGTGTGTTGAAGATATCTGTTTTACCTCTTTCTATGTATTTGTGTCTTGAGGATATTGGTTTTACCTCTTTCTATGTATTTGTATCTTGAGGATAATGGTTTTACCTCTTTCTATGTATTTGTGTCTTGAGGATATTGGTTTTACCTCTTTCTATGTATTTGTGTGTTGAGCATATTGGTTTTACCTCTTTCTATGTATTTGTGTCTTGAGGATATTGGTTTTACCTCTTTCTATGTATTTGTGTGTTGAGGATATCGGTTTTACCTCTTTCTATGTGTTTGTGTGTTGAGGATATCGGTTTTACCTCTTTCTTTGTGTTTGTGTGTTGAGGATATCGGTTTTACCTCTTTCTATGTATTTGTGTCTTGAGGATATCGGTTTTACCTCTTTCTATGTATTTGTGTTTTGAGGATATCAGTTTTACCTTTTTCTATGTATTTGTGTGTTGAGGATATCGGTTTTACCTCTTACTATGTATTTGTGTGTTGAGGATATCGGTTTTACCTCTTTCTATGTATTTGTGTCTTGAGGATATCGGTTTTACCTCTTTCTATGTATTTGTGTTTTGAGGATATCAGTTTTACCTTTTTCTATGTATTTGTGTGTTGAGGATATCGGTTTTACCTCTTTCTATGTATTTGTTTGTTGAGGATATCGGTTTTACCTCTTTCTATGTATTTGTGTGTTGAGGGTATCGGTTTTACCTCTTTCTATGATTTATGTGTTGAGGATATCCGTTTTACCTTTTTCTATGTATTGTGTGTGTTGAGGATATCGGTTTTACTTCTTTCTGTGATTTGTGTGTTGAGAATATTGGTTTTACCTCTTTCTATGTATTTGTGTGTTGAAAATATCGGTTTTACCTCTTTCTATGTATTTGTGTGTTGAGAATATCGGTTTTACCTCTTTCTATGTATTTGTGTGTTGAAGATATCGGTTTACCTCTTTCTATGTATTTGTATGTTGAGGATATCGGTTTTACCTCTTTCTATGATTTTGTGTGCTGAAAATATCGGTTTTACCTCTTTCTATGTATTTGTGTTTTGAGGATATCGGTTTTACCTCTTTCTATAAATTTGTGTGTTGAGGGTATCGGTTTTACCTCTTTCTATGTATTTGTGTGTTGAGGATATCGGTTTTACCCCTTTCTATTTATTTGTGTGTTAAGGATATCGGTTTTACCTCTTTCTATGTATTTGTGTGTTGAGGATATCGGTTTTACCTCTTTCTATGTATTTGTGTGTTGAGGATATTAGTTTTACCTCGTTCTATGTATTTGTATGTTGAGGATATCGGTTTTACCTCTTTCTATGTATTTGTGTGTTGAGGATATTGGTTTTAACTCTTTCTATGTATTTGTGTGTTGAGTGTACCGTTTTACCTCTTTCTATGTATTTGTGTGTTGAGGATATCAGTTTTACCTCTTTCTATGTGTATGTGTGCTGAGTGTATCGGTGTTACCTCTTTCTATGTATTTGTGTGTTGAGGGTATCGGTTTTACATCTTTCTATGTATTTGTGTGTTGAGGATATCGTTTTAACTCTTTCTATATATTTGTGTGTTGAGGATATCGGTTTTACCTCTTTCTATGTATTTGTGTTTTGATGATATCAGTTTTACCTCTTTCTATGTATTTGTGTGTTGCGAGTATTGGTTTTATCTCTTTCTATGTATTTGTGTGTTAAGGATATTGGTTTTACCTCTTTCTATGTGTTTGTGTTGAGGATATCGGTTTTATCTCTTTTTATGTATATGTGTGGTAAGGATATCGGTTTTACCTCTTTCTATGTATGTGTGTGTTGAAGATATCGGTTTTACCTCTTTCTATGTATTTGTGTATTGAGGATATCGGTTTTACCTTTTTCAATGTATTTTTGAGCTGAGGTTATCGGTTTTACCTCTTTCTATGATTTTGTGTGTTGAGGATATCGACTTTACATCTTTCTATGTATGTGTGTTGAGGATATCGGTTTTACCTCTTTCTATGTATTTGTGTGTTGAGGATATCAGTTGTACCTCTTTCTATGTGTTTGTGTGTTGAGAATATCAGTGTTACCTCTTTCTATGTATTTTTGTGTAGAGGATATCAGTTTTACCTCGTTCTATGTATTTGTATGTTGAGGATATTGGTTTTATCTCTTTCTATGTATTTGTGTGTTGAGGATATCGGTGTTACCTCTTTCTATATGTTTGTGTGTTGAGGATAACAGTTTTACCTCTTTCTATGTGTTTGTGTGTTGAAGATATCGGTTTTACCTCTTTCTATGTGTTTGTGTGTTGAGGATATCGGTTTTACCTCTTTCTATGTATTTGTGTGTTGAGGATATCGGTTTTACCTCTTTCTATGTATTTGTGTGTTGAGGGTATCGGTTTTACCTCTTTCTATGATTTATGTGTTGAGGATATCCGCTTTACCTCTTTCTATGTATTGTGTGTGTTGAGGATATCGATTTTACTTCTTTCTGTGATTTGTGTTTTGAGAATATTGGTTTTACCTCTTTCTATGTATGTGTGTGTTGAAGATATCGGTTTTACCTCTTTCTATGTATTTGTGTGTAGAGAATATCGGTTTTACCTCTTTCTATGTATTTGTGTGTTGAAGATATCGGTTTACCTCTTTCTATGTATTTGTATGTTGAGGATATCGGTTTTACCTCTTTCTATGATTTTGTGTGCTGAAAATATCGGTGTTACCTCTTTCTATGTATTTGTGTTTTGAGGATATCGGTTTTACCTCTTTCTATAAATTTGTGTGTTGAGGGTATCGGTTTTACCTCTTTCTATGTATTTGTGTGTTGAGGATATCGGTTTTACCCCTTTCTATTTATTTGTGTGTTAAGGATATCGGTTTTACCTCTTTCTATGTATTTGTGTGTTGAGGATATCGGTTTTACCTCTTTCTATGTATTTGTGTGTTGAGGATATCAGTTTTACCTCGTTCTATGTATTTGTATGTTGAGGATATCGGTTTTACCTCTTTCTATGTATTTGTGTGTTGAGGATATTGGTTTTAACTCTTTCTATGTATTTGTGTGTTGAGGATATCGGTGTTACCTCTTTCTATATGTTTGTGTGTTGAGGATAACAGTTTTACCTCTTTCTATGTGTTTGTGTGTTGAAGATATCGGTTTTACCTCTTTCTATGTATTTGTGTGTTGAGAATATTGGTTTTACCTCTTTCTATGTATTTGTGTCTTGAGGATATTGGTTTTACCTCTTTCTATGTATTTGTGTGTTGAGGTTATTGGTTTTACCTCTTTCTATGTATTTGTGTGTTGAGGATATCGGTTTTACCTCTTTCTATGTGTTTGTGTGTTGAGGATATCGGTTTTACCTCTTTCTATGTATTTGTGTGTTGAGGATATCGGTTTTACCTCTTTCTATGTATTTGTGTGTTGCGGGTATCGGTTTTACCTCTTTCTATGTATTTGTGTGTTGAGGATATCGGTTTTACCTCTTTCTATGTATTTGTGTGTTGAGGATAACGGTTTTACCTCTTTCTATGTATTTGTGTGTTGCGGGTGTCGGTTTTACCTCTTTCTATGTATTTGTGTGTTGAGGATATCGGTTTTACCTTTTTCTATGTATTTGTGTGTTGCGGGTATCGGTTTTACCTCTTTCTATGTATTTGTGTGTTGCGGATATCGGTTCTACCTCTTTCTATGTATTTGTGTGTTGAGTGTACCGGTTTTACCTCTTTCTATGTATTTGTGTGTTGAGGATATCAGTTTTACCTCTTTCTATGTGTATGTGTGCTGAGTGTATCGGTGTTACCTCTTTCTATGTATTTGTGTGTTGAGGATATCATTTTTACCTCTTTCTATATATTTGTGTGTTGAGGATATCGGTTTTACCTCTTTCTATGTATTTGTGTTTTGATGATATCAGTTTTACCTCTTTCTATGTATTTGTGTGTTGCGAGTATTGGTTTTATCTCTTTCTATGTATTTGTGTGTTAAGGATATCGGTTTTACCTGTTTCTATGTGTTTGTGTTGAGGATATCGGTTTTATCTCTTTTTATGTATATGTGTGGTGAGGATATCGGTTTTACCTCTTTCTATGTATGTCTGTGTTGAAGATATCGGTTTTACCTCTTTCTATGTATTTGTGTATTGAGGATATCGGTTTTACCTTTTTCTATGTATTTTTGAGCTGAGGATATCGGTTTTACCTCTTTCTATGATTTTGTGTGTTGAGGATATCGACTTTACATCTTTCTATGTATGTGTGTTGAGGATATCGGTTTTACCTCTTTCTATGTATTTGTGTGTTGAGGATATCAGTTTTACCTCTTTCTATGTGTTTGTGTGTTGAGGATATCAGTGTTACATCTTTCTATGTATGTGTGTTGAGGATATCGGTTTTACCTTTTTCTATGTATTTGTGGGTTGTGGGTATCGGTTTTACCTCTTTCTATGTATTTGTGTGTTGCGGATATAGGTTTTACCTCTTACTATGTATTTGTGTGTTGAGGATATCAATTTTACCTCGTTCTATGTATTTGTATGTTGAGGATATTCGTCTTAGCTCTTTCTATGTATTTGTGTCTTGAGGATATCGGTGTTACCTCTTTCTATATGTTTGTGTGTTGAGGATAACAGTTTTACCTCTTTCTATGTGTTTGTGTGTTGAAGATATCGGTTTTACCTCTGTCTATGTATTTGTGTCTTGAGGATATTGGTTTTACCTCTTTCTATGTATTTGTGTGTTGAGGATATCGGTTTTACCTCTTTCTATGTGTTTGTGTGTTGAGGATATCGGTTTTACCTCTTTCTATGTATTTGTGTGTTGAGGATATCGGTTTTACCTCTTTCTATGTGTTTGTGTGTTGAGGATATCGTGTTTACCTCTTTCTATGTATTTGTGTGTTGAGGATATCGGTTTTACCTCTTTCTATATATTTGTGTGTTGCGGGTATCGGTTTTACCTCTTTCTATGTATTTGTGTTTTGAGGATATCGGTTGTACCTCTTTCTATGTATTTGTGTGTTGAGGATATCGGTTTTACCTCTTTCTATGTATTTGTGTGTTGCGGGTGTCGGTTTTACATCTTTCTATGTATTTGTGTGTTGAGGATATCGGTTTTACCTTTTTCTATGTATTTGTGTGTTGCGGGTATCGGTTTTACCTCTTTCTATGTATTTGTGTGTTGAGGATATCGGTTTTACCTCTTTCTATGTATTTATGTACTGAGGATATCGGTTTTACCTCTTTCTATGTGTTTGTGTGTTGAGGATATCGGTTTTACCTCTTTCTATGTATTTGTGTGTTGAGTGTATCGGTTCTACCTCTTTCTATGTATTTGTATGTTGAGCATATCGGTTTTACCTCTTTCTATGTATTTGTGTGTTGCGGGTATCGGTTTTACCTCTTTCTATGTATTTGTGTGTTGAGTGTATCGGTTTTACCTCTTTCTATGTATTTGTGTGTTGAGGATATCGGTTTTACCACTTTCTATGTATTTGTGTTTTGATGATATTAGTTTTACCTCTTTCTATGTATTTGGGTATTGCGAGTATTGGTTTTATCTCTTTCTATGTATTTTGTGTGTTAAGGATATCGATTTTACCTCTTTCTATGTGTTTGTGTTGAGGATATCGGTTTTATCTCTTTTTATGTATATGTGTGGTGAGGATATCGGTTTTACCTCTTTCTATGTATGTGTGTGTTGAAGATATCGGTCTTACCTCTTTCTATGTATTTGTGTATTGAGGATATCGTTTTACCTTTTTCTATGTATTTTTGAGCTGAGGATATCGGTTTTACCTTTTTCTATGATTTTGTGTGTTGAGGATATCGACTTTACATCTTTCTATGTATGTGTGTTGAGGATATCGGTTTTACCTCTTTCTATGTATTTGTGTGTTGAGGATATCAGTTGTACCTCTTTCTATGTGTTTGTGTGTAGAGAATATCAGTGTTACCTCTTTCTATGGATTTGTGTGTTGATGATATCGGTGTTACCTCTTTCTATGTATTTGTGTGTTGAGGATATCGGTTTTACCTCTTTCTATGTATTTGTGTGTTGAGGATATCAGTTTTACCTCGTTCTATGTATTTGTATGTTGAAGATATCGGTTTTACCTCTTTCTATGTATTTGTGTGTTGAGGATATCGGTGTTACCTCTTTCTATATGTTTGTGTGTTGAGGATAACAGTTTTACCTCTTTCTATGTGTTTGTGTGTTGAAGATATCGGTTTTACCTCTTTCTATGTATTTGTGTGTTGAGAATATTGGCTTTACCTCTTTCTATGTATTTGTGTCTTGAGGATATTGGTTTTACCTCTTTCTATGTATTTGTATGTTGAGGATATCGGTTTTACCTCTTTCTATGTGTTTGTGTGTTGAGGATATCGGTTTTACCTCTTTCTATGTATTTGTGTGTTGAGGATATCGGTTTTACCTCTTTCTATGTATTTGTGTCTTGAGGATATCGGTTTTACCTCTTTCTATGTATTTGTGTTTTGAGGATATCAGTTTTACCTTTTTCTATGTATTTGTGTGTTGAGGATATCGGTTTTACCTCTTTCTATGTATTTGTGTGTTGAGGATATCGGTTTTACCTCTTTCTATGTATTTGTGTCTTGAGGATATCGGTTTTTCCTCTTTAAATGTATTTGTGTTTTGAGGATATCAGTTTTACCTTTTTCTATGTATTTTTGTGTTGAGGATATCGGTTTTACCTCTTTCTATGTATTTGTTTGTTGAGGATATCGGTTTTACCTCTTTCTATGTATTTGTGTGTTGAGGGTATCGGTTTTACCTCTTTCTATGATTTATGTGTTGAGGATATCCGTTTTACCTCTTTCTATGTAATTGTGTGTTGAGGATATCGGTTTTACTTCTTTCTGTGATTTGTGTGTTGAGAATATTGGTTTGACCTCTTTCTATGTATTTGTGTGTTGAAGATATCGGTTTTACCTCTTTCTATGTATTTGTGTATTGAGGATATCAGTTTTACCTCTTTCTATGATTTTGTGTGCTGAAAATATCGGTTTTACCTCTTTCTATGTATTTGTGTTTTGAGGATATCGGTTTTACCTCTTTCTATGTATTTGTGTGTTGAGGATATCTGTTTTACCCCTTTCTATCTATTTGTGTGTTAAGGATATCGGTTTTACCTCTTTCTATGTATTTGTGTGCTGAGGATATCGGTTTTACCTCTTTCTATGTATTTGTGTGTTGAGGATATCAGTTTTACCTCGTTCTATGTATTTGTATGTTGAGGATATCGGTTTTACCTCTTTCTATGTATTTGTGTGTTGAGGATATTGGTTTTAACTCTTTCTATGTATTTGTGTGTTGAGGATATCGGTGTTACCTCTTTCTATATGTTTGTGTGTTGAGGATAACAGTTTTACCTCTTTCTATGTGTTTGTGTGTTGAAGACATCGGTTTTACCTCTTTCGATGTATTTGTGTGTTGAGAATATTGGTTTTACCTCTTTCTATGTATTTGTGTCTTGAGGATATTGGTTTTACCTCTTTCTATGTATTTGTGTGTTGAGGTTATTGGTTTTACCTCTTTCTATGTATTTGTGTGTTGAGGATATCGGTTTTACCTCTTTCTATGTGTTTGTGTGTTGAGGATATCGGTTTTACCTCTTTCTATGTATTTGTGTGTTGAGGATATCGGTTTTACCTCTTTCTATGTATTTGTGTGTTGCGGGTATCGGTTTTACCTCTTTCTATGTATTTGTGTGTTGAGGATATCGGTTTTACCTCTTTCTATGTATTTGTGTGTTGAGGATATCGGTTTTACCTCTTTCTATATATTTGTGTGTTACGGGTGTCGGTTTTACCTCTTTCTATGTATTTGTGTGTTGAGGATATCGGTTTTACCCTTTTCTATGTATTTTTGTTCTGTGGGTATCGGTTTTACCTCTTTCTATGTATTTGTATGTTGAGGATATCGGTTTTACCTCTTTCTATGTATTTATGTACTGAGGATATCGGTTTTACCTCTTTCTATGTGTTTTTGTGTTGAGGATATCGGTTTTACCTCTTTCTATGTATTTGTGTGTTGAGTGTATCGGTTCTACCTCTTTCTATGTATTTGTGTGTTGAAGATATCGGTTTTACCTCTTTCTGTGATTTGTGTGTTGAGAATATTGGTTTTACCTCTTTCTATGTATTTGTGTGTTGAGAATATCGGTTTTACCTCTTTCTATGTATTTGTGTGTTGAAGATATCGGTTTACCTCTTTCTATGTATTTGCATGTTGAGGATATCGGTTTTACCTCTTTCTATGATTTGTGTGCTGAAAATATCGGTTTTACCTCTTTCTATGTATTTGTGTTTTGAAGATATCGGTTTTACCTCTTTCTATGTATTTGTGTGTTGAGGATATCGGTTTTACCCCTTTCTATTTATTTGTGTGTTAAGGATATCGGTTTTACCTCTTTCTATGTGTTTGTGTGTTGAGGATATCGGTTTTACCTCTTTCTATGTATTTGTGTGTTGAGGATATCAGTTTTACCTCGTTCTATGTATTTGTATGTTGAGGATATCGGTTTTACCTCTTTCTATGTATTTGTGTGTTGAGGATATTGGTTTTAACTCTTTCTATGTATTTGTGTGTTGAGTGTATCGGTTCTACCTCTTTCTATGTATTTGTGTGTTGAGCATATCGGTTTTACCTCTTTCTATGTATTTGTGTGTTGAGTGTACCGGTTTTACCTCTTTCTATGTATTTGTGTGTTGAGGATATCAGTTTTACCTCTTTCTATGTGTATGTGTGTTGAGTGTATCGGTGTTACCTCTTTCTATGTATTTGTGTGTTGAGAATATCCGTTTTACCTCTTTCTATGTATTTGTGTGTTGAGGATATCGGTGTTACCTCTTTCTATATGTTTGTGTGTTGAGGATAACAGTTTTACCTCTTTCTATGTGTTTGTGTGTTGAAGATATCGGTTTTACCTCTTTCTATGTATTTATGTGTTGAGAATATTGGTTTTACCTCTTTCTATGTATTTGTGTCTTGAGGATATTGGTTTTACCTCTTTCTATGTATTTGTGTGTTGAGGATATCGGTTTTACCTCTTTCTATGTGTTTGTGTGTTGAGGATATTGGTTTTACCTCTTTCTATGTATTTGTGTGTTGAGGATATCGGTTTTACCTCTTTCTATGTATTTGTGTGTTGCGGGTATCGGTTTTACCTCTTTCTATGTATTTGTGTGTTGAGGATATCGGTTTTACCTCTTTCTATGTATTTGTGTGTTGAGGATATCGGTTTTACCTCTTTCTATGTATTTGTGTGTTGCGGGTGTCGGTTTTACCTCTTTCTATGTAATTGTGTGTTGAGGATATCGGTTTTACCTTTTTCTATGTATTTGTGTGTTGCGGGTATCGGTTTTACCTCTTTCTATGTATTTGTGTGTTGAGGATATCGGTTTTACCTCTTTCTATGTGTTTGTGTGTTGAGGATATCGGTTTTACCTCTTTCTATGTATTTGTGTGTTGAGTGTATCGGTTCTACCTCTTTCTATGTATTTGTGTGTTGAGCATATTGGTTTTACCTCTTTCTATGTATTTGTGTGTTGAGTGTACCGGTTTTACCTCTTTCTATGTATTTGTGTGTTGAGGATATCAGTTTTACCTCTTTCTATGTGTATGTGTGCTGAGTGTATCGGTGTTACCTCTTTCTATGTATTTGTGTGTTGAGGATATCGGTTTTACTTCTTTCTGTGATTTGTGTGTTGAGAATATTGGTTTTACCTCTTTCTATGTATTTGTGTGTTGAAGATATCGGTTTTACCTCTTTCTATGTATTTGTGTGTTGAGAATATCGGTTTTACCTCTTTCTATGTATTTGTGTGTTGAAGATATCGGTTTACCTCTTTCTATGTATTTGTATGTTGAGGATATCGGTTTTACCTCTTTCTATGATTTTGTGTACTGAAAATATCGGTTTTACCTCTTTCTATGTATTTGTGTTTTGATGATATCGGTTTTACCTCTTTCTATAAATTTGTGAGTTGAGGGTATCGGTTTTACCTCTTTCTATGTATTTGTGTGTTGAGGATATCGGTTTTACCCCTTTCTATTTATTTGTGTGTTAAGGATATCGGTTTTACCTCTTTCTATGTATTTGTGTGTTGAGGATATCGTTTTACCTCTTTCTATGTATTTGTGTGTTGAGGATATCAGTTTTACCTCGTTCTATGTATTTGTATGTTGAGGATATCGGTTTTATCTCTTTCTATGTATTTGTGTGTTGAGGATATTGGTTTTAACTCTTTCTATGTATTTGTGTGTTGAGGATATCGGTATTACCTCTTTCTATATGTTTGTGTGTTGAGGATAACAGTTTTACCTCTTTCTATGTGTTTGTGTGTTGAAGATATCGGTTTTACCTCTTTCTATGTATTTGTGTGTTGAGAATATTGGTTTTACCTCTTTCTATGTATTTGTGTCTTGAGGATATTGATTTTACCTCTTTCTATGTATTTGTGTGTTGAGGTTATTGGTTTTACCTCTTTCTATGTATTTGTGTGTTGAGGATATCAGTTTTACCTCTTTGTATGTGTTTGTGTGTTGAGGATATCGGTTTTACCTCTGTCTATGTATTTGTGTGTTGAGGATATCGGTTTTACCTCTTTCTATGTATTTGTGTGTTGCGGTTATCGGTTTTACCTCTTTCTATGTATTTGTGTGTTGAGGATATCGGTTTTACCTCTTTCTATGTATTTGTGTGTTGAGGATATCAGTTTTACTTCTTTCTATGTATTTGGGTGTTGAGGATATCGGTTTTACCTTTTTCTATGTATTTGTGTGTTGAGGATATCGGTTTTACCTTTTTCTATGTATTTGTGTGTTGAGGATATCGGTTTTACCTCTTTCTATGTATTTATGTACTGAGGATATCGGTTTTACCTCTTTCTATGTGTTTGTGTGTTGAGGATATCGGTTTTACCTCTTTCTATGTATTTGTGTGTTGAGTGTATCGGTTCTACCTCTTTCTATGTATTTGTGTGTTGAGCATATCGGTTTTACCTCTTTCTATGTATTTGTGTGTTGAATGTACCGGTTTTACCTCTTTCTATGTATTTGTGTGTTGAGGATATCAGTTTTACCTCTTTCTATGTGTATGTGTGCTGAGTGTATCGGTGTTACCTCTTTCTATGTATTTGTGTGTTGAGGGTATCGGTTTTACATCTTTCTATGTATTTGTGTGTTGAGGATATCGGTTTTACCTCTTTCTATATATTTGTGTGTTGAGGATATCGGTTTTACCTCTTTCTATGTATTTATGTTTTGATGATATCAGTTTTACCTCTTTCTATGTATTTGTGTGTTGCGAGTATTGGTTTTATCTCTTTCTATGTATTTGTGTGTTAAGGATATCGGTTTTACCTCTTTCTATGTGTTTTTGTTGAGGATATCGGTTTTATCTCTTTTTATGTATATGTGTGGTGAGAATATCGGTTTTACCTCTTTCTATGTATGTGTGTGTTGAAGATATCGGTTTTACCTCTTTCTATGTATTTGTGTATTGAGGATATCGGTTTTACCTCTTTCTATGATTTTGTGTGTTGAGGATATCGACTTTACATCTTTCTATGTATGTGTGTTGAGGATATCGGTTTTACCTCTTTCTATGTATTTGTGTGTTGAGGATATCAGTTGTACCTCTTTCTATGTATTTGTATGTTGAGGATATCGGTTTTACCTCTTTCTATGTATTTGTGTGTTGAGGATATTGATGTTACCTCTTTCTATATGTTTGTGTGTTGAGGATAACAGTTTTACCTCTTTCTAAGTGTTTGTGTGTTGAAGATATCGGTATTACCTCTTTCTATGTATTTGTGTGTTGAGAATATTGGTTTTACCTCTTTCTATGTATTTGTGTCTTGAGGATATTGGTTTTACCACTTTCTATGTACTTGTGTGTTGAGGATATTGGTTTTACCTCTTTCCATGTATTTGTGTGTTGAGGATATCGGTTTTACCTCTTTCTATGTGTTTGTGTGTTGAGGATATCGGTTTTACCTCTTTCTATGTATTTGGGTGTTGAGGATATCGGTTTTACCTCTTTCTATGTATTTGTGTCTTGAGGATATCGGTTTTACCTCTTTCTATGTATTTGTGTTTTGAGGATATCAGTTCTACCTTTTTCTATGTATTTGTGTGTTGAGGATATCGGTTTCACCTCTTTCTATGTATTTGTGTGTTGAGGATATCGGTTTTACCTCTTTCTATGTATTTGTGTCTTAAGGATATCGGTTTCACCTCTTTCTATGTATTTGTGTGTTGAGGATATCGGTTTTACCTCTTTCTATGTATTTGTGTCTTAAGGATATCGGTTTTACCTCTTTCTATGTATTTGTGTTTTGAGGATATCAGTTTTACCTTTTTCTATGTATTTGTGTGTTGAGGATATCGGTTTTACCTCTTTCTATGTATTTGTTTGTTGAGGATATCGGTTTTACCTCTTTCTATGTATTTGTGTGTTGAAGGTATCGGTTTTACCTCTTTCTATGATTTATGTGTTGAGGATATCGGTTTTACCTCTTTCTATGTATTTGTGTGTTGAGGATATCGGTTTTACTTCTTTCTGTGATTTGTGTGTTGAGAATATTGGTTTTACCTCTTTCTATGTATTTGTGTGTTGAAGATAACGGTTTTACCTCTTTCTATGTATTTGTGTGTTGAGAATATCGGTTTTACCTCTTTCTATGTATTTGTGTGTTGAAGATATCGGTTTACCTCTTTCTATGTATTTGTATGTTGAGGATATCGGTTTTACCTCTTTCTATGATTTTGTGTGCTGAAAATATCGGTTTTACCTCTTTCTATGTATTTGTGTTTTGAGGATATCGGTTTTACCTCTTTCTATAAATTTGTGTGTTGAGGGTATTGGTTTTACCTCTTTCTATGTATTTGTGTGTTGAGGATATCGGTTTTACCCCTTTCTATTTATTTGTGTGTTAAGGATATCGGTTTTACCTCTTTCTATGTATTTGTGTGTTGAGGGTATCGGTTTTACCTCTTTCTATGTATTTGTGTGTTGAGGATATCAGTTTTACCTCGTTCTATGTATTTGTATGTTGAGGATATCGGTTTTACCTCTTTCTATGTATTTGTGTGTTGAGGATATTGGTTTTAACTCTTTCTATGTATTTGTGTGTTGAGGATATTGGTGTTACCTCTTTCTATATGTTTGTGTGTTGAGGATAACAGTTTTACCTCTTTCTATGTGTTTGTGTGTTGAAGATATCGGTTTTACCTCTTTCTATGTATTTGTGTGTTGAGAATATTGGTTTTACCTCTTTCTATGTATTTGTGTCTTGAGGATATTGGTTTTACCTCTTTCTATGTATTTGTGTGTTGAGGTTATTGGTTTTACCTCTTTCTATGTATTTGTGTGTTGAGGATATCGGTTTTACCTCTTTCTATGTGTTTGTGTGTTGAGGATATCGGTTTTACCTCTTTCTATGTATTTGTGTGTTGAGGATATCGGTTTTACCTCTTTCTATGTATTTGTGTGTTGCGGGTATCGGTTTTACCTCTTTCTATGTATTTGTGTGTTGAGGATATCGGTTTTACCTTTTTCTATGTATTTGTGTGTTGCGGGTATCGGTATTACCTCTTTCTATGTATTTGTGTCTTGAGGATATCGGTTTTACCTCTTTCTATGTATTTATGTACTGAGGATATCGGTTTGACCTCTTTCTATGTGTTTGTGTGTTGAGGATATCGGGTTTACCTCTTTCTATGTATTTGTGTGTTGAGTGTATCGGATCTACCTCTTTCTATGTAATTGTGTGTTGAGCATATCGGTTTTACCTCTTTCTATGTATTTGTGTGTTGAGTGTACCGGTTTTACCTCTTTCTATGTATTTGTGTGTTGAGGATATCAGTTTTACCTCTTTCTATGTGTATGTGTACTGAGTGTATCGGTGTTACCTCTTTCTATGTATTTGTGTGTTGAGGGTATCGGTTTTACATTTTTCTATGTATTTGTGTGTTGAGGATATCGGTTTTACCTCTTTCTATATATTTGTGTGTTGAGGATATCGGTTTTACCTCTTTCTTTGTATTTATGTACTGAGGATATCGGTTTTACCTCTTTCTATGTGTTTGTGTGTTGAGGATATCGGTTTTACCTCTTTCTATGTATATGTATGTTGAGTGTATCGGTTCTACCTCTTTCTATATATTTGTGTGTTGAGCATATCGGTTTTACCTCTTTCTATGTATTTGTGTGTTGAGTGTACCGGTTTTACCTCTTTCTATGTATTTGTGTGTTGAGGATATCAGTTTTACCTCTTTCTATGTGTATGTGTGCTGAGTGTATCGGTGTTACCTCTTTCTATGTATTTGTGTGTTGAGGGTATCGGTTTTACATCTTTCTATGTATTTGTGTGTTGAGGATATCAGTTTTACCTCTTTCTATATATTTGTGTGTTGAGGATATCGGTTTTACCTCTTTCTATGTATTTGTGTTTTGATGATATCAGTTTTACCTCTTTCTATATATTTGTGTGTTGAGGATATCGGTTTTACCTCTTTCTATGTATTTGTGTTTTGATGATATTAGTTTTACCTCTTTCTATGTATTTGTGTGTTGCGAGTATTGGTTTTATCTCTTTCTATGTATTTGTGTGTTATGGATATCGGTTTTACCTCTTTCTATGTGTTTGTGTTGAGGATATCGGTTTTATCTCTTTTTATATATATGTGTGGTGAGGATATCGGTTTTACCTCTTTCTATGTATGTGTGTGTTGAAGATATCGGTTTTACCTCTTTCTATGTATTTGTGTATTGATGATATCGTTTTACCTTTTTCTATGTATTTTTGAGATGAGGATATCGGTTTTACCTCTTTCTATGATTTTGTGTGTTGAGGATATCGACTTTACATCTTTCTATGTATGTGTGTTGAGGATATCGGTTTTACCTCTTTCTATGTATTTGTGTGTTGAGGATATCAGTTGTACCTCTTTCTATGTGTTTGTGTGTTGAGAATATCAGTGTTACCTCTTTCTATGTATTTGTGTGTTGATGATATCGGTTTTACCTCTTTCTATGTATTTGTGTGTTGAGGATATCGGTTTTACCTCTTTCAATGTATTTGTGTGTTGAGGATATCAGTTTTACCTCGTTCTATGTATTTGTATGTTGAGGATATTGGTTTTACCTCTTTCTATGTATTTGTGTGTTGAGGATATCGGTGTTACCTCTTTCTATATGATTGTGTGTTGAGGATAACAGTTTTACCTCTTTCTATGTGTTTGTGTGTTGAAGATATCGGTTTTACCTCTTTCTATGTATTTGTGTCTTGAGGATATTGGTTTTACCTCTTTCTATGTATTTGTATCTTGAGGATAATGGTTTTACCTCTTTCTATGTATTTGTGTCTTGAGGATATTGGTTTTACCTCTTTCTATGTATTTGTGTGTTGAGCATATTGGTTTTACCTCTTTCTATGTATTTGTGTCTTGAGGATATTGGTTTTACCTCTTTCTATGTATTTGTGTGTTGAGGATATCGGTTTTACCTCTTTCTATGTGTTTGTGTGTTGAGGATATCGGTTTTACCTCTTTCTTTGTGTTTGTGTGTTGAGGATATCGGTTTTACCTCTTTCTATGTATTTGTGTCTTGAGGATATCGGTTTTACCTCTTTCTATGTATTTGTGTTTTGAGGATATCAGTTTTACCTTTTTCTATGTATTTGTGTGTTGAGGATATCGGTTTTACCTCTTACTATGTATTTGTGTGTTGAGGATATCGGTTTTACCTCTTTCTATGTATTTGTGTCTTGAGGATATCGGTTTTACCTCTTTCTATGTATTTGTGTTTTGAGGATATCAGTTTTACCTTTTTATATGTATTTGTGTGTTGAGGATATCGGTTTTACCTCTTTCTATGTATTTGTTTGTTGAGGATATCGGTTTTACCTCTTTCTATGTATTTGTGTGTTGAGGGTATCGGTTTTACCTCTTTCTATGATTTATGTGTTGAGGATATCCGTTTTACCTTTTTCTATGTATTGTGTGTGTTGAGGATATCGGTTTTACTTCTTTCTGTGATTTGTGTGTTGAGAATATTGGTTTTACCTCTTTCTATGGATTTGTGTGTTGAAGATATCGGTTTTACCTCTTTCTATGTATTTGTGTGTTGAGAATATCGGTTTTACCTCTTTCTATGTATTTGTGTGTTGAAGATATCGGTTTACCTCTTTCTATGTATTTGTATGTTGAGGATATCGGTTTTACCTCTTTCTATAAATTTGTGTGTTGAGGGTATCGGTTTTACCTCTTTCTATGTATTTGTGTGTCGAGGATATCGGTTTTACCCCTTTCTATTTATTTGTGTGTTAAGGATATCGGTTTTACCTCTTTCTATGTATTTGTGTGTTGAGGATATCGGTTTTACCTCTTTCTATGTATTTGTGTGTTGAGGATATTAGTTTTACCTCGTTCTATGTATTTGTATGTTGAGGATATCGGTTTTACCTCTTTCTATGTATTTGTGTGTTGAGGATATTGGTTTTAACTCTTTCTATGTATTTGTGTGTTGAGTGTACCGTTTTACCTCTTTCTATGTATTTGTGTGTTGAGGATATCAGTTTTACCTCTTTCTATGTGTATGTGTGCTGAGTGTATCGGTGTTACTTCTTTCTATGTATTTTGTGTTGAGGGTATCGGTTTTACATCTTTCTATGTATTTGTGTGTTGAGGATATCGTTTTAACTCTTTCTATATATTTGTGTGTTGAGGATATCGGTTTTACCTCTTTCTATGTATTTGTGTTTTGATGATATCAGTTTTACCTCTTTCTATGTATTTGTGTGTTGCGAGTATTGGTTTTATCTCTTTCTATGTATTTGTGTGTTAAGGATATTGGTTTTACCTCTTTCTATGTGTTTGTGCTGAGGATATCGGTTTTATCTCTTTTTATGTATATGTGTGGTAAGGATATCGGTTTTACCTCTTTCTATGTATGTGTGTGTTGAAGATATCGGTTTTACCTCTTTCTATGTATTTGTGTGTTGAGGATATCGGTTTTACCTCTTTCTATGATTTTGTGTGTTGAGGATATCGACTTTACATCTTTCTATGTATGTGTGTTGAGGATATCGGTTTTATCTCTTTCTATGTATTTGTGTGTTGAGGATATCAGTTGTACCTCTTTCTATGTGTTTGTGTGTTGAGAATATCAGTGTTACCTCTTTCTATGGATTTGAGTGTTGATGATATCGGTTTTATCTCTTTCTATGTATTTGTGTGTTGAGGATATCGGTTTTACCTCTTTCTATGTATTTGTGTGTTGAGGATATCAGTTTTACCTCGTTCTATGTATTTGTATGTTGAGGATATTGGTTTTATCTCTTTCTATTTATTTGTGTGTTGAGGATATCGGTGTTACCTCTTTCTATATGTTTGTGTGTTGAGGATAACAGTTTTACCTCTTTCTATGTGTTTGTGTGTTGAAGATATCGGTTTTACCTCTTTCTATGTATTTGTGTCTTGAGGATATTGGTTTTACCTCTTTCTATGTATTTGTGTGTTGAGGATATTGGTTTTACCTCTTTCTATGTATTTGTGTGTTGAGGATATCGGTTTTACCTCTTTCTATGTGTTTGTGTGTTGAGGATATCGGTTTTACCTCTTTCTATGTATTTGTGTGTTGAGGATATCGGTTTTACCTCTTTCTATGTATTTGTGTCTTGAGGATATCGGTTTTAACTTTTTCTATGTATTTGTGTTTTGAGGATATCAGTTTTACCTTTTTCTATGTATTTGTGTGTTGAGGATATCGGTTTTACCTCTTTCTATGTATTTGTGTCTTGAGGATATCGGTTTTACCTCTTTCTATGTATTTGTGTTTTGAGGATATCAGTTTTACCTTTTTCTATGTATTTGTGTGTTGAGGATATCGGTTTTACCTCTTTCTATGTATTTGTTTGTTGAGGATATCGGTTTTACCTCTTTCTATGTATTTGTGTGTTGAGGGTATCGGTTTTACCTCTTTCTATGATTTATGTGTTGAGGATATCCGCTTTACCTCTTTCTATGTATTGTGTGTGTTGAGGATATCGGTTTTACTTCTTTCTGTGATTTGTGTTTTGAGAATATTGGTTTTACCTCTTTCTATGTATGTGTGTGTTGAAGATATCGGTTTTACCTCTTTCTATATATTTGTGTGTTGAGAATATCGGTTTTACCTCTTTCTATGTATTTGTGTGTTGAAGATATCGGTTTACCTCTTTCTATGTATTTGTATGTTGAGGATATCGGTTTTACCTCTTTCTATGATTTTGTGTGCTGAAAATATCGGTGTTACCTCTTTCTATGTATTTGTGTTTTGAGGATATCGGTTTTACCTCTTTCTATAAATTTGTGTGTTGAGGGTATCGGTTTTACCTCTTTCTATGTATTTGTGGGGGTGAGGATATCGGTTTTACCCCTTTCTATTTATTTGTGTGCTAAGGATATCGGTTTTACCTCTTTCTATGTATTTTTGTGTTGAGGATATCGGTTTTACCTCTTTCTATGTATTTGTGTGTTGAGGATATCAGTTTTACCTCGTTCTATGTATTTGTATGTTGAGGATATCAGTTTTACCTCTTTCTATGTATTTGTGTGTTGAGGATATTGGTTTTAACTCTTTCTATGTATTTGTGTGTTGAGGATATCGGTGTTATCTCTTTCTATATGTTTGTGTGTTGAGGATAACAGTTTTACCTCTTTCTATGTGTTTGTGTGTTGAAGATATCGGTTTTACCTCTTTCTATGTATTTGTGTGTTGAGAATATTGGTTTTACCTCTTTCTATGTATTTGTGTCTTGAGGATATTGGTTTTACCTCTTTCTATGTATTTGTGTGTTGAGGTTATTGGTTTTACCTCTTTCTATGTATTTGTGTGTTGAGGATATCGGTTTTACCTCTTTCTATGTGTTTGTGTGTTGAGGATATCGGTTTTACCTCTTTCTATGTATTTGTGTGTTGAGGATATCGGTTTTACCTCTTTCTATGTATTTGTGTGTTGCGGGTATCTGTTTTACCTCTTTCTATGTATTTGTGTGTTGAGGATATCGGTTTTACCTCTTTCTATGTATTTGTGTGTTGAGGATAACGGTTTTACCTCTTTCTATGTATTTGTGTGTTGCGGGTGTCGGTTTTACCTCTTTCTATGTATTTGTGTGTTGAGGATATCGGTTTTACCTTTTTCTATGTATTTGTGTGTTGCGGGTATCGGTTTTACCTCTTTCTATGTATTTGTGTGTTGCGGATATCGGTTCTACCTCTTTCTATGTATTTGTGTGTTGAGTGTACCGGTTTTACCTCTTTCTATGTATTTGTGTGTTGAGGATATCGGTTCTACCTCTTTCTATGTATTTGTGTGTTGAGTGTACCGGTTTTACCTCTTTCTATGTATTTGTGTTTTGATGATATCAGTTTTACCTCTTTCTATGTATTTGTGTGTTGCGAGTATTGGTTTTATCTCTTTCTATGTATTTGTGTGTTAAGGATATCGGTTTTACCTGTTTCTATGTGTTTGTGTTGAGGATATCGGTTTTATCTCTTTTTATGTATATGTGTGGTGAGGATATCGGTTTTACCTCTTTCTATGTATGTCTGTGTTGAAGATATCGGTTTTACCTCTTTCTATGTATTTGTGTATTGAGGATATCGGTTTTACCTTTTTCTATGTATTTTTGAGCTGAGGATATCGGTTTTACCTCTTTCTATGATTTTGTGTGTTGAGGATATCGACTTTACATCTTTCTATGTATGTGTGTTGAGGATATCGGTTTTACCTCTTTCTATGTATTTATGTGTTGAGGATATCAGTTTTACCTCTTTCTATGTGTTTGTGTGTTGAGGATATCAGTGTTACATCTTTCTATGTATGTGTGTTGAGGATATCGGTTTTACCTTTTTCTATGTATTTGTGGGTTGTGGGTATCGGTTTTACCTCTTTCTATGTATTTGTGTGTTGCGGATATAGGTTTTACCTCTTACTATGTATTTGTGTGTTGAGGATATCAATTTTACCTCGTTCTATGTATTTGTATGTTGAGGATATCGGTTTTACCTCTTTCTATGTATTTGTGTGTTGAGGATATTCGTCTAAGCTCTTTCTATGTATTTGTTTGTTGAGGATATCGGTGTTACCTCTTTCTATATGTTTGTGTGTTGAGGATAACAGTTTTACCTCTTTCTATGTGTTTGTGTGTTGAAGATATCGGTTTTACCTCTTTCTATGTATTTGTGTGTTGAGAATATTGGTTTTACCTCTTTTTATGTATTTGTGTCTTGAGGATATTGGTTTTACCTCTTTCTATGTATTTGTGTGTTGAGGATATCGGTTTTACCTCTTTCTATGTGTTTGTGTGTTGAGGATATCGGTTTTACCTCTTTCTATGTATTTGTGTGTTGAGGATATCGGTTTTACCTCTTTCTATGTGTTTGTGTGTTGAGGATATCGGTTTTACCTCTTTCTATGTATTTGTGTGTTGAGGATATCGGTTTTACCTCTTTCTATGTATTTGTGTGTTGCGGGTATCGGTTTTACCTCTTTCTATGTATTTGTGTGTTGAGGATATCGGTTGTACCTCTTTCTATGTATTTGTGTGTTGAGGATATCGGTTTTACCTCTTTCTATGTATTTGTGTGTTGCGGGTGTCGGTTTTACCTCTTTCTATGTATTTGTGTGTTGAGGATATCGGCTTTACCTTTTTCTATGTATTTGTGTGTTGCGGGTATCGGTTTTACCTCTTTCTATGTATTTGTGTGTTGAGGATATCGGTTTTACCTCTTTCTATGTATTTATGTACTGAGGATATCGGTTTTACCTCTTTCTATGTGTTTGTGTGTTGAGGATATTGGTTTTACCTCTTTCTATGTATTTGTGTGTTGAGGATATCAGTGTTACATCTTTCTATGTATGTGTGTTGAGGATATCGGTTTTACCTTTTTCTATGTATTTGTGGGTTGTGGGTATCGGTTTTACCTCTTTCTATGTATTTGTGTGTTGCGGATATAGGTTTTACCTCTTACTATGTATTTGTGTGTTGAGGATATCAATTTTACCTCGTTCTATGTATTTGTATGTTGAGGATATCGGTTTTACCTCTTTCTATGTATTTGTGTGTTGAGGATATTCGTCTAAGCTCTTTCTATGTATTTGTGTGTTGAGGATATCGGTGTTACCTCTTTCTATATGTTTGTGTGTTGAGGATAACAGTTTTACCTCTTTCTATGTGTTTGTGTGTTGAAGATATCGGTTTTACCTCTTTCTATGTATTTGTGTGTTGAGAATATTGGTTTTACCTCTTTTTATGTATTTGTGTCTTGAGGATATTGGTTTTACCTCTTTCTATGTATTTGTGTGTTGAGGATATCGGTTTTACCTCTTTCTATGTGTTTGTGTGTTGAGGATATCGGTTTTACCTCTTTCTATGTATTTGTGTGTTGAGGATATCGGTTTTACCTCTTTCTATGTGTTTGTGTGTTGAGGATATCGGTTTTACCTCTTTCTATGTATTTGTGTGTTGAGGATATCGGTTTTACCTCTTTCTATGTATTTGTGTGTTGCGGGTATCGGTTTTACCTCTTTCTATGTATTTGTGTGTTGAGGATATCGGTTGTACCTCTTTCTATGTATTTGTGTGTTGAGGATATCGGTTTTACCTCTTTCTATGTATTTGTGTGTTGCGGGTGTCGGTTTTACCTCTTTCTATGTATTTGTGTGTTGAGGATATCGGCTTTACCTTTTTCTATGTATTTGTGTGTTGCGGGTATCGGTTTTACCTCTTTCTATGTATTTGTGTGTTGAGGATATCGGTTTTACCTCTTTCTATGTATTTATGTACTGAGGATATCGGTTTTACCTCTTTCTATGTGTTTGTGTGTTGAGGATATTGGTTTTACCTCTTTCTATGTATTTGTGTGTTGAGTGTATCGGTTCTACCTCTTTCTATGTATTTGTATGTTGAGCATATCGGTTTTACCTCTTTCTATGTATTTATGTGTTGAGTGTATCAGTTTTACCTCTTTCTATGTATTTGTGTGTTGAGGATATCAGTTTTACCTCTTTCTATGTATTTGTGTGTTGCGGGTATCGGTTTTATCTCTTTCTATGTATTTGTTTAAGGATATCGGTTTTACCTCTTTCTATGTGTATGTGTGCTGAGTGTATCGGTGTTACCTCTTTCTATGTATTTGTGTGTTGAGGGTATCGGTTTTACATCTTTCTATGTGTTTGTGTGTTGAGGATATCGGTTTTACCTCTTTCTATATATTTGTGTGTTGAGGGTATCGGTTTTACATCTTTCTATGTGTTTGTGTGTTGAGGATATCGGTTTTACCTCTTTCTATGTACTTGTGTGTTGAGGATATCGGTTTTACATCTTTCTATGTATTTGTGTGTTGCGGGTGTCGGTTTTACCTCTTTCTATATATTTGTGTGTTGAGGGTATCGGTTTTACATCTTTCTATGTGTTTGTGTGTTGAGGATATCGGTTTTACCTCTTTCTATGTACTTGTGTGTTGAGGATATCGGTTTTACCTCTTTCTATGTATTTGTGTGTTGCGGGTGTCGGTTTTACCTCTTTCTATGTATTTGTGTGTTGAGGATATCGGCTTTACCTTTTTCTATGTATTTGTGTGTTGCGGGTATCGGTTTTACCTCTTTCTATGTATTTGTGTGTTGAGGATATCGGTTTTACCTCTTTCTATGTATTTATGTACTGAGGATATCGGTTTTACCTCTTTCTATGTGTTTGTGTGTTGAGGATATTGGTTTTACCTCTTTCTATGTATTTGTGTGTTGAGTGTATCGGTTCTACCTCTTTCTATGTATTTGTATGTTGAGCATATCGGTTTTACCTCTTTCTATGTATTTATGTGTTGAGTGTATCGGTTTTACCTCTTTCTATGTATTTGTGTGTTGAGGATATCAGTTTTACCTCTTTCTATGTATTTGTGTGTTGCGGGTATCGGTTTTATCTCTTTCTATGTATTTGTTTAAGGATATCGGTTTTACCTCTTTCTATGTGTATGTGTGCTGAGTGTATCGGTGTTACCTCTTTCTATGTATTTGTGTGTTGAGGATATCGGTTTTACCTCTTTCTATATATTTGTGTGTTGAGGGTATCGGTTTTACATCTTTCTATGTGTTTGTGTCTTGAGGATATCGGTTTTACCTCTTTCTATGTATTTGTGTTTTGATGATATCAGTTTTTCCTCTTTCTATGTATTTGTGTGTTGCGAGTATTGGTTTTATCTCTTTCTATGTATTTGTGTTGAGGATATCGGTTTTACCTCTTTCTATGTGTTTGTGTTGAGGATATCGGTTTTATCTCTTTCTATGTATGTGTGTGTTGAAGATATCGGTTTTACCTCTTTCTATGTATTTGTGTATTGAGGATATCGGTTTTACCTTTTTCTATGTATTTTTGAGCTGAGGATATCGGTTTTACCTCTTTCTATGATTTTGTGTGTTGAGGATATCGACTTTACATCTTTCTATGTATGTGTTTTGAGGATATCGGTTTTACCTCTTTCTATGTATTTGTATGTTGAGGATATCAGTTTTACCTCTTTCTATGTGTTTGTGTGTTGAGGATATCAGTGTTACATCTTTCTATGTATGTGTGTTGAGGATATCGGTTTTACCTTTTTCTATGTATTTGTGGGTTGTGGGTATCGGTTTTACCTCTTTCTATGTATGTGTGTGTTGAAGATATCGGTTTTACCTCTTTCTATGTATTTGTGTATTGAGGATATCGGTTTTACCTTTTTCTATGTATTTTTGAGCTGAGGATATCGGTTTTACCTCTTTCTATGATTTTGTGTGTTGAGGATATCGACTTTACATCTTTCTATGTATGTGTTTTGAGGATATCGGTTTTACCTCTTTCTATGTATTTGTATGTTGAGGATATCAGTTTTACCTCTTTCTATGTGTTTGTGTGTTGAGGATATCAGTGTTACATCTTTCTATGTATGTGTGTTGAGGATATCGGTTTTACCTTTTTCTATGTATTTGTGGGTTGTGGGTATCGGTTTTACCTCTTTCTATGTATTTGTGTGTTGAGGATATCGGTTTTACCTCTTACTATGTATTTGTGTGTTGAGGATATCAGTTTTACCTCATTCTATGTATTTGTGTGTTGAGGATATCGGTTTTACCTCTTTCTATGTATTTGTGTGTTGAGGATATTCGTTTTAACTCTTTCTATGTATTTGTGTGTTGAGGATATCGGTGTTACCTCTTTCTATATGTTTGTGTGTTAAGGATAACAGTTTTACCTCTTTCTATGTGTTTGTGTGTTGAAGATATCGGTTTTACCTCTTTCTATGTATTTGTGTGTTGAGAATATTGGTCTTACCTCTTTCTATGTATTTGTGTCTTGAGGATATTGGTTTTACCTCTTTCTATGTATTTGTGTGTTGAGGTTATTGGTTTTATCTCTTTCTATGTATTTGTGTGTTGAGGATATCGGTTTTACCTCTTTCTATGTGTTTGTGTGTTGAGGATATCGGTTTTACTTCTTTCTATGTATTTGTGTGTTGAGGGTATCGGTTTTACATCTTTCTATGTGTTTGTGTGTTGAGGATATCGGTTTTACCTCTTTCTATATATTTGTGTGTTGAGGGTATCGGTTTTACATCTTTCTATGTGTTTGTGTGTTGAGGATATCGGTTTTACCTCTTTCTATGTACTTGTGTGTTGAGGATATCGGTTTTACATCTTTCTATGTATTTGTGTGTTGCGGGTGTCGGTTTTACCTCTTTCTATATATTTGTGTGTTGAGGGTATCGGTTTTACATCTTTCTATGTGTTTGTGTGTTGAGGATATCGGTTTTACCTCTTTCTATGTACTTGTGTGTTGAGGATATCGGTTTTACCTCTTTCTATGTATTTGTGTACTGAGGATATCGGTTTTACCTCTTTCTATGTGTTTGTGTGTTGAGGATATTGGTTTTACCTCTTTCTATGTATTTGTGTGTTGAGTGTATCGGTTCTACCTCTTTCTATGTATTTGTATGTTGAGCATATCGGTTTTACCTCTTTCTATGTATTTATGTGTTGAGTGTATCGGTTTTACCTCTTTCTATGTATTTGTGTGTTGAGGATATCAGTTTTACCTCTTTCTATGTATTTGTGTGTTGCGGGTATCGGTTTTATCTCTTTCTATGTATTTGTTTAAGGATATCGGTTTTACCTCTTTCTATGTGTATGTGTGCTGAGTGTATCGGTGTTACCTCTTTCTATGTATTTGTGTTTTGAGGATATCGGTTTTACCTCTTTCTATGTATTTGTATGTTGAGGATATCAGTTTTACCTCTTTCTATGTGTTTGTGTGTTGAGGATATCAGTGTTACATCTTTCTATGTATGTGTGTTGAGGATATCGGTTTTACCTTTTTCTATGTATTTGTGGGTTGTGGGTATCGGTTTTACCTCTTTCTATGTATGTGTGTGTTGAAGATATCGGTTTTACCTCTTTCTATGTATTTGTGTATTGAGGATATCGGTTTTACCTTTTTCTATGTATTTTTGAGCTGAGGATATCGGTTTTACCTCTTTCTATGATTTTGTGTGTTGAGGATATCGACTTTACATCTTTCTATGTATGTGTTTTGAGGATATCGGTTTTACCTCTTTCTATGTATTTGTATGTTGAGGATATCAGTTTTACCTCTTTCTATGTGTTTGTGTGTTGAGGATATCAGTGTTACATCTTTCTATGTATGTGTGTTGAGGATATCGGTTTTACCTTTTTCTATGTATTTGTGTGTTGAGAGTATCGGTTTTACATCTTTCTATGTGTTTGTGTGTTGAGGATATCGGTTTTACCTCTTTCTATATATTTGTGTGTTGAGGGTATCGGTTTTACCTCTTTCTATGTATTTGTGTGTTGAGGGTATCGGTTTTACATCTTTCTATGTGTTTGTGTGTTGAGGATATCGGTTTTACCTCTTTCTATATATTTGTGTGTTGAGGGTATCGGTTTTACATCTTTCTATGTGTTTGTGTGTTGAGGATATCGGTTTTACCTCTTTCTATGTACTTGTGTGTTGAGGATATCGGTTTTACATCTTTCTATGTATTTGTGTGTTGCGGGTGTCGGTTTTACCTCTTTCTATATATTTGTGTGTTGAGGGTATCGGTTTTACATCTTTCTATGTGTTTGTGTGTTGAGGATATCGGTTTTACCTCTTTCTATGTACTTGTGTGTTGAGGATATCGGTTTTACCTCTTTCTATGTATTTGTGTGTTGCGGGTGTCGGTTTTACCTCTTTCTATGTATTTGTGTGTTGAGGATATCGGCTTTACCTTTTTCTATGTATTTGTGTGTTGCGGGTATCGGTTTTACCTCTTTCTATGTATTTGTGTGTTGAGGATATCGATTTTACCTCTTTCTATGTATTTATGTACTGAGGATATCGGTTTTACCTCTTTCTATGTGTTTGTGTGTTGAGGATATTGGTTTTACCTCTTTCTATGTATTTGTGTGTTGAGTGTATCGGTTCTACCTCTTTCTATGTATTTGTATGTTGAGCATATCGGTTTTACCTCTTTCTATGTATTTATGTGTTGAGTGTATCGGTTTTACCTCTTTCTATGTATTTGTGTGTTGAGGATATCAGTTTTACCTCTTTCTATGTATTTGTGTGTTGCGGGTATCGGTTTTATCTCTTTCTATGTATTTGTTTAAGGATATCGGTTTTACCTCTTTCTATGTGTATGTGTGCTGAGTGTATCGGTGTTACCTCTTTCTATGTATTTGTGTGTTGAGGGTATCGGTTTTACATCTTTCTATGTGTTTGTGTGTTGAGGATATCGGTTTTACCTCTTTCTATATATTTGTGTGTTGAGGGTATCGGTTTTACATCTTTCTATGTGTTTGTGTCTTGAGGATATCGGTTTTACCTCTTTCTATGTATTTGTGTTTTGATGATATCAGTTTTTCCTCTTTCTATGTATTTGTGTGTTGCGAGTATTGATTTTATCTCTTTCTATGTATTTGTGTGTTATGGATATCGGTTTTACCTCTTTCTATGTGTTTGTGTTGAGGATATCGGTTTTATCTCTTTCTATGTATGTGTGTGTTGAAGATATCGGTTTTACCTCTTTCTATGTATTTGTGTATTGAGGATATCGGTTTTACCTTTTTCTATGTATTTTTGAGCTGAGGATATCGGTTTTACCTCTTTCTATGATTTTGTGTGTTGAGGGTATCGGTTTTACATCTTTCTATGTGTTTGTGTGTTGAGGATATCGGTTTTACCTCTTTCTATATATTTGTGTGTTGAGGGTATCGGTTTTACATCTTTCTATGTGTTTGTGTGTTGAGGATATCGGTTTTACCTCTTTCTATGTACTTGTGTGTTGAGGATATCGGTTTTACCTCTTTCTATGTATTTGTGTGTTGCGGGTGTCGGTTTTACCTCTTTCTATGTATTTGTGTGTTGAGGATATCGGCTTTACCTTTTTCTATGTATTTGTGTGTTGCGGGTATCGGTTTTACCTCTTTCTATGTATTTGTGTGTTGAGGATATCGGTTTTACCTCTTTCTATGTATTTATGTACTGAGGATATCGGTTTTACCTCTTTCTATGTGTTTGTGTGTTGAGGATATTGGTTTTACCTCTTTCTATGTATTTGTGTGTTGAGTGTATCGGTTCTACCTCTTTCTATGTATTTGTATGTTGAGCATATCGGTTTTACCTCTTTCTATGTATTTATGTGTTGAGTGTATCGGTTTTACCTCTTTCTATGTATTTGTGTGTTGAGGATATCAGTTTTACCTCTTTCTATGTATTTGTGTGTTGCGGGTATCGGTTTTATCTCTTTCTATGTATTTGTTTAAGGATATCGGTTTTACCTCTTTCTATGTGTATGTGTGCTGAGTGTATCGGTGTTACCTCTTTCTATGTATTTGTGTGTTGAGGGTATCGGTTTTACATCTTTCTATGTGTTTGTGTGTTGAGGATATCGGTTTTACCTCTTTCTATATATTTGTGTGTTGAGGGTATCGGTTTTACATCTTTCTATGTGTTTGTGTCTTGAGGATATCGGTTTTACCTCTTTCTATGTATTTGTGTTTTGATGATATCAGTTTTTCCTCTTTCTATGTATTTGTGTGTTGCGAGTATTGGTTTTATCTCTTTCTATGTATTTGTGTGTTATGGATATCGGTTTTACCTCTTTCTATGTGTTTGTGTTGAGGATATCGGTTTTATCTCTTTCTATGTATGTGTGTGTTGAAGATATCGGTTTTACCTCTTTCTATGTATTTGTGTATTGAGGATATCGGTTTTACCTTTTTCTATGTATTTTTGAGCTGAGGATATCGGTTTTACCTCTTTCTATGATTTTGTGTGTTGAGGATATCGACTTTACATCTTTCTATGTATGTGTTTTGAGGATATCGGTTTTACCTCTTTCTATGTATTTGTATGTTGAGGATATCAGTTTTACCTCTTTCTATGTGTTTGTGTGTTGAGGATATCAGTGTTACATCTTTCTATGTATGTGTGTTGAGGATATCGGTTTTACCTTTTTCTATGTATTTGTGGGTTGTGGGTATCGGTTTTACCTCTTTCTATGTATGTGTGTGTTGAAGATATCGGTTTTACCTCTTTCTATGTATTTGTGTATTGAGGATATCGGTTTTACCTTTTTCTATGTATTTTTGAGCTGAGGATATCGGTTTTACCTCTTTCTATGATTTTGTGTGTTGAGGATATCGACTTTACATCTTTCTATGTATGTGTTTTGAGGATATCGGTTTTACCTCTTTCTATGTATTTGTATGTTGAGGATATCAGTTTTACCTCTTTCTATGTGTTTGTGTGTTGAGGATATCAGTGTTACATCTTTCTATGTATGTGTGTTGAGGATATCGGTTTTACCTTTTTCTATGTATTTGTGGGTTGTGGGTATCGGTTTTACCTCTTTCTATGTATTTGTGTGTTGAGGATATCGGTTTTACCTCTTACTATGTATTTGTGTGTTGAGGATATCAGTTTTACCTCATTCTATGTATTTGTGTGTTGAGGATATCGGTTTTACCTCTTTCTATGTATTTGTGTGTTGAGGATATTCGTTTTAACTCTTTCTATGTATTTGTGTGTTGAGGATATCGGTGTTACCTCTTTCTATATGTTTGTGTGTTAAGGATAACAGTTTTACCTCTTTCTATGTGTTTGTGTGTTGAAGATATCGGTTTTACCTCTTTCTATGTATTTGTGTGTTGAGAATATTGGTCTTACCTCTTTCTATGTATTTGTGTCTTGAGGATATTGGTTTTACCTCTTTCTATGTATTTGTGTGTTGAGGTTATTGGTTTTATCTCTTTCTATGTATTTGTGTGTTGAGGATATCGGTTTTACCTCTTTCTATGTGTTTGTGTGTTGAGGATATCGGTTTTACCTCTTTCTATGTATTTGTGTGTTGAGGATATCGGTTTTACCTCTTCCTATGTATTTGTGTGTTGCGGGTATCGGTTTTACCTCTTTCTATGTATTTGTGTGTTGAGGATATTGGTTTTACCTCTTTCTATGTATTTGTGTGTTGAGGTTATTGGTTTTACCTCTTTCTATGTATTTGTGTGTTGAGGATATCGGTTTTACCTCTTTCTATGTGTTTGTGTGTTGAGGATATCGGTTTTACCTCTTTCTATGTATTTGTGTGTTGAGGATATCGGTTTTACCTCTTTCTATGTATTTGTGTGTTGCGGGTATCGGTTTTACCTCTTTCTATGTATTTGTGTGTTGAGGATATCGGTTTTACCTCTTTCTATGTATTTGTGTGTTGAGGATATTGGTTTTACCTCTTTCTATGTATTTGTGTGTTGAGGATATCGGTTTTACCTTTTTCTATGTATTTGTGTGTTGAGGATATCGGTTTTACCTCTTTCTATGTATTTATGTACTGAGGATATCGGTTTTACCTCTTTCTATGTGTTTGTGTGTTGAGGATATCGGTTTTACCTCTTTCTATGTATTTGTGTGTTGAGTTTATCGGTTCTACCTCTTTCTATGTATTTGTGTGTTGAGCATATCGGTTTTACCTCTTTCTATGTATTTATGTACTGAGGATATCGGTTTTACCTCTTTCTATGTGTTTGTGTGTTGAGGATATCGGTTTTACCTCTTTCTATGTATTTGTGTGTTGAGTGTATCGGTTCTACCTCTTTCTATGTATTTGTGTGTTGAGCATATCGGTTTTACCTCTTTCTATGTGTTTGTGTGTTGAGGATATCGGTTTTACCTCTTTCTATGTATTTGTGTGTTGAGGATATCGGTTTTACCTCTTTCTATGTATTTGTGTGTTGCGGGTATCGGTTTTACCTCTTTCTATGTATTTGTGTTTTGATGATATCAGTTTTACCTCTTTCTATGTATTTGTGTGTTGCGAGTATTGGTTTTATCTCTTTCTATGTATTTGTGTGTTATGGATATCGGTTTTACCTCTTTCTATGTGTTTGTGTTGAGGATATCGGTTTTATCTCTTTTTATGTATATGTGTGGTGAGGATATCGGTTTTACCTCTTTCTATGTATGTGTGTGTTGAAGATATCGGTTTTACCTCTTTCTATGTATTTGTGTATTGAGGATATCGGTTTTACCTTTTTCTATGTATTTTTGAGCTGAGGATATCGGTTTTACCTCTTTCTATGATTTTGTGTGTTGAGGATATCGACTTTACATCTTTCTATGTATGTGTTTTGAGGATATCGGTTTTACCTCTTTCTATGTATTTGTATGTTGAGGATATCAGTTTTACCTCTTTCTATGTGTTTGTGTGTTGAGGATATCAGTGTTACATCTTTCTATGTATGTGTGTTGAGGATATCGGTTTTACCTTTTTCTATGTATTTGTGGGTTGTGGGTATCGGTTTTACCTCTTTCTATGTATTTGTGTGTTGAGGATATCGGTTTTACCTCTTACTATGTATTTGTGTGTTGAGGATATCAGTTTTACCTCATTCTATGTATTTGTATGTTGAGGATATCGGTTTTACCTCTTTCTATGTATTTGTGTGTTGAGGATATTCGTTTTAACTCTTTCTATGTATTTGTGTGTTGAGGATATCGGTGTTACCTCTTTCTATATGTTTGTGTGTTAAGGATAACAGTTTTACCTCTTTCTATGTGTTTGTGTGTTGAAGATATCGGTTTTACCTCTTTCTATGTATTTGTGTGTTGAGAATATTGGTCTTACCTCTTTCTATGTATTTGTGTCTTGAGGATATTGGTTTTACCTCTTTCTATGTATTTGTGTGTTGAGGTTATTGGTTTTATCTCTTTCTATGTATTTGTGTGTTGAGGATATCGGTTTTACCTCTTTCTATGTGTTTGTGTGTTGAGGATATCGGTTTTACCTCTTTCTATGTATTTGTGTGTTGAGGATATCGGTTTTACCTCTTTCTATGTATTTGTGTGTTGCGGGTATCGGTTTTACCTCTTTCTATGTATTTGTGTGTTGAGGATATCGGTTTTACCTCTTTCTATGTATTTGTGTGTTGAGGATATTGGTTTTACCTCTTTCTATGTATTTGTGTGTTGAGGTTATTGGTTTTACCTCTTTCTATGTATTTGTGTGTTGAGGATATCGGTTTTACCTCTTTCTATGTGTTTGTGTGTTGAGGATATCAGTTTTACCTCTTTCTATGTATTTGTGTGTTGAGGATATCGGTTTTACCTCTTTCTATGTATTTGTGTGTTGCGGGTATCGGTTTTACCTCTTTCTATGTATTTGTGTGTTGAGGATATCGGTTTTACCTCTTTCTATGTATTTGTGTGTTGAGGATATTGGTTTTACCTCTTTCTATGTATTTGTGTGTTGAGGATATCGGTTTTACCTTTTTCTATGTATTTGTGTGTTGCGGGTATCGGTTTTACCTCTTTCTATGTATTTGTGTGTTGAGGATATCGGTTTTACCTCTTTCTATGTATTTATGTACTGAGGATATCGGTTTTACCTCTTTCTATGTGTTTGTGTGTTGAGGATATCGGTTTTACCTCTTTCTATGTATTTGTGTGTTGAGTTTATCGGTTCTACCTCTTTCTATGTATTTGTGTGTTGAGCATATCGGTTTTACCTCTTTCTATGTATTTATGTACTGAGGATATCGGTTTTACCTCTTTCTATGTGTTTGTGTGTTGAGGATATCGGTTTTACCTCTTTCTATGTATTTGTGTGTTGAGTGTATCGGTTCTACCTCTTTCTATGTATTTGTGTGTTGAGCATATCGGTTTTACCTCTTTCTATGTGTTTGTGTGTTGAGGATATCGGTTTTACCTCTTTCTATGTATTTGTGTGTTGAGGATATCGGTTTTACCTCTTTCTATGTATTTGTGTGTTGCGGGTATCGGTTTTACCTCTTTCTATGTATTTGTGTGTTGAGGATATCGGTTTTACCTCTTTCTATGTATTTGTGTGTTGAGGATATCGGATTTACCTCTTTCTATGTATTTGTGTGTTGCGGGTGTCGGGTTGACCTCTTTCTATGTATTTGTGTGTTGAGGATATCGGTTTTACCTTTTTCTATGTATTTGTGTGTTGCGGGTATCGGTTTTACCTCTTTCTATGTATTTGTGTGTTGAGGGTATCGGTTTTACCTCTTTCTATGTATTTATGTACTGAGGATATCGGTTTTACCTCTTTCTATGTGTTTGTGTGTTGAGGATATCGGTTTTACCTCTTTCTATGTATTTGTGTGTTGAGGATATTGGTTTTACCTCTTTCTATGTATTTGTGTGTTGAGGTTATTGGTTTTACCTCTTTCTATGTATTTGTGTGTTGAGGATATCGGTTTTACCTCTTTCTATGTGTTTGTGTGTTGAGGATATCGGTTTTACCTCTTTCTATGTATTTGTGTGTTGAGGATATCGGTTTTACCTCTTTCTATGTATTTGTGTGTTGCGGGTATCGGTTTTACCTCTTTCTATGTATTTGTGTGTTGAGGATATCGGTTTTACCTCTTTCTATGTATTTGTGTGTTGAGGATATTGGTTTTACCTCTTTCTATGTATTTGTGTGTTGAGGATATCGGTTTTACCTTTTTCTATGTATTTGTGTGTTGCGGGTATCGGTTTTACCTCTTTCTATGTATTTGTGTGTTGAGGATATCGGTTTTACCTCTTTCTATGTATTTATGTACTGAGGATATCGGTTTTACCTCTTTCTATGTGTTTGTGTGTTGAGGATATCGGTTTTACCTCTTTCTATGTATTTGTGTGTTGAGTTTATCGGTTCTACCTCTTTCTATGTATTTGTGTGTTGAGCATATCGGTTTTACCTCTTTCTATGTATTTATGTACTGAGGATATCGGTTTTACCTCTTTCTATGTGTTTGTGTGTTGAGGATATCGGTTTTACCTCTTTCTATGTATTTGTGTGTTGAGTGTATCGGTTCTACCTCTTTCTATGTATTTGTGTGTTGAGCATATCGGTTTTACCTCTTCCTATGTGTTTGTGTGTTGAGGATATCGGTTTTACCTCTTTCTATGTATTTGTGTGTTGAGGATATCGGTTTTACCTCTTTCTATGTATTTGTGTGTTGCGGGTATCGGTTTTACCTCTTTCTATGTATTTGTGTGTTGAGGATATCGGTTTTACCTCCTTCTATGTATTTGTGTGTTGAGGATATCGGTTTTACCTCTTTCTATGTATTTGTGTGTTGCGGGTGTCGGGTTGACCTCTTTCTATGTATTTGTGTGTTGAGGATATCGGTTTTACCTTTTTCTATGTATTTGTGTGTTGCGGGTATCGGTTTTACCTCTTTCTATGTATTTGTGTGTTGAGGGTATCGGTTTTACCTCTTTCTATGTATTTATGTACTGAGGATATCGGTTTTACCTCTTTCTATGTGTTTGTGTGTTGAGGATATCGGTTTTACCTCTTTCTATATATTTGTGTGTTGAGGATATCGGTTTTACCTCTTTCTATGTATTTGTGTTTTGATGATATCAGTTTTACCTCTTTCTATGTATTTGTGTATTGCGAGTATTGGTTTTATCTCTTTCTATGTATTTGTGTGTTATGGATATCGGTTTTACCTCTTTCTATGTGTTTGTGTTGAGGATATCGGTTTTATCTCTTTTTATGTATATGTGTGGTGAGGATATCGGTTTTACCTCTTTCTATGTATGTGTGTGTTGAAGATATCGGTTTTACCTCTTTCTATGTATTTGTGTATTGATGATATCGTTTTACCTTTTTCTATGTATTTTTGAGCTGAGGATATCGGTTTTACCTCTTTCTATGATTTTATGTGTTGAGGATATCGACTTTACATCTTTCTATGTATGTGTTTTGAGGATATCGGTTTTACCTCTTTCTATGTATTTGTATGTTGAGGATATCCGTTTTACCTCTTTCTATGTGTTTGTGTGTTGAGGATATCAGTGTTACATCTTTCTATGTATGTGTGTTGAGGATATCGGTTTTACCTTTTTCTATGTATTTGTGGGTTGTGGGTATCGGTTTTACCTCTTTCTATGTATTTGTGTGTTGAGGATATCGGTTTTACCTCTTACTATGTATTTGTGTGTTGAGGATATCAGTTTTACCTCATTCTATGTATTTGTATGTTGAGGATATCGGTTTTACCTCTTTCTATGTATTTGTGTGTTGAGGATATTCGTTTTAACTCTTTCTATGTATTTGTGTGTTGAGGATATCGGTGTTACCTCTTTCTATATGTTTGTGTGTTGAGGATAACAGTTTTACCTCTTTCTATGTGTTTGTGTGTTGAAGATATCGGTTTTACCTCTTTCTATGTATTTGTGTGTTGAGAATATTGGTTTTACCTCTTTCTATGTATTTGTGTCTTAAGGATATTGGTTTTACATCTTTCTATGTATTTGTGTGTTGAGGTTATTGGTTTTACCTCTTTCTATGTATTTGTGTGTTGAGGATATCGGTTTTACCTCTTTCTATGTGTTTGTGTGTTGAGGATATCGGTTTTACCTGTTTCTATGTATTTGTGTGTTGAGGATATCGGTTTTACCTCTTTCTATGTATTTGTGTGTTGCGGGTATCGGTTTTACCTCTTTCTATGTATTTGTGTGTTGAGGATATCGGTTTTACCTCTTTCTATGTATTTGTGTGTTGCGGGTATCGGTTTTACCTCTTTCTATGTATTTGTGTGTTGAGGATATCGGTTTTACCTCTTTCTATGTATTTGTGTGTTGAGGATATCGGTTTTACCTCTTTCTATGTATTTGTGTGTTGCGGGTGTCGGGTTGACCTCTTTCTATGTATTTGTGTGTTGAGGATATCGGTTTTACCTTTTTCTATGTATTTGTGTGTTGCGGGTATCGGTTTTACCTCTTTCTATGTATTTATGTACTGAGGATATCGGTTTTACCTCTTTCTATGTGTTTGTGTGTTGAGGATATCGGTTTTACCTCTTTCTATATATTTGTGTGTTGAGGATATCGGTTTTACCTCTTTCTATGTATTTGTGTTTTGATGATATCAGTTTTACCTCTTTCTATGTATTTGTGTGTTGCGAGTATTGGTTTTATCTCTTTCTATGTATTTGTGTGTTATGGATATCGGTTTTACCTCTTTCTATGTGTTTGTGTTGAGGATATCGGTTTTATCTCTTTTTATGTATATGTGTGGTGAGGATATCGGTTTTACCTCTTTCTATGTATGTGTGTGTTGAAGATATCGGTTTTACCTCTTTCTATGTATTTGTGTATTGAGGATATCGGTTTTACCTCTTTCTATGATTTTATGTGTTGAGGATATCGACTTTACATCTTTCTATGTATGTGTTTTGAGGATATCGGTTTTACCTCTTTCTATGTATTTGTATGTTGAGGATATCAGTTTTACCTCTTTCTATGTGTTTGTGTGTTGAGGATATCAGTGTTACATCTTTCTATGTATGTGTGTTGAGGATATCGGTTTTACCTTTTTCTATGTATTTGTGGGTTGTGGGTATCGGTTTTACCTCTTTCTATGTATTTGTGTGTTGAGGATATCGGTTTTACCTCTTACTATGTATTTGTGTGTTGAGGATATCAGTTTTACCTCATTCTATGTATTTGTATGTTGAGGATATCGGTTTTACCTCTTTCTATGTATTTGTGTGTTGAGGATATTCGTTTTAACTCTTTCTATGTATTTGTGTGTTGAGGATATCGGTGTTACCTCTTTCTATATGTTTGTGTGTTGAGGATAACAGTTTTACCTCTTTCTATGTGTTTGTGTGTTGAAGATATCGGTTTTACCTCTTTCTATGTATTTGTGTGTTGAGAATATTGGTTTTACCTCTTTCTATGTATTTGTGTCTTAAGGATATTGGTTTTACATCTTTCTATGTATTTGTGTGTTGAGGTTATTGGTTTTACCTCTTTCTATGTATTTGTGTGTTGAGGATATCGGTTTTACCTCTTTCTATGTGTTTGTGTGTTGAGGATATCGGTTTTACCTGTTTCTATGTATTTGTGTGTTGAGGATATCGGTTTTACCTCTTTCTATGTATTTGTGTGTTGCGGGTATCGGTTTTACCTCTTTCTATGTATTTGTGTGCTGAGGATATCGGTTTTACCTCTTTCTATGTATTTGTGTGTTGATGATATTGGTTTTACCTCTTTCTATGTATTTGTGTGTTGAGGTTATTGGTTTTACCTCTTTCTATGTATTTGTGTGTTGAGGATATCGGTTTTACCTCTTTCTATATGTTTGTGTGTTGAGGATATCGGTTTTACCTCTTTCTATGTATTTGTGTGTTGAGGATATCGGTTTTACCTCTTTCTATGTATTTGTGTGTTGCGGGTATCGGTTTTACCTCTTTCTATGTATTTGTGTGTTGAGAATATCGGTTTTACCTCTTTCTATGTATTTGTGTGTTGAGGATATTGGTTTTACCTTTTTCTATGTATTTGTGTGTTGCGGGTATCGGTTTTACCTCTTTCTATGTATTTGTGTGTTGAGGATATCGGTTTTACCTCTTTCTATGTATTTATGTACTGAGGATATCGGTTTTACCTCTTTCTATGTGTTTGTGTGTTGAGGATATCGGTTTTACCTCTTTCTATGTATTTGTGTGTTGAGTGTATCGGTTCTACCTCTTTCTATGTATTTGTGTGTTGAGCATATCGGTTTTACCTCTTTCTATGTATTTATGTACTGAGGATATCGATTTTACCTCTTTCTATGTGTTTGTGTGTTGAGGATATCGGTTTTACCTCTTTCTATGTATTTGTGTGTTGCGTGTATCGGTTGTACCTCTTTCTATGTATTTGTGTGTTGAGCATATCGGTTTTACCTTTTTCTATGTATTTGTGGGTTGAGTGTATCGGTTTTACCTCTTTCTGGGTATTTGTGTGTTGAGGATATCAGTTTTACCTCTTTCTATGTATTTGTGTGTTGCGGGTATCGGTTTTATCTCTTTCTATGTATTTGTGTGTTAAGGATATCGGTTTTACCTCTTTCTATGTGTATGTGTGCTGAGTGTATCGGTGTTACCTCTTTCTATGTATTTGTGTGTTGAGGGTATCGGTTTTACATCTTTCTATGTATTTGTGTGTTGAGGGTATCGGTTTTACATCTTTCTATGTATTTGTGTGTTGAGGATATCGGTTTTACCTCTTTCTAAATATTTGTGTGTTGAGGATATCGGTTTTACCTCTTTCTATGTATTTGTGTTTTGATGATATCAGTTTTACCTCTTTCTATGTATTTGTGTGTTCCGAGTATTGGTTTTATCTCTTTCTATGTATTTGTGTGTTAAGGATATCGGTTTTACCTCTTTCCATGTGTTTGTGTTGAGGATATCTGTTTTATCTGTTTTTATGTATATGTGTGGTGAGGATATCGGTTTTACCTCTTTCTATGTATGTGTGTGTTGAAGATATCGGTTTTACCTCTTTCTATGTATTTGTGTATTGAGGATATCGGTTTTACCTTTTTCTATGTATTTTTGAGCTGAGGATATCGGTTTTACCTCTTTCTATGATTTTGTGTGTTGAGGATATCGACTTTACATCTTTCTATGTATGTGTGTTGAGGATATCCGTTTTACCTCTTTCTATGTATTTGTGTGTTGAGGATATCAGTTTTACCTCTTTCTATGTGTTTGTGTGTTGAGGATATCAGTGTTACATCTTTCTATCTATGTGTGTTGAGGATATCGGTTTTACCCTTTTCTATGTATTTGTGGGTTGTGGGTATCGGTTTTACCTCTTTCTATGTATTTGTGTGTTGAGGATATCAGTTTTACCTCTTTCTATGTATTTGTGTGTTGAGGATATCGGTTTTACCTCTTTCTATGTATTTGTGTGTTGAGGGTATCGGTTTTACCTCTTTCTATGATGTGTGTGTTGAGGATATCCGTTTTACCTCTTTCTATGTATTTGTGTGTTGAGGATATCGGTTTTACTTCTTTCTGTGATTTGTGTGTTGAGAATATCGGTTTTACCTCTTTCTATGTATTTGTGTGCTGAAGATATCGGATATAGGTACACATCCAGTGGAGGACATACATTTTAAGCTCCCTGAACTATTATGTGGGCCCTTTTGCAGCCAGCAAGAATAACCAACAAGGTCAAAAGGGCCATGAACAGGGTGTTGGGGTGGAGTCCTTGACAATGGGCCAAACATTGATCCCTTTCCCACCAGCAAAGAGGTCTGGGTAACGGAAGGTATCTTCTTCAATGGTGTTGTTCCATGGGAGATCCTGATAATTGTTGTTTTTTTTTAAATTTAACCACTATATCTCAGATTTTTATTAAAATTGCTGTACTGGGTTATAAGCATTTTATGCTAGAAAACAGAAATATCTCAATAAATATGGGAACTGAAGCACTAGTTGCTGGCTAAGGAAACAGCAGAAATACATGTATACATATAAAAATATCACCCTGCTTAGGCCTGCTAACTATGGACCAAACTTATAAGAACAACTTGACTTATACATCTATTCTTTAGTTTAACATTAAACACTAAAAAGATATAATAGAAAATTACCAAAAACGAAGAAAAATTTGTAGGAACCAAGATCACACCACCCAACATCAATACACAGAAAAAAGAATTTGTTCATTCTTTAAATTACTAGAGATGAAGGTCATTAGAGGGGGATCGTTAGGATAAAGAGGTGATAGTCTTGATTTTTGGTGTTTGAATGCACAAGCCAGAGGAGTGCAGCCTGAATTAAGAATCCATATGTCTGTTTGTGGTTCTGATTGGTTCTAACATTAGGACTGAGCTGTCAAACTATTAAGCTGTGCACCAACAAAGGATTCAAGGATCCAACTGCCAAAATGTAGGCTATGAATAGAATCTGGCTAAGTCAAGGAGCCCATACAGCTTGGGATTCAAGTGCTGAAATCCCCCCATACAAGTTTGGAAATTTTACTAATTACAGGGACATTTTGAGGCCATATGAAATTGGAATTGGAGCATATTCTAAGGTCAATATTAAGTACTTTAACCCATTGACTTATGATTCTATTACTAAAATAGCCTTATTTTAATAACAAAGACTTAAAAAACTTTAGTTCATTAAAAAAGTTGTTTCCAGGATATAAGGGGCCCTGAAGCGTAAGCTTCATAGTAAGATCTACCAGTGTACACATCCCAATCCTGAAAAAGCTGTAACCCCAAAATATTCTTGTTAATTGTATATAAAAATATAACAAAGAACAATAATCTTTTAAGCTTAGCAATTCAAAATAAAAATATCAAAACCAATATATCACATCCCCTACACAGTACAGAGAAAAAAATATAACCCTAACTGCCTAGCGCATAAATGCAAGACGTATCCCCCGCACTTGCATAATATTTAGTTTTATATATTTATAGAAAGCAGCCTTGCAGTCTTAATGTATAACATACTTTATTGAAGGATGGAGTAAATTGCAGCATGACCTGACTAATATACAGGAAGTACTCCACTTTGAACACTGTGTAAACCTCTGATGTAAATATAGATTTTCTCCCAAAACCCTTGCTTCAAATATTTCCATGTAAGAACCCATCCAAGATAATGATAATTACAAGCCACATGCAAAAAATTATTCAAATCTATCCCTGTTTACTAAAGTTATCGCATAAACAAGACACAATTCTCAAAATTGGTGATTTTTCAACCAAAAACTATGATTTCCCCCCAAAACCCTTGTTTCAAATATTACCATGTAAGAACCCATCCAAGATAATGATAATTACAAGCCGCATGCAAAAAATTATTCAAATCCATTCATGTTTACTAAGTTATTGCATAAACAAGAAAGTGTGACGGCGGACAGACGGACGGTGGCTATTTCTATATCCCCCACCGCTATCGCGGGGAGATAAAAACATATATTATTAAATATGGGGGCAGTCGTGATTGTATGGTTGTGGCATTTATAACTACCTATGCAATCAGTGCACATCACCACTAATGTTGTGAGTTCGAATCCGCTTAGACGAGGTGTACTTGATACAACATTATGTGATAAAGTTTGTCAGTGACTTACGGCAGGTCAGTGATTTTCTCTGGGTATTCCGTTTTTTCAACCAATAAAACTGACCGCCATGATATAAATTAAATATCGTCGAAAGTGGTGTTAAACACCATATGGCATAACCCTAACTCTATCTATTAATTATCCGTTTAACATGATAAATCCAATACAGTGGCGTAGCCAGAAAAAAAGAACATGTAAGCAGGGGGTCTGCGGGGCAGCAGCCCCCCTAAAGCTGGAGATGGTTTCTTGCAGAGGATGGCAAAAATTCATGTCTGGTAACTGCTCCTTCGTGTTTTCGATGCACAATAACTGGTGAATGAAAACGATTAAAAGTATCACAGCCAGCTTTGATTATTATTATTATTATTATTTTTTTTTTTTTTTTTTTATAAATACATTTGATTTGAAAAATGTACAACATATTCGCAATTCCTATATACATTGATATAACGATCCAGTTGAGTTGAGGTTGCATGGAACACGAAAAGACTATAAAACATAGGAATAAACAGGAAATGTAAATCAAACAACCTAGACAAGATTCGGATCAACAACAAAAATAATGAAGCAAACAATTAGGGATTGAAACAAATGTGGGTAGCACGGCCCCAACAACAAACGAGGTATATCCAGGCCATTGCATGTTTATATGTGTTTAGTACGGAAATATCAGCTGGATTCTCCTGTTTCCATCTGCTGCAAAAGTGTTTATAGCCTGGTCAAAGTTCAGGGGAATCTCTGGATGGACATGCATTAAGGACAAACCATTAAGTCTATCCTCAACCATCGTAGATCGCAGATAGGTTTTGATTCTTTTGAGAGCGCTAAGAGACCTTTCTGCGGTAGCTGAGGTTACAGGCATAGTCAAAAGAACCTTTACAGCTCTGTGGATGTTAGGATACAACTCGGGTTTAGCATGCTTGAGTGTGTCAATAAGTGTGCTCGGCTTCTCAGTAACATTTTGTCATTTACATTTCCACCTTACCATTTCTGCTTTACAGGCTGCAAAATTGTTATCGGGCAGGTCGCCTGCAAATGGCATTAAAACCTGAAGTTCTCTTTCGGGTGTAAGGGAGGCAAGTTTTGAAGGGATGAGGTATTGAGCCAGAAACCGGTTTTTGGGAACTACAAGTCTTGTCTCAAGTTCATTGGCAATGTGGTCGAGCAACGGATAGTATACTGATCGTCGCCAGTATTCTTCTGGTGTATCAGCAGGCACATTGTCTCTGTTCTGTTGCCTACCAGCTGTCCTCGGTTTGCTCGGTAATACATTCTGCTTTTCGGCAAGTTTTGTTATGTCCTGGTACAACTCCTGCCAGACATTGTCATCCTGTCAAAATTTTCGAAGGCTTGAAATAAGTTTCAGCCTCAGATGCAGCCTCAACCAAGTCAATTGAAGGTCTTTGTAAAAGGTTGGATAATGCCAAACTGTATTGAAGCACACATTCAGTAACAACAAGAGCAACCATGAAGCCGAAATCCTGAAGGGCAAGTTTCAATTGCATAGCATTTTGATCACCACCAGTCCCTAGGTCATCTAGAGTATCAATTAGTAATGCATGCGCAGATTTGAATATGTTAAGTGCGTCTGCCCTACTTGACCATCGGGTCTCGCACAAACCTTTTATTTTTCTTCGTCCATCAAGAGCATCTAATTGCTCTTCATCTGCCTGTTGTAACATGGTTTTAAACCTACCTGTTCTTTTCGAAGAATAATGAAAGGCATATGAAACATCTTTTACAGTATCAATTGTATTGCGGACAATTGGGAGCTGACACGATTTGACAACAGCCAAATTCAGGCAATGTGCATAGCAGTGGACATAATAGGCTTCAGGAATTTCAGTTTGAATACGTGTGCGAACGCCAGAAAATTTACCGGCCATAGTTGCAGCCCCATCATAACCTTGGCCTCTCATTGCTTGTGTTACAATTCCGTATTCTCTTAATTTTGCCATTATAGTAGTTGCCAGTTCTTCACCAGTTGTTGAGCTTGCCTCTGCAAACCCAAGAAATGACTCCTTGACGCACATCTCCTCATTGCTATCTACACTCACGTAACGAACACACAAAGAAATGTGCTCTGTGGTAGAAACATCAGTGGTCTCATCTGCAATTACACTGAAGCAATTAGCTGAATTACACTCTGAAACAATAACTTGTTGTAACTGTCTACCACAAATATCAATCAGTTCATTTTGTATGGTGGGTGATAGATACCTTGCATTTGGGGGACTGTTTCGCAAATGAGTAGCCAAAATTTGATCAGTTTCAGCCCTGTAGTTAATAAGAGCTATGAAATTGCTTTTCTCTTCAGTGTGACCGCGTAAGGGAATATTTTGTTTTCCACATAGATAAATGGTCTTAAGGATACTGTGAAGAATTGATCTGTTTCTTGTGATTTTATCCTTAAAAGCACTGCTTAACATTGACATTACATCGTCCTTTTGGCCCTCCACGATAGACATAAAGTTTTCACTCATTTCAAGACACCTGCTGTGTCCAGGTTGATCCAAGTGGCGTTTTATTAGGGTACCCAAATATGCCCAGTCATTTATAGAATTCTTAACAAATGCATGCTCAGAACTATTGAACAAAACACAACATAAACAAAAAACTCCATTTTCTGACTCTGAATATCTCAACCACTGATACTTTTCAAGCCAGGACCGATTAAAGCGCCTTTTGGTCCCACGAATATCTGTCAGAGGAAAAACAAACGACGATGGAATATCTCATTTATTTTTCAGCAAAAACAACTTTTGTTGGTCGTCAACGTTTGACTTGTCAAAGGCCAGATCTAAATTATTTGGCTGAATTGATTTAGATCTAGAAGTACTGGCTGCGTCATTTGTCTCTGCTTTGGAGCCGCTGAGTGTACCACTACCTTTGCTTTCTTGTTACAAACATGTACCAGAACCATGTGAAAGCTCCACACTTGGGTCTTCTATTGACTCTTTTTGCCGTTTAGAGAACTTGAAACTGTGACAATTTAATTTGTCCGGGACCCCTACTTTGTTCCCCCGATGAACTACTTCTCTTCATATTATAAATCGTAGTTTACTAATTAATCAAGTTCTATGAACTTTCAGGAAAGTGATGATCATGTGTATAAAGACTGTATGATCTTCAAGTAGCACGTGCGTTACTGAGATTTGAATTAATTTAGATGTAAATATAAAGTTCAAGATTAGTATTTAATACAATGCAAATGAACGCTGGACTAATATGCAATCATTATAAATTAAGTAATTGTCGGAATTGACCAGATATACTTCCGGGGAAAATTAGCGGGGTGGATATAAACTAAAACACAACCAAATGAGGGAGTTCAGTCTGGATTTGGACAAAATAACCCCAAAAAAATTATTTTGTAAGAAAGTATTTGTAAGCACTTGCTTACACTGCTTTAATGCAGCTACGCCACTGCAATAAGAAAAACATGAAACTTGTATAAATACACACAATCATATAAATCTGAAAACAAATCAAATACATTTGTACTTTAAATGTTAAATTTCAATTTATATACTGGCATACAAATCATGATTCTCATTCAACCAATCAATTTTCATTCACCATTATATTATATCATACTATCCTGGGTACTCCGGTTACCTCTACCTGTCTACCATTATAAACATAACCTTATAATTAACTCTAACCCACATTATCTCAACCATACTGATACTGATATAAATCACAAAACTTGCATACAAAAAAAAAACACATACAAATTCTAACATTTGGTCAGCAAAAAAATGTAAGATATAAAAAACAATAAAGTTAAATGAACAATGAAAGGTTTCCTTAAACTATAAAGTTTTTTTTCTCCATCAAGCATCTGGAAAGTTCCCCTCATTGGTGGATTGGTTCTGAAAAAAATAATATGATATTAATATTTTCAGCTAAATCGAACAACTTTAGGGGTGAAAGTATTTTTAGTAACTATTTTGATCATGATCAGAAGCTTGATATTATTATATTTAGGAGATCATAACTGTATTGTATTTTAAGCTTTGTGGATGTAAATCGTCGGTTTTACAGTCGCAAAATGTGTTTACCTAGCGACGCATAGCGTAGTTAGGTAAACAGATATTTGCGACTGTAAGTGAAGACACATTGTAAAACCTATAATTAATTGATTATAACTCGGAAATATATTGCATGGATATATATTACAGAGCTAAAGAAAGAAATCCAAAAACAGTGACCAAACATATAGTTATGTTAAATTTTATTGATAGGACAAATCTAGAAAAGATACATCTCCATTTATGTAAAAAAAACACCATGGGAACAGAGGAGAATTAGAATAGAAATAGTACAAAAAAAGTGCAGTTCAAACATTTAGATCTATTGCAAGACTACAATATTATAAAAATTAAAACTTAATTTTATAAGAAGCATTACAGTATGTAAAACATTAGACTCGGAAAGGAACTTACACTTAATATGCAACAAACTAAATATCTCTATATTAAAAATTGATTTAAGACAGCACTTATCTTGCAGTTTTTGATATTTGTTGTTGATATAAACATATCATGTAAAATGTTTTTCATGATCTCATTTCATTAACGAGAAATTACGAAAATTACAAAAGCACATATAAGCAATCAGTGGGGAGGAAATTTATATTGATCAATCAGTGGTGTGATCTAATTAAATAGCAATTAAGCTGCATAATCACCCATGCCCAGTACTTCTCTACTGACCAATATTACAAAAAAAATGTATCTTCATTTATTATACTTTTATTATTTCTACACTTAATATAGAAAACTTTAAAAAGAAAAGAAGAAATGAACCAAAAAAATAAGTCCATGTTACAAAGCTCTGACAAAGGATCATATTTAATATAATTATTTACTCTTGGGAATGTTAGGCATTTTTTCTGCAGTTTTTTTTACATAACTATATTCCTTATTAATTGATTTCTCAAAATTTCATTACAGGTACTGTAGTTAATTTGTTTTTGAGGTGGGATCACTATCAGATACATTTTTTGTAGGTTGACCTTTTTAAAATTTGTTTATTTTGATTTTATAGTCAACTGTAACTCATGATATCTAACATACATGTAAATCTCTTCTTAAGAAATGTTCTGTATTTGAAGTAGATTGTGTACATGTAATTAAATGTAACAAGTACATCTAAAGAACCCTTTGTTTCTGTAATAGCCACACACTGTAAATATGGGAGGAGCTCTATTGGTATAAGTGTATGCATGTACAAATAATGTATCATTAACTTACTTTCATTAGTTTTATATATATCAATATGTCCTTTGTGCATGAAATCTAATTTCTGGTTCATCATGGTAGCTTTCGTGATCCGATAGAGTTTAATCCCTATAAAATTGCCTCAGGACTAGATTATTTGATAGTAAAATATAATGTTGATGTCTGGCTAGAAGAACATGAAATTGATTACCTCTGATTACATGATGGTGAAATTTGCTGTTGTCTAGCTATAGCTACGGTATGTGTTGATCGGTCTGACATTACAGGACATGAAGCAGGTGACATCTGTGGTTTCCAATATTACATGGGAGCAGGAATTATTTCGACTGGTTTGCTATGTTGAAAAGTCACATGGTCATGATCAGTTACATTTGTACATGTACATGTATGTGCCTATAACAGCTTATAACCTCAAATCCAATTGTACTTGTTTACCACTTTAACAAAAATGAACCAGCTCTGAAATTATAAAGAAGAAATTTAAGTTATTTTATTCAGTCTCATTTATATATATCATCATACTGTCTTAACAATAAAAGAAAAAAAAAGAGGCTACTGCCCCCTGCCTCCTAATACAAATGTAGTATAGCCAGAAATGAGGTGCCATTTGATAATTTGCATATCTAAGATGGGGACATCATAAGGAAGTCTGCAATTTTCATATGATCTACATTAAAGATATAATTTCTAATTGCATGCATGTTATTTTCTGAACTTGAAAATGATACATTTGGCTTAAAATAAAAATTTAAGTTAAATCAAGCTGAATTAATAAAATAAATGAAATACAAATTAAATGTTCGAGGTTCCTGGACAAAATGAAAATCGGATGCCTCTAACCTTCATCTGATCTTAAGAGTCTATGTAAAAATGTCTGTAATACATGGAATTGAGGCAGACTTGGGGTCAATTACTTCCAAATGTAATCGATTACATTACAATTACTTTGCAATTTTCATGATTACATTACAATACGATTACATCAATTTTCAAATGTAATCGATTAAATTACAATCACTATGTAAATGTAATTGATTACATTACTGATTACATTTAATGTCATGACAACCAATATATTAGTGTTTTATGTTATTTTGTCTCGTGTGCATCTGTCTTCTTTTTTTTAATGTATTTCTTAATCAGAACTATGAATTACAATTCAGTTGTAATGTGATCATTACATGCAATAACAAACAGTACATTGTAAATTAATAACAGCAATTCTCATTTTCCTATTTTTCGTAAAATATGTCTTCTCTTATTACTATATATGACCAATATTGATTCCATCTTATACTATTAGTAAATATTATAACATACGGTACATTTGCACATTTTAATAATATATATCAAATAATTTCAAACATCCTGTGAAAGTCTATTGGGGATAATAAACTAGCAGTTAATTACCTGATAAAATTTGTAATTAAGGTATTATTTATGACACCAAATTATGTAACAATCACCATTACTAAATTTCACACCATTTGAATGTTTGTCCTTGATATATAATTCAGAAGATAATAAAACAAAAATCATTCTGATTCTAAAAACTTGCTTAAAAATGTACATAATTTCTCAGTCTAGTAAATATGAAAACTAAATCCTTAATTTATGTAAATAGGTTTAATAAAATATCCATTACAAGTTGCATAGTAACCCACAAGTAATGAACAAATTATCATATAATCCAATATTAAAAGGAAAATCAGCACCAAAATAAAATGCAGAAATATCACATATATTATCACATATATCTGAATATCAGATACAAGCCCCATTAGAATATTCTTTAAAAAAAAGTCCAAAATTTTACAAATATTACAACTTGTTATTTATCAGTTAATTTGTAATATACATGTATGTATGAACATCATAAATAAATGTTTCTGAAAATTATAATTTACATTTTTATATAATATCTTTATTGAAATCTCTTTTTAAAAACTAAGAAATATGAAAACTAAATCCTTAATTTATATAACTTGTAATGGATATTTTATTAAACCTATTTACATAAATTAAGGATTTAGTTTTCATATTTAGACTGAGAAATTATGTACATTTTTAAACTAAGAAATCTTCATGAGATACCTGTTTTGGTTTATATAAAACATGTCTTTGTCTTATGCGAATCATGAGGACATGGTGATAGTCTTTCATAGAAGCAATTTCATATATGAAATCTTGAAAGTTGAGTCAGATAATTTAAATTTTCAGAGCTTGTTGTGTTTTACACAAGCCGACAAACTGTTTTCACTGAATTTTTGAAACCCTAAAGAAATTGAAATTGAGATATTATTTGCTTGGATATCAAGTTTTAATCAAGTCATAATTTATACTTAATATTTTTTGTAGCTGTGATAGTTTTGATTGCAATTAAGCATATAATAATATCTACATTATTTGTTTAATAAATTTCATGAAGAAAATTCATTTACATAAATCATACATTAAATATCTAAAGACATATATGTTTCAGTTAAGACAAAATAAGTCAAAATGATGAAAAGTAATCTAAATGTAATCAGAAAGTAACCATGATTACAGGGTCAAAATGAATGTAGTCCGAGATTCCTCTGTCGTTTAACGGCTTTTATGGAGTTGCTGTAGCCGTTGAACGTCAGAGGGCAATATATACGGATTACAGCGGATTTGCCTCTCCAGCTCTGGGTCGGCACATTTCCACGTTTCGTGGCTATCGGATTTTATTTTCTATCATAAACCCTTATATAAATCGCTTCACCAATCATTTTTCTATTCATTCATAACCATCTTACCCTCAGAAAGTCGTGTTACACTCCATTACAGCACGATTTTGCCTTAGATCCTATTGCTGTTAAAATCATTACCAATCAATATAATCAACTGTATTAAATTTTATGTTAATTGTTCTGCCTTAACAGGCGTGTATGATTGGCAATACAAATATTTGTTTGTTTGTTTATATGCAAATCATCTCCCATGATACATTGCGTAATCGTGGTTTTCTCGTAGTCGCGTGACAAATGTTTGAAAAATGGAAGACAAATGGCGGAATCATAGGATCTAAGGCAAAATCGTGCTGTAATGGAGTGTAGCACCACTTTCTGAGGGTAAGATGGTTATGAATGAATAGAAAAATGATTGGTGAAGCGATTTATATAAGGGTTTCTGATAGAAAATACAATCTGATAGCCACGAAACGTGGAAATGTGCTGACCCAGAGTTGGAGAAGCAAATCCGCTGTTTTCAGTATGTATTGCCCTCTGACGTTCAACGGCTACAGTAGTCCGAGATTCCTCTGTCTTTAACGGCTTTTATGGAGTTGCTGTAGCCGTTGAACGTCAGAGGGCAATACATACGGAAAACAGCGGATTTGCTTCTCCAACTCTGGGTCAGCACATTTCCACGTTTCGTGGATATCGGATTTTATTTTCTATCAGAAACCCTTATATAAATCGCTTCACCAATCATTTTTCTATTCATTCATAACCATCTTACTCTCAGAAAGTGGGGCTACACTCCATTACAGCACGATTTTGCCTTAGATCCTATGATTCCGCCATTTGTCTTCCATTTTTCAAACATTTGTCACGCGACTACGAGAAAACCACGGTTACCACAATGTATCATGGGAGATGATTTGCATATAAACAAACAAACAAATATTTGTATTGCCAATCATACACGCCTGTTAAGGCAGAACAATTAACATAAAATTTAATACAGTTGATTATATTGATTGGTAATGAATTTAACAGCAATAGGATATAAGGCAAAATCGTGCTGTAATGGAGTGTAACACGACTTTTTGAGGGTAAGATGGTTATGAATGAATAGAAAAATGATTGGTGAAGCGATTTATATAAGGGTTTATGATAGAAAATAAAATCCGATAGCCACGAAACGTGGAAATGTGCCGACCCAGAGCTGGAGAAGCAAATCCGCTGTAATCCGTATATATTGCCCTCTGACGTTCAACGGCTACAGCAACTCCATAAAAGCCGTTAAACGACAGAGGAATCTCGGACTACGGCTACAGCAACTCCATAAAAGCCGTTAAACGACAGAGGAATCTCGGACTAAATGAATGTAATCAATTACATTACGATTACATGTAATCTAAAAAATGTCCGATTACAGATTACATTCGATTACATGAAAAATATAATCGATTACAACCGATTACGATTACAAATTACGATTACCCCATGTCTGCAATGAGGCTCGACACAAAATTTAACAATGATTGAAATTCTGAATGACATTTGGCGTCAACACAGTATTTTCTTAAATCAATTTGGATTGCTCATTCATAGATGTAATTCTATTGACTAACCTTATATTTCTAGCTTCTAAACTCGAGGTTGTTGTATGTTCGGGACATCAAAGAAATTGTAAAAATTGTCACAAAACATCAAAATGATTTGAATTTTGGTAGCAAATTCAAACTCCGGAAATAGCAATAACTTTCTATTATCGAATCGTTGACGGACACACTGAATTTCCGCATTGTAGGAAAAGTACTTCTAATTTTTGGATATGGTAATTTTATTGCAAGTAATTAAATCTTGGAGATACAGACAATGGACAAAAGTATGCACACGCTTCCAATTTACCTTATATATTTCATATAAAACTACAGTTTTTCAAAATATTATCTTGAAATCAATTCACGTCCGATTTTAATCATTATTTCATCAAGCAAAGCAGAAAGATATGTAGTTTATAGTAGTAATTTTGAAATAACTTTTTGAAGCATGTTTTTCAAATCGCCATGATTTAAACACAAACGTAAATAATTTTTCTACAAAGGTACTATCTATTAAAGCATTGTATTTCGAAAGAAATTAATTCAGTTGTGTGTTTAGCTTGTATATTCTAAAAATGTTTATCATAGAAAATTATTTTGAAATTATACAGTAAAACTACATACAATTCTGTTTTTATTGATATAAAAATTATCGAAATCGGGTGTGAATTGACTTCAGGATAAGCTTCTGAAAAATTGTAGTTTCATATGAAATATATAGGGAAAATTGGAAGCATGTGAATACTTTTGTCCATTGTCTGTACATTTGTATATATTGCCTTATACATCACGTTCTACTAAGTTCAGTGGAAAGAAGAACGATTAACGATCAAGAGGCCACCTTTGTCTTTGTCTTTGCCACCGATTCGATCCTCGTACATGGCGTTTTTATTATGTTTTTTTTTTATTGCTATTGATATACAACTATAGCCAGTTGTATCATCTTAACGCAAATTTTGAATGTAGCTAAATAACAACACAACTTAGTCACATTTTTACTGATGAACCTGGAAATGCAAAAAGTCCCTATCAACCATGCATTTTTGGAATCAGGAGATCAACTACTATCAAATTCAAAGTCATATCTAGGGAATACCTTCTAATTTGAACAATTCATCTTTTAATTAAGATCCTTTCCCTTTTCCAGTGAAATACCTTAATGATTTATCTTTATATTAAAATACGGTTGTATGACAACGACTTGCATATAAAATATATCCTGAAATACGTTACCAGGACGTAAAAATTACGTTTGAGCTTTTACGTTAACATCAAGACCATATCCGTACGTAACAAAAACGTTCAAACTACAGTGTCACAATGACTTGCATATAACGTATTCTGAATACGTTACCAGGACGTAATAATTACGTTTGAGTTTTTACGTTAGCATCAAAACCATATCCGTACGTAACAAAAACGTTGGAAAGTACGTTGTCACAACGACTTGCATATCACGTATCTAAAATACGTTGTGGCAACGTATTTTTCACGTAAGAAAGGGACCTGACCAAACAGCAACCAAACTGCAACGTTGTGAATACGTAGTGTGCTAGCTGGGATATCGGTTTTACCTTTTTCTATGTATTTTTGTGTTGAAGATATCTGTTTTACCTCGTTCTATGATTTTGTGTGTTGAGGATATCGGTTTTACCTCCTTCTATGTATTTGTGTGTTGAGGATATCGTTTTACCTCTTTCTATGTATTTGTGTGTTGAGGATATCGGTTTTACTTCCTTCTATGTATTTGTGTGTTGAGGATATCTGTGTTACCTCTTTCTTAGTATTTATGTTTTGAGGATATCAGTTTTACCTTTTTCTATGTATTTGTGTGTTGAGGATATCGGTTTTACCTCTTTCTATGTATTTGTGTTTTGAGGATATCAGTTTTACCTTTTTCTATGTATTTGTGTGTTGAGGATATCGGTTTTACCTCTTTCTATGATTTTGTGTGTTGAGGATATCGGTTTTACCTCTTTATATGTATTTGTGTTTTGAGGATATCGGTTTTACCTCTTTCAATGTATTTGTGTGTTGAGGATATCGTTTTTACTTCCTTCTATGTATTTGTGTGTTGAGGATATCTGTGTTACCTCTTTTATGTATTTGTGTTTTGAGGATATCAGTTTTACCTCTTTCTATGTATTTGTGTGTTGAGGATATCGGTTTTATATCTTTCTGTGTTTTAGGGTGTTGAGGATATCGGTTTTACCTCTTTCTATGTATTTGTGTGTTGAGGATATCGGTTTTACTTCTTTCTATGTATTTGTGTGTTGAAGATATCGTCTTTACCTCTTTCTATGTATTTGTGTGTTGAGGATATCGGTTTTACCGCTTTCTAAGTATTTGTGTATTGAGGATATCGGTTTTACCTCTTTCTATGTATTAGTGTGTTGAGGATATCGGTGTTTCCTCTTTCTATGTATTTGTGTGTTGAGCATATCGGTGTTTCCTCTTTCTATGTATTTGTGTGTTGAGGATATCGGTTTTACCTCTTTCTATGTATTAGTGTGTTGAGGATATCGGTGTTTCCTCTTTCTATGTATTTGTGTGTTGAGCATATCGGTGTTTCCTCTTTCTATGTATTTGTGTGTTGAGGATATCGGTGTTTCCTCTTTCTATGTATTTGTGTGTTGAGGAAGTCGGTTTTACCTCTTTCTATGTATTAGTGTGTTGAGGATATCGGTGTTTCCTCTTTCTATGTATTTGTGTGTTGAGGAAGTCGGTTTTACCTCTTTCTATGTATTTGTGTGTTGAGGATATCGGTTTTACCTCTTTCTATGATTTTTTCTATTTTACGCTGTAACTGTGGCCACAGTGTGATATCTGTTTGTTTTTCATATTATTATTGGTAGTTATTATGCAGCAGTTCTCAGTGTACATTGCAGTTATACCTATATAACTGGTGGACTTTACATGACCTTCGTAAGACCTTAATTACCTGTGGTCATATACGATACCTTATCACTAAATATATATTTGTTTTCGTTATTGACGAAACAAGTTTTAAATTATACGGATCTTTGACAGAGTTATGCAACGATACTCTTTGTTATCAAGAAACAGGAAACTCTCATGCAAAAGATTGCATAGAAAGATCTTGTGATCAATGCGGAGTGCATTTGATAAAATTTAGCCAATATGAATTGAGTACATGTAATGAATGGAATGGAAAAAAAATTGAATACATTGATATCAAAACTAAACATGGAACAAAGAAAAAGCTTATGCTAGTTGATAAAACAACAAAAGCATTTGATATGATCAAGTATTTTATAAAAATTGTACAGTCTTTCGTAGGTCATAACCTTAGATCCAAGTGGCAAACTGACCAGCTCAAGTACCTCATTGAAAACCTCCCAACGAATGAATGTTTCGTAGTTCATGATTTTCCTCAGAATTGCAGATGCATCGATAGAGTAGAGATCCAATCAAATTATGTCCAACGAACAGAGGTATCAATTCACGTGTCCCTTATTTACAGACATGCAATATTAGAGGTAGATGGTGTGTCGAGTACACATAATAAACATAATATGCGAACATTTTTACATTATATCACCGGACGAAAAACACGACCAGTAGTTTGTACATTATGTTCAGAAGTCAATATCAGAATACTTGAACTCGATGCACTATTATGTCCCTGTCATGCACGAATTCTGCGACGGTTGCCAGTGCCAATGTAAAAGCCGGAATTGCTTCGGAAATTTTGTTGAATCCGTAGAGGAATTTGGATATTAAAAAAAAAATCAGAAACTTCTTTGAAAGTTGTCATGGGAAAGGCCCACAGGATGCAGCTGGGGGATTATTGAAAAATCAAGGAGACATGGTGGTTATTCGAGGCAAGGTTGAAATTAGGTCTGCTCGAGAACTTTTTGAATTCGCTGAAAACAACATAAAGACAAGCCGATCACATGCCTGTAAAAGGAGACTTTTTAAATATGTTGAGGAAATACCTCTGGCAAATAAGAGGAACATTAAACCAATCAAAGGAATCAGAGCGGTTCATCGCGTAGAGACCATAGATTCTCAAAAACTCCTTTTAAGAAATTGATCTTGTTACTGTGACAATTGTTTGGAATGTGAGGAATGTATGAATATTGCGCAGGTCGGAAGTTGTACTGCTATCGAGTTGGTGGGTGATAGTACAAACTCAAGCAATGCAAATACATTTCTCGAGCCCGAGCCAAATAAATCTATCGCTGATTTAATTACGGAAAGGACAATATTTGCAGTTTTATGCGACAATGACGGACATAACTTCTATCTATTAAAGACAACATCAGGAAGCATTATTTTGCAGTAAAATGAATCTGGCAGGGGTTCATCAGTAATAAGGGGGGGGGTGTATTTTGCAAAGAAGAATTTCGAAGTACTGAAATACAAACTTTTGAAACGGACGCTAGCGATTGTGCCAACGGCGTCTGTTTTGTATATATGCTAAGATTATGTTGAAAAAACAAACTTACATGACCGCATCATTTCACTCAGAGGGGATGTTTGGGTATAAAAAACCTATTTTTTAATACAAACTCATTTGTACAGAGGAAAAAATAAATGAGAAAATTGTTGGGGAAAAAACCTTTCCGTTCTACAACATACACGCCTTTTAGTCTTGCAACCAGCTACTGAAAAGTCGCTTATTTCTCGAGTTTAATGTGCTGAAATAAGACACAGCTGCAATATCTCTTAAATTTTAGATAAATATGTCTTCTTTCCATTTCAAGTTGTCGTCAATGATTTTTGCGGTAAGTTTGCGCAATATCGGTCTGTTAACTGAGCCACCCCCAAAACACGTATTTCACTAGTCAATTTGAAAATGAAATCGTTGCATCATTGTATCACATATAAATAAAATAAAGATTTTATTTGCATGAGAAAACATGTAAAATGAATATGAATGTATTGGTTTTGCAAAAACGCATGTCATTATCGAATGTTAAACTTCCAAACATTGATCAAATTGACTGTCAGTTTATAGGCGTTTTTCTCTTAACGGACGAAAAAAAATATACCCGATACATTGATTTGCATTCAAAATGCAAGAATATTGTGTTGACGAATTCCCTGCCAAATCTTAAGGTAAAACATCAAGTAGCTTTGCTTAAAATCAACAAAGAAAAATAATTTTTTACCATTTTGTTATTACGGAAAAATAGTCTTCCGTCAATCGAATCTATAAGTTATTAAATTAGTTCAATAACTAGGACAATTTGTTCACTTATGAACTTGCTTTATCGTTGAAATTAGACACACAATTGTAGTTTCACTGTTGTATTTCAATTGTTTTGAATGTATTTTACATTAAGACAATTTGCTTTTCTTAGTTTTTTTTGTAAATATGCGTTTATTTTAGAGTTTGTGTATTTGCGTTTTAAATACACAAATCAAACACTTGGGAATCGAATTTATTCCGGTTGCCTTTGTTTCATTAATCAAATTGTGTTAGTGCGTAAATAAGTTGTAAATAGTATTTTGACAAGATATAAATGATGAATTTTTTCTCTTGTTTTGGGATGTTGATTTCTATTGTTTGACATTTTGTTCAATCAGATGTAAATAGTCGTATAGGTCTTTGTTGTTCTGTTTTTTATCAACCCATTGTTTTGAAAATGGCTAGTTTTGGCAGCCATTTAAAGCTTGAGCCGTCGAGTCCTTAACGACGAAGACCAGCAATTTATGTGGAACAAATGTATTGTTTGCCAGCGTCCGAGCCTTGAAAACCTGATTTGCATGAGGAGTATATGTAAGAACAGCTTCATTGAAGCTATGAATGTACGGCGAGACAATATATTTGAAAGAATAACTGGAGAATTATCGTCCGTCGATGGCTTACTGTCCCCAAATGTAAAAGTGTTTTACCACCGATCATGCTACACAACATATACTAGCAAACACAACTGTAGACCATTCACACAGCTTGAAGAGAATGAAGATACTGGATCAATTCCCGATTCAGCTGTCATTCAGACCTGATCGGTGGTTCAACCCGGTTCCATTGATAGCAATTTATGCTTCATATGCAAGAAAAAAAGTTTCAAACGAGACTTTAAACTACACAAGATTGAATCGTCAGAGCGCCTAGATAGCTTAATGAGTCGTGCAAAAGAGCACAATGATTTGATGATGCTCAAGACACTCAATAAACCCGATTTTCTGGCGAGTGCTGTTTATCATTCGAGGTGCATTAGAAGATTTTTATTGCATTCGACGCCACTTAAAGTTGAATTCAAAGTAACTGAGCAGTCAGCTCATGAGGTTGCCTTTGACTGCCTTATTTCTAGAATCAGTGATGACCTTTTTGTACACAAGAAAGCTTTTCTTATGTCTCATAGTCTTGAAATATACAAGTCACTTTTACCAAAAGATGTTTCTGAAAACTACCAGTCGACTAGGCTCCAATGTAAGCTTGCCAGTTACTACGGCAGCTCAATAACTATTCAGCCTCAGAGAGGTCAAGTATTGTATTTAGTTCTATTCTCACTATATGCTGATGCAATCGCTGCTGCTGCAATGTTAAAATCTATTTTGAAGGTAACGGAGTTTGAACAAGGCATGTCTGCAGTCTGTAGTGAAGTGTCAGAAGAGCAGATTCTCCACTCTGCTTCAAGCATTATAAGACGCGACATAGAAAGTCTTTGATATTGAGCATGAATTTTATCCATGTTTCTCTAGGAACATCTTTGGAGAAAATGCCATCTACTCTTACAAAATTTCTTGCATGGTTGATTGATGATAAGTCCTTTGAGAAAGCTAATGAACCGCATGTTATGTCTAAGGAGAAACTTCGAAAGGTACTAAGTTTAGTAGAATCAATTGTGTCTGTAGCCAGATGCACTTTTACACCATTTCACCTAGGTCTTGCTATTGAGCTATATCATGAATATGGATCGAGAACATTAATTAAAACCCTTTTTTCTCATGGGTTTTGTGCTTCATATACCGAAGTTAAGCGCTATCTTACAAGCATAGCTGTGCATGAAGTGGAGAATGGGGCTTTTGCACCTGATGGTATCATCTCAGTGCAAGAAGGCGGGGTCTTGATACAAGAAGGTGCCGATAATATCGATCTTAACACCGAAACTATCGATGGCAAAGACACATTCCATTCTATGGCACACGCTGTCTTTCAGACTTGTCGATGGCATGATGATTCCTGTTTGAGGCAATTAAAAGTAAGAAGAGGCCAAGAAAGAACTTTTCAGCTCACCGAAAGTGTATCAACTATCATGTCTTGTCCAGATTTGTTCAGCAATCACAAGGAGGCTGATACCCGTATGCTATTACACGCCATTCATGCTGATGCTCGCTTTAGCGACATGAATGTAAAAGGTCGTATAATTATCAAGCCTCCAGATACAGATGTTCTCCTTCTTTGCATACATTTCTTTCCTACAATGAGGAACACAAAAGAACTCTGGTTCAAAACTGGGACAGTTACAAGAACAAAGGATGGTCGTCGCTATCTTCCAGTCCACGATATTTGCCATATCCATGGTCCTCTTGTATGCAAGTTATTGCCTGCAGTGCATGCTTTAACAGGTTGCGACACAACATCCTCATTTTTTAGAATAGGAAAGAAAACCGTGCTAAAAACACTACAGGACAACATTGACGAATTCGCTGACATGAACAAGCTTTGTCTACTTGACAGTGAAACTTCCATAGACGTTTCTAGAAACTTTGTGGCAAGATTATACGATCAGAAGGGAAAGATGAAATCTGCTCATGACAATTTAAATAGGTTGAGGGTCAAGATTGCAAAGCAGAAGGATGTAAGCTTGGCAAAGTTACCACCATGTGAAGCTTCATTCGTTCAAGATGTTCTCAGAGCTTCCCTTCAGACTTACATCTGGATGAAGTCAGACACAGTGCAACTACCTGAAAAACCCGCCTTAGACGTTGGTTGGGAAGATCAAAACGGATTGTCACCCGTTTACTTTGTTGGTCAGACTTCTTCAGATTTTCTGAAAGATTTGCTGTGTACATGTAAAGGCAAATCTTCGTGTTCTCAGGGTTGTGTTTGTGCTGAATAAAATCTGACCTGCACTGAGCTGTGTCAATGTCAAGGGACTGATGCATGTTGCAACCCGTTGACTCAAACTGCAGATGAAGATAGTGATGATGAAATGAACATATAATTATTGCATCTAACTGTCGCTTTATGGGAGTAATCTGTGTACTAATAAGCCCGTGATTTTGAAAAGTCATCAAATATCTTGTGATACAGTCTGTGATAACACAGTACTTAAAAAACTCTAATACTTCAATGATTTCTCTTAACGTACATCTGAAATCATTTCATTCTTAATTCATCTTAAATAATATTTTACTGATCTTAGAAGGCCACAAAATTCAAACGTACTAGCTTTCAATCATGTGGTCGCCATGGAGGGTGTTAGTGTTTGTTGTTTGGTGTAACATGTGTAAGTGTTTATGAGACCTAAGCTTCGCCTCCGATGACTTAATAAGCTTAATTTATGTAGAAACCAATTCTATATAATATTTTGAGGTTTCTTATCTCAATTGATAACTCAAAAACCTTAAGCAGTCACCGATCGTAATTAGACGCACAACCACTAAATTGCCATGATTTTGGGTCTACTATGGACTCTCTTAATTTTTTTGTTAAAAGTGAAATCTGTTTTTTTTTATGTTAAAAAATTAATTTAGGGCATGTTTTTTAAGAAACCGTCAAGATATCATGCATTTTGCAAATATGTCAAGTTCAAGGTCGAGTTAACTTCTTGTCAGTTGAGATTTACGAAAAATATCAAAGTTCAAGATTAAGGCTAATTTTCAGAGGCTCTTTTGATTTTTTTCCATCAAAACTTACAAAATATGGCAATGGTAACTATATTATGTTAAACAGAATGAACATTTTCAACGTTACATAATTTTTAGGACATACAGAATTATTTTATTAATCTTCTCCAACATTTGAACGAAACTGTAGCCTGACCTTTGACCTCAAATATTTGATACACGCAGCCGTTTTTCACTTTGACGACAAGTGTATTCTTATGCCATTTGTCTTTCTCTTTCCAACGATATACAACTTAGCCGTGTCTTTTTTCAGCACATTATATCCATCAAATTATGTATCTGGTTGCAAGACTATTTTGGTTTATGGTGGTTTATGGCGTTTAACCTCACTGTCAACAACATTTCAATTATATCGTGGCGGTCAGTTTTATTGGTGGATGAAACCACCGACCTGTCGCAAGGCACTGATAAACTATATCACATAATGTTGTATCGAGTACACCTCGCCATGAACGAGGTTCGAACTCACAACTTTAGTGGTGATAGGCACCACACGTTTTGGAAAAAAAACGTATTCAGCGATGTATAATTTAATTACATAAAATAACGACCATGACATTTATGGAATTTGTAATTTTTGCTTTTTTGGCTGTTCAGTTGGATTATTGCAATATTCAAATAAGGCTTGCGCAGTACACGATTCGAAATTATTGAAATCGTGTTGGACACCAGTATTCTATACAAATATATGCTTTTAGTGAGGGTTATTTGCAAAAAATACCGGGTGAGAGGAGAGGCAATTTTTTCCTGTCGTCGAAACCTAGGCAAATACCACGCTATACGGAATTCCCAAGGACAAATACACCTTCGATGGGAAAAATGCGAAAACAACTAAGGATTGGCGAAAAATACCCCTTTTATCAACCAATCAGAAGACAGCATTCTTATATAAGGTGGAATTAGTAAATTAATTACACCTTATATAAGAATCCTGGATTTTGAATGATTAATAGCCGGTGTATTTTTCGAGTATTTTCATATTTAGGATTAATTTCGTTCTTTTTTACCGCTGCTGGGGTATATGCATGAGGATTTAACTTTTTTACCCTCGCGTTCATCAAGCCGTCAAATTCATTCGGAATTTTTCTTCTTTACCTTTATACGTAAAGTAACGTGATTAATCAAATTTGAAACCCGGAAGTGTTCCGAAGTAAAGGATTTAACCTTTTTTCCCTTTGCTGGGGTATTTGCGAAAACGTATTTCACTTTTTTACCCTCACGTGCCGCAAACTCATTCAGAATACTTTAACCACTGTCTAACAAAACAAATCGAATATTCCTGAAAACGACAAACAAAAGGTATTATTTATTTAGCCAGTGTTCTAAATAATATTCGGTGTAATTAAACAGATATAACATGTTTGGGAGGGGTATTTGCGAAAAATACCAGTCTTGAGACTAAATTTCCCTCGCCATTCCGCTCAGGAAATTTTTCGTCTCTCGACTGGTATTTTTCGCAAATACCCCTCCCAAACATGAGATATCTGTTCAAAATATAAGTAACACGGCTGTTTAGGTACTTTGATTTATTTGTAATATGTTCACTGACATCCATAGCATTTCTCACTAAAATGGCATAAGTGTATAAACGTTGTTGTGTAAATAATAATTATGTTGGGAAGAAGTTTATCTTCGCCACACATCCATATTATTTAAATTGTTTAACAATTATAGTTAATTTTTCAGTATGTCCTTCTGTCAAATGCCTTAATGGAGGAATACTTGATGTGAACACATGTACTTGTGACTGCCCTAGTTCCTTTACTGGATGGACATGTGCAGGTAATATTTCCGCATGTTTTATCGGGCGAATGCCTGATATCCACACATGTACTTGTGACTGTCCTAATTCCTTTACTGGATGGACATGTGCAGGTAATATTTTAGAATGTTTAATCGGGGGAATACCTGGTGTCAACACATTTACTTTAGACTGCCCTGGTTCCTTTACCGGATAGACATGTGCAGGTCATTATGTAACATGTTTTAATGGGGGAATGTATGATGTAAACACATGTACTTGTGACTGCCCTAGTCCATTCACTGGATTGACATGCATAGGTAATTATTTCACATGTTTTAACGGGGAAATGCTTGATGTGAACACATGTACTTATGACTGCCCTAGTCCCTTCACTGGATTGACATGCGCAAGTAATATTTCAGGATGTTTTAAGTGTAGGATTAGTTGATGTGAACACGTGTACTTGTGACTGCTCTAATTCCTTTACTGGTTGGACATATGTAGGCAATATTTCAGCATGTCTTAGCGGGCGAATTACTTGATGTGAACACGTGTACTTGTGACTGTCCTAGTTCCTTTACTGGATAGACATATGCAGGTCATATTTCTGCATGTTTTAACGGAGGAATGCTTTATGTGAACGCATGATTGTATTTGTGACTGCCCTAGTCCCTTCACTGGATTGACATATTTCAGAATGTTTTAACGGTAGGATTAGTTGATGTGAACACGTGTAATTATGAATGCCGTAGTTCCTTATCTGGATGGACATGTGCAGGTAATATTGCAGCATGTTTTAACGGGGGAATGCCTGATGTGAACACATGCACTTGTGACTGTCATAATTCCTTTACTGGGTGGACATGTACAGGTAATATATGAGCATATTTTATCAATGGGAATGTTTGATGTCAACCTCGAAATTGTCAATGATTAGCGGTTAAGAACGAAACGTTACGAGAAAAGAGATGATTTCAATTTTCTGTTTGTAGGAACATTCCAGTAGCGTCTGCATATGAAGTATATCTCTCTCAGTTGATCCAATATTCCAGAGCTTGTGGTTCCTATCAGGATTTCCTTGATAGATGGTTGCTGCTAACACGGAAGCTACTTAACCAAGGGTTCCTATTGTTTAAGTTGAAGTCATCACTTAGAAAATGACTAATCTTCGAGTTTGTAATTAGATTAACACGACAGGTGCCACTAGTGGAGCAAGAAATGTTTACCCTTCCGAAGCACCTGAGTTCATCTTTAGTCTAGTGGGGTTCGTGTTACTCGATCTTTTATTTTATATATGATGTTTTGTAGATGGCTGCTTTTCCTTTAGTCCTTTTTCTTTTGGCCATTGTGTTGTCTGTCCTTTTTCTTTTGGCCATTGTGTTGTCTGTCCTTCTCTTTTGGCCATTGTGTTGTACTTCTCTTTTGGCCATTGTGTTGTCTGTCCTTCACTTTTGGCCATTGTGTTGTCTGTCCTTCTTTTAGCCATTGTGTTGTCTGTCCTTCTCTTTTGGCCATTGTGTTGTCTGTCCTCTTTTGGCCATTGTGTTGTCTGTCCTTCTCTTTTGGCCATTGTGTTGTCTGTCCTTCTCTTTTAGCCATTGTGTTGTCTGTCCTTTCTTTTAGCCATTGTGTTGTCTGTCCTTCTCTTTTGGCCATTGTGTTGTCTGTCCTTCTTTTAGCCATTGTGTTGTCTGTCCTTCTCTTTTGGCCATTGTGTTGTCTGTCCTTCTCTTTTGGCCATTGTGTTGTCTGTCCTTCTCTTTTGGCCATTGCGTTGTCTGTCCTTCTCTTTTAGCCATTGTGTTGTCTGTCCTTTCTTTTGGCCATTGTGTTGTCTGTCCTTCTCTTTTGGCCATTGTGTTGTCTGTCCTTCTTTTAGCCATTGTGTTGTCTGTCCTTCTCTTTTGGCCATTGTGTTGTCTGTCCTTCTCATTTGGCCATTGTGTTGTCTGTCCTTCTCTTTTGGCCATTGTGTTGTCTGTCCTTCTCTTTTAGCCATTGTGTTGTCTGTCCTTTTTTTTGGCCATTGTGTTGTCTGTCCTTTATCTTTTGGCCATTGTGTTGTCTGTCCTTTATCTTTTGGCCATTGTGTTGTCTGTCCTTCGATTTACAGATTATGATTATCCCTTTGGTATCTTCAAACTTTTCTTCAACGTACTTGACACAGATTATGAATATTCAATAAATATGCTTTTTAGATTGACTATTGCGTACTTTAAGTAAGCAGTATTTCAGCTTATTTTTTGGCAAGAACAGGTTTTTTTTAGAAACTGTAAAAATGCGAAGTGGTCAAAATCAAAATCTATAATATTTATAGCGCCTGCATTAACATTATTTTATTTCTAATTGGTAGACAACAATACCATATCTGCCTGGCCATTAGGTAAATACGCCTTACCAACAAGTATCCATGGTTGCCCAGAAGAAGATTGGAAAATATATTACATCAATATCAGTCTTCCTCGGAGTGTAAGCAGATTTACTTGGGAAGTGTCAGAGCCTATCTTGACGTCGACCATTAACATGTCCATCCACCGGTTACACATATTAGGACCATATTCGGATAGGAATCTCCAGCTAAACTTCTGTGTACGTGATGATCCAGTATCAACAATAGGTTCTGACTTGCAGGGAAATTTCTGTATATTTAGTGTAGACAAAGCATGCAGCAAAGGTTTGTACAAATAACAGATAAGTTGAACAGTATCATACATGTGATAACTTCTCAGTCACAAAGACGAGGTAAATTTTGTATAAAGTTCAAGATTCGAGCGTTTTTATTTTTATTACAACTGTGCGTACTGTAAAGACGTAGGATATCGGAATTGTCGGTTGGCCAATACATAATAAAACAAAACATCAGTAAAATTAAATATTTTACTAGAAAAAAAAATATGTGAAAAAAAATGAACATAAAACAATCATAATTCTTGACACCAAAAATAAACAAAAATAAAACAAACAAAAATACAAAACATGCACAAAATGAAATACAATTCACCCAAAAATAATAATAGAAATCAACAATCAATTTCAAATTTGCACACCTTCAGTCCAGTTCACTGTCAAAAAGAAAAATATTCAAATGAAACCAAATTATTTTCAAGTATTAATTTTATTGTTCTTGGTAGCTGATCAGATAATAAAACAAATAACGATATGCTTGCACTGTTATACACTTCAAATTAAGTTCTGATTCAACACAAATAAAAATAAAAATTAAGAATTCTCACTTCCGATACTCAACTGTTGACTTCCGGTATACAACTTCCATAGCATCCGGTTCACAACCACGGACTATAATTCCCGGTTTACGAATTCGGTTTTCAACTTCCGGTTCAAACTATCTGGTTTCCAACTACGGAATAACTTCCGGTTTACAACACCCGGCTCAAAATATCCGGTTTCCAACCACGGACTTACTTCCGGTTAACAACTACGGAATAACTTCCGGTGTACAACCACGGACTAACTTCCGGTTCTCAAAGTACGGACTATAACTTCCGGAACTCAATAACTTCATTAAATATTATACCAGCACGCAACATCTACCATTTATCCAAACATTTCTCGAACCCAAATTCAACATGACAACCAACCCCTGAAAGTATACGAAAATAATCAATATTTTACCTTTTATATCAACAGAACTTCAGTTATTTTATAATCCCGCGGTGTGTTCGACTGGTTAAATACGACTGAACGAAAATAAATAAAATGACTTACCTGAATGGAAATAAAACGTATCCTGTGATAATTCCATGTCCTGTATTTGACAATTTTGAACTTTCACCAACCATTTATTCCGTATAGGAGAATGTCCAAGTAACTCTCCATTCCTTAAAAATAATAGAGCCTAGGCCCCGAAGGGGCTGAGGCCCATTGTTTTTAAGGAATGGAGAGATACGAGGACATTCTCCAACTTAAAATCCACCCATTGCACTTTATTAATTTTATTAATTATTAATCTTGTAACAAAAAAAGTCTGTGTATAGTATATAAAGTACAAAGAGAACAATAACTCCGCCCCTGTCCACATTGTTCGTAACTCTCCATTCCTTAAAAATAATGGAGAGTTTAGACAATAGATTTACATCACAGGTCAGTGGCGGATTTAGAGGGGGCGTGAGGGGCGTGCGCCCCCCCTAAAATTCGCAAAGCATATGTTATACAACGTTAATTAAGCAGTTCAATAAATAACTTTTTCATGAATGGTTAACTCGTGACCTGTAGTAAAATATTCTTACACATTGTAAATACACGTTGGATGTGTTCGCTGATTCATATATGTATTCGCCGTCAGTAGTTCAAAGATTATTCCATTCTGATTGGTTCCGAGGTACCAGACATCAACTATTTTCTCACGCTAATTAAACATTATTTCTGTAGTCAATTTAACAACTACATGTACACGTGCTATTTAGAAATTATGAAATGGACGAAAATTCTAGGCCAAGAAAACAAGCAAGATTGGATACATTTCTGATTCATCGACGAGACGAGAAAAGTCAAAGGTAAACTAAAAAGTAAATTCAATCAATACTTCGAATAATTAATTTGACAATTGATCTAATTTATAAAACATACAACGAAAACCTATATAATAACGAGAGAATCAGATGATGAAACTGAGACAGTGTGGAGAAACTTGAGTGTCCCAAGAAAATGGTCACTTCTCTTTAAATAATGGTTCAAATAGTTCTTGAATTCGAAATTCTGCAATTTCATATGAAAAAAAAATATAAGTTTGATTTGTATACAAATACCCGAAAATGTTGCCTTTTACTTTTCAAGTAAAAATACGCGTTGGTATATTGTACATGTACATTAAAATACAAAAGTAACATATTAATAAAAAAAACAATTAGCGGCAATTTATTTGTAACAATCTCTGCATCTGCCCGAGGTTTCTGCACAAGAAAGTGTGAACAAATCCTTTGTGCGGGTACGTTTATATTATTTATATCTACCAATGGATGTCTACAATTTTTCTGTTCCAAAAATGATTCATTCTTTTTATTTTGGATATTTTTGTTAAATTTGTAACTTCAAGATAAATATTAAAGCTTGTGTTATTTTGACCACAATGAATCCTATTATTACAGTGGCAGCAATCTTATCTGAAACTGTTCAAAAGTCAAATGAATAGTAATGATATTAGGAGTAAATTTGGGATATCATTCTAAAAAAGCTCTACCCATTGATAAATGATCAGTATACTGTCCGTCCGGATGAAGCTTTTCGATTCGCCGTTGGTTCATTCATGGAAAACGTATGATTCGTTCTTGTTTATAGACAAACAAAGACGAATATGTTAACATTAATGCTGCATGAAACGATTCTGATCATCTAATTTAGTTACGTTAGATAATCAGAAATCAACAACAAGTTCATGTATTGACAATTTCCGCTTTTGTTTGTCAATAAACAAGAACGGTCGAATCATATGTTTTCAATGAATGAATCAAACGACGAAAACAAAAGCTCCATTCGGACGGGCAGTATTAACTAGAACCACCCGATAGGACAAGCACCGAAAGTACAGACCAATTAGTGCAATTAGGAATGCGTTAATGATTGATTGATTTTTGGTGTTTTAACGCCACTTTCAGCAGTATTTCAGCTATATAGTGGCGACCAGGTTTAGTGGTGGAGGAAGCTGGAGTACCCGGAGAGAATCACCGACCCTGGGCAAGTAACTGGTAAACTTTATCACTTGTGATTGCGAGTCGAGTGCACCTTTTTTTGTAATTTACAAAGCTGGGCGCGAACCCACGCCGTATTGGTGATAGGCTTGTATGAGCTGTTAGATCCAACGACCTTACTCATTGAGCCATCCGGACCCCAGGAATGCGTTAAAACTAAACCAATAGTTCTTTGAAGGGTTAAAATATCGTGATCGATCAGTCATGAGTTGAACAATTCGCATCACGGTTGTTCAAAAAAAAAGTTTTACTTCAGGTTCTTATAATCTGACAAAAACATACTGTTAACAATTATCCGACAAAATTAAGACTCAAATTAAAGTTTTTTGGTCTGATAAAAATGGTGTGGTTGGTTCAAAATTGTCGTTCAAATAAATGTCTGTAATTCCTCAAACCCCCAGAGCTTAGGGAGGAGGGGTTTCGGCCCCCCCCTGGACCCCCTACTAGGGCTCTGCCCTGGACCCGCTGGAGACCTTAAGCGGTCCCCAGATCCCTCTCCTACTCACGCCCCCCCTAATCCCAAATCCTGGATCCGCCCCTGCAGGTGGATTTTAAATGCAAGACATTTAAAGTCTATCCTTGTCCAGTGTTCAGTGCGGTATATACCTCGCGTGTCCTACCTCAACTGAGCAGTCACGTGATTTTGTTTGTCGGGAACATATTACCTGTAATTAGCTCCCGATAGCTGGATTTAAATACCTACCTGTATTGATTTTTCCAACTTATCGTATGTTATCAGACTGGCTAAAATAAATGTAATTAAATGATAAAAATTGAAAAGACAGTTTGTTACACGTACTCACACAATTATATGTGAAGGTTGACATGTTACTCACATGTTGAAAACATTTGCAGTTTAATGTGTGGCCCATAAAACTAGTTTAATCCTCCACTGTATTGGAAGTGACTGTACAAAGCCAGACCAATGAGCAGTCATGTATATGTGTTAGTGGTATTGATTTTGCCACTTTTCTACGTTTAATCCTCCACTGTATTGGAAGTGACTGTACAAAGCCAGACCAATGAACAGTCATGTATATGTGTTAGTGGTATTGATTTTGCCACTTTTCTACGTTTAATCCTCCACTGTATTGGAAGTGACTGTACAAAGCCAGACCAATGAGCAGTCATGTATATGTGTTAGTGGTATTGCTTTTGCCACTTTTCTACGTTTAATCCTCCACTGTATTGGAAGTGACTGTACAAAGCCAGACCAATGAACAGTCATGTATATGTGTTAGTGGTATTGATTTTCTACGTTTATTCGGTTGGATTTGTTAATCGTTCTGACAGTAAGATATTTTTAATATCTATTATTCAACCATATAGTCAAAATATTACCGGCAACTTAGTGTGAAAACAACTTTTATTTCTGCATAACTTTAATCAATTCCATAAGTTTTAAGTGACTTATATTCGTAGGTAACATCATGATTTCTTATACTTCTTTATCCTACACTTGTTCTATTTGAGTCGTCATTGACTGGATATTTTTGCTTTGTTATGTACTGTCACTGACCGAAATATAGCTTTTCTGATACCCCTCTCACATGTTACTTTTTGAGGTTTGTGAAACTAGTCAAGGATCCAGTTCACATCTATCAAAGGAGGCTATCGAGGGATAATTATATAATTTTATTATTTAATTCAAAATATGAATGTCGATGAATTGATGTAATCTTTCTGCAGGATAAACACAATATTAATGCAGTGTCTTAAAGTATAAAATTCATGTGTATTCGGTGAAAAGCTGGGAAATGGCCCCGAGAACTTGGTCTTTATCCCAATTTTAAACCTCATACACATAAATTTATATTTTAAAACACTGTATTAATATTGTGTAGATGTAAATGTTATCACGAACATCTGTATAGGTCGTGTCTTAATAGAAGTTTATATATTATAATAAGTAAACATTCCTGGACCCAATCAAAGTATGGACACTGACAGACAGTTGTGATATAACCGACACAATAATCAGGAATTATGTGTTACGATTGTTTTATTATCACTGTCGTCAAAGAGCTCCGACTGCAAATGTTTCGTCAGGAATTGACATACAGGTGACGACAAACAATGAGTATTATGATCATATAGCATTATTGTATCTTGAAACCAGAAGATGTCGTTATCAGTCGATGATTTTTCTTTGTGTTTACCTATATGTTGCTGTAGTTATCTTCGTCGATTACTCAGATATGGGTAAAATGATGGACATAAGCACTGACAAATGCTAATAATGAGATTGAAATCATCAAATAAAGCTATAAAAAGTAGTCTATATGTGTAATTAAAGCACACAAACCCTTTGTAATGCTTATATAAATGATAATTTACACTGGCATGCCACCATGAAAGATTTAAACTAACTACGGTTAAAAACACAATGATTATTTAAGTATGTTCGTTCCGGCTTTGTCAACCATACTTTCCGGTTGAGTCACAAACTATTTATTTAGGAGAACCGGTTTGTCACTGGACAAAATTGAAAGAATAATTGGAAAAAGCCCAATATCACATTTATGTTTCCTTTTTGTAATTTATTTGGTTCAAGACGGGAGCGTAACTATAATCCGATAGCCTGTTAGCCCGACAGTCTGATATTCCGACAGCCCACTGGTCTCGCTGTCCGATAGTTCGATAGTCCGACAGAGATATGTTTGCTTTGCACTTTCCTCGCACGTGTAAGAACAGCAACAAAGCAAAAATTCGCAGGAATACATAAGAAACAGATCTAAAGCTTGAACATTAATTTTGTTTGAATTTGTACTTGTATGACGAAATATTCAATCACTTAAATGAATAAATATTAAACTTCTTTAGTTCAACGATAATCTCAAAGCAACGACCATACAAATTTCGGGGGGGGGGGGGATTAAATTTGGATAAAATTAAATCTTTTCGTCCACTTCACCGTTAAATTGTTTTTTTTTCGATAGGGCCGATGTAGTAGGCATTTTTTTCCGAACTGGAAAGACTTGGCTAGAAGAGCCGATCGGAACAATAGGCAAAGACTACGTATTCTGTGTCTAAGCAATATATTCGGGCCTTTTTTCTTTGAATTCTCTAAAATAAATGTCTTGAAAATTATAATTTAACGAAGATAAATTTATAATATGTAATATAAATCACATAAGAATCTTTCAACGCCAGTTTGACGAAGGGTCTTGCTTTCACAGTGCACACAACTTGACTAGGCGAATATTTCTTATAAAGAACAGATATTTTATTTTCATAGAATAGCTATTAAATGTACTTAGTCTGTCGGACTGTCGGACTACTGGACCGTCGGACTATCGGGATGTCGGATTATAGGTCTGACCCAGTCCAAGACATGGCATGCACACACTGTTTAATATTTTGATTGTACATTTAGCTATGCAATTCTAGTTTTGTTTAACTTGCAATGCAGGTAGAGATGAATACTGGAGGCTTTTCGCTATTTTGTTGTTACTACTACCAAAATACATTCTTGAATTTTAAATTTGTACAAATATAATGAGGGCAATCGAAGGTTTAAAAGATACGATGTTTTAATAGGCGGAAGTATTTATGCGCCGGCCCGTTAATGTTATTTTCATACTGCACTTGTTCTATTTGAGCAGTCACATTGCATTGACCGGGTATTTTTTTGTCATATTTGATCACTGACCAAGGAATAGCTTTCTGGTACCTGATTCATGTTGAACGACGATAAGAAACAATAACAGCATGTATGCTTATAAGCTTATAAGCGCAGACTTCACAGAGGACATACTCAAAAACGATCAGAACGACGCTTGTTTCTTCTCTTTTTAGACAATTTGACAATTGTTTTTGGGCTTTTGACATATCACGATAGATACAATATATGTATACTGTCGGAAAATAAATGATTTATTTCCAGTCGCTGTGGAACAGGTCAGATAAACTCGTATAATACTCAAGATTCTTCACGTATCTACCCACAAAAAAAAAGTTAAGCATCCCCTGATATATTAAAACATAATAAGTTACACTAAGTTTAGATTTTAATATTTATATTGATTATAGCAAGAACAATGTTCCATTACAAAGATGTGCTCACACAGGTGACCATTATGTCTAATATCGACTAGTCATGCACGTGAACCATACCTCTCATGCATTACTCAAAATTCAGTATATTCACGCTTCGAATTTGGGTATTTAAGTTCGGTGTTTTAATTTTTTTTATTCATTCTCAGTAAGCATGGTACGAAGGCGAATATCAGAACCACAAATATGGCAAATAATCGGCATGCATACAACAGGGATGTCCTTCAAAGCTATTGGACGGCAGATGGGCTACCACTATACTGCAGTCAGCCGACTGGTGAGAAAACACACACAAACCAACAATGTGAAAGACTTGCCAAGATCCGGCAGACCACAGGTAACATCTGATCGTGACGACAGGGCATTGCAGCGTTTGGTTAGACGGATGCCATTCGCAACCAGTCCCGTACTCAAACAACACTGGCTGCCCAATAGACGTCTGTCAACAAGAACAGTTAGAAACCGTCTGAAATCAGTGAGACCTAAGTCAAGGAGAGTCGTGGTTGGAATTTATGGACATGGCGCAATATCCATTGGTCAGACGAGAGCCGGTTTCTGCTTCATGTAGCTGACGGCCGGATGAGGGTTTGGAGACAAAAACATACAGTCTATACCCCAAGGAACATCCAGCCAACTGTCCCTTACGGTGGAGGGTCAGTAATGATTTGGGGGTGTATCTCTCATGACTGCAAGCTGGATTTAGTCACCATACAAGCAACCTAACTGGTGATCAGTACATCAGAGACGTCTTGCAACCAGTTTTTGTACCCCATTTCGACAATCACCCACTAGCTACAAAGCCTGTGTATATGGATGACAACACCAGGCCTCATCTCTCAAGAGCAGTAGCCGCCTACCTCCAAAGCGAAGCCGTGACTGCTGTTCCTTGGCCAGCCATGAGCCCGGATTTGAATCCCATAGAGCATATTTGGGACATGGTAGGCCGTCGTATTCATGCTCGGGAACCTCCTGTGCAAAACATTCGTCAGTTGGAAGAGCATTGCATCGAGAATGGCAGCAGCTATCACAAAAGGACATCCTACGTCTAACTGGAGGGATGCGACGCAGGGTTGAGGCCGTCATCCAAGAACGTGGGGGTTGCACCCGGTACTGAACTTTGAACAATAGTTGTCATCAAGTGATTCATAGCTGACGTCTTGAAAGTGAAATGACAATCTTATCGTGCTTTTTTATCTGTGAAGGTCAATACTTAAAATGGATATGTTTTATTGCAAAAACTGGCCTTGTGATATTATTATTAAATATTCATTATATTAAAATTGTTCTTGATTGTTTTTGTGGTTTCTTACAGCCAAGGTAATGTCCTAACAGGTCACCATTGCGTACTTGAGATTATCTGGTCAGTAATCTCGTGATGCTTGTCGTATCATTTGTCATTTAAAAAAACAAGGGGGGTGCTTAACTTTTTTCTTTGTGTATATATAAATTTAATATTTTCCGACAATGTGTGAGTATTGTCTACATAGCGTATCCACGGAGTTATTTCCAGAGAGTGACTTACTTTGTTATCAACGAGTATGAAATTCAACTATGGCAGTATACAAAATATCTCCCACTAGTCAATTGATGCCCTTGGACAGCGACCGAAAATGAAAGTAGCGCAATGAACGCAAGACGTGATGTCAGTACAAAGTAGCTGAATTTAGGAGCCATGGCGAATATTCATACTATGGATGGGTATTTATCGCTTTTAAGATATTTCCAAATCATAACTATTGTTAAATAGAAATATAATTATATAATAATGTGGTCTTGTCCAGATAATATGCCAAAATATTATCCAGGTCTGAGAGACATATTACCCGACCGAAGACCGCAGGGGAGGGTAATATGTCTATCAGACCTGGGTAATATATTAGCATATTACCATGACAAGACCACACTAATATCATTATTATACTGTGTCTAATTGTCCAGGTAATATGCCAAAATATTACCCAGGTAATATGCCAAAATATTACCCAGGTAATATGTCAAAATATTACAGTGCCAAATATCACCACAGAAACTTACACGAAGTATAATAATGATGAATTAATACATTTCTCTGACGTAACACTATTGTTCGAACAGTGGATTATTTTTAAGAATCTACAGTTTATTCTTTTGTTCTTGAATATATGAACTTTAACCTTTTATTGTATTAGGTTTAACGTGATATACATATTTTGGAACTTTCGAGTATCGAACCACTGCTGGGCTTTTTAAACTTCCACCTTACCACTCGGCTACGGTGACCACATTACTACATTCTATAATTAGTGTATATAACTCTTGATAGTAAGCTTTGTTAAAAAAAATATCAACAATTTATTTAAAAAAGTAATAGATCAATATATACATGACACGATACAAGTATTTCAGGTCTGGCATAATTTATGTGCAGAACTGACGAGTATTCTCGCAATACAAAAACAACCAACGAATCGACCGTAACTTATCAAATCGGACAGACCACAGGTGAACATTTGGGACATTTGAAAGACCTTGAAATATCTAAATATAAACGATTCTTTTCACTTAAAAGACCTTGAAATATCTAAATATAAACGATTCTTTTCACTTAAGGTAGTAGACCTGGGTTACCCTAAAATTTTTCCCATCATTCAATTTTTTTTAAATTTGCATCATGGAATAGGTATGTCTAAATACATTATCTGCCAAAGTTTCAAAAAATTTCACCGTGCCGTTTTCTCCATAGCACATCCTAAATATAGCAATTTTGGGGGTATTCTTGACGCCAGATGGTAATACTAGTTTCGGAAGATTCTAATAGATATGCACATTTATTTCCGATTGAAAGGGAATATTTTGGCTTTAATACACTTGAGAGTGTTGTTGTTGAATAAATATGAAATATCTAGCATATCTGAATATCCTGTTTGGAGATAATCACGTGCAAAACAGTGGAAACTGCAAAAAAGGGGGGCTGCCCTGAGGACCACTTTGGTATTAAAAATCGGATTAAAAAAATTCCTGACAATTAATTTCTACCCAAAAATGTCACACTGAAGAATAGACATATAGACATCATTGCACCAAATTCTACAAACTTTTACCGTCAGATTTTTAAAATATTTAAATTTATATTTTTCATGGTTGGCACCCAGAAAAAAATGAAATTGTCGAGGAAAGTTATCACACACCCATCCTTTGCTAGTTTCTTTGTTTGTGAGATAAAAAATAACTAGTTACCAATAACAAAAAGCTTTTGAATTCTTATAATTGACAAAGTGGATGTCCAAATTACCAAATGACTGCATTTGTCTTTTTTATTTTCAAGTCGGCTGGGAAGGGGGAGGGGTGGTTTGAGGGTGACTCTACTTGATTAATTCATTACAAAAAAAAACACAAAAAACACAGACAGCCACCCAGCTGTATTGTTAAATTCCTTCAAATTCTGTGCTCCAGTTGTATTCGTTTGATTCTGGTTATTCTTTAGTTGTCTTTAGAAGATGAGGGAGAAGTGAAGGCATGACAGGGAGACATGTTTTCGCAAAAATGTGGGGTTTTTTTTAACTTTTTTTTTGCATTTGAAGTGTGTCTTTGCTAATATCCTGTTTATATCTTTCATATTTAACATTAAATTCATGTTTTGTATTTGTTTTATTATTATTATTGATCTTATATTTATTGATTTTAGATTTATTCATTTTTGCCTTGAAATCTGTCAATGACATCTAAATGTTCGTTTCCTTCCCCTGATTTTCTACGTCCCCATGATCGCCGTGTTTAAAACTTAACATGTTGATTGTTTAGCTTTTAAAAAGCTACAAATAACTCAAGTTTTGTGAAAATAATTAGAATATAACACAATTCAACGGCCAATTTGGTAAAGGAAGCGTCTGTTTGTATATTTTAAGATTTGGGATTTAATATTCACCGGGAATTTCGTCAGTACAAATTTGCAGAAGTTTGCCGTGATACTTTTGTATCGACAAATTAAACCTTCTTTATTGCTTGAATAAACCCTTTTCCTTTTATTCTTATGTATCTTCCCATTGATTACAATTGTTTTGACAATCAGCTTTACCATAAATCGAAGATTATTTGCAAGAAAAGAGTGACTTGCAAAAAGAAACAAGCAGTCAAGGCAACTTTAATTTCGCTTTGTAGTCGAGGGAGAGCGACTTCAGCCGATATAGGGCGAGAACTTCGCCTGGTTCGGTGAGCCCTACAAGGAGTACAGCTATGGAAAGGTAAAAGGAAAAGGAGTCATTTTTTTAACTGGCCATATCCAATGTAAACAATCTTTGTCACCAAGAAGCTTGGAATTGAGGGGGAATTTTCAAACGCACAGATGATCATATATTTGAGAAGACACTGAAAATAGAGTTATCTCCCATACCCCAGGCCTACCACCTTAAAAGACCTTGAAATATCTAAATATAAACGATTCTTTTCACTTAAAAGACCTTGAAATATCTAAATATAAACGAGAATCGAAAGCACGAATGCCGATAACATTTTGTTGTTTAAAATGTGTTACCGGGTAATTGTGGCTTATTTAGCTTTCTGAACATTAAAAAGGTAAACATATAAAATGAAAACACTGTTGCAGATGGAAATGTATTATTTAAGTGAATACACTCCAACTTTTAGATTCTTAAAAATAACTAGTTAATAACTGATTTTTCCTCAATAACATTATATCTCTAAGTAAATTAAATTATTCATCAATATTTTTTTCTTTTTTGGCAACATTTCATTCATTCGTTAATGCAACATATAGCGATATTTCAGTTGATTGTAATAATTTTTTTGCCGGATTCTGTAGAACTTTTAGAAATAATCTAATCTTACACTGCAAAAAGCAATGATATTTGGATAAAAAATGACAATAATACAATACCAATCATAAAGCACCATAATTCAAAACATTATATATACAGTATATTCATCAAAACTTAGAATAATCGTGTGTTTTTTCTTTGCTTGTCTTCGGTCTGGGTATTTTTTGCACATTGTTGTCAGTGTCTCTGGATTGTCCAGTTTTGATTGTCCCTTCTGTTTTTTCAAATGTTTAATTGTTTTATATTTAATAGGTTTTAGCATGGGTACATTGTCTATTGAGGGATACAATACAGAATACAGAGGATTTCTACCAACTAATGACACCAGCAAATTGGAATTAATATTTTGTTGTCGTGAAGATCCAAATAGTACCTTATCACAAACCCTGCCATTGACATACCCATTTATTTTATTGAAGGTACCAGTAATTCAAAAAAAGTCAACAAAAAAAAAAAAAAAAAAAAACAAAGCAAAAAAAAAAAAAACCAAAACAAAACAAAATCACATAAATGGATGAAATTCAAAGCAAAAGAAACCGCCGAAAAAATACAATCACGAGCATAAAAAAGGGAATTTAAAATGTTATCATGGATACAAAGTTTAATCAGTGATGGTTCATAAATCCACCAATATCAACATAACACACAGTCAACTCTTATCTCAAAATATTGAACATAAATTGATACCACGACATATGTCCTTGGTAATCCACACCCTGGCTTAGAACAGGCACACACATGTAGCGGGTTAAACTGGTCAATGGGATCCCAACCCTATAGCTATATAGTTCAGAGATGAAAGTTTTCCTCTGATCAGCTGATTTCCTCTTTTTTTATTTTTTTAAATATTTTTTTGGGAAATAAAAAACTTCAAAGTTGGTCCAAACAACTAGAAAATGATGGTATTTGGGCACTTTTATAGGGGATTTCCTCTTTCTTCACCAGAGAACACTTTCTTCTCTGATTGTAAGGTTGATTGCACGAATTTGTGTCTGTACTCTGAAAGTGGTTAGCGATATACTGGTATGTGGTAAGCTCGACGTTAAAATAGTTGAAGTGACATCTTTTGTAAAATATTAAAATAAGATCCGTTCATTTATCTCTGTCGGTCGGTTCTCTTTAGAAAACAAGGAAAAACTCAACTTGTACACCCGTTTTTGTCAAATTTACTTGTTGTTGTTAATATTTCCTTTTGAGGAGTGAGTGAGTGATTGTTGCTTAACGCCAGGTGGACAATGTTTTAACTATATAATGACAAAAACAAGCTATATTTAGATGAGATGATGATGATGTTAGCTTTGTACTAGACCAACACGTTTTATTGGCTTTTATAGCGTTAGTTTACTACAGTCTAAGGCTAGACATGTCGCTCCACTCGGGCACATGATCCTGATTCCGATTGTTTGTTCTTACTCCTTTAATACTACGAGAGAAGCAACACATATCATTGGTTTGACCCGATCAAGACTCGAACCCACGATCTTCCATACTCGAGCGAAGCCGTTAACAATTACATCACCTATATAAAGAGAAGAATATCAATATACTGATCAACAAGTATCAATGAACATTAGTGTAAAGCGCATTGAAGACACAAAACATCATTGATTATAATGCGCTAAAAATATATTGATATTATACTGCATCAGCCAAATTTTGCATTTGAAAAAAAAAATGTTGCTACGCTTCGTTTTAGGGACATTCCACTGAAAGATGTGAAGATATAAACGGAATTAATGTGACAGAAGATGTCGTATATTTTCCCAAAGATGGCGTAAACGTAGAATTTTCTGGAACTTTACCACGTATGATCCATGCGGATAGCTACATTGGATTGGTATTTTGTATATATAATTATAAAATGACCTATGCCAATTATTATACCGGTAAGTTTGTCAATATTAGTAAATCAATAAATTAATTTGGACGAATTCACATTAAAATGGAGCGGTCGTCGACGCGATTATATGGTAGTTTTTGCAACAGATAAAGTTGTGAGTTTGATTGCGTACACCTAGATGGTACTCAATTTTCTTTCGATATTCGGGTTTACTCTTATAACTGTTTGTCAGTGACTTGCGACAGTTCGGCAGTTTTCTGCGGTTCTCCTGTTTCATCCACCAATAAAACTGACCGCCACGATATAACTGAAATACTGTTGAAAGCGGCGTTAAACACCATAAACCAAGCCAAACCATATAACTGACCGCAGTTATATAAATGAATATTGTTGATTTACAGCTTCTGATTAACGTTTTGGTAGCTTCTAATTTTTCTTTCAGATTAACACTATTTATTCTAACTAATGCATTAATCTAAAGTGCTTCAGCTTAAGTTTAGGATATTGTAAAATAAATAGAATGAATATTATTTTAACGATACAGTATAAGGATACCTCAGTCCCCTTAAGCTTGCTGTTAATTAGTACATACAATGTTTGAAAATACCAAAGATATAATCAGAAGCCGAACATTGAAGAAGGACAAACAATTCAATGTCGAAAACAAAAAGGACAAAATGACAAACAATGATATACAAAATACTACACATAAAACTAAGGATTGAGCAACACGAATCCCACTAAAAACTGGTGTGAACTCAGGTGCTCCGGAAGGATCAGCAGTTTCTACTCCGTTAGTGGTGCCTGTCGTGTTACTCTTGTTACGAGCTCTGTGACAATTTAAGTATCATGATAATCTTTGATCATGTAGTTATGATAGGTATGATGATTGAACATCTAACCTCATTAACATCTTTATTAATTCATTAATGTGTAAGCAGAGTAATAGACAACCCTATTGTTCCAAATTAACGATTTTAATTTACAAGCCAGTTACATGTAATAGTACTTACTACATGATAATATTACCGTGAAACCCGTCAAATCTGAACCACCATGGGAACAGTTTATGTGTTCTGAAAATACAGGTGGCTGGTTAAGAAAATAAAGATGTGAAGGTCCTTATCTAAAGTTTGGTTTGTACAGCTTTCTGGTTTATTCAAGGTTTGGATTAGACATGTTTCTAATTTATTCAAGGTTTGGATTAGACAGGCTTCTGGTTTATTCAAGGTTTGAATTAGACAGGTTTCTGGTTTATTCAAGGTTTGGATTAGACATGTTTCTAATTTATTCAAGGTTTGGATTAGACAGGCTTCTGGTTTATTCAAGGTTTGAATTAGACAGGTTTCACTGTAAATGACGCCTAATTGTTGTATATATTCAAAACATCTTACCTACATATTGACTGTTTTGAGGCCGTCATTGCCGTGGTCGTATGGTAGTTGGATTTACAACTACCTATGCAATCAGTGCCTATCACCACTGAAGTTGTGAGTTCGAATCTCGATCAGGGCGAGGTGTACAGTATTTTGTGATAAAGTTTATCAGTGACTTGCGACAGATCGGTGGTTTTCTCCGGGTCCTCCGGTTTCCTCGACCAATACAACTGACCGCCACGATATAACTGAACTATTGTTGAAAGTGGCGTCAAACACCAACAAACAAACTAACAAAACAAACAATTTTGTAGACTTTACTCTCGTTAGTAACACCACTGCAATACGTATGTCTGATCTTGACTCAACAATCCATCAATCATAAATGTATTTTTGTCAGTAATAAAAACCTAGATTTCTTTTTAGTGCACGCGACGCGTTTCTGGAATACACTTTATCAGTTACGATGGAAATAAAAATATTGGATTGTCATATTTTAAAGTCTCTAGTAGCAAGAATATCAAAGGACCCAAATAAGACAGCCAACATCGTCTCAGGGTGCACATGCATGAGGATATCATAGTTTTTATCGTAGTTACATTATTTAAAAACTATTATTTGCAATAAAAGAGGCAGTGACGACACATTGTATGTACTGGGAGGATGACACCCTGGGGGATAAATAGTCCACCAGCAGAGGTATCGGTACATTGGTGATGTCATGAACACATTTAATTGTTTGTTGTTAATGTTTCAGACGAATTTGACAACGATTTTGATGGACAGTCCAGTATCTGGTTAACAGTTCAATTACAAATACTACCGTTCAACTTTGAATATCGTCTGCTAAATGGTATGAAAATAAAACATTACAGAGTGAGCGAGTGATTGTTGTTGTGCACAAATACAGCAATTTTTCAGCTATATCATGACGAGTGCAAGTTAATTTTCAATGAGAAGATGATGAGATCCGCTATGTACTAAACCAACATACTGAGTTGGATTTTAATAGTGCTAGCTCACTGAAACAACAGTCCGCTAATAGACATGTCGGTCCACTCGGACCATATCCAGAAATTGAGGGTACTTTCCTCATAAATATTCATCATATTTAAATTAGATTTTGATCACGTGACTGCAGTTTCAAGCTTGATGGATCGTTTATTAGATTTGTCAAAAAATATCCTATAGTACGTAAATTCAATGTGTCCGTCAATGATTCGAAAATTAAAAGTTATTGTTTATTTCCGCAAAGTTTTTCTTCTGTCAAAATTCAAATATTTTTGTTTTGTAACAATTTTAGACATGTCTTTGATATCGCGATCATGCAAAAATGATCATATTATATTTAATGTGGGAACCACGAGTTTAGAAGCTAGAAATATAAGGTTAGTTAATATAATTACATATATTATTGAGGAATCTAAATTAATTTCAGAAAATATGTCGCCAAATGTCATTCATTGTTAAATTTTGTGTCGCACGCCACCAGTTTCATGTATTTCAGACATTTTTACATAGACTCTTAAGGCCAAAAAAGGGTTCGTCGCCTCGGATTTTCATTTAGTCCAGGAACCGCGAATATTTAATTGTTTTCATTAATTTTTATTTCATTTAATTGATTCAATGTATCATTTTCAAGTTCAGAAAATGACACACATGCAATTATGAATGATATCATCTATATAGATCATATGAAAATTGCAGACGTCCCGGCGTCGCCATCTTAGATATGCAAATGAGCAAAGTACCCATCATTTCTGGCTATGCACAATATTCTGATTCCGAGCCGATCGGGGATTATTCACCCCCAGAGATTTTGGTCCATAAAACTAGTATAACACCACGACATTTTATTGAATTTCATGTTCTAATCCAGGAAAGGGAGCGGTCATGTATGCTTATTAGGAGTATTCATGCTGCCTGTGTTTCTAATTATTGTTCGATTGGATTTTGGAAATGTTCCAACAGTGGTGTAATATGTGTAAAGAGTGGTGTAATATGTCTTTTCTTCATTTTATTTATTTTTTAATATTGAGGACGCACGATAAGGATTCCTTCTCCATGGTTGAGTAGATAACTATAAACAGGAATTAAAGGAATAGTGTCTGCATTTTGAGTTTCTTTCTTGTCTATTGCTTTGCAATATTGTGTGTTTGTTTGTTTGCTTGATGATGTGTAACGCCACTTTCAACAATATTTCAGTTATATCGTAGCGGTCAGTTTTATTGGTGGAAGAAACCGGAGGACCCGGTGAAAACCATCGACCTCTCGCAAGTCACTGACAAACTTTATCACATAATATTGTACACCTCGCCCTGATCGAGATTCGAACTCTCAACATCAGTGGTGATAGGCACTGATTGCATAGGTAGTTGTAAATCCAACTACCAAACGATCACGGCCACGTTTTGCAATATATCGTTTGTTTATATATTGACAAGATACAAAAGTTTTCCACGGTGTATCTACTAACAATTATGACATTATCACTAATTAGGCATGACTGTGTTTACGTCATCAATATTTAGCTAAATACCAAAAATATACCAATGGTATACATTGGACATATTTTCTCTGTTGCAACTTTTGATCTAACAACTATAAGAACTATATTTAATCCCAACCAACGCTGTTCTATAAAGATGTATGTTTTATTATATCTTAACAAAGCTTGTGTTTTGTTATCTTTTCTAGCCGAATCCGATAATATTTTCATGGGAACAACATGAGCCGTTTTTCATCCGTCGCTATTTCCGCGGTTGCTATTCAATAACAACTGTACGCCTGTCCAGTGGGAAATCAAACAACGCGTAATATAAATTTAAAGGATTAGTGTAATACAAATTATACGAACTGTTAATATATTCCCTGTTTCCCTGTTAAAATATTTACGTCGAAATAAATAAACCACTATACCTTTAAAGCTAGTCCATTTCATGTTTGAAATCGATAACGCAGATAACTTTCATCCTATGTTCATGCTCTATTTACTATCACATTATTTTGGGGCGGGGCCGTCGTGGTCGTGATCGTATGGTAGTTGGATTTACAAATACCACTGTAATCGATGCCTATCGCCACTGATGTTTTGGGTTCGACTACCGCTCAGGGCAAGGTGTACAACATTATATGATAAAGTTTGTCAGTGACTTGCGGCAGGTCGGTGGTTTTCTCCGGGTCTTCCGATTTCCTCCACCAATAAAACTGACGAACACGACTGAAATAGTGTTGAAAGTGGCGTAAACACCATAAAACAACATACAATATTATGGGGCAGTATTGACGCCAATGAAACATTTGCACCAAAATTTTGGAAAAAAAAATATTTACTTCACTAGTGGAGGAAGAATTTAATTCATAAAAAAGTGGAATATGTTAGCCGAATAGTAAAGTTAAAACCCCTTCAGCGGTGTTATGGTTCGCTTACTCGCCTCTGTTGCGGTGGATCGTGAGTTCAAGCCGTGGTTGGATCAACCAGAATATGAAATTGGTAATTTTTGCCTCCAGGACAATCACGTGGCATTAGAGATAAAGAGAAAAGACTAGTTGGTTGGCTCGGAATCAGGCTATTGCGTTCGAGTGGAGCGTCATGTCTACCTGCTAACTGTTGTTTCAGTGAAATAGCACTATAAAAATCAAGAACAAAGATAACATCATTATTTTCTCATTTAATGTAACTTGTTCTTGCCATGATATAGCTGAAAGATTGCTGAGTTTATCAGCAATCACTCGCTTCTACTGATTTATTTCTTCATATGTGTTTAAAGTCTTATTATATATATGTAGAGGAGGTTGTCGGGGTCTTGCTCGTATGGTAGTTGGATTTACAACTACATATGCAATCAGTGCATATCTCTACTAATATTGTGAGTTCGAAACCCGCTCATTGTGAGGTGTACTCGATACAACATTATTTGATAAAGTTTGTCAGTGACTTGTGACAGGTCGGCGGTTTTCTGCGGATACTCCGGTTTACTACTCAAATAAAACTGACCTCTACGATATAGCTGAAATATTGTTGAAAGTGACGTTAAACACCATTGCCATAACCCTTATATATGTAGATAATTTAATTCCACGGAGTTAAGCTTATTTTGGAGATATGAGACATTTTCGTGTCCGTTAACATTACATCTACCTACATTATACAATTATTTACTTTTTGCGAGGTCAATAGCTGGAAATGTGGACATAAGGCCTGTAACTTTAGGTGATCTGAGGTCATCGAGAGTCACAGGGCAAGGATCTTCATTTCCTGATATTGACATCACAAAGAGTACTTAATTGTTTTATTATAACTTTTTTCTCTTAATGCTTCAAGAGAACCATCAAATACCAATTTTAATGTATATTTTGATAGAACTTGGACTGAACCCATTATCGCGATCTGAACCTGACAAATCGAGATTATTTGAATTTCAAATGATGAATGTGGCCATTTTGTTTTTGGATGGAGTCAATATTGCTAGGTCATATCTATCACATGATCAATAATGACTCCAGCACAGGTCATATTATCAAGAATAATCACAGGTCACGTGATCCAAAAGAGCCAATAGGAAACGCATATTAAGCAATGCATATTAATAAGGTATAATAAATGTGATTATTACTTATCATCACTGATAATCACAACAGCTGTTATAGTTTCTTACAATCCTGTATGAAATGGGCACTGTATACAATATGATGTGACAGTCACGTGTTTCCTTAGTCTTAAATCAAACTCATCTGAATAAACAGGAACATCACGAGCAATTCACAACTAACGGAACAACCGTTTAACCTTTAGGGGGGATATGTTTTTTGTTTGTTTGAACGATATATGTCATTAACGAGTCAAATTGGTAAAATGTTATTGTTTATTTTTGTATAAAAAAATAATATTATCATTTGATTTTTGTTACGCTTGAAAAACATTTATGACTAGAATAAAAAAACACCCCCAACAAAGACAAAAAAAAAAATAAACATCTACGGTCAGGATGGGACAATCATCATTTAGTCATTTTCTCATGTTTACTGAATACTTCATAATTGTTATTGTATATTAGAAATTGTTATCTAAAGTAGATATATAATCTGTTTCAGGTTTTGGAAGAACGTGGGTTCAAGCTTATTTACAAGAAACAGTCTATGTTATACAGATAAAAGTGGAAAGTGTTGGTTTTTGTAAGTATTTTAGTGTTTTCTTTCTTTTTCTAAGTTGATACAAAAATGTAGATTTCTCTCGCATCACCAATAATCAATATTCAAAGTTAAAAGCTAAGATTATGGGTTTCCAAATCAAAATCATTTCAATTTCAACACTTGATTATATAAAAAAAACACATTAACTGCTTAATTACCGTTCGAGAACACCCGAGCTGATCTCCTGTGGGGTTCATGTTGCTCAATATTTAGTTTTCTTTGTAGTGTTTTGTAGATCATTCATTGTTCATTGCTTGTACCTTTGTCTATTGTAATTGTCTGTCTTTCTAGGATTTACGGCTTCTGATTGCCCCTTTAGTATCTTCAACTTTTCTTAGTTGAACTTGAGGCTAAACAAGGATAATAACAAAATTACCGAACTCCGAACAATCTTACAAAGGGAAAGTCAAAACTCATAATTATATAAACAGACAAAATCAGTCAACAACCGGAAAACTGTGAAAACCGTAATGACCCTGACTTGGTACAGGCATTTCTAAAGAAGTGAACAGTTAACTACGACCATTCGTTGACTCTGCTATTGTACTGTCTAAGTTTATGTTGTCCTTCATTTTTGTAATAGTATGTGGTCTCTTTGAGTGGAAGCGAATCTGTGCAGGTTTTTTTCGTTCATTTAAATATGTATTGCCGTTGGATTTATCAAGAAGAAAGGGTTGGGATCCCTAAACTAGTTTAACCCCACCAAATGTATGTGCCTGTCCCAAACCAGGACCTGGGTTTGAAACGTCTGATTTCTTGATCTTTTTGTGCTCGGTGAGTTCAGTTAAGATGAGAGATTATTGTTCCTTTTGTTGATATTTTTAGAATCGATGACCATCACTGTTTAAATTTTCTTTTCATAATATGAAATTTGATGCTTTCAGCTAAACTGCCAGGTCGACACATTCTAGAAGTACATGCACATAACGAGCAGTGGAGTTTTGTTAATGGTGGAGCAGAGGTATGTGCCATTTTATTTTTCACTTCGGGAACATTGGGTGCAAAGATTGTGTGTCAAAGACCTGTCATGAGTCGATATGTTTCTTTGACTGTAGGAGGAGATCCGGCTGACATATTTCTATCGAAAATGACAATTTATAGTAAATGTAAGTATATATGTAGCTTTAAATGTTGAGACCTCCTATGAATTTAATAAGTTGACCACCAGTTTTATGACAATACCTTTTAGACATAATCTGTTGTTGGATCGCTTGTCCCTGTCCTACTCAGATACTATACTAAATAGCAGTGTTCGCCCATATTAAAGATAATGCAATATAGGTTATGGTTGTGTGGGCAAATTAAAGTTGATAGATTACTCCATTGGAAGCTTAGCACAAAATGGAAAACAAACATGTAATTTGATGTCTTTCTAATAAAAAACCAATAAAGGAAAAATACGTACTGCATCTATGTTACTAAATGACAAAAGAAAAACATGGCTTGGAAACTGAATATATTACTCCAATGCAAGCTTAGCACAAAATGGAGTGAGTGAGTGAGTGATTGTTGTTTAACGCCAATTCATCAATTTTTCAGCTATATCATGGCGAGTGCAAGTTAATCTTCAATGAGATGATGATGAGGTCCGCTTTGTACTTAAACAACGCGCTGAGTTGGATTGTTATAGTGCTAGCTCATTGAAACAACAGTCAGCGGATAGACATGTCATCCCACTCAGACACATTATCCTGATTCCGAGCCAACCGGTCTTTGCTCTTTCACCTTAATGCTGCATGCTTAGCGGAGAAGCAACAAATACCAATTGGATAGTCTTTGATTTGACCCGACCCACGACCTAACACACTCGAGGCGAGCACGCTAACCATTAGGTCATCCCTATGGTTTGCACAAAATGGAAACAAACAAGCAATTTGATATCTTTCTAATAAAAATAAATAATGGACGAATACGTGGCTTGAAATCTGAATCAAACATTTGACCTTTTAATAATGATGAATTCAGTAAAAACTAATAACCGGAAGTAAACTCGTGTGTTCCGGAAGGGTAAGCAATTTCTGCTCTACTAGTGTCACTCGTTCTATGACATGAGAAAATCAGAGTATCCAGAGAAAATCATCTGGCAAGACTGTATTGCATTTCAGTGGTATCCAGGTCAAGAACGGTAATCGAATTGACAACTAGGCACATATTGCAATATATTTATGTAAATCCAACTGTGATACGGTCATGACGATATGCCATACGTATATCGTCAGTACATTTATATCTTACTCAATATGCAAAGACAAAAAAAGTTAAACAGTGATGATCAAGTATTCCACCATTATCAAACAAACGAACAATTTCAAAAAGGACAACGGTATATACCTATGGAAATCCAGGTCCTAGCTAGAGACAGACACAAACATGTGGCAGCGTTGGACCGGTTAATGGAAAGGTGTGAATGCTGCCTCTATGTTTGTACTGTTTCTTTGTGTTAATTTGTATTCGTAAGTTTACTTTCTTCTGATTTCAGTATTAGGAGTGATTGTTGTTTAACGCCAATTTAGCAATTTATCAGCTATATCATAGCGAGAGCAAGTGAATTTTCAGTGCGATGATGATGTGTTCTAGACCAACACGCTGAGTTGGATTTGTATTGAGCTAGCACACTGAAACAACATTCCGCGGATAGACATGTGGCTCCACTCGGACACAAAATTCTGATTCCGACCCAACCAGTCTTTGCTCTTTCTCCTTAACGTTACGTGCTTAGCGGAGAAGCAACAAATACCAATTTTATAGTCTTTTGTTTGACCTGACCGGGATTCGAACCCACGATCTACCGCACTCCGCCGCCGATGCGTTTTTCAGTATTAGGAATTTATCTCCACATATAGGTAATAAGAAAACTTCTTCTATTGACTTACAATTTACAAACCTTATGATCATATCGGCGGACCTGGATGAATCCGCCACTCTCCTGCAATGGAGGTACGGGATCAGCCAAAGTTGAAACGAGTGCATACAACATAAATCCCATCAATAACCAGAGTAGTGTATCGGTTTATTTGGCATCCCGCTCTAACAAATCAATGTGTATTATTTGCTTAACATACCACAGGAGATATATTTTTTTGCTTTTGCTTGTTTGATGGTGTTTAACACCACTTTCAACAATATTTTAGTTATATCGTGGCGGTCAGTTTTATTGATGGAGGAAAACGGAGGATCCGGAGAAAACCACCGAACTATCGTAAGTCACTGAAATACTTTATCACATAATGGTGGACACCTCGCACAGATCGAGATTCAAGCTCACAACATCAGTGGTGATAGGCACTGATTCCATAGATAGGTGTAAATCCAACTACCAAACGATCACGGCCACGACGGCTCCTATGCAATAAGTTGAAATAGCTTAGAATGTTGTTTTAATTGTACTTCAGCTACTGGTTGTGGACGACAACTCGGAATGATATCAGGTGATATCAGTGATTTTCAAATAGACACATCAATTAGAAGGAATTTGTCAGGAGGAACTGTTATAATGCCACTAGGGAAAGTTTGGTGTCTAGGAAGTAATGATGAAAAAGAACAATGGATAATGGTATATATTATATTAATGATAGATATCATGATCTTTTCCTACAGCTTAATGTGTTCTCAGATATGATACACCTTGTGACTTTAGATAAGGAAAATCATATTCGGCCTGACAATGCACATATATCTAGATCGTTCCGTTCCGGTTACAATAGGTTTGTATCCAACACGTCTTGACTATATGAGTAGCATGACAGGAACTGCATACCACTGGGGAGTACATGAGTTCCCCGGGTTCTTGATGGGATCCGTGTTGCTGTTGCTCATGGTATTAGTTTTCTGTGTTGTGTTTTGTTTTTTCTTCGTACTGTGTCTTGTGTGCCCATTGTTGCCAGTGCCTCTGGAATGTTCATTTTTGATTGCCCCTTCGGTTTTCTCTAACATTTGTTTGTATTGAGTTGAGGGTAATGGGTTATGGTGTTCAACGACACTTTCAACAAATTTCAGCTATGCCGTGGCGGTTTGTTTTATTAATTTACAGACCTGCTCCATGTCGCTGACATACTAAATGTTGTATCGAGTTCACCTCGCCAAGGGAGTGATTCGAACTCACAACGTTAGTCGTGATAGACAACGATGACATAGCTATTTGTAAATCAAACTTACATACGCCCACGACGGCCCCCGATTTGCATTGATATTGTTTAAGGGTGGTGTTAATTAAACATAGCAAGTAATCATACTGATATCTTCTTATTCTTACCATTATTTCTTCCGTATATCTATTTTGATATATTCTTGTACCGCTCAATATTTCTTCCGTATTATTATATGGATTTCTTCACATTCTGACCATTATTTCTTCGTATTATTTGATTGATTTCTTCTTATTCTGACCATTATTTCTTCCGTATAATTAAATTGATTTCTTCTTATTCTCACCATTATTTCTTCTGTATATTTATATTTATTTCTTCTTATTCTGACCATTATTTCGTCCGTATAATTATATTGATTTATATATATACGTCTGAAAATTAAACCAAACAGTGTTATAATTAGATTTTAGAGCTGTCAAATTTTTGTTCTTCCTTCGACGGGATTTGAACCCACACCATTGTTACACTGCAGCACCATTCGCTTAGCCTTACGTCCAGCCCCCTAGACCACTCGACTACATCCACTTCCAGGGGCGGATCCAGGATTTGGGATTAGGGGGGGCGTGAGTAGGAGAGGGATCTGGGGACCGCTTAAGGTCCCCAGCGGGTCCAGGTCAGAGCCCTAGTAGGGGGTCCAGGGGGGGGGGGGGGCGAAACCCCTCCTCCCTAAGCTCTGGGGGTTTGAGGAATTACAGATATTTATTTGAACGACAATTTTGAACCAACCACACCATTTTAATCAGACCAAAAAAACTTTAATTTGAGTCTTAATTTTGTCGGATAATTGTTAACAGTATGTTTTTGTCAGATTATAAGAACCTGAAGTAAAACTTTTTTTTGAACAACGTGATGCGAATTGTTCAACTCATGACTGATCGATCACGGTATTTTAACCCTTCAAAGAACTATTGGTTTAGTTTTAACGCATTCCTGGGGTCCGGATGGCTCAATGAGTAAGGTCGTTGGATCTAACAGCTCATACAAGCCTATCACCAATACGGCGTGGGTTCGCGCCCAGCTTTGTAAATTACAAAAAAGGGTGCACTCGACTCGCAATCGCAATTGATAAAGTTTACCAGTTACTTGCCCAGGGTCGGTGGTTCTCTCCGGGTACTCCAGCTTCCTCCACCACTAAAACTGGTCGCCACGATATAGCTGAAATACTGCTGAAAGTGGCGTTAAAACACCAAAAATCAATCAATCATTAACGCATTCCTCATTGCACTAATTGGTCTGTACTTTCGGTGCTTGTCCTATCGGGTGGTTCTAGTTAATACTGCCCGTCCGAATGGAGCTTTTGTTTTCGTCGTTTGATTCATTCATTGAAAACATATGATTCGACCGTTCTTGTTTATTGACAAACAAAAGCGGAAATTGTCAATACATGAACTTGTTGTCGATTTCTGATTATCTAACGTAACTAAATTAGATGATCAGAATCGTTTCATGCAGCATTAATGTTAACATATTCGTCTTTGTTTGTCTATAAACAAGAACGAATCATACGTTTTCCATGAATGAACCAACGGCGAATCGAAAAGCCTCATCCGGACGGACAGTATACTGATCATTTATCAATGGGTAGAGTTTTTTTAGAATGATATCCCAAATTTACTCCTAATATCATTACTATTCATTTTGACTTTTAAACAGTTTCAGATAAGATTGCTGCCACTGTAATAATAGGATTCATTGTGGTCAAAATAACACAAGCTTTAATATTTATCTTGAAGTTACAAATTTAACAAAAATATCCAAAATAAAAAGAATGAATCATTTTTGGAACAAAAAAATTGTAGACATCCATTGGTAGATATAAATAATATAAACGTACCCGCACAAAGGATTTGTTCACACTTTCTTGTGCAGAAACCTCGGGCAGATGCAGAGATTGTTACAAATAAATTGCCGCTAATTGTTTTTTTTATTAATATGTTACTTTTGTATTTTAATGTACATGTACAATATACCAACGCGTATTTTTACTTGAAAAGTAAAAGGCACCATTTTCGGGTATTTGTATACAAATCAAACTTATATTTTTTTTTCATATGAAATTGCAGAATTTCGAATTCAAGAACTATTTGAACCATTATTTAAAGAGAAGTGACCATTTTCTTGGGACACTCAAGTTTCTCCACACTGTCTCAGTTTCATCATCTAATTCTCTCGTTATTATATAGGTTTTCCTTGTATGTTTTATAAATTAGATCAATTGTCAAATTAATTATTCGAAGTATTGATTGAATTTACTTTTTAGTTTACCTTTGACTTTTCTCGTCTCGTCGAGGAATCAGAAATGTATCCAATCTTGCTTGTTTTCCTGGCCTAGAATTTTTGTCCATTTCATAATTTCTAAATAGCACGTGTACATGTAGTTGTAAAATTGACTACAGAAATAATGTTTAATTAGCGTGAGAAAATAGTTGATGTCTGGTACCTCGGAACCAATCAGAATGGAATAATCTTTGAACTACTGACGGCGAATACATCTACATCTACATCTACATGGTACGTGCTGACCGTCACTTTTGACTATTATTGCACGGGGGGGGGGGGGGGGGGGTTGCGCACTAATTTAAATAAATAATTTTGTACAATCCTTAAGAAAAAGTATGAATTACAGAGAAAGTAGGAAAGATAGAAAGAAGAAAAAAAAAGAAAAAAAAGTGTATATAGGAAAGTCAGAGGAATAGGCGAAAGATTTGTCAAGTTGCATGTTCATATCTTCAGCAATAGTCCACTCTGGCTACCGTAGCGGCCACTGGGTATACACCCAACCAGCACAGCACTATCAGCCTCACTAGATACTACTTACAACTTGACGACCCTAAACTTAGATAGAGGCAGTGGACAGCTCCTGTTTGAAAGATACCAAACAGGGAGCCTCAGCAACTGGTGCTGGCAAGGTATTCCAAATACTGGTGGTCTGTGGAAAGAAACTGTGTTTGTAGTAATCTGTGGATGCTGAGAACTGTTGGTACTTCAAGGAATGGCTAGATCTTGTTTGACGAGTTGGTTTGGTCAGGTACTCTTCTGCTCTGATGTCAATTAAGTTGTTGATGATCTTGTACATCATAGTAAGTCGGATTTTCTTTCGTCTTATTTCAAGGGTGTCCCATTCTAGATCTCCAAGCATGGAAGTTACGCTGCTGGTGTTTCTATAGCGATTTGTCACGTACCTAGCTGCTCTTCGCTGGACCATTTCGATCTTGTTTATGGCGTCTTTTGTGTGCGGGCTCCATACTGATGAGCAGTATTCAATTGTAGGACGGACTAAGGTTTTATATGCGTTGTTTTCGTATCCTGGTTGCTGACCTTCAGGTCTTCTTAAAAATCCGAGAGTACTGTTCGCCTTTTTAACAGTTTTGTCAATATGACTCCTCCAAGACATGTCTGAATGTAGTTCCACTCCCAAGTATTTTGATGAAGCTTCCGATGTTAGTTTGTGTCCTTTGAGAATGTAGTCTTGTAGTATTGGTGTTTTAGATCGTGTCACATGGAGTGTGCTGCATTTATCTGGATGGAAATCCATTCCCCATTTTTGTTCCCAGTCTGCCAGTTTGTTGAGGTCATCTTGGAGTACAATGGTATCTTCGTTCGATCGAATATTCCTGTAGAGAATACAATCATCCGCAAAGAGTCGTATGCGTGACTGTACACAGTTCGGGAGATCGTTTATAAAGATCAGGAACAACAAAGGACATAGGACTGTTCCTTGAGGTACTCCACTAATGACTGGTACTGTATCAGATGTTGCCCCTTCCACTATTACCTGTTGTGTTCGGTTACTCAGAAATGCCTTGATCCATCCTTGTGTGGAATCTCGGATACCGTAGTGATCAAGTTTCTTCAGGAGTCTTTCATGTGGTACTCGATCAAAAGCTTTTGAAAAATCGAGGATGATAAGGTCATGCTGATATCCTACATCTAATGATGATAACAGTTCATGTGCTAGTGTTAAGAGCTGGGTTTCACAACTGCCTCTTGCTCTAAATCCGTGTTGGCAATCAGTCAAAATTTGGTGAGCATCTAGGTGTTTAAGAATACTGCTGACAATTATATGTTCTTGTACTTTACAACAAAGACTGGTTAGTGATACAGGGCGATAGTTGCTGGCTTTATATCGTTCCCCTTTCTTGAAAATGGCTGTAATGTTTGCGGTGCGCCAATCATTCGGTATGTTCCCCTCATCTAGACTCTTCTGAAAGATCAATGTTAATGGTGGAGCTATAACATCTGCAAGGTCTCTCAGGATTCTTGCTGGTATTTGGTCAGGCCCACATGCTTTTTGAGGGTTCAGTTTCTGGAGAAGTTTTTGAACTCCTTCTATGCTGACAGTTATTTCAGGCATAGAGGAATAAGGTTTGCCATCTGGTGTTGGTATGTCAGATGTGTCTTCATTTGTTAATACTGATTGGTATTGTCGATTTAGAATATCAGCTTTATCTTTAGCGTCGGCGTGTAATATTCCCACATCTTTAAGTGGAGCTATCCCATTTGTGTCTTTCCTCAGTGATTTGATGTATGACCAGAATCTTTTCTGTTTTGGTGGTCTATCTTCCTGGTCTGGGTCTCCTATTTCTATGATGTTGTTGATGTACTTCCAGTACGATTGTCTCTCTGCCTTTTGTAGATGTGCTTTTGTTTCTTTATATCTCTTTAAGTCTATTTTATCCTTTGTTTTCTTATACTTTTTATACTGTTTATTTCTTTTCCTGATTAGTGATTTTACTTCTTTACTGATCCATGGTTTCTTGTTTTTATTTCCACGGATGAGTTTTGTTGGTATGTGTTCGTTCATTAGTGAGTGGATCTTGTCTTTAGATTCTGTCCATAGCTGTTCGACATTCTTACCTTTTGATGACTCTTGGTATTGTCCATAGAATTTTCTTAGTTCGTCTTTCATTGGATTATAATCTATGTCCTTGTACATAAATACTTTTCTTGGTGGTACTTTAACTTTCAAAGGACGAAGGCTAGATTCTATTAATACGGCTTCATGATCTGAGATACCAGGAATGACTTCTACTTTGTTGGTTAATGTTGAGTTGTTAGTGAAAAATAAATCGAGTACATTAGCGGTAGTCTCTGTTACACGTGAAGGTTCCTGTACTACTTGGTCAAGAAATGTGTCTTTGGTAATAGTTAGTAGCTGGTTGCATTGTGTTCCATTAGTGGCATATTCATTGACTGTTTCTTTTTCCCAATTTATGTCCCCAAGGTTAAAATCTCCTCCAATCCACAGATGTGCTCCATTTGCAGTTGGTATTCTTGTGATGAAAGAATAAAGTTTGTCTAGATATTGAGGATCACTTCTGCCTGGTGGTTTGTAAAAGGATCCAATATACAGGTCATTGCTTCCAAGTGTTTTAATTTTTACCCATACAAGTTCAATATCGTCTTGTGGTGAAACTTTTAGTTCTTCTGGTTCACTGCTATCATATTTCTTTGATATTAGTAAAAAGACCCCACCGCCTTTGCCGTCAGTTCTGTCTCTGCGGTATGCTTTAAACCCTTCTGGAAAAACTTCAGCATCTCGTATGGTAGGATCAAGCCACGACTCTGTACCTATTACTATGTCGGCCTGAATGGATGAGACGAGGTTTCTCAATTGTGAAGGTTTACCGTCTGATTTTATAGATTGACAGTTGACTACGACAATACGCATTGGTAAGTCTTTCCTTTTTTGAGGTTGTAATTGCTGCTGTGTGCGTTTAGTTGGAGATGATGTGGCAGCAGGATTACTAAAACTGATGTCAGAGTGCATGGTATCACTAAGTATGGTGAAAGAGTTAGACGATTCATAGATGGTACTGTCAAATATGCTTGGCGAATACATATATCAATCAGCGAACACATCCAACGTGTATTTACAATGTGTAAGAATATTTTACTACAGGTCACGAGTTAACCATTCATGAAAAAGTTATTTATTGAACTGCTTAATTAACGTTGTATAACATATGCTTTGCGAATTTTAGGGGGGGGGGAGGGGCGCACGCCCCTCACGCCCCCCTCTAAATCCGCCACTGACTTCCTATAAAAAGGAGCTTAAATATATATATATAATACACAATTTATATAGCGCTATATATAATAGATAAGAAATTACTCTAAGCGCTTAACATAGTTAAAAAAGAACAAAGACTAAAAATTTACATACAAAGTGAAAATTACATAAACCTATAAAACTTACCAGAAACGAAAACATGAAGCAATAAAACTAAAATTATAAAAGAGGAAGAAAGTGATATCAACGTTCTTAACTAAAAGTGATAAAAGTATGAAATATGTTTAAACAACGCGTCTATAATTAAAAATGAAAAAAAAATTCCACCAAGAATTAAAACATACGTGACTCATAAGAAAATACAAATTCATTGTTACTGCACAGCATCAACTAGATAAAATCAACGTAGCAAGTCTAAAAAGATATGTATTCAGTTGTTTCTTGAAAATTCCCATTGATTGTTCATGTCGGATGCTGCTTGGGAGATTGTTCCACAGTGTAGATGCTGCCCTGTAAAATTGCCTCTCACCGAATGTGTTTGTGCGCACTCTGGGTTTTGATAACAGCATGAAATTTTCCGAGCGAAGTGATATTGTTGGAACATGAATTATTAACAATTCCTGAAGATAAACAGGAGCACGTTCAGTCAGAATTTTGAAAGTGTATAAAAGTAACTTGTACTGACACCTGTATTTAATCGGAAGCCAGTGTAAAGCCATTAGCTCGGATGTAATATGGTCGTACTATCCTTTGCGGGTGATAAGACCCTTTGAAGTTTCGAAAGCACATTGTTGTTGATGCCACAAAGAATAGCGTTTCCATAGTCCATACGAGATGTAACCAGAGTTGCAACTAGTGTCTTACATGCGCTTTCTGCTAAGTACGGTCTAATACGTCCTATAGTGCGAATTTGGGCAAAATACGATTTGACCAGAGCACTTACGTATTTTTCCATGCTTAATGCCTTGTCAAAATGTATACCAAGGTTTTTAACAAAGGAAGCATCACTGACAACACAACCGTCGAATTGTAATTGGCAGTTTCTGAAATTGTTAAGCCGATGTTTAGGTGCAAACACTATCAGTTCTGTCTTATCTTCATTTAATTTCAACATGTTTGATTTCATCCATGCGCTTATCCCCGAGAGACATGGCTCTAAACGTCCAGTAACATCACTCCAATCGTCCGGCGGTTTGATGACAAAATACAACTGCGTGTCATCGGCATAACAGTGATAGCATAAGTCATGCCTTGAACAGATAGCGCCAATGGGCTTAGAGAAAATATAGTACATCGTTGGTCCAAGCACCGACCCTTGAGGTAAACCATATTTCAACTCCATGCTGTTCGATTTAACAGGTCCGATAGCAACACGTTGCGATCTTCCATGCAAATAAGACTTGATCCATTAAAGAGCGTCTCCGTCTATTCCAAATGAATGTTGTAATCGGTTGAAGAGTATATCATGGTCAATAACAAGTCTTATTTGCATGGAAGATCGCAACGTGTTGCTATCGGACCTGTTAAATCGAACAGCATGGAGTTGAAATATGGTTTACCTCAGGGGTCGGTGCTTGGACCAACGATGTACTATATTCTTCTGTATAATTGAAATGATTCCTTGTTATTCTGACCATTATTTCGATTTCTTGTTATTTTGACAATTACTTCTTCTGTATAATTGAATTGATTCCTTGTTATTCTGACCATTATATCGATATTCTGCGGACAGATCCAGCATTACGAGAACAACAGAATGGCCATTTCTTCTTATTCTGACCATTATTTCTTCCATATGATTATATTTAATTCTTCTTATTCTGACCATTATTTCGTCCGTATAATTCTATTGATTTATTCTTATTCTAACCATTATTTCTTCCGTATAATTATATTAATTTCTTCTATTCTGACCATTATTTCTTCTGTGTAATTATATTGATTTATTCTTATTCTGACCATTATTTCTTCTGTATAATTATATCGATTTCTTCTTATTCTGATCATTGTTTCTTCTGTATAATTAAATTGATTCCTTGTTATTCTGACCATTATTTCGTCTGTATAATTAAATTGATTTCTTGTTATTTTGACAATTACTTCTTCTGTATAATTGAATTGATTCCTTGTTATTCTGACCATTATTTCTTCCGTGTAATTGTATTGATTTCTCCTTATTCTGACCATTATTTCTTCTGTATAATTAAATTGATTCCTTGTTATTCTGACAATTACTTCTTCTGTATAATTATATTGATTTCGTCTTATTCTGACCATTATTTCTTCCGTATAGTTATGTTGATTTCTTCTTATTCTGACCATTGTTTCGTCTGTATAATTAAATTGATTCCATGTTATTCTAACCATTATTTCTTCCGTGTAATTATATTGATTTCATCTTATTCTGACTATTATTTCTTCCGTATAATTATTTCGAGTTCTCCTTATTCTGACCATTATTTCTTCTGTATAATTAAATTGATTCCTTGTTATTCTGACAATTACTTCTTCTGTATAAATATGTTGAGTTCTTCTTATTCTGACTATTATTTCTTCTGTATAATTATATTGATTTTTTCTTATTCTGACCATTATTTCGTCTGTATAATTATATTGAGTCCATGTTATTCTGACTATTATTTCTTCTGTATTATTATCTTAATTCCTTGGTATTCTGACCATTGTTTCTTCTGTATAAATATATTGAGTTCTTCTTATTCTGACCATTATTTCTTCTGTATAATTATATTGATTTCTTCTTATTCTGACCATTATTTCGTCTGTATAATTATATTGGTTCCTTGTTATTCTGACTATTATTTCTTCTGTATAATTATATTGATTTCTTCTTATTCTGACCATTATTTCGTCTGTATAATTATATTGATTCCTTGTTATTCTGACCATTATTTCGTCTGTATAATTATATTGATTTCTTGTTATTTTGACAATTACTTCTTCTGTATAAATATATTGAGTTCTTCTTATTCTGACTATTATTTCTTCTGTATAATTATATTGATTTCTTCTTATTCTGACCATTATTTCGTCTGTATAATTATATTGATTCCATGTTATTCTGACTATTATTTCTTCTGTATTATTATCTTAATTCCTTGGTATTCTGACCATTGTTTCTTCTGTATAAATATATTGAGTTCTTCTTATTCTGACCATTATTTCTTCTGTATAATTATATTGATTTCTTCTTATTCTGACCATTATTTCGTCTGTATAATTATATTGGTTCCTTGTTATTCTGACTATTATTTCTTCTGTATAATTATATTGATTTCTTCTTATTCTGACCATTATTTCGTCTTTATAATTATATTGATTCCTTGTTATTCTGACCATTATTTCGTCTGTATAATTATATTGATTTCTTGTTATTTTGACAATTACTTCTTCTGTATAATTAAATTGATTCCTTGTTATTCTGACCATTATTTCTTCCGTGTAATTGTATTGATTTCTCCTTATTCTAACCATTATTTCTTCTGTATAATTAAATTGATTCCTTGTTATTCTGACAATTACTTCTTCTGTATAATTATATTGATTTCGTCTTATTCTGACCATTATTTCTTCCGTATAATTATGTTGATTTCTTCTTATTCTGACCATTGTTTCGTCTGTATAATTAAATTGATTCCATGTTATTCTGACCATTATTTCTTCCGTGTAATTATATTGATTTCTTCTTATTCTGACTATTATTTCTTCGTATAATTATTTCGAATTCTCCTTATTCTGACCATTATTTCTTCTGTATAATTAAATTGATTCCTTGTTATTCTGACAATTACTTCTTCTGTATAAATATGTTGAGTTCTTCTTATTCTGACTATTATTTCTTCTGTATAATTATATTGATTTCTTCTTACTCTGACCATTATTTCGTCTGTATAATTATATTGATTCCTTGTTATTCTGACTATTATTTCTTCTGTATAATTATCTTAATTCCTTGGTATTCTGACCATAGTTTCTTCTGTATAAATATATTGAGTTCTTCTTATTCTGACCATTATTTCTTCTGTATAATTATATTGATTTCTTCTTATTCTGACCATTATTTCGTCTGTATAATTATATTGGTTCCTTGTTATTCTGACTATTATTTCTTCTGTATAATTATATTGATTTCTTCTTATTCTGACCATTGTTTCTTCTGTATAAATATATTGAGTTCTTCTTATTCTGACCATTATTTCTTCTGTATAATTATATTGATTTCTTCTTATTCTGACCATTATTTCGTCTGTATAATTATATTGGTTCCTTGTTATTCTGACTATTATTTCTTCTGTATAATTATATTGATTTCTTCTTATTCTGACCATTATTTCGTCTGTATAATTATATTGATTCCTTGTTATTCTGACCATTATTTCGTCTGTATAATTATATTGATTTCTTGTTATTTTGACAATTACTTCTTCTGTATAATTAAATTGATTCCTTGTTATTCTGACCATTATTTCTTCCGTGTAATTGTATTGATTTCTCCTTATTCTAACCATTATTTCTTCTGTATAATTAAATTGATTCCTTGTTATTCTGACAATTACTTCTTCTGTATAATTATATTGATTTCGTCTTATTCTGACCATTATTTCTTCCGTATAATTATGTTGATTTCTTCTTATTCTGACCATTGTTTCGTCTGTATAATTAAATTGATTCCATGTTATTCTGACCATTATTTCTTCCGTGTAATTATATTGATTTCTTCTTATTCTGACTATTATTTCTTCGCATAATTATTTCGAATTCTCCTTATTCTGACCATTATTTCTTCTGTATAATTAAATTGATTCCTTGTTATTCTGACAATTACTTCTTCTGTATAAATATGTTGAGTTCTTCTTATTCTGACTATTATTTCTTCTGTATAATTATATTGATTTCTTCTTACTCTGACCATTATTTCGTCTGTATAATTATATTGATTCCTTGTTATTCTGACTATTATTTCTTCTGTATAATTATCTTAATTCCTTGGTATTCTGACCATAGTTTCTTCTGTATAAATATATTGAGTTCTTCTTATTCTGACCATTATTTCTTCTGTATAATTATATTGATTTCTTCTTATTCTGACCATTATTTCGTCTGTATAATTATATTGATTCCTTGTTATTCTGACCATTATTTCGTCTGTATAATTATATTGATTTCTTGTTATTTTGACAATTACTTCTTCTGTATAATTAAATTGATTCCTTGTTATTCTGACCATTATTTCTTCCGTGTAATTGTATTGATTTCTCCTTATTCTAACCATTATTTCTTCTGTATAATTAAATTGATTCCTTGTTATTCTGACAATTACTTCTTCAGTATAATTATATTGATTTCGTCTTATTCTGACCATTATTTCTTCCGTATAATTATGTTGATTTGTTCTTATTCTGACCATTGTTTCGTCTGTATAATTAAATTGATTCCATGTTATTCTGACCATTATTTCTTCCGTGTAATTATATTGATTTCTTCTTATTCTGACTATTATTTCTTCGTATAATTATTTCGAATTCTCCTTATTCTGACCATTATTTCTTCTGTATAATTAAATTGATTCCTTGTTATTCTGACAATTACTTCTTCTGTATAAATATGTTGAGTTCTTCTTATTCTGACTATTATTTCTTCTGTATAATTATATTGATTTCTTCTTACTCTGACCATTATTTCGTCTGTATAATTATATTGATTCCTTGTTATTCTGACTATTATTTCTTCTGTATAATTATCTTAATTCCTTGGTATTCTGACCATAGTTTCTTCTGTATAAATATATTGAGTTCTTCTTATTCTGACCATTATTTCTTCTGTATAATTATATTGATTTCTTCTTATTCTGACCATTATTTCGTCTGTATAATTATATTGGTTCCTTGTTATTCTGACTATTATTTCTTCTGTATAATTATATTGATTTCTTCTTATTCTGACCATTATTTCGTCTGTATAATTATATTGGTTCCTTGTTATTCTGACTATTATTTCTTCTGTATAATTATATTGATTTCTTCTTATTCTGACCATTATTTCGTCTGTATAATTATATTGATTCCTTGTTATTCTGACCATTATTTCGTCTGTATAATTATATTGATTTCTTGTTATTTTGACAATTACTTCTTCTGTATAAATATATTGAGTTCTTCTTATTCTGACTATTATTTCTTCTGTATAATTATATTGATTTCTTCTTATTCTGACCATTATTTCGTCTGTATAATTATATTGATTCCATGTTATTCTGACTATTATTTCTTCTGTATTATTATCTTAATTCCTTGGTATTCTGACCATTGTTTCTTCTGTATAAATATATTGAGTTCTTCTTATTCTGACCATTATTTCTTCTGTATAATTATATTGATTTCTTCTTATTCTGACCATTATTTCGTCTGTATAATTATATTGGTTCCTTGTTATTCTGACTATTATTTCTTCTGTATAATTATATTGATTTCTTCTTATTCTGACCATTATTTCGCCTTTATTATTATATTGATTCCTTGTTATTCTGACCATTATTTCGTCTGTATAATTACATTGATTTCTTGTTATTTTGACAATTACTTCTTCTGTATAATTAAATTGATTCCTTGTTATTCTGACCATTATTTCTTCCGTGTAATTGTATTGATTTCTCCTTATTCTAACCATTATTTCTTCTGTATAATTAAATTGATTCCTTGTTATTCTGACAATTACTTCTTCTGTATAATTATATTGATTTCGTCTTATTCTGACCATTATTTCTTCCGTATAATTATGTTGATTTCTTCTTATTCTGACCATTGTTTCGTCTGTATAATTAAATTGATTCCATGTTATTCTGACCATTATTTCTTCCGTGTAATTATATTGATTTCTTCTTATTCTGACTATTATTTCTTCGTATAATTATTTCGAATTCTCCTTATTCTGACCATTATTTCTTCTGTATAATTAAATTGATTCCTTGTTATTCTGACAATTACTTCTTCTGTATAAATATGTTGAGTTCTTCTTATTCTGACTATTATTTCTTCTGTATAATTATATTGATTTCCTCTTACTCTGACCATTATTTCGTCTGTATAATTATATTGATTCCTTGTTATTCTGACTATTATTTCTTCTGTATAATTATCTTAATTCCTTGGTATTCTGACCATAGTTTCTTCTGTATAAATATATTGAGTTCTTCTTATTCTGACCATTATTTCTTCTGTATAATTATATTGATTTCTTCTTATTCTGACCATTATTTCGTCTGTATAATTATATTGGTTCCTTGTTATTCTGACTATTATTTCTTCTGTATAATTATATTGATTTCTTCTTATTCTGACCATTGTTTCTTCTGTATAAATATATTGAGTTCTTCTTATTCTGACCATTATTTCTTCTGTATAATTATATTGATTTCTTCTTATTCTGACCATTATTTCGTCTGTATAATTATATTGGTTCCTTGTTATTCTGACTATTATTTCTTCTGTATAATTATATTGATTTCTTCTTATTCTGACCATTATTTCGTCTGTATAATTATATTGATTCCTTGTTATTCTGACCATTATTTCGTCTGTATAATTATATTGATTTCTTGTTATTTTGACAATTACTTCTTCTGTATAATTAAATTGATTCCTTGTTATTCTGACCATTATTTCTTCCGTGTAATTGTATTGATTTCTCCTTATTCTAACCATTATTTCTTCTGTATAATTAAATTGATTCCTTGTTATTCTGACAATTACTTCTTCTGTATAATTATATTGATTTCGTCTTATTCTGACCATTATTTCTTCCGTATAATTATGTTGATTTCTTCTTATTCTGACCATTGTTTCGTCTGTATAATTAAATTGATTCCATGTTATTCTGACCATTATTTCTTCCGTGTAATTATATTGATTTCTTCTTATTCTGACTATTATTTCTTCGTATAATTATTTCGAATTCTCCTTATTCTGACCATTATTTCTTCTGTATAATTAAATTGATTCCTTGTTATTCTGACAATTACTTCTTCTGTATAAATATGTTGAGTTCTTCTTATTCTGACTATTATTTCTTCTGTATAATTATATTGATTTCTTCTTACTCTGACCATTATTTCGTCTGTATAATTATATTGATTCCTTGTTATTCTGACTATTATTTCTTCTGTATAATTATCTTAATTCCTTGGTATTCTGACCATAGTTTCTTCTGTATAAATATATTGAGTTCTTCTTATTCTGACCATTATTTCTTCTGTATAATTATATTGATTTCTTCTTATTCTGACCATTATTTCGTCTGTATAATTATATTGATTCCTTGTTATTCTGACCATTATTTCGTCTGTATAATTATATTGATTTCTTGTTATTTTGACAATTACTTCTTCTGTATAAATATATTGAGTTCTTCTTATTCTGACTATTATTTCTTCTGTATAATTATATTGATTTCTTCTTATTCTGACCATTATTTCGTCTGTATAATTATATTGATTCCATGTTATTCTGACTATTATTTCTTCTGTATTATTATCTTAATTCCTTGGTATTCTGACCATTGTTTCTTCTGTATAAATATATTGAGTTCTTCTTATTCTGACCATTATTTCTTCTGTATAATTATATTGATTTCTTCTTATTCTGACCATTATTTCGTCTGTATAATTATATTGGTTCCTTGTTATTCTGACTATTATTTCTTTTGTATAATTATATTGATTTCTTCTTATTCTGACCATTATTTCGTCTTTATAATTATATTGATTCCTTGTTATTCTGACCATTATTTCGTCTGTATAATTATATTGATTTCTTGTTATTTTGACAATTACTTCTTCTGTATAATTAAATTGATTCCTTGTTATTCTGACCATTATTTCTTCCGTGTAATTGTATTGATTTCTCCTTATTCTAACCATTATTTCTTCTGTATAATTAAATTGATTCCTTGTTATTCTGACAATTACTTCTTCTGTATAATTATATTGATTTCGTCTTATTCTGACCATTATTTCTTCCGTATAATTATGTTGATTTCTTCTTATTCTGACCATTGTTTCGTCTGTATAATTAAATTGATTCCATGTTATTCTGACCATTATTTCTTCCGTGTAATTATATTGATTTCTTCTTATTCTGACTATTATTTCTTCGTATAATTATTTCGAATTCTCCTTATTCTGACCATTATTTCTTCTGTATAATTAAATTGATTCCTTGTTATTCTGACAATTACTTCTTCTGTATAAATATGTTGAGTTCTTCTTATTCTGACTATTATTTCTTCTGTATAATTATATTGATTTCTTCTTACTCTGACCATTATTTCGTCTGTATAATTATATTGATTCCTTGTTATTCTGACTATTATTTCTTCTGTATAATTATCTTAATTCCTTGGTATTCTGACCATAGTTTCTTCTGTATAAATATATTGAGTTCTTCTTATTCTGACCATTATTTCTTCTGTATAATTATATTGATTTCTTCTTATTCTGACCATTATTTCGTCTGTATAATTATATTGGTTCCTTGTTATTCTGACTATTATTTCTTCTGTATAATTATATTGATTTCTTCTTATTCTGACCATTGTTTCTTCTGTATAAATATATTGAGTTCTTCTTATTCTGACCATTATTTCTTCTGTATAATTATATTGATTTCTTCTTATTCTGACCATTATTTCGTCTGTATAATTATATTGGTTCCTTGTTATTCTGACTATTATTTCTTCTGTATAATTATATTGATTTCTTCTTATTCTGACCATTATTTCGTCTGTATAATTATATTGATTCCTTGTTATTCTGACCATTATTTCGTCTGTATAATTATATTGATTTCTTGTTATTTTGACAATTACTTCTTCTGTATAATTAAATTGATTCCTTGTTATTCTGACCATTATTTCTTCCGTGTAATTGTATTGATTTCTCCTTATTCTAACCATTATTTCTTCTGTATAATTAAATTGATTCCTTGTTATTCTGACAATTACTTCTTCTGTATAATTATATTGATTTCGTCTTATTCTGACCATTATTTCTTCCGTATAATTATGTTGATTTCTTCTTATTCTGACCATTGTTTCGTCTGTATAATTAAATTGATTCCATGTTATTCTGACCATTATTTCTTCCGTGTAATTATATTGATTTCTTCTTATTCTGACTATTATTTCTTCGCATAATTATTTCGAATTCTCCTTATTCTGACCATTATTTCTTCTGTATAATTAAATTGATTCCTTGTTATTCTGACAATTACTTCTTCTGTATAAATATGTTGAGTTCTTCTTATTCTGACTATTATTTCTTCTGTATAATTATATTGATTTCTTCTTACTCTGACCATTATTTCGTCTGTATAATTATATTGATTCCTTGTTATTCTGACTATTATTTCTTCTGTATAATTATCTTAATTCCTTGGTATTCTGACCATAGTTTCTTCTGTATAAATATATTGAGTTCTTCTTATTCTGACCATTATTTCTTCTGTATAATTATATTGATTTCTTCTTATTCTGACCATTATTTCGTCTGTATAATTATATTGATTCCTTGTTATTCTGACCATTATTTCGTCTGTATAATTATATTGATTTCTTGTTATTTTGACAATTACTTCTTCTGTATAATTAAATTGATTCCTTGTTATTCTGACCATTATTTCTTCCGTGTAATTGTATTGATTTCTCCTTATTCTAACCATTATTTCTTCTGTATAATTAAATTGATTCCTTGTTATTCTGACAATTACTTCTTCAGTATAATTATATTGATTTCGTCTTATTCTGACCATTATTTCTTCCGTATAATTATGTTGATTTGTTCTTATTCTGACCATTGTTTCGTCTGTATAATTAAATTGATTCCATGTTATTCTGACCATTATTTCTTCCGTGTAATTATATTGATTTCTTCTTATTCTGACTATTATTTCTTCGTATAATTATTTCGAATTCTCCTTATTCTGACCATTATTTCTTCTGTATAATTAAATTGATTCCTTGTTATTCTGACAATTACTTCTTCTGTATAAATATGTTGAGTTCTTCTTATTCTGACTATTATTTCTTCTGTATAATTATATTGATTTCTTCTTACTCTGACCATTATTTCGTCTGTATAATTATATTGATTCCTTGTTATTCTGACTATTATTTCTTCTGTATAATTATCTTAATTCCTTGGTATTCTGACCATAGTTTCTTCTGTATAAATATATTGAGTTCTTCTTATTCTGACCATTATTTCTTCTGTATAATTATATTGATTTCTTCTTATTCTGACCATTATTTCGTCTGTATAATTATATTGGTTCCTTGTTATTCTGACTATTATTTCTTCTGTATAATTATATTGATTTCTTCTTATTCTGACCATTATTTCGTCTGTATAATTATATTGGTTCCTTGTTATTCTGACTATTATTTCTTCTGTATAATTATATTGATTTCTTCTTATTCTGACCATTATTTCGTCTGTATAATTATATTGATTCCTTGTTATTCTGACCATTATTTCGTCTGTATAATTATATTGATTTCTTGTTATTTTGACAATTACTTCTTCTGTATAAATATATTGAGTTCTTCTTATTCTGACTATTATTTCTTCTGTATAATTATATTGATTTCTTCTTATTCTGACCATTATTTCGTCTGTATAATTATATTGATTCCATGTTATTCTGACTATTATTTCTTCTGTATTATTATCTTAATTCCTTGGTATTCTGACCATTGTTTCTTCTGTATAAATATATTGAGTTCTTCTTATTCTGACCATTATTTCTTCTGTATAATTATATTGATTTCTTCTTATTCTGACCATTATTTCGTCTGTATAATTATATTGGTTCCTTGTTATTCTGACTATTATTTCTTCTGTATAATTATATTGATTTCTTCTTATTCTGACCATTATTTCGCCTTTATTATTATATTGATTCCTTGTTATTCTGACCATTATTTCGTCTGTATAATTACATTGATTTCTTGTTATTTTGACAATTACTTCTTCTGTATAATTAAATTGATTCCTTGTTATTCTGACCATTATTTCTTCCGTGTAATTGTATTGATTTCTCCTTATTCTAACCATTATTTCTTCTGTATAATTAAATTGATTCCTTGTTATTCTGACAATTACTTCTTCTGTATAATTATATTGATTTCGTCTTATTCTGACCATTATTTCTTCCGTATAATTATGTTGATTTCTTCTTATTCTGACCATTGTTTCGTCTGTATAATTAAATTGATTCCATGTTATTCTGACCATTATTTCTTCCGTGTAATTATATTGATTTCTTCTTATTCTGACTATTATTTCTTCGTATAATTATTTCGAATTCTCCTTATTCTGACCATTATTTCTTCTGTATAATTAAATTGATTCCTTGTTATTCTGACAATTACTTCTTCTGTATAAATATGTTGAGTTCTTCTTATTCTGACTATTATTTCTTCTGTATAATTATATTGATTTCCTCTTACTCTGACCATTATTTCGTCTGTATAATTATATTGATTCCTTGTTATTCTGACTATTATTTCTTCTGTATAATTATCTTAATTCCTTGGTATTCTGACCATAGTTTCTTCTGTATAAATATATTGAGTTCTTCTTATTCTGACCATTATTTCTTCTGTATAATTATATTGATTTCTTCTTATTCTGACCATTATTTCGTCTGTATAATTATATTGGTTCCTTGTTATTCTGACTATTATTTCTTCTGTATAATTATATTGATTTCTTCTTATTCTGACCATTGTTTCTTCTGTATAAATATATTGAGTTCTTCTTATTCTGACCATTATTTCTTCTGTATAATTATATTGATTTCTTCTTATTCTGACCATTATTTCGTCTGTATAATTATATTGGTTCCTTGTTATTCTGACTATTATTTCTTCTGTATAATTATATTGATTTCTTCTTATTCTGACCATTATTTCGTCTGTATAATTATATTGATTCCTTGTTATTCTGACCATTATTTCGTCTGTATAATTATATTGATTTCTTGTTATTTTGACAATTACTTCTTCTGTATAATTAAATTGATTCCTTGTTATTCTGACCATTATTTCTTCCGTGTAATTGTATTGATTTCTCCTTATTCTAACCATTATTTCTTCTGTATAATTAAATTGATTCCTTGTTATTCTGACAATTACTTCTTCTGTATAATTATATTGATTTCGTCTTATTCTGACCATTATTTCTTCCGTATAATTATGTTGATTTCTTCTTATTCTGACCATTGTTTCGTCTGTATAATTAAATTGATTCCATGTTATTCTGACCATTATTTCTTCCGTGTAATTATATTGATTTCTTCTTATTCTGACTATTATTTCTTCGTATAATTATTTCGAATTCTCCTTATTCTGACCATTATTTCTTCTGTATAATTAAATTGATTCCTTGTTATTCTGACAATTACTTCTTCTGTATAAATATGTTGAGTTCTTCTTATTCTGACTATTATTTCTTCTGTATAATTATATTGATTTCTTCTTACTCTGACCATTATTTCGTCTGTATAATTATATTGATTCCTTGTTATTCTGACTATTATTTCTTCTGTATAATTATCTTAATTCCTTGGTATTCTGACCATAGTTTCTTCTGTATAAATATATTGAGTTCTTCTTATTCTGACCATTATTTCTTCTGTATAATTATATTGATTTCTTCTTATTCTGACCATTATTTCGTCTGTATAATTATATTGATTCCTTGTTATTCTGACCATTATTTCGTCTGTATAATTATATTGATTTCTTGTTATTTTGACAATTACTTCTTCTGTATAATTAAATTGATTCCTTGTTATTCTGACCATTATTTCTTCCGTGTAATTGTATTGATTTCTCCTTATTCTAACCATTATTTCTTCTGTATAATTAAATTGATTCCTTGTTATTCTGACAATTACTTCTTCAGTATAATTATATTGATTTCGTCTTATTCTGACCATTATTTCTTCCGTATAATTATGTTGATTTGTTCTTATTCTGACCATTGTTTCGTCTGTATAATAAAATTGATTCCATGTTATTCTGACCATTATTTCTTCCGTGTAATTATATTGATTTCTTCTTATTCTGACTATTATTTCTTCGTATAATTATTTCGAATTCTCCTTATTCTGACCATTATTTCTTCTGTATAATTAAATTGATTCCTTGTTATTCTGACAATTACTTCTTCTGTATAAATATGTTGAGTTCTTCTTATTCTGACTATTATTTCTTCTGTATAATTATATTGATTTCTTCTTACTCTGACCATTATTTCGTCTGTATAATTATATTGATTCCTTGTTATTCTGACTATTATTTCTTCTGTATAATTATCTTAATTCCTTGGTATTCTGACCATAGTTTCTTCTGTATAAATATATTGAGTTCTTCTTATTCTGACCATTATTTCTTCTGTATAATTATATTGATTTCTTCTTATTCTGACCATTATTTCGTCTGTATAATTATATTGGTTCCTTGTTATTCTGACTATTATTTCTTCTGTATAATTATATTGATTTCTTCTTATTCTGACCATTGTTTCGTCTGTATAATTATATTGGTTCCTTGTTATTCTGACTATTATTTCTTCTGTATAATTATATTGATTTCTTCTTATTCTGACCATTATTTCGTCTGTATAATTATATTGATTCCTTGTTATTCTGACCATTATTTCGTCTGTATAATTATATTGATTTCTTGTTATTTTGACAATTACTTCTTCTGTATAAATATATTGAGTTCTTCTTATTCTGACTATTATTTCTTCTGTATAATTATATTGATTTCTTCTTATTCTGACCATTATTTCGTCTGTATAATTATATTGATTCCATGTTATTCTGACTATTATTTCTTCTGTATTATTATCTTAATTCCTTGGTATTCTGACCATTGTTTCTTCTGTATAAATATATTGAGTTCTTCTTATTCTGACCATTATTTCTTCTGTATAATTATATTGATTTCTTCTTATTCTGACCATTATTTCGTCTGTATAATTATATTGGTTCCTTGTTATTCTGACTATTATTTCTTCTGTATAATTATATTGATTTCTTCTTATTCTGACCATTATTTCGTCTTTATAATTATATTGATTCCTTGTTATTCTGACCATTATTTCGTCTGTATAATTACATTGATTTCTTGTTATTTTGACAATTACTTCTTCTGTATAATTAAATTGATTCCTTGTTATTCTGACCATTATTTCTTCCGTGTAATTGTATTGATTTCTCCTTATTCTAACCATTATTTCTTCTGTATAATTAAATTGATTCCTTGTTATTCTGACAATTACTTCTTCTGTATAATTATATTGATTTCGTCTTATTCTGACCATTATTTCTTCCGTATAATTATGTTGATTTCTTCTTATTCTGACCATTGTTTCGTCTGTATAATTAAATTGATTCCATGTTATTCTGACCATTATTTCTTCCGTGTAATTATATTGATTTCTTCTTATTCTGACTATTATTTCTTCGTATAATTATTTCGAATTCTCCTTATTCTGACCATTATTTCTTCTGTATAATTAAATTGATTCCTTGTTATTCTGACCATTATTTCGTCTGTATAATTATATTGATTTCTTGTTATTTTGACAATTACTTCTTCTGTATAAATATATTGAGTTCTTCTTATTCTGACTATTATTTCTTCTGTATAATTATATTGATTTCTTCTTATTCTGACCATTATTTCGTCTGTATAATTATATTGATTCCATGTTATTCTGACTATTATTTCTTCTGTATTATTATCTTAATTCCTTGGTATTCTGACCATTGTTTCTTCTGTATAAATATATTGAGTTCTTCTTATTCTGACCATTATTTCTTCTGTATAATTATATTGATTTCTTCTTATTCTGACCATTATTTCGTCTGTATAATTATATTGGTTCCTTGTTATTCTGACTATTATTTCTTCTGTATAATTATATTGATTTCTTCTTATTCTGACCATTATTTCGTCTTTATAATTATATTGATTCCTTGTTATTCTGACCATTATTTCGTCTGTATAATTACATTGATTTCTTGTTATTTTGACAATTACTTCTTCTGTATAATTAAATTGATTCCTTGTTATTCTGACCATTATTTCTTCCGTGTAATTGTATTGATTTCTCCTTATTCTAACCATTATTTCTTCTGTATAATTAAATTGATTCCTTGTTATTCTGACAATTACTTCTTCTGTATAATTATATTGATTTCGTCTTATTCTGACCATTATTTCTTCCGTATAATTATGTTGATTTCTTCTTATTCTGACCATTGTTTCGTCTGTATAATTAAATTGATTCCATGTTATTCTGACCATTATTTCTTCCGTGTAATTATATTGATTTCTTCTTATTCTGACTATTATTTCTTCGTATAATTATTTCGAATTCTCCTTATTCTGACCATTATTTCTTCTGTATAATTAAATTGATTCCTTGTTATTCTGACAATTACTTCTTCTGTATAAATATGTTGAGTTCTTCTTATTCTGACTATTATTTCTTCTGTATAATTATATTGATTTCCTCTTACTCTGACCATTATTTCGTCTGTATAATTATATTGATTCCTTGTTATTCTGACTATTATTTCTTCTGTATAATTATCTTAATTCCTTGGTATTCTGACCATAGTTTCTTCTGTATAAATATATTGAGTTCTTCTTATTCTGACCATTATTTCTTCTGTATAATTATATTGATTTCTTCTTATTCTGACCATTATTTCGTCTGTATAATTATATTGGTTCCTTGTTATTCTGACTATTATTTCTTCTGTATAATTATATTGATTTCTTCTTATTCTGACCATTGTTTCTTCTGTATAAATATATTGAGTTCTTCTTATTCTGACCATTATTTCTTCTGTATAATTATATTGATTTCTTCTTATTCTGACCATTATTTCGTCTGTATAATTATATTGGTTCCTTGTTATTCTGACTATTATTTCTTCTGTATAATTATATTGATTTCTTCTTATTCTGACCATTATTTCGTCTGTATAATTATATTGATTCCTTGTTATTCTGACCATTATTTCGTCTGTATAATTATATTGATTTCTTGTTATTTTGACAATTACTTCTTCTGTATAATTAAATTGATTCCTTGTTATTCTGACCATTATTTCTTCCGTGTAATTGTATTGATTTCTCCTTATTCTAACCATTATTTCTTCTGTATAATTAAATTGATTCCTTGTTATTCTGACAATTACTTCTTCTGTATAATTATATTGATTTCGTCTTATTCTGACCATTATTTCTTCCGTATAATTATGTTGATTTCTTCTTATTCTGACCATTGTTTCGTCTGTATAATTAAATTGATTCCATGTTATTCTGACCATTATTTCTTCCGTGTAATTATATTGATTTCTTCTTATTCTGACTATTATTTCTTCGTATAATTATTTCGAATTCTCCTTATTCTGACCATTATTCTTCTGTATAATTAAATTGATTCCTTGTTATTCTGACAATTACTTCTTCTGTATAAATATGTTGAGTTCTTCTTATTCTGACTATTATTTCTTCTGTATAATTATATTGATTTCTTCTTACTCTGACCATTATTTCGTCTGTATAATTATATTGATTCCTTGTTATTCTGACTATTATTTCTTCTGTATAATTATCTTAATTCCTTGGTATTCTGACCATAGTTTCTTCTGTATAAATATATTGAGTTCTTCTTATTCTGACCATTATTTCTTCTGTATAATTATATTGATTTCTTCTTATTCTGACCATTATTTCGTCTGTATAATTATATTGATTCCTTGTTATTCTGACCATTATTTCGTCTGTATAATTATATTGATTTCTTGTTATTTTGACAATTACTTCTTCTGTATAATTAAATTGATTCCTTGTTATTCTGACCATTATTTCTTCCGTGTAATTGTATTGATTTCTCCTTATTCTAACCATTATTTCTTCTGTATAATTAAATTGATTCCTTGTTATTCTGACAATTACTTCTTCTGTATAATTATATTGATTTCGTCTTATTCTGACCATTATTTCTTCCGTATAATTATGTTGATTTCTTCTTATTCTGACCATTGTTTCGTCTGTATAATTAAATTGATTCCATGTTATTCTGACCATTATTTCTTCCGTGTAATTATATTGATTTCTTCTTATTCTGACTATTATTTCTTCGTATAATTATTTCGAATTCTCCTTATTCTGACCATTATTTCTTCTGTATAATTAAATTGATTCCTTGTTATTCTGACAATTACTTCTTCTGTATAAATATGTTGAGTTCTTCTTATTCTGACTATTATTTCTTCTGTATAATTATATTGATTTCTTCTTACTCTGACCATTATTTCGTCTGTATAATTATATTGATTCCTTGTTATTCTGACTATTATTTCTTCTGTATAATTATCTTAATTCCTTGGTATTCTGACCATAGTTTCTTCTGTATAAATATATTGAGTTCTTCTTATTCTGACCATTATTTCTTCTGTATAATTATATTGATTTCTTCTTATTCTGACAATTATTTCGTCTGTATAATTATATTGGTTCCTTGTTATTCTGACTATTATTTCTTCTGTATAATTATATTGATTTCTTCTTATTCTGACCATTATTTCGTCTGTATAATTATATTGGTTCCTTGTTATTCTGACTATTATTTCTTCTGTATAATTATATTGATTTCTTCTTATTCTGACCATTATTTCGTCTGTATAATTATATTGATTCCTTGTTATTCTGACCATTATTTCGTCTGTATAATTATATTGATTTCTTGTTATTTTGACAATTACTTCTTCTGTATAAATATATTGAGTTCTTCTTATTCTGACTATTATTTCTTCTGTATAATTATATTGATTTCTTCTTATTCTGACCATTATTTCGTCTGTATAATTATATTGATTCCATGTTATTCTGACTATTATTTCTTCTGTATTATTATCTTAATTCCTTGGTATTCTGACCATTGTTTCTTCTGTATAAATATATTGAGTTCTTCTTATTCTGACCATTATTTCTTCTGTATAATTATATTGATTTCTTCTTATTCTGACCATTATTTCGTCTGTATAATTATATTGGTTCCTTGTTATTCTGACTATTATTTCTTCTGTATAATTATATTGATTTTTTCTTATTCTGACCATTATTTCGTCTGTATAATTATATTGATTCCTTGTTATTCTGACCATTATTTCGTCTGTATAATTATATTGATTTCTTGTTATTTTGAGAATTACTTCTTCTGTATAATTAAATTGATTCCTTGTTATTCTGACCATTATTTCTTCCGTGTAATTGTATTGATTTCTCCTTGTTCTAACCATTATTTCTTCTGTATAATTAAATTGATTCCTTGTTATTCTGACAATTACTTCTTCTGTATAATTATATTGATTTCGTCTTATTCTGACCATTATTTCTTCCGTATAATTATGTTGATTTCTTCTTATTCTGACCATTGTTTCGTCTGTATAATTAAATTGATTCCATGTTATTCTGACCATTTTTTCTTCCGTGTAATTATATTGATTTCTTCTTATTCTGACTATTATTTCTTCGTATAATTATTTCGAATTCTCCTTATTCTGACCATTATTTCTTCTGTATAATTAAATTGATTCCTTGTTATTCTGACAATTACTTCTTCTGTATAAATATGTTGAGTTCTTCTTATTCTGACTATTATTTCTTCTGTATAATTATATTGATTTCTTCTTACTCTGACCATTATTTCGTCTGTATAATTATATTGATTCCTTGTTATTCTGACTATTATTTCTTCTGTATAATTATCTTAATTCCTTGGTATTCTGACCATAGTTTCTTCTGTATAAATATATTGAGTTCTTCTTATTCTGACCATTATTTCTTCTGTATAATTATATTGATTTCTTCTTATTCTGACCATTATTTCGTCTGTATAATTATATTGGTTCCTTGTTATTCTGACTATTATTTCTTCTGTATAATTATATTGATTTCTTCTTATTCTGACCATTATTTCGTCTGTATAATTATATTGATTCCTTGTTATTCTGACCATTATTTCGTCTGTATAATTATATTGATTTCTTGTTATTTTGACAATTACTTCTTCTGTATAATTAAATTGATTCCTTGTTATTCTGACCATTATTTCTTCCGTGTAATTGTATTGATTTCTCCTTATTCTAACCATTATTTCTTCTGTATAATTAAATTGATTCCTTGTTATTCTGACAATTACTTCTTCTGTATAATTATATTGATTTCGTCTTATTCTGACCATTATTTCTTCCGTATAATTATGTTGATTTCTTCTTATTCTGACCATTGTTTCGTCTGTATAATTAAATTGATTCCATGTTATTCTGACCATTATTTCTTCCGTGTAATTATATTGATTTCTTCTTATTCTGACTATTATTTCTTCGTATAATTATTTCGAATTCTCCTTATTCTGACCATTATTTCTTCTGTATAATTAAATTGATTCCTTGTTATTCTGACAATTACTTCTTCTGTATAAATATGTTGAGTTCTTCTTATTCTGACTATTATTTCTTCTGTATAATTATATTGATTTCTTCTTACTCTGACCATTATTTCGTCTGTATAATTATATTGATTCCTTGTTATTCTGACTATTATTTCTTCTGTATAATTATCTTAATTCCTTGGTATTCTGACCATAGTTTCTTCTGTATAAATATATTGAGTTCTTCTTATTCTGACCATTATTTCTTCTGTATAATTATATTGATTTCTTCTTATTCTGACCATTATTTCGTCTGTATAATTATATTGATTCCTTGTTATTCTGACAATTATTTCGTCTGTATAATTATATTGATTTCTTGTTATTTTGACAATTACTTCTTCTGTATAATTAAATTGATTCCTTGTTATTCTGACCATTATTTCTTCTGTATAATTATATTGATTTCTTCTTATTCTGACCATTATTTCGTCTGTATAATTATATTGATTCCATGTTATTCTGACTATTATTTCTTCTGTATTATTATCTTAATTCCTTGGTATTCTGACCATTGTTTCTTCTGTATAAATATATTGAGTTCTTCTTATTCTGACCATTATTTCTTCTGTATAATTATATTGATTTCTTCTTATTCTGACCATTATTTCGTCTCTATAATTATATTGGTTCCTTGTTATTCTGACTATTATTTCTTCTGTATAATTATATTGATTTCTTCTTATTCTGACCATTATTTCATCTATATAATTATATTGATTCCTTGTTATTCTGACCATTATTTCGTCTGTATAATTATATTGATTTCTTGTTATTTTGACAATTACTTCTTCTGTATAATTAAATTGATTCCTTGTTATTCTGACCATTATTTCTTCCGTGTAATTGTATTGATTTCTCCTTATTCTAACCATTATTTCTTCTGTATAATTAAATTGATTCCTTGTTATTCTGACAATTACTTCTTCTGTATAATTATATTGATTTCGTCTTATTCTGACCATTATTTCTTCCGTATAATTATGTTGATTTCTTCTTATTCTGACCATTGTTTCGTCTGTATAATTAAATTGATTCCATGTTATTCTGACCATTATTTCTTCCGTGTAATTATATTGATTTCTTCTTATTCTGACTATTATTTCTTCGTATAATTATTTCGAATTCTCCTTATTCTGACCATTATTTCTTCTGTATAATTAAATTGATTCCTTGTTATTCTGACAATTACTTCTTCTGTATAAATATGTTGAGTTCTTCTTATTCTGACTATTATTTCTTCTGTATAATTATATTGATTTCTTCTTACTCTGACCATTATTTCGTCTGTATAATTATATTGATTCCTTGTTATTCTGACTATTATTTCTTCTGTATAATTATCTTAATTCCTTGGTATTCTGACCATAGTTTCTTCTGTATAAATATATTGAGTTCTTCTTATTCTGACCATTATTTCTTCTGTATAATTATATTGATTTCTTCTTATTCTGACCATTATTTCGTCTGTATAATTATATTGGTTCCTTGTTATTCTGACTATTATTTCTTCTGTATAATTATATTGATTTCTTCTTATTCTGACCATTGTTTCTTCTGTATAAATATATTGAGTTCTTCTTATTCTGACCATTATTTCTTCTGTATAATTATATTGATTTCTTCTTATTCTGACCATTATTTCGTCTGTATAATTATATTGGTTCCTTGTTATTCTGACTATTATTTCTTCTGTATAATTATATTGATTTCTTCTTATTCTGACCATTATTTCGTCTGTATAATTATATTGATTCCTTGTTATTCTGACCATTATTTCGTCTGTATAATTATATTGATTTCTTGTTATTTTGACAATTACTTCTTCTGTATAATTAAATTGATTCCTTGTTATTCTGACCATTATTTCTTCCGTGTAATTGTATTGATTTCTCCTTATTCTAACCATTATTTCTTCTGTATAATTAAATTGATTCCTTGTTATTCTGACAATTACTTCTTCTGTATAATTATATTGATTTCGTCTTATTCTGACCATTATTTCTTCCGTATAATTATGTTGATTTCTTCTTATTCTGACCATTGTTTCGTCTGTATAATTAAATTGATTCCATGTTATTCTGACCATTATTTCTTCCGTGTAATTATATTGATTTCTTCTTATTCTGACTATTATTTCTTCGTATAATTATTTCGAATTCTCCTTATTCTGACCATTATTTCTTCTGTATAATTAAATTGATTCCTTGTTATTCTGACAATTACTTCTTCTGTATAAATATGTTGAGTTCTTCTTATTCTGACTATTATTTCTTCTGTATAATTATATTGATTTCTTCTTACTCTGACCATTATTTCGTCTGTATAATTATATTGATTCCTTGTTATTCTGACTATTATTTCTTCTGTATAATTATCTTAATTCCTTGGTATTCTGACCATAGTTTCTTCTGTATAAATATATTGAGTTCTTCTTATTCTGACCATTATTTCTTCTGTATAATTATATTGATTTCTTCTTATTCTGACCATTATTTCGTCTGTATAATTATATTGGTTCCTTGTTATTCTGACTATTATTTCTTCTGTATAATTATATTGATTTCTTCTTATTCTGACCATTATTTCGTCTGTATAATTATATTGATTCCTTGTTATTCTGACTATTATTTCTTCTGTATAATTATATTGATTTCTTCTTATTCTGATCATTGTTTCTTCTGTATAAATATATTGAGTTCTTTTTATTCTGACAATATTTTCTTCCGTATATTTATATTGATTTCTTCTTATTCTGACAATTATTTCTTCGTTTAATTGTTTTGATTTCTTTTTATTCTGACCATTATTTCTTCCGTATAAATATATTGATTTCTTCTTATTCTGATTAATTTTTCTTCTGGATAATTATATTGATTGTTTGTTATTCTGACCATTATTTCTTCTGTATAATTATATTGATTTCTTCACATTCTGACCATTATTTCTTCTGTAAAATTATATTGATTTCTTCACATTCTGACCATTATTTCTTCGTATATTTATATTGATTTATTCTTATTCTGACCATTATTTCTTCTGTATAATTATATTGATTCCTTGTTATTCTGACCATTATATCTTCTGTATAATTTACATTTAGGTCGATTTAATTGTCCCCACAGTTGTGGAAGGATTAGAAATAGTATGGCGAGCTTATGGTGAAGTAGAATTCATCCTTGAACATGGTATTAAGAAAAGTAATATGACAGTATACAAGGAAGCCAAGGTCAGACCAGAGGTGTAGTATTGTTTTTGTGCCATCTCTCAGCAAAAACATAGAGAATTATAAAATATCGTCTTCTTATCACATGCTTCATGTATGCTAACAATGGCGAAAGTACTTTTCTTCACGGGTATCAATTGTCGTGGTTTAGGTAACAACTACAAGTTCGTGGAATCGTAGATTCGTGGTTTTTGTGTTTGGGCCAAAAAAAAAATTTGTGTATTTTATATTTTCAACATAATAAGCTTCATTTGATAACCAATGTTCGAGAAAGCGCCAATACATTAGACAGATGAGCCGTAGAATTATGTAATCGGAAGTGGAATGTGGATATTAAATTGTTCATTTTGACAGTTGTCTTTGTTCATTGGATTCTTAATTTCGTGGATCTGCCTACAACGGAAACCACGATAATTGGTACCCAACGAATGAAAGTGATTTCACAGTATCTATTTAGGATATACATTTACTGGGGGTCAGTGATTATCACCTCTAACGTTGTGAGTTCTAATGTTGCGAAATACCTTTCTTACCTCTCATGTTATTGTCATTGAAAGTGAGTGAGTGATTGTTGCTTAACGCCAACTCGCAATTTGTCAGATATATAATGGCGAGAACAAGTTATTTTAGATGAGATGACGATGAGGTCCACTTTGTACTAGACCAACGCACTAAATTTTTACTTTTACAGTGTCCTCTCACCGAAGCAAACAAGAGTCTGTGGATAGACATGTCACCCCACCCGGACACATTATCATAATTCCGAGCCAACCAGTCTTTGCTCTTTCTGCTTAATGCTACGTGGTTAGAGGAGAAGCAACAAATACAATATATATTTACTATGATCGATGATTGCTACAATAATCACATTTGTTTAGCTTTATCACCTACATATCAAACGCATTTGTGGTGTAATGGCTAGGGTGCTCGTCTCGAGTGCGATATATCCTGGGTTCGAGACACGATCGGGTCAATCCAAAGAATATAAAATTAGTATTTGTTGCTTCTCTGCTAAGCACGCAGACTAGCCTTAGGGAGTAAGAACAACGATTTCTTTGCTCGTAATCATGATAATGTGTACGAGTGGAGCGACATGTCTACCAGTAAAGTGTTGTTTGAGTAAACTAGCACTATACATATCCAATTAATCGTGTTTTTCTAGTACAAAGAGTTGTCCATCCCCGTATTATCTAATGTAAATTGTAAATTGTTCTCTCCATGGCTAGGCAGAACAAAATGATCACATGGCGTTAAGCATCAATCACTTACTCTACACTGCCTACATTTATTATATGGTGGTCTTAGATATTGTCGATAGGTTAAAAGAAAAAAAAACCATTTTCTGTGTAATTGATATTCATTAAAGTCTATCTCAGGAGCATTAACTGTCACCTCGACTTTTAATATTTACATATAAATCACCGATGTTTTTCTTTCTTTGTTTACAATCCACACTTTTCTGAGTGTCACATGATTTCTGTAGTTCATTCATTCATGTCTTTATTTCCTCTATATAGAGATTACAATGAAATTCCAAATACAAATTAAACAATAGAATACATTAATTATAAAATGTCAATTAGAAGTTTTATATACAATAGTAGTGGTTCATTTTATATGTAGTTTGCTGATGATATTGTAAGATTCCTGTAGTACACAAGGACGCCAGGAGAAATCGATAACTCTTTTAGAGTCTTAAAAAAGTTTCTTCCATCACGGTCATGTGATCAACATTTTATTCACACATTAATATGACAGTGCACACTCTGCAGACAATATATAGCTAGGGAGATTCAAATTACCAGAGTTAAATTTTATCGATATACATTTGGAGATTAAAAGTTCTAGCAAAATGGCCGAAAATATACAGAGTTATGATAAAAAAAAGTACTTATTTTCTTGGAAGGCATTGTTTGCAAACATTTTTTGATTTGGCCCTTCTTTTGTCAATCGACTTTCATTTTCTGAAATATATACCGGAAGTGTGGTCGCGCGTGACTTGCAGGTGAACATAAAAATAGCTATCGAAAATTCCTTGTTATCGAAATTACCTTACGAGACCATATACATTCTAGTCGCTTGCAATTTGACATTTTGTTTTTTTTGTAGGAATATCTGTCTACCCTGTGGGTCCTTTAATTTTCTGCGTTGTTGGTTTTTTTCTGTGCCTTTTGCCCAATGTTACTTGTGTCTCTGGATTGTCCATTCATTTTTGATATTCCGTTCAGGTTTCTCTAACGTTCATTGCGTTAACTGACATATAAAGGAAGTAATTTAGCATATAGTACTAGTATATAAGCGATTCTGATTTTGTAATTTCACTTTTTATGAAAATGTTAAAAATAAAAGATCCCAATGTGGATGAAAAATCTCTTTTTGCATACAAATACTATGTGGGGTCGTTGTGTTCTTGATCGTGTGGTAATTGGATTTACAACTATCATTGTAGTCAGTGTCTACCGCCGTGGTGAGTTCGAATTCCGCTCATGAAGAGGTGTACTTCATACAACTTTATGAGATAAAGTTTACAGCGACTTACAACAGGCCCATGGTTTTCTCATATACTCCAGTTCCTCAACTAATTAAACGGACCTCCACAATATATCTGAAATATGGTTAGTTTAAGCATATTTTTATTTGCTAAATATAACAAATAGGGATCGGACACAAGTTTTTCCAACTTATGAAGTCTTCTTCCGAATACAATAATTTACAATATGGATTAGCATGCGCAATGAAATGATATAATATGTATATAATAGCATAGAATTAAATATACAAAGAATGACTATGTACAAAAACATAAGTTTAGACAATATACGGAAAAAAAAGAATAAAGAAAAAAGAAAAGAGAAGAAATACTTTTGGAGATGTGTGTTGGTTCTTTAGATCATTTAGACAATCGTAAATCTTTTGGAGTCTTTAATATATTTAAAAGCATGTTTAAAAATGGTTATATTTTCTTCATATGTTAGGAGATCACTTCCTTTTGTCAGTAGATTTACATCAATATTAATGTTAGAAGGTAGCCAGTTAAGACTATTAAATATTATTTCCCTATTATCTGTATATTTATCACAATCAAAAAAGAAATGGTGAGAATTTTCACATGGTGCGCCACAGATACAGGAAGCATTTGATAACATTTTTACTTTACATAAATCGTAATTCAAGAATGATGCATTGTAGCGAAGCTGTGTTAGAATTATATTTAGTTTTCTAGGACCATAAGAATAGTGTCTCGGAATTGGCATTGAGATTGAACTGCGGATTGCCTTTTTAAATTTAGATAGTGAGTCAAGATTACGCACTGAAAGATTAAGGTTATTCCATTCCCTTACTGTAGCTGAGATGAAAGAATCTCTAGTTAAAGATAGTCTACAGAATGGAACAATAATATCGTTGCCATTTCGAAGGGGATAAATAGTCGTACTTTGGATTGTTGGGGAAATAAGATCGAGTAAATAAGAGGGTGTGCCACCGTTTTGGATATTATATAATAATTGGAGCTTTCTCCTAGTTCTTCTTTCTTCCAATATCTCCCAGCCAGTTTCTCTATATAGATATTCAGTGTTGGTAAAGATTGGAAGTCCGGTAATAATTCTAGCTGCCTCCAACTGTAGCCTCTCAAATTTGAAATATGGTTGAAAGATATGTTTTACAACGTAATCCAAAAGCTGATCTTATTTTCTTTTCGAATGCTTTGTATCTGAAAATTATGCATCAAGTGTGGTTTTCCAAATACTATGCTACATTTGTACATACAATTATTATTTTTATCAAAAGTAACACACTTAATATAGATATCCTACAAATCATATCTTAGATCTAATACAGTTAAATCTATATTAAGCAGTCATCTGTATTAAAAGGTCACCTTTTTCTTGTCCTGTCATAGAAAATTTCATATAAATTGAACCTTTTTAAGAGGTCATCTGTCTTAGAAGATCACGCCCCCAGAGTTGGCCTCATTATACATGTTTGACTATATGTGAAATAACTTTGAAATTATTTGTAGATATTCCGGCTTGGGCTTGAAAGAAAGACGGTACCAAGTTTTTTTACAAAATTGGCTTGGTTTATGAATACTATTATGACCCGCTTCCTAAAGCTGATAGTTAGTTGGTCAGAAGACTTGTGCATTGCAATAGAAGTAGTAGGATGTCCAGTGTTTGGTACGTTGATACATGATATATAGTCAAACCTGTATGAAGAGGTCATCTCTAAGACAAGGAGAAAGTTGCCTTATAAGACATGTAACCATTTAAAAGAAGTTCGATTCATATGAAATTTTCTATGATAGGACAAGAAATATGTGACCTTTGTAATACAGGTGACTGCTTAATAGAGGTGACCGCATGGACAGGTTTGACTGTATATAATAAACCGGAAAAGTATTCAACATGAAAATGTTTACCACATGTAGTTTGCTCATCCGTAGCTCCCTTCGCTTGTGCTAGTTCATTCTACATGTTATCTAAATTGAAAGTCACATGTCATTGATGAAAAGCAATGGAGCAGGAACTGCTTACCATTTCAGAGCACCCTATTTCACTCATGAAGGCATAGGGTCCGTGCTGCCCAATCCTACGCTTTGTAATTAGTCCTTGTCGACCATTGTTTCTCTTTTTGACCTTTTTATTTTGGCCACTGTATTGTCTGTGCTTCTTCGAATTAGTGGTTCTGTTTACCTCTTTTTTTACTTCCAAATATTGGTGTACGGGCAAATATATCCTTATATATTATTATTTTTTATTTTTCTTCTTTACATAGAAAATACAAATAAGAAAAATAAAAAATAATAATATATAAGGATATATTTGCCTGTACACCTATATTTCATATTAACAGTCAGGTATACTATAAGTCACAGGTGTTATTTAGTTCAATCAATGTTTTTTTCTTCTGAAATACTATCGTCATTCGGGGGCCGTCATGGTCGTGATCGTATGGTAGTTAGATTTACAACTACATATGCAATCAATGCCTATCACTACTAAAGTTGTGAGTTCGAATACCATTCATGGCGAGGTGTACTCAATACAATTTTATGTGATAAAGTTTGTCAGTGACTTACGGCAGGTCGGTGGATTTCTCCGGGAACTCTGGTTCTCTGCACCAACAAAACTGATAGCCACGATATAACTGAAATAGTGTTGAAAGTGGCGTTAGACACCATAATCCTCATCCTCATTTGTGAACATGTTTTAAAGAGCATAGTGGTATGTATGAACATAAAAAGTTTAATCAGTCAACGATTCTATCAATATCAACAAATCTAACATCCACCACCTCTCACCTAGGCACACAAATATGGCGGGGTTAAACCTGTTAATGCGTTCCCAATCATCACCTCTGGATAACTGGATCTCCAACGTCAATGAACAATCAACAACAGTTGCGCATTATTAACAATATTAGGTACCACCATTAAATCAAGTTAATATATTATAGAAAACCATGGTCTATGACCTAAAATTGGTATTATACCAAACTTAATTAACCACTCACTTAAACTTCATTGAATCGAAAGGCAAATGGGTGGAGCTAATACCATGGTACACTATGCATGCCTGGGTGTTGTACCATAGCATAAGCTCCATGCCAAATGTCAATCATTCTATTTCTCTTATAAACCATATATGCAATGTGTCTTACTCGTTGACCTATTTAAGCTAACCGATCCCGCAGATTCGTTCGTTTTGACTACGTCAGCTAGTAAGACACGTGGTATATAATACGTAGATTTATTAATCTATCAGAAAGTCGATTGTATTTCAATTAATTTTCAGGAACACGGACAATGAGATGTAAAGCTGACAACAACACATTTGATCTCGGGTTTGCCACGACGCCTAAGATGTCACTAGATATTGAATCATTAAAACGATACGTTAAAGTTGAAAACATCAGTCTTGAAAACAGTTCGCAGGAATCATGTAATCAATTAACACTTGAAAAGGGTTACCATGGAAATTCACTCAAGGAGTTGGACTGTTTTCTTGTCAATATCAGCAGAAACAACAGACACTTTAGTTATGCATGGAAGAATGTTACTGAATATAGAAATACTGTTTCTGAGCGATTATGTTACACTGGTATGTTTTTAATATATGAAATATGCAGCTTTATATCGCGTAATAGAGGTTCGAGTCCCGGTGGGGTCAAATCAAAGACTATACAATTGGTATGTGTGGCTTCTCCGCTAAGCACGCAGCATTAAGGAATTAAGGAGTAAAGACTGGTTGTCTCGGCATCAGAATAATGTTTCTGAGTGGAGTGACATGTCTATCCGCGGACCTTTGCTTCAGTTAGCTAGTACTATACAAATCCAACTCTGCGTGTTGGTCTAGAGCAAAGCGGATCTCATCATCATCTCATTGAAAATTAACTTGCTCTCGTCATGATATAGCTGACATATTGCCGAGTTGGCGTTAAACAACAAGCACTCACTCCCTCGTGTTGTAGATACAATGGTTAGCATGTGTGCCTGATGTTTTTGTTTGAAATATCGTGTGTTCGACCCTCAGATATGTCAAAAACTACCCATATGTATCTAAATATAAATTCACTGTTTTCTCACTCAACAAGCTTTATTAATTAATAAGGCCAAATAATGTATGAGTGGAAGTAGAAGTTATGGTTATTGTCCGAGTGGGAATATAGGCTATGGTTCATGGAGATGACAAGAATGAATTGACTCACAGCGTACACTCTTTTCATTTTGTTTTAGCATTCACTTACGCATAGATAACTTTGCACCTGAATTCTAAGAAGAATAGTACGACGATGCCACTAGTGGAGCGGATAGAGCTTAACCTTCCGGAGGACCTTGTATTTCATAAGTTTCAAGTGGGTTTCACACACTAACATAGGAAAGAATAGCATGTTGTAGCTGGTTGGTTGATGATGTTTAACGCCACTTTCAACAATATTTCAGTTATGTCGTGTCGGTCAGTTTTATTTGTGGGAGAAACCGGAGTACCTGGAGAAAACCACAGACCTGTTGCCAGTCACTGATGAATGTTGTTGTAGTTTAAGCATAAATCAATATATTTCACAGGAATATTAAAAGGTCAATAAATTTTAAAATTCAATATGTTTAATTAATATAGATTTCCTTCGATATAATGGCGATGCCATCCAAGAAGAATACAAGTTGAATCCTGGAGAGACACGTAATATATATTCGCCATTTTACCCATCATCCAATGGAAGGGGTATTCGAAGTATAACTACGATAACAGGTTTAAACGGTACCTACATACGGATTACAGTACTTTATGTTTCACTGACTGTGCCACCCACAAAAGAACAACTAGCAGAGGTATATTAGTTTATTGTTGTTTATTTTATATTAGTGCTAGTATTGAACCAATTGTATTTGTTGTAAATACATGTAGTTTATCTAACAGTTCAGTCAATGAACAACTCATTTATAAAACAAATTACATATGCAAACAAAAACAAAAAATTCGCAACGTGAACAGTCTCCAGAAATTACGATAATTTAAATTCTCCTTGGTAGATTTTATGTATTTATAGTGTATGTATTTCTATTATGAAATAAACTACACTTGTGGAAAATACATGAAATTGACATTCACATATAACATAAATAAGACGAAAGCCCTCATACAAACAAATGGGACCGAACATCGTTTGTATGCGGAAATCGTAACGAACATCACAACACGTAACTAAGAACATAAAGACATATGTTTGGACAAAATATAGTACACCACTATATGCAACCAATCATAAACAATACATTAAGACCTTTCAATAAACAACTGGGATAAAGACGAAACGAACATCGCTATTTTATCGAAATCGTTATTGACATAAAAACGGAAATAAAACCACAGGGACACATAATAGGACGCAATTTGCAACAGGAAGCCCACTACATAAAACTGGGAGTAAACTCAAGAAACACAGACAAGATTGGATACAAGACACACAACAAAGACAAAATAAAACCAACACAGCGCAGAAAACTAAAAAGATGAGCAATACGAACCCCACCACAAGCCGGGGGTGAACCTATGTACTCGCGATTGGTAATACAATCCTGGTTCTCATAAGACACCCGCAGTGCTACTTATGCTCCGATACACATCATCTATATTAACATTTTGAATTATCTAAGTAAGCATTTTGCAACACTACACCACCATTTGCAATTTGATGAGAAAAAAAACCCAAAAACCTAGTTATTCAATCAAAAGGGGAATATGATGCAAACACTCCGAAAATGACTACACAATACGTGTACTTAAAATACAAGGTTTCAAACGATTGCAATCATTTTTTTCAGACTGCTCCCTACGTTACAGTCCTACCATCTCGTTGTTATGACACCATACAACTCAACATAGGTAAAGGAGGTAATATAAATATCACTGCAGCCAATCAAGAAAGATATAGATACGCCACCTTCATAGCAAGCAACCATACAGTGGTGATAACATTTACATCTTGTTTTAGGTATCTAATGGCAAGTGGATATATGTACCAGTTTAAAATAGAGACAACAGGTATGTAGAGTAGAATATTAGACAATAGGTAACTATTGTAGAATATTAAGTTACAGGTAATCAATGTAGAACATAGTAGACAACAGGTAACCATTGTAGAACTTTAGACAAAAGGTAACCAGTGTAGAACATTAGACAACAGGTAACCAGTATAGAACATTAGACAATATGTAATCATTGTAGAACATTAGACAATAGGCAACCAATGTAGTACATTATAAACAACAGGTAACTAGTGTAGAAGATTATAGACAACAGGTAACCAGTGTAGAATATTAGACATATGGTAACCAGTGTAGAACATTAGAAAAAAGGTAAGCATTGTACAACATTAGACAACAGGTAACCAGTATAGATGATTAGACAATATGTATCCAGTGTAGAATATTATAGACAACAGGTGACCAGTGTAGAACATGTGACAACAGGTAACCAGCGTAGAATATTATAGACAACAGATAACCAGTGTAGACCATTATAGACAACAGGTAACCAGTGTAGAACATTAGACAACAGGTAAATAGAGTAGAACATTATACAACAGGTATCCAGTATAGAACATTAGACAATAGGTAACCAGCGTAGAATATCATAGACAACATATGACCTCTGTAGAACATTGGACAACAGGTAACCAGCGTAGAATATTATAGACATTGGATTTGATATCTACGTTTTTATTGACAAAAGATTTAATACAATGAGTCTTTATTCAATGTTTAGTGGATTCTGATTACCCCTTTGGTATCTTCAAACTCTTCTTATACAGAATTTTGGTTTATTCGGGAGTTGTTTTACACTGATTTTACTGTATACTGTTAGAGTGCTTATTGTTACAACGTGTCTGTTGATATTCTTTATACAGAACGATTAGATGGGAAAATGTCTATTGTTTTTTTTTTAGCTTTGTACTATTTTAATCAGTCAGGAAAGTATATGTATATATGTGTTGGGGGTATCAATGTTGCCTCTTTCTACAATATTCGATCGGATCTAAGAATTGTTCAGACCGTATAGTATTTTTTTCGTCTTTCATTTCTCCATGCGCTTCATTGCTACCATAACTGCAATGGTGGTGTAATTGTTAGCGTGCTCGCATCGATTGCGGTAGATCGTGTGTTTGAGTCTCGATCGGGTCAACCCAAAGATTATAAAATTGGCATCTGTTGCTTCTCCGCTAAGCACGCAGCATTTAGGTGAAAGAGCAAAGTCGGGTTGGCTCGAGATGAGAATAATGTGTGCGAGTGGGACGACATGTCTATCCACGGACTGTTGTTTCAGTGAGCGAGCACTATACAATTCCAACTAAGCGTGTTGATCTAGTACAATGTGGACCTCATCATATTATTGAAAATAAACGTGTTCTTGCCATGATATAGCTGAAAAATAAGGAAAACACCTTTATGAAAACTGATATCGCGAAACGGACTATAACTAAAAACCTCACGAAATTGATCACGTGGTACACACATAAACATGGTTTACAATTCGGCCTACATTTTGGATCTATGGATATTATGGATCTTTAATTACATAAAACAGTAATAGATTATCATTATTTTTGCAGATTTGAACTAGAAAATATGTCTATATATGAAATATTATCTTTAGTTGATCTGACACAATCCGTCCATGACGAAATTCGCTTTGGAATGCACAGGAGGTGAAATTATGAATTTCCAGAATACCTTTGATATGACTTGTGACGAGATTAGGCTGGAAATATAGAACAGAAAATGTCTTCGGAAGTTTAATCTCACCGAGATTATGGAAGGGTAAGCAGCTCCGCTTCCACATGTGGCACCCGTTCTGTTACTCTTGTTACAAATCCGGTGACAAGTCATGAATGAGGAAAGGACCGGATAGTGATTGCGACTAAAGGAAAACATACATGGTCCTTTGTGACACAGATACTTCGTAATGGTTCAAACCAATAACATTTTAAGACAGAAGGTTGTGAAAAATATTATGAAGATATATTGTATCATATTCTTTAATAATTTCATTATGCCTTCAATTCAATTGAACGGATAAAAAAAGTGACACCTGACATTAATTTCAACTTGCATATCATCCCGCGTAATAAGGTACTTGTATCACCACATTTATTGAAGCTATGTACGTTTTGCTGATAAAATGCCGCAGTTTCTCAACTGCTTTGGTTCAAATCCTTCTCAGGGATTATTACAAAAACACAAATAGAAAATAGTCAGCAAAAAAACTATAACTCTAATAATCTTGGGTTCATTTTTCAGACATATACCATTGTCTATGTAAAATAATTACAGATTTTCCAGGGTGCGGAATTGATGGAACTCAGCTTAACAATTGCTCGAATAAAGTGGGGTTGATTGCATCTTACTTATATCCATCTTTCTACACCAGATCTGATGTAAATACCTGGAAATTGAAAGGCACGATAGGACAATATATAGAACTCGCCGTTATAGACCTAGATATTGAAATTGAATATAATATTGACTCCTTCATTGAAATATTTGATATCTCTTTGGAAAGAGCGAAATCATCGTTTGGTAGATTATATAGGAAAGGTATAGGAAGTACTCATTACAAGTCAAGCTGGCATATGATGGACATAGAGTTCCGAGTAGGTAATAATCTATCAGGACGAGGATTTTTTGGAAGATATCAGATCATTGATGTAGTTTCAAATATGAACCAATATGTATCTTCTGGTAAGTTTAGAAAATTAGGAAATATCCCGGAATGCAAATTGATTGATTGATTGATTATTGTTTTACGCCAAGCAAGCAGTATTTCAGCTATTTTCAGGACGAGAACAAGACCAACAATATATATAATCCAGAGGGGACCGTCGTTGTCGTGATCGTATAGTGGTTGGATTTATGACCACCTATGCAATTAGTGCCTATCACCACTAAAGTTGTGACTTCGAACCCCGTTCATGGCGAGGTGCACTCGATATAACATTATGTGATAAAGTTTGTCAGTCACTTGCGACAGGTCGGTGGTTTTATCTGGGCACTCCGGTTTCCTCCAGCAATAAAACTGACCGCCTGGAAATATTGTTGAAAGTGGTTTTAAACACCATTACACCCTAACCCTTTCACTTCACAGTATATAACAGCGAATATACTCATCTGACGTAAAGCTTGGAATCAACAATAATTAACTAACTGCATGAAACATACGGTTTCTATCTGACATAATGACTTGCTTGTCCTTTTGTACTTTTTCTTTAGGCCATTGTGTTCTCTGCTTTTCTTCGATTTACGGATTCTGATTACCCCTTTGGTATCTTCAAACTCTTCTTCCATGAAGTAAATACAAATATATATATATATATATATATGTGTGTGTCTTTATACTTATATCTTAGAAGACTGTTGGACTGGATGGAAGGGATTTAGAGAAAGCTGCTATAAGATTTTTACCAATTCAAGTCTTAGAAAGGAACAGGCAGAGTATCACTGTGTTACAAACGGAGGCCATCTTGTGTCAATTAGTTCTAAAGAGGAAATGGAATTCGTGCACGGACTGATTATCTATAGGATACAACATATATTAATGACGGACGTCATTTTTATTGGTATGTTAGTCAAACCTGCTCATACGACCATCTCTATTAAGCAGTCACCTGTATTAAAAGGTCACTTTTTTCTTGTTCTATCATAGAACATTTTATCAATCAATCAATTATATATTCTGACGGCGACTTTCTCAATGCGGAATTGCGCCCATAAGAAAAAAATTAATGTAGAATTTGAATAATTCTACTATTACTTAACTGTGTTTGTATTAGAATATAAATGTGTTGTGAGTTAAAGAAGGAGGAAAACAATCTATATAAGAGTGAAGTGAATACTTTAAATTTATGTGAATATTTAATGACTGATATTAGGCTGATTTGAACAGCTTAGATATATTTTAATTTGAAATAGGTGTGAAATAGACCAAATTTTCTTGTTACTGATATTTTATATTTAGTATATAATATACGTTATTTTAACAGTGTGACAAATCTCATTTTATATGCATTGAATCTCTTCTAAGAGGTCACCTGTCTTATAAGGACATTTTTTTCTTGGTCCCACTGGTAACAACTATATAATCCGAACACATAAATTGATCCCAAATTGATTGCGCTAAAAACCATAACCCTAACCCTATACACATATTCAATATTCAACAAATTGAATTTTAAATCCTCTTCCTCGCCTTTCATGAAATGTTTTTTGTTTGTTTACGAAAATGATTCATTGTATCTTTGTAGGATTAACCAAGAAAGGGAAAGGTTATTGGTTCACTGATTACATATGGGAAAATGGCGAACCACTACTGTACAATTCATGGTATTCATTTTGAGTGTCTTTCAAACATTCATATTTAGGAGTTCAACGTAGAAAATAGGACAGTATCGTTTTTGTTAGAAGATTTTAAAATGATCCGTTGTAAAGTACATTTTTTATTCAATAGTATATCGCAATACCTTTACTTAATTACTTAATATATAATTTGCTTCCGAAAATATTCCTCAAATAAAACAATCAATTTTTAAATTAAATATCTTAAAGATACTAAACAATACATTCTTCGATATATCGATGTTTCGATGATTTGATGAATTGTTTCTGTATACTTAACCAGAACAAAGAATTTAGATAAAAGTTTTCATAATAATAAACTCAAATTTCAACAATATTTCAGTCATATACTCTCCCAAAAATGAAATGCAACATGTGAGATTTTTTTTTAATTTACTTCAAATTTTCAACATCATTTTAAATACAGAAATAAGCATTACATTATTCTGAAATTTGGCACACTGCTTGTTTAGACTTTAAAGTTCATTCAAATGTCAAAAATTATCACATTAAGCTCCATAGCGCTCAGATGACGTCACTGCAAAGCAATATCTGTTGTTCCCCCATTAATCTGTAACACAGCACGGACCCGTCTAGTCATAGACTCGATCAATCGACGAACACGGTCTTGCGGAATTCTCCTCCAATCTTGCTCAAGAGCCTGCTGCAGGTCTTGTGGCGCTGGTCGACGACTGTGGACGCGTGATCCGAGTCATCCCACAAATGTTCTGTTGGGTTCCAATCTGATGATTTAAACGGCAATGGGAGCACTGTTGCGTTCTGGTTGGCTAGAAAGTCAACAGTAGCACGGGCTGTGTGCGGCAGAGCATTGTCGTGCTGAAGAACTTCCCTATGGAGGTTCATTGCGAGTAGCATGTGTGGTGTAAAAACCTCATTTCAGTATCGAGCAGCGCTAAGGTTGCCGGGGATGTGCACCAGTTGAGTCTGTCGCGCGTATGATATGGCACCCCACATCATCACTCTTCTTCCGCCGAAATTGTCGACCTCAAGGATGCAGTTCCTTGCGAACCTCACATTCCGGCATCTGTAGACACGTGTGCGGCCATCTCTTTTCTGCAGCATGAATCTTGATTCATCGCTGAACCAGACTCGCCTCCAATTTTACAAGTCCCAGCCCCTTACTCTGTTGCACCATGGGACCCTTGAAAGTCGATGCCGACGTCTCAGTACAGCGCCAAAGTAAGGACGTCTGGCGCGTAAGCCGTTTCCAAGGAGACGGTTTCTGATTGTCTGTCCCGATATTCGTCGGAGATCTGGGACATTTGATGCTGTTTCTCTTGCTTCACTGTCCGATTTCTCAGGTGAAGTACCCGGATGTAGCGATCTTGGACTGCTGATGTGTCCGTGCTGTGCTACAGGCTAATGGTGGGCACAACAGATATTGACTTTGAAGTGACGTCAATTGAACGCTATAGATTTTAATGTGATAAATGTTGACATTTTAATGAACTTCAAATTCTGAATAACCAGTGTGCCAAATTTTCATTTGCTGTATTGATTATTTCTGTATTTAAAATGATGTTGAAAATTTGAAGTAAATAATATTGTTTCACATGTTTCGTTTCTTTCTTTTGGAGAGCATAACGTTGTCAGTGGTTTTCTCCGGGTACTCCTGTTTCCTCCACCAATAAAACTGACCGCTACGATATAACTGAAATATTGTTGAAAGTGGCGTTAAGTAACATAAACCTAAGCCTAAACCATATCCGAAAATGTATTGTCAATTTTACCTTTCTCGAACACGCGAGTTCACCTTCAGATTTTAGTGGATTCATGTTGATCGATATTTAGTTTTCTGTGTAGTATTTTGTAGATCGTTATTTGTCGATAACCCCTTTCGTTATCTTCAAAATCGTCTTAGGTTCAGCCTATTATATCTCGTCATTGGTCATACTTGAACTCGAAAGACTGATATAGGCAGGGAAAATCAACTACCATGCGACCTCAAGGAAGTTCCATTGCATACTAAGAATAAAATATGAAAAACAAAAAAAACACCACACTGTCAAAACAGTTCCAAAATCCAATAAATGCAGAGTTAAAATCGATACCCATAATATACATACACAAATGTATTCATGGCCACTGACTAGAAACACACAAAATATTAGACAAGAACAAAAATGGAGATCATGCTTTGGATTATTTATATAATCATCTACAATCTTCATGAGAATTCTGTATATAAATACATATGGAAGCAAGCATGTGTGGTTATTTGAAAAATTGGTAGCAAATGTAAAATTCTAGATTTTATTCATGTTTTTATATCTTTGTAAAAGGTATGACGGAAAACCATCACAGCCCGATGGATTCGATCACGAGCGTTGCACAGCAATTATCCTGAAGAATATTCACAACATAAGAAATTGGCATGATGTCCCATGTGCTGTCAACAACATACGCCATATGATATGTGAAAAACCAATGTATTCATCACACAATAAAGGTAAATACAGTCAAACATGCGTCTGCGGTCATCTCTATTAAGCAGTTACCTGTATTAAAAGGTCACTTGTTCTTGCTATGTCATGGTCAATTTCAGATGCATTGAGCCTCTTTTAAGAGGTCTTATGAGACCATTTTGTCTTGGTCCCAAGGGTCACCTCTCAATACAGGTTTGACTGTATATGATTTGATTAAGTACGATATCATATTTAATACATGGTAAACATAAATGCGTACTCTCGTCATAATTTTAGAAACATACGAATGTTAACTCGAAGTTGTACATCTTCTTGGTGATCGAATGCTCTATTATTGTCCTTTCTTTTCCTTTTCCTGTGTTCATAGCAATTCGTCCGACGCTAGGTAAAAATTGTGCTATATATTCATCAATTACAATAAATATGTACCATCAATTAAAATAAAAATACTCATGTAGTTCGCTTACTACTATATGCCACACAAAAACAAATCTGTCTTAATTATTTATCATTATTTTAGCATTTTCTGTTGAAAAGAAAGTTTGAAAGGGTAACCAGAAGCCGACATCGAAGGACAGACAATGATCTGAAAAACACTACACAAAAAAACTAAAAATTGCTTAAGGGTGTAATCAGAAGCCTTATATTGAAGGACAGACAATACAATCACGCAATCAAAAAGGACAAAAGGGCAAACAATGATCTGCAAAGCACTACATGGAAAACTACAGATTGTTTGATAGGGCAATCAGAAGACGTACATCGAAGGATAGACAATGCAATAACGAAAAGAAAAAAGACAAAAAGGACAAACAATATTCTGCAAAGCACTACATAGAACACTAAAATGGTTTGACGGGGTAAATAGAAACCGTAAATCGAAGGTCAGACAATACAATAACGACACGGAAAAGGGCAAAAGGACAAATAATCATCTGCAAAACACTACATAGAAAACTAAAGATGGAGCAACACGAACTCCACTGAATTCGAATGTAAACTTGTATGCTGCGGAAGGGATAGGTGTCACTGCTCCACTAGTGACACCCGTCATGCTACTGTTAATCGACACGAACATCATCTGACATCGACATACATTTATAAATTCTACTTCTTTCAATAGTGTAGTGGTTTTCTCTGGGTACTCCGGTTTCCTCCACCAATAAAAATGATCGCCACGATATAACTGAAATATTGTTCAAAGTGGCGTTTAACACCATAAAAACCAAATCAAATCAATACTGGAACCAAGTTTAACATTAATTAACGTGATTATTACATGGTCGTAGCATAAATAATTATTTCTATTAACATAGTTATATTTACAGACTACATTGAAGACACATATTATATCAAACTGTCTGGAAATTCTTCTACACCACGTTTACTTAACGTGTATCAATGTGACAACGGTGAATATGTATCCCAATTTAGCACATGTAATGGTTACTTTGACTGTGTTGATAACTCTGACGAAGTAAATTGTGGTGAGTAAAACAATGACGTCATTGGTTTCTGGTGTGACGTCAGATGATTCATATATATCATATTAACCTAAACATTTACATTCAAGTTCGAGATGCTCATGTAATTTTTCGACTAATTGTCTAGTATTAAATTTTTTCAGCTTTTCTTGTTAACAAAGTATAAAATGAAAAACAAGACATACCACACAGTCAAAATAAGACATACCACACAGTCAAAACAAGATATACCATACAGTCAAAATAAGACATACCACACAGTCACAACAAGACATACCACACAGTCAAAACAGGACATACCACACAGTCAAAACAAGACATACCACACAGTCAACACAAGACATACCACACAGCCAGAACAAGTCATACCACACAGTCAAAACAAGACATACCGCACAGTCAAAGCAAGACATACCACACAGTCAAAACAAGGCATTTCCCACAGTCAAAACAAGACATACCACACAGTCAAAACAAGACATACCACACAGTGAAAACAAGACATACCACACAGTCAAAACAAGACATACCACACAGTCAGAACAAGACATACCACACAGCCAGAACAAGACATACCACACAGTCAAAACAAGGCATTTCCCACAGTCAAAACAAGACATACCACACAGTCAAAACAAGACATACCACACAGTGAAAACAAGACATACCACACAGTCAAAACAAGACATACCACACAGTCAGAACAAGACATACCACACAGCCAGAACAAGACATACCACACAGTCAAATCAAGACATACCACACAGTCATAACAAGACATACCACACAACCAGAACAAGACATACCATACAGTCAAGACAAGACATACCAGACAGTCAAAACAAGACATACCACACAGTCAAAACATTAAATACTACACAGTCAAAACAAGACATACCACACAGTCAAGACAAGACATACCACACAGTCAAAACAAGACATACCACACGGTCAAAACAAGACATACCACTCAGTCAAAACAAGACATACCATACAGTCAAAACAAGACATTCCACACGGTCAAAACAAGACATTCTACACAGTCAAAACAAGACATACCACACAGTCAGAACAAGACATACCACACAGCCAGAAAAAGACATACCACACAGTCAAATCAAGACATACCACACAGTCAAAATAAGACATACCACACAGCCAGAACAAGACACTCCACACAGTCAAAACAAGACACTCCACACAGTCAAAACAAGACATACCACACAGTCAGAACAAGACATACCATACAGTCAAGACAAGACATACCACACAGTCAAAACAAGACATTCCACACAGTCAAAACAAGACATACCACACAGTCAAAACAAGACATACCACACAGTCAAGACAAGACATACCACACGGTCAAAATAAGACATACCACACAGTCAAAACATTAAATACTACACAGTCAAAACAAGACATACCACACAGTCAAGACAAGACATACAACACAGTCAAAACAAGACATACCACACAGTCAAAACAAGACATACCACACGGTCAAAACAAGACATACCACATAGTCAAAAGAAGACATACCACACAGTCAAAACAAGACATACCACACAGTCAGAACAAGACATACCACACAGCCAGAACAAGACATACCACACAGTCAAATCAAGACATACCACACAGTCAAAACAAGACATTCCACACGGTCAAAACAAGACATTCCACACAGTCAAAACAAGACATACCACACAGTCAGAACAAGACATACCGCACAGCCAGAACAAGACATACCACACAGTCAAATCAAGACATACCACACAGTCAAAATAAGACATACCACACAGTCAAAAGAAGACATACCACACAGTCAAAACAAGACTTTCCACATGGTCAAGACAAGACATACCACACAGTCAACACAAGACATTGCACAGTCAAAACAAGACATACCACACAGTCAAAAAAAGACATACCACACAGTCAAAACAAGACATACCACACAGTCAAAACAAGACATACCACACGGTGAAAACAAGACATACCACACGGTCAAAACAAGACATACCACACAGTCAAAACAAGACATACCACACAGTCAAAACAAGACATACCACACGGTCAAAACAAGACATACCACACAGTCAAAACAAGACATACCATACAGTAAAAACAAGACATTCCACACGGTCAAAACAAGACATTCTACACAGTCAAAACAAGACATACCACACAGTCAGAGCAAGACATACCACACAGCCAGAAAAAGACATACCACACAGTCAAATCAAGACATACCACACAGTCAAAATAAGACATACCACACAGCCAGAACAAGACATTCCACACAGTCAAAACAAGACATACCACACAGTCAGAACAAGACATATCACACAGCCAGAACAAGACATACCATACAGTCAAGACAAGACATACCACACAGTCAAAACAAGAAATTCCACACAGTCAAAACAAGACATACCACACAGTCAAAACAAGACATACCACACAGTCAAGACAAGACATACCACACAGTCAAAATAAGACATACCACACAGTCAAAATAAGACATACCACACAGTCAAAACATTAAATACTACACAGTCAAAACAAGACATACCACACAGTCAAGACAAGACATACAACACAGTCAAAACAAGACAAACCACACAGTCAAAACAAGACATACCACACAGTCAAAACAAGATATACCACATAGTCAAAAGAAGACATACCACACAGTAAAAACAAGACATTCCACACGGTCAAAACAAGACATTCCACACAGTCAAACAAGACATACCACACAGTCAGAACAAGACATACCACACAGCCAGAACAAGACATACCACACAGTCAAATCAAGACATACCACACAGTCAAAACAAGACATTCCACACGGTCAAAACAAGACATTCCACACAGTCAAAACAAGACATACCACACAGTCAGAACAAGACATACAGCACAGCCAGAACAAGACATACCACACAGTCAAATCAAGACATACCACACAATCAAAATAAGACATACCACACAGTCAAAAGAAGACATACCACACAGTCAAAGCAAGACTTTCCACATGGTCAGGACAAGACATACCACACAGTCAAAACAAGACATTCCACAGTCAAAACAAGACATACCACACAGTCAAAACAAGACATACCAAACAGTCAAAACAAGACATACCACACAGTCAAAACAAGACATACCACACGGTGAAAACAAGACATACCACACGGTCAAAACAAGACATACCACACAGTCAAAACAAGACATACCACACAGTCAAAACAAGACATACCACACAGTCAAAACAAGACATACCACACAGTCAAAACAAGACATACCATACAGTCAAAACAAGACATTCCACACGGTCAAAACAAGACATTCTACACAGTCAAAACAAGACATACCACACAGTCAGAACAAGACATACCACACAGCCAGAAAAAGACATACCACACAGTCAAATCAAGACATACCACACAGTCAAAATAAGACATACCACACAGCCAGAACAAGACATTCCACACAGTCAAAACAAGACATACCACACAGTCAGAACAAGACATATCACACAGCCATAACAAGACATACCATACAGTCAAAACAAGATATACCACACAGTCAAAACAAGACATACCACACAGTCAAGACAAGACATACCACACGGTCAAAATAAGACATACCACACAGTCAAAACATTAAATACTACACAGTCAAAACAAGACATACCACACAGTCAAGACAAGACATACAACACAGTCAAAACAAGACATACCACACGGTCAAAACAAGACATACCACACGGTCAAAACAAGACATACCACATAGTCAAAACAAGACATACCAGACAGTCAAAACAAGACATTCCACACGGTCAAAACAAGACATTCCACACAGTCAAACAAAACATACCACACAGTCAGAACAAGACATACCACACAGCCAGAACAAGACATACCACACAGTCAAATCAAGACATACCACACAATCAAAATAAGACATACCACACAGTCAAAAGAAGACATACCACACAGTCAAAGCAAGACTTTCCACATGGTCAGGACAAGACATACCACACAGTCAAAACAAGACATTCCACAGTCAAAACAAGACATACCACACAGTCAAAACAAGACATACCAAACAGTCAAAACAAGACATACCACACAGTCAAAACAAGACATACCACACGGTGAAAACAAGACATACCACACGGTCAAAACAAGACATACCACACAGTCAAAACAAGACATACCACACAGTCAAAACAAGACATACCACACAGTCAAAACAAGACATACCACACAGTCAAAACAAGACATACCATACAGTCAAAACAAGACATTCCACACGGTCAAAACAAGACATTCTACACAGTCAAAACAAGACATACCACACAGTCAGAACAAGACATACCACACAGCCAGAAAAAGACATACCACACAGTCAAATCAAGACATACCACACAGTCAAAATAAGACATACCACACAGCCAGAACAAGACATTCCACACAGTCAAAATAAGACATACCACACAGCCAGAACAAGACATTCCACACAGTCAAAACAAGACATACCACACAGTCAGAACAAGACATATCACACAGCCAGAACAAGACATACCATACAGTCAAGACAAGACATACCACACAGTCAAAACAAGAAATTCCACACAGTCAAAACAAGACATACCACACAGTCAAAACAAGACATACCACACAGTCAAGACAAGACATACCACACAGTCAAAATAAGACATACCACACAGTCAAAATAAGACATACCACACAGTCAAAACATTAAATACTACACAGTCAAAACAAGACATACCACACAGTCAAGACAAGACATACAACACAGTCAAAACAAGACAAACCACACAGTCAAAACAAGACATACCACACAGTCAAAACAAGATATACCACATAGTCAAAAGAAGACATACCACACAGTAAAAACAAGACATTCCACACGGTCAAAACAAGACATTCCACACAGTCAAACAAGACATACCACACAGTCAGAACAAGACATACCACACAGCCAGAACAAGACATACCACACAGTCAAATCAAGACATACCACACAGTCAAAACAAGACATTCCACACGGTCAAAACAAGACATTCCACACAGTCAAAACAAGACATACCACACAGTCAGAACAAGACATACAGCACAGCCAGAACAAGACATACCACACAGTCAAATCAAGACATACCACACAATCAAAATAAGACATACCACACAGTCAAAAGAAGACATACCACACAGTCAAAGCAAGACTTTCCACATGGTCAGGACAAGACATACCACACAGTCAAAACAAGACATTCCACAGTCAAAACAAGACATACCACACAGTCAAAACAAGACATACCAAACAGTCAAAACAAGACATACCACACAGTCAAAACAAGACATACCACACGGTGAAAACAAGACATACCACACGGTCAAAACAAGACATACCACACAGTCAAAACAAGACATACCACACAGTCAAAACAAGACATACCACACAGTCAAAACAAGACATACCACACAGTCAAAACAAGACATACCATACAGTCAAAACAAGACATTCCACACGGTCAAAACAAGACATTCTACACAGTCAAAACAAGACATACCACACAGTCAGAACAAGACATACCACACAGCCAGAAAAAGACATACCACACAGTCAAATCAAGACATACCACACAGTCAAAATAAGACATACCACACAGCCAGAACAAGACATTCCACACAGTCAAAACAAGACATACCACACAGTCAGAACAAGACATATCACACAGCCATAACAAGACATACCATACAGTCAAAACAAGATATACCACACAGTCAAAACAAGACATACCACACAGTCAAGACAAGACATACCACACGGTCAAAATAAGACATACCACACAGTCAAAACATTAAATACTACACAGTCAAAACAAGACATACCACACAGTCAAGACAAGACATACAACACAGTCAAAACAAGACATACCACACGGTCAAAACAAGACATACCACACGGTCAAAACAAGACATACCACATAGTCAAAACAAGACATACCAGACAGTCAAAACAAGACATTCCACACGGTCAAAACAAGACATTCCACACAGTCAAACAAAACATACCACACAGTCAGAACAAGACATACCACACAGCCAGAACAAGACATACCACACAGTCAAATCAAGACATACCACACAATCAAAATAAGACATACCACACAGTCAAAAGAAGACATACCACACAGTCAAAGCAAGACTTTCCACATGGTCAGGACAAGACATACCACACAGTCAAAACAAGACATTCCACAGTCAAAACAAGACATACCACACAGTCAAAACAAGACATACCAAACAGTCAAAACAAGACATACCACACAGTCAAAACAAGACATACCACACGGTGAAAACAAGACATACCACACGGTCAAAACAAGACATACCACACAGTCAAAACAAGACATACCACACAGTCAAAACAAGACATACCACACAGTCAAAACAAGACATACCACACAGTCAAAACAAGACATACCATACAGTCAAAACAAGACATTCCACACGGTCAAAACAAGACATTCTACACAGTCAAAACAAGACATACCACACAGTCAGAACAAGACATACCACACAGCCAGAAAAAGACATACCACACAGTCAAATCAAGACATACCACACAGTCAAAATAAGACATACCACACAGCCAGAACAAGACATTCCACACAGTCAAAATAAGACATACCACACAGCCAGAACAAGACATTCCACACAGTCAAAACAAGACATACCACACAGTCAGAACAAGACATATCACACAGCCAGAACAAGACATACCATACAGTCAAGACAAGACATACCACACAGTCAAAACAAGAAATTCCACACAGTCAAAACAAGACATACCACACAGTCAAAACAAGACATACCACACAGTCAAGACAAGACATACCACACAGTCAAAATAAGACATACCACACAGTCAAAATAAGACATACCACACAGTCAAAACATTAAATACTACACAGTCAAAACAAGACATACCACACAGTCAAGACAAGACATACAACACAGTCAAAACAAGACAAACCACACAGTCAAAACAAGACATACCACACAGTCAAAACAAGATATACCACATAGTCAAAAGAAGACATACCACACAGTAAAAACAAGACATTCCACACGGTCAAAACAAGACATTCCACACAGTCAAACAAGACATACCACACAGTCAGAACAAGACATACCACACAGCCAGAACAAGACATACCACACAGTCAAATCAAGACATACCACACAGTCAAAACAAGACATTCCACACGGTCAAAACAAGACATTCCACACAGTCAAAACAAGACATACCACACAGTCAGAACAAGACATACAGCACAGCCAGAACAAGACATACCACACAGTCAAATCAAGACATACCACACAATCAAAATAAGACATACCACACAGTCAAAAGAAGACATACCACACAGTCAAAGCAAGACTTTCCACATGGTCAGGACAAGACATACCACACAGTCAAAACAAGACATTCCACAGTCAAAACAAGACATACCACACAGTCAAAACAAGACATACCAAACAGTCAAAACAAGACATACCACACAGTCAAAACAAGACATACCACACGGTGAAAACAAGACATACCACACGGTCAAAACAAGACATACCACACAGTCAAAACAAGACATACCACACAGTCAAAACAAGACATACCACACAGTCAAAACAAGACATACCACACAGTCAAAACAAGACATACCATACAGTCAAAACAAGACATTCCACACGGTCAAAACAAGACATTCTACACAGTCAAAACAAGACATACCACACAGTCAGAACAAGACATACCACACAGCCAGAAAAAGACATACCACACAGTCAAATCAAGACATACCACACAGTCAAAATAAGACATACCACACAGCCAGAACAAGACATTCCACACAGTCAAAACAAGACATACCACACAGTCAGAACAAGACATATCACACAGCCATAACAAGACATACCATACAGTCAAAACAAGATATACCACACAGTCAAAACAAGACATACCACACAGTCAAGACAAGACATACCACACGGTCAAAATAAGACATACCACACAGTCAAAACAAGACATACCACACAGTCAGAACAAGACATACCGCACAGCCAGAACAAGACATACCACACAGTCAAGACAAGACATACAACACAGTCAAAACAAGACATACCACACGGTCAAAACAAGACATACCACACGGTCAAAACAAGACATACCACATAGTCAAGACAAGACATACCAGACAGTCAAAACAAGACATTCCACACGGTCAAAACAAGACATTCCACACAGTCAAACAAAACATACCACACAGTCAGAACAAGACATACCACACAGCCAGAACAAGACATACCACACAGTCAAATCAAGACATACCACACAATCAAAATAAGACATACCACACAGTCAAAAGAAGACATACCACACAGTCAAAGCAAGACTTTCCACATGGTCAGGACAAGACATACCACACAGTCAAAACATTACATACCACGCAGTCAAAACAAGACATACCACACAGTCAAGACAGGACATACCAAACAGTCAAAACAAGACATACCACACAGTCAAAACAAGACATACCACACGGTGAAAACAAGACATACCACACGGTCAAAACAAGACATACCACACAGTCAAAACAAGACATTCCACACGTTCAAAACAAGACATTCCACACAGTCAAAACAATTCCAAAATCCAATCGAAAAATCATAGAAACAGAGGCAAAATAAGTTGTTCAGATTTCTTTTTTATTCTGTAGAATACATCATTTAGTTATTCTTGGTGTTCTGAAGTTTTGTTTGATATGGTTTTGTGAAATATTAAGAATCTGAATCACAACCGGGAAAAAGTGTACAGTATACTACTAAATTGATCTAAAAATTGTTGTTATCATTTGAATCAATATGGAGTCAATATTTGACTGGGGTAGGTGTTGTTTTTTGGCATGCTTTTTAGGCTCGAGTTGCGTACCGCTACTGTCCACAAAGTTATTATAAAAAACACTGCAAATTGGTCGGCACGATGCCATGAATGTCTAAGAACACTTTACAATCGCATATTATCCTGTAAAGCATTCTTAACGATGACGTCTAAATTACCATCATATAATATCTTGTAGCTATATCTCTAATAACGACATTTGCTTTTGCGATAGGATTAGCAACTACCTGTGCAATCAGCGCTTATCACTACTAAAGTTCGAATCACGGTTATGGCGAGGTGTACTCGGTACAAGAATGTGTAAATATGTTAGCCAGTGATATGTGACAGGCCTGTGGTGTTCTCCGGGTACTTCGGTTTCCTCTACCAATGAAATTGACCGCTACGATATGGCTGATATATTATCGAAAGTGGCGTTAAAACAATAACACTAACATTCCTGCTTTCTGAATATGTCTTTATAATTAATTATATCTCATTGACATTGTAGAAACTGGATGTTCTGATTCTCAATATAAATGTCGGAATGGTGAATGTATACATCTGATGTACCATTGTGATGGCAAACAAGACTGCGGGGACTCGTCAGACGAAATAGATTGTGGTAATATACAATACATTTTATCTTCATTATAGGCATGGTTTCAGCGTTAGGTCACATGACAAACAATCACTTATATGACAGTTATGACTTTACATTTGTAAATCCCGGTTACAAATTCCTATTCAAATCAATACAAGCTTCTCACTATTGTCTGGGACATAGCCCATTACGGACTTTTTTTTTAACAAAACTGTTGGTATAAAGAAAGATGAACTATATATGATAGACTCAGATCGAAGTCCACTTTCTAATCTACGTCCACTCCTCAAATCGGCGTCCACTGACGTCATTATCTCACATGACGGTCCAATTTTAGGATATTCTCAAATCGGCGTCCTTTCCAAACTCTCATATCTATAGGCCCGTTTATACGATCAAAGTTTGCCATCAAAAATAATTGTAGCGAAAGCTTTGTTTTTTTAATCTGTTTTTTTGTGTGTGTGTGTGTCTTTTAAGCATTTTCCCATTCTTTAATATTAAGGTTAGGGTTAGGGTTAATGTTAGGTTTAGGGCTAGAGTTAGGGTTATGGTTAAGCTTATGGTTAGGTTTAGGGTTAAGGTTAGGGTTAGGGTTAATGTTATGGTTAGGAATAGGGCTAAGGTGAAGGTTAGGGCTAGGATTAAGATTAGGGTTAGTGTAAGGAATAATGTTAGGGTTAGGGTTAGGGTTAAGGTTAGGGTTAGGGTCCACTAAAGTAGAAATACTCCTAAGCACAATAGGATTTTATCTACAGTAACTATAAAATACCTAGGCATTTTTGTTATCAAGAACTCCTCATCTTGTCCCTTCTCCATCATTGCTTCAAAAACATTCCTCAACGGGTGTGACGTCATTTGAAGTATACGTCAGTGACGTCATTGGATGTTGATTTGAGAAAGTGAAAAATGGCCATACATTTGAGAATTGGACGCCGATTTGAAGATTGGACGTCGATTAGAGACTGAGTCTTACCTATATAAAAAAGAAAAGTTCAGAGATACCAAATGAGTAATAAGAGGCCGTAAAGATTAATCTACAAAACTCCACACAGAAGATTAAAGATTGAATAACGTTAACCTCACTCAAATCGGAGGTGGACTCCGGTGCTTCGGAATGGTAAACAGTTCCTGCTCAGCTAGTTGAACCCGTCGCTCCTTACTAAGACCTTTTCTTGCCAACAAAGGTTTGGGTGATATTAATCTAGGCAATACAAATTGTTCTTCATCATAAATCATTCAAACCAAAGTTCCTTCCTAGTTTATGGTGACCGTAGCCGATTTTGCCTTTTCTGTTTAGGCCCATTGGTTTTCTTGTTCCGAATGACTTTAAACTTTTTGGTTATCAAATATTTTGGCCTTGAGCGTACCTGATGAAGGTTATTCCAGAAACTCACAGTGCATAATACATTTGATATCTACTTTTGATTAAGGTTCAGTATGTTGCTATCACGCCATATACCCATTCTACACATATTGCAACCATATGATTTATCCACAAGAGATGTTGCAGCATTTCAACATTAACGACTGACTTCAAGTCGAGGGTGAGGGTTATCATGTTTAACGCCACTTTCAACAATATTTCAACTTTATCGCGACGGTCAGTTTTATTGGTGGAGGAAACTGGAGTACCCAGAGAAAACTACTTCATTGTCAATTTTGCGGTGTATGTCACGGTATGAAGCAGACCTATCTGTATCTGTGGTAAATCATCTTACATAGACTGGTTGATTAAGGAATTATACCTTGTCAATTAATCTAGCAACCCTACATATATCCCGACGACAACTACCAAAGAGGAAATCCTGGACAATCATCATTCTGTTTTGGGTTCCTTTGGAATTTCAACCAAGAACTGGATCTTCCGTCGCTTTACCGACTACTAGCGTTAATTTGCTTGATCTATTAAATACCCCACCAAGCACGAAAACTCTTACCATGTTATTAGCATCTATTCTGTCAGTGATCAAACCGGGCTACTCAAAGCTACTCAAATGGTGGTGTAAATCAGAGGTGGATTCTGAAAAATTCTAAATATCTGTTAAAGTAAATATATTCAAGGTTCCTCCTCTCATGCAATAACATTAAATCATTTAACTTTTCTACATCTACACAACAATACTACACTTAAAGCTAAAACACAGATTAAATGAATTTGTTCAACTGTATTTCATTTAAAAAATGACCAACATAGATAAAAATGCTTCTTATATGGAAGACAATTCTTATTTTGTGAAAAACCACTCTAATTCTAACGAGAAATTCTCTGAAACTGAAATCACCAAAATGCTCGAGATTTTGGAAATCTATTTGTTTGGGTTAGCGGGCGTGTTTTTTTAATAAACAGTACTATGGGTCCCATCCCTATCTTGTGCCTTTATTCGTATGAGACAAACTTCACATAGCGGCTTATCATAGAAAAACAAAAAAGACGATAGCCCTGTAATAAAAACGTAGATGTCTAATTTAATGCCATTTGTAATTTCCTAGTCCGCTACATAGAGGATGTCCTTTCACTAAATAAATCGAAATTTAGTGATTATGCTGATCGCATCAATCCCAAAGAGCTTGGAATAAGGGATACCACAGATAAAGCTAGGATTGTTTCATACCATGACCTACACCCCAAAATTTACAATGAAGAACGGATAAGAACAAAACATTACGATAAAAAGATGATTTCAATTTTCCGATTGGGAAATTTTCATTTGTATGTAGCAAGATTCAAGCAGGACCTGCACAGGAAGCATATGTCACCTAGATGATACGATATTCCAGTGTTCCTTGTGGTTAATTTGAAGTCATCATTTCAAGCGTTTTGTGGTCACCATCATCACTTTGCTAAGCGTTGTGAAATATCTGTGTCACAAGTTACGTTTGTGATATTCATAACAATTCCGTTTTATTCTACGGGTATGTAACAAGAGTAACACGGCGGATGACACTAGTGGAATAGGATCTGCTTACCTTTCCGGAGCTCATGTACATATATTGTGTTTATCCTGCAATGTCAAATGGTCCAAAGCATTTACCAAATTGTCAGAAAAGAGCTTCGTACTATTCGCTCTATGTGCCATATAGCTATATAGTTTAGTCAGTGAAGTATAGAACTAAAATTTAAACAATCAATTCAAAAATGTGACTGCTGAAATAGAACGAGCTCATGATTGATCTACTATTATCTCTAAGGTTGTATTGTGTTGTGTTTGATGGTGCTTAACGCCACTTTCAATAATATTTCAGATATATCATGGTCGTCAGTTTTATTGATGGAGAAAACTGGAGGACCCGGTGATAAACACCGACCTGTCGCAAGTCACTGACAAACCTTATCACATAAAGTTGTACACCTCGCCCTGATCGAGATTCGAACTTACATCAGTAGTAATAGGCACTGATTGCGTAGGTAGTTGGGTTTACAACTACATACGATCACGGCCACCACGGCCAACTTGTTCAACATTGGCGGTTTTGAAGGGTTTTCACCATGTCGTGTACTTTGGTTTCCCATGTCGTCTACTCTGGTTTTCTATTTCATGTACTTTGGCTTCCCATGTCGTGGACTCTGGTTTCCCGTGTGGTGTACTTTGGTTTTCTATGTCGTGTACTCTGATTTCTATGTCGTGTACTCTGTTTCCCTATGTCGTGTACTCTGGTTCCTACACCAATAAATCTAACATCTATGATATAGCTGAGACTTTGATGAAAGTGGTGCTATAATTATCAATATTTCTATGAACTAATCTGGAATTGACCAAAACATTAATAGGAGTGCCGTTATTCTACGATTGTGTTACATTATGTATTTCTGTTTATTAATAGAATGGAATAATTGTGAACTAAATGAATGGGAATGTAAGAGCAGACAATGTATTCCCATGGAAAGCAGGTGCGACATTAAAAAGGATTGTTTTGATGGTTCAGACGAACTAAACTGTGGCAAGTATGCTGAGCAAATTTAAATATATAATATTAATATATACATTGTATAAGCTTAACTCGGAATTTGCGGTGGTGCCTACCGATAACATTTGTGGGCGGAGCTTATCATCAAAAATCCCCGTTGATATGCACAGCATATTTATGAAGCTGTATGTCACATGACCAACATGACCAAGGTCACATACCGCAGAAATTTGAAGTGATTTTTGTAGGTTTTAGACTGATGAAGAATATTATTTTTAATAAGACTAAAAGTTTCGTAGGGAGGAACACTAGTGACCATGTTTGTCAAATAGTTTGCTCCAAAAGTAACTGTTAGACTATGTATCATTGATTTTTCCTCCTCGAGATAACCGTGGTCAAAATAATGAACAATCTGAATGCTTGCTCCGCGCACAGCTATTTATACCCACGGTCCCGGTTGAAGACGACAATACATTACAATACAATACAAATATGCTTAATGTCAATCAAGACGGCCTTACGGGCAATAGAGTCAATATAAATTTCATACAATGATTACTAATATAATAGTGTACATATATTTCATGCCTGTTCAGGGAACAGTCAAAACTATTGACCCGAAGTGCTGGAGATGACTTGAGAACTGTTGCCTGAGGGCATTACCATGATTTATAGACTGTCCGAGGAACAGTAGTATTGATTGAAACATTCATAATATCTGAGCCGCATCTTAATCACCGGTAGATTTCTTTAACACAGATTAATGCATGACACATGACCATGTCTACATCAATGAAAAAGTCACATTTAGAACTGATATGAAATAAAAATGATGTTAATAGATATGATAGAATAATCTGTGCGGGTGTTGTGTCGTTTGTATATATGTATTGTCGTTGGAGATACTAATGTCAAGTGGGGATGTTTAGGATTCCATTTACCGGTTTAACCCTGCCACATTGTTGTGCTTGTCTTAAGCCAGGATCTGGATTTGCAGCGTCATATGTCGTGGTCTTTCTTGTGTTCAGGGAGTTCTGTTAGGATTATAGATGATTGTTTGTTTTGTAGATGTCGCGGTCTTTCTTGTGTTCAAGGAGTTAAGATGATAGGTGATTGTTCGTTCTGTAGATGTCGTGGTCTTTCTTGTGTTCAGGGAGTTCTGTTAGGATGATAGGTGATTGTTTGTTTTGTAGATGTCGCGGTCTTTCTTGTGTTCAAGGAGTTAAGATGATAGGTGATTGTTCGTTTTGTAGATGTCGTGGTCTTTCTTGTGTTCAGGGAGTTAGGATGATAGATGATTGTTTGTTTTGTAGATGTCGTGGTCTTTCTTGTGTACAGGGAGTTCTGTTAAGATGATAGGTGATTGTTGGTTTTGTAGATGTCGTGGTCGTTCTTGTGTTCAGGGAGTTCTGTTAGGACGATTGGTGATTGTTCGTTTTGTAGATGTCGTGGCCTTTCTTGTGTTCAGGGAGTCCTGTTAGGATGATTGGTGATTGTTCGTTTGGTAGATGTCGTGGTGTTTCTTGTGTTCAGGGAGTTTTGTGAGAATGATAGGTGATTGTTCGTTTTGTAGATGTCGTGCTGTTTCTTGTGTTCAGGCAGTTCTGTTAGGATGATAGGTGATTGTTAATTTTGTAGATGTCGTGGTCTTTCTTGTGTTCAGGGAGTTTTGTTAAGATGACAGATGATTGTTCGTTTTGTAGATGTCGTGGTCTTTCTTGTGTTCAGGGAGTTCTGTTAGGATGATAGATAATTGTTCGTTTTGTAGATGTCGTGGTGTTTATTGTGTTCAGGGAGTTAAAATGATAGATGATTGTTCATTTTGTAGATGTCGTTGTCATTGTTGTGTTCAGGGAGTTCTGTTAAGATGATAGATGATTGTTCGTTTTGTAGATGTCGTGGTGTTTCTTGTGTTCAGGGATTTCTGTTAAGATGATAGGTGATTGTTCGTTTTGTAGATGTCGTGGTCTTTCTTGTGTTCAGGGAGTTCTGTTAGGATTATAGATGATTGTTTGTTTTGTAGATGTCGCGGTGTTTCTTGTGTTCAGGGAGTTAGGATGATAGATAATTGTTTGTTTGGTAGATGTGGTGGTCTTTCTTGTGTTCAGGGAGTTCTGTTAAGATGGTAGATGATTGTTCGTTTTGTAGATGTCGTGGTCTTTCTTGTGTTCAGGGAGTTCTGTTAGGATGATAGATGATTGTTCGTTTTGTAGATGTCGTGGTGTTTCTTGTGTTCAGGGAGTTAAGATGATAGATTATTGTTCGTTTTGTAGATGTCGTTGTCATTGTTGTGTTCAGGGAGTTCTGTTAAGATGATAGATGATTGTTCGTTTTGTAGATGTCGTGGTGTTTCTTGTGTTCAGGGATTTCTGTTAAGATGATAGGTGATTGTTCGTTTTGTAGATGTCGTGGTCTTTCTTGTGTTCAGGGAGTTCTGTTAGGATAATAGATGATTGTTTGTTTTGTAGATGTCGCGGTGTTTCTTGTGTTCTGGGAGTTAAGATGATAGATGATTGTTTGTTTGGTAGATGTTGTGGTCTTTCTTGTGTTCATGGAGTTCTGTTAGGATGATAGATGATTGTTTGTTTTGTAGATGTCGCGGTCTTTCTTGTGTTCAGAGATTTCTGTTAAGATGATAGATGACTGTTTGTTTTGTAGATGTCGCGGTGTTTCTTGTGTTCAGGGAGTTAGGATGATAGATGATTGTTTGTTTTGTAGATGTCGTGGTCATTGTTGTGTAGAGGGAGTTCTGTTAAGATGATAGATGATTGTTCGTTTTGTAGATGTCGTGGTGTTTCTTGTGTTCAGGGAGTTCTGTTAGGATTATAGATGATTGTTTGTTTTGTAGATGTCGCGGTGTTTCTTGTGTTCAGGGAGTTAGGATGATAGATGATTGTTTGTTTTGTAGATGTGGTGGTCTTTCTTTTGTTCAGGGAGTTATGTTAAGATGATAGATGATTGTTCGCTTTGTAGATGTCGTGGTGTTTCTTGTGTTCAGAGATTTCTGTTAAGATGATAGATGACTGTTTGTTTTGTAGATATCGCGGTGTTTCTTGTGTTCAGGGAGTTAGGATGATAGATGATTGTTTGTTTTGTAGATGTCGTGGTCATTGTTGTGTAGAGGGAGTTCTGTTAAGATGATAGATGATTGTTCGTTTTGTAGATGTCGTGGTGTTTCTTGTGTTCAGGGATTTCTGCTAAGATGATTGGTGATTGTTCGTTTTGTAGATATCGTGGTCTTTCTTGTGTTCAGGGAGTTCTGTTAAGATGATAGATGATTGTTCGTTTTGTAGATGTCGTGGTCTTTCTTGTGTTCAGGGAGTTCTGTTAGGATGATAGATGATTGTTCGTTTTGTAGATATCGTGGTGTTTCTTGTGTTGAGGGAGTTAAGATGATAGATGATTGTTCGTTTTGTTGATGTCGTGGTTATTGTTGTGTTCAGGGAGTTCGGTTAGGATTATAGATGATTGTTCGTTTTGTAGATGTCGTGGTGTTTCGTGTGTTCAGGGAGTTCTGTTAGGATGATAGGTGATTGTTCGTTTTGTAGATGTTGTGGTCTTTCTGATGTTCAGAGAGTTCTGTTAGGATGATAGATGATTGTTCGTTTTGTAGATGTCGTGGTGTTTCTTGTGTTCAGGGAGTTAAGATGATAGATGATTGTTCGTTTTGTAGATGTCGTTGTCATTGTTGTGTTCAGGGAGTTCTGTTAAGATGATAGGTGATTGTTCGTTTTGTAGATGTCGTGGTGTTTCTTGTGTTCAGAGATTTCTGTTAAGATGATAGATGACTGTTTGTTTTGTAGATGTCGCGGTGTTTCTTGTGTTCAGGGAGTTAGGATGATAGATGATTGTTTGTTTTGTAGATGTCGTGGTCATTGTTGTGTAGAGGGAGTTCTGTTAAGATGATAGATGATTGTTCGTTTTGTAGATGTCGTGGTGTTTCTTGTGTTCAGGGATTTCTGCTAAGATGATTGGTGATTGTTCGTTTTGTAGATATCGTGGTCTTTCTTGTGTTCAGGGAGTTCTGTTAAGATGATAGATGATTGTTCGTTTTGTAGATGTCGTGGTCTTTCTTGTGTTCAGGGAGTTCTGTTAGGATGATAGATGATTGTTCGTTTTGTAGATATCGTGGTGTTTCTTGTGTTGAGGGAGTTAAGATGATAGATGATTGTTCGTTTTGTTGATGTCGTGGTTATTGTTGTGTTCAGGGAGTTCTGTTAGGATTATAGATGATTGTTCGTTTTGTAGATGTCGTGGTGTTTCGTGTGTTCAGGGAGTTCTGTTAGGATGATAGGTGATTGTTCGTTTTGTAGATGTTGTGGTCTTTCTGATGTTCAGAGAGTTCTGTTAGGATGATAGATGATTGTTCGTTTTGTAGATGTCGTGGTGTTTCTTGTGTTCAGTGAGTTAAGATGATAGATGATTGTTCGTTTTGTAGATGTCGTTGTCATTGTTGTGTTCAGGGAGTTCTGTTAAGATGATAGGTGATTGTTCGTTTTGTAGATGTCGTGGTCTTTCTTGTGTTCAGGGAGTTCTGTTAGGATTATAGATGAGTGTTTGTTTTGTAGATGTCGCGGTGTTTCTTGTGTTCTGGGAGTTAGGATGATAGATGATTGTTTGTTTGGTAGATGTCGTGGTCTTTCTTGTGTTCATGGAGTTCTGTTAGGATGATAGATGATTGTTTGTTTTGTAGATGTCGTGGTCTTTCTTGTGTTCAGAGATTTCTGTTAAGATGATAGATGACTGTTTGTTTTGTAGATGTCGCGGTGTTTCTTGTGTTCAGGGAGTTAAGATGATAGATGATTGTTTGTTTGTAGATGTCGTGGTCATTGTTGTGTAGAGGGAGTTCTGTTAAGATGATAGATGATTGTTCGTTTTGTAGATGTCGTGGTGTTTCTTGTGTTCAGGGAGTTCTGTTAGAATTATAGATGATTGTTTGTTTTGTAGATGTCGCGGTGTTTCTTGTGTTCAGGGAGTTAGGATGATAGATGAATGTTTGTTTGGTAGATGTGGTGGTCTTTCTTGTGTTCAGGGAGTTATGTTAAGATGATAGATGATTGTTTGTTTTGTAGATGTCGTGGTGTTTCTTGTGTTCAGAGATTTCTGTTAAAATGATAGATGACTGTTTGTTTTGTAGATGTCGCGGTGTTTCTTGTGTTCAAGGAGTTAGGATGATAGATGATTGTTTGATTTGTAGATGTCGTGGTCATTGTTGTGTAGAGGGAGTTCTGTTAAGATGATAGATGATTGTTCGTTTTGTAGATGTCGTGGTCTTTCTTGTGTTCAGGGAGTCCTGTTAGGATGATTGGTGGTTGTTCGTTTTGTAGATGTCGTGGTGTTTCTTGTGTTCAGGGAGTTTTGTTAGGATGATAGATGATTGTTCGTTTTGTAGATGTCGTGCTGTTTCTTGTATTCAGGCAGTTCTGTTAGGATGATAGATGATTGTTCGTTTTGTAGATGTCGTGGTCTTTCTTGTGTTCAGGGAGTTCTGTTAAGATGATAGATGATTGTTCGTTTTGTAGATTTCGTGGTCTTTCTTGTGTTCTGGGAGTTAAGATGATAGATGATTGTTTGTTTTGTAGATGTCGTGGTCTTTCTTGTGTTCATGGAGTTCTGTTAGGATGATAGATGATTGTTTGTTTTGTAGATGTCGCGGTCTTTCTTGTGTTCAGAGATTTCTGTTAAGATTATAGATGACTGTTTGTTTTGTAGATGTCGCGTTGTTTCTTGTGTCCAGGGAGTTAGGATGATAGATGATTGTTTGTTTTGTAGATGTCGTGGTCATTGTTGTGTAGAGGGAATTCTGTTAAGATGATAGATGATTGTTCGTTTTGTAGATGTCGTGGTGTTTCTTGTGTTCAGGGATTTCTGCTAAGATGATTGGTGATTGATCGTTTTGTAGATGTCGTGGTCTTTCTTGTGTTCAGGGAGTCCTGTTAGGATGATTGGTGGTTGTTCGTTTTGTAGATGTCGTGGTGTTTCTTGTGTTCAGGGAGTTTTGTTAGGATGATAGATGATTGTTCGTTTTGTAGATGTCGTGCTGTTTCTTGTATTCAGGCAGTTCTGTTAGGATGATAGATGATTGTTCGTTTTGTAGATGTCGTGGTCTTTCTTGTGTTCAGGGAGTTCTGTTAGGATGATAGATGATTGTTCGTTTTGTAGATGTTGTGGTGTTTCTTGTGTTCAGGGAGTTAAGATGATAGATGATTGTTCGTTTTGTTGATGTCGTGGTCATTGTTGTGTTCAGGGAGTTCTGTTAGGATTATAGATGATTGTTTGTTTTGTAGATGTCGCGGTGTTTCTTTTGTTCTGGTAGTTAGGATGATAGATGATTGTTTGTTTGGTAGATGTTGTGGTCTTGCTTGTGTTCAGGGAGTTCTGTTAGGATGATAAATGATTGTTTGTTTTGTAGATGTCGTGGTCATTCTTGTGTTCAGGGAGTTAGGATGATAGATGATTGTTTGTTTTGTAGATGTCGTGGTCTTTCTTGTGTTCATGGAGTTCTGTTAGGATGATAGATGATTGTTTGTTTTGTAGATGTCGTGGTCATTCTTGTGTTCAGGGAGTTAGGATGATAGATGATTGTTTGTTTTGTAGATGTCGTGGTCTTTCTTTTGTTCAGGGAGGTCTGTTAGGATGATACATGATTGTTTGGTTTGTAGATGTGGCGGTGATTCTTGTGTTCAGGAAGTTAGGATGAAAGATGCTTGTTCGTTTTGTAGATGTCGTGGTCATTCTTGTGTTCAGGGAGTTAGGATGATAGATGATTGTTCGTTTTGTAGATGTCGTGGTTTTTCTTGTGTTCATGGAGGTCTGTTAGGATGATAGATGATTCTTTGTTTTATAGATGTCGCAGTCTTTCATGTGTTCAGGGAGTTAGGATGATAGATGATTGTTTGCTTTGTAGATGTCGTGGTCTTTCTTGTGTTCAGGGAGTTCTGTTAGGATGATAGATGATTGTTTGTTTTGTAGATGTCGTGGTCTTTCTTTTGTTCAGGGAGTTCTGTTAGAATGATAGATGAATGTTCGTTTGGTAGATGTCGTGGTGTTTCTTGTGTTCAGGGAATTAAGATGATAGATGATTGTTTGCATTGTAGATGTTGTGGTCTTTCTTTTGTTGAGAGAGTTATGTTATGATGATAGATGATAGTTTGCTTTTTAGATGTCGCGGTGTTTCTTGTGTTCACGGAGCTAGGATGATAGATGATTGTTCCCTTTGTAGATGTCGTGGTCTTTCTTGTGTTCAGGGAGTTAAAATGATAGATGATTGCTTGTTTTGTAGATGTCGTGGTCTTTCTTGTGTTCAGGGAGTTCTGTTAGGATGATAGATAATTGTTCGTTTTGTAGATGTCGTGGTGTTTATTGTGTTCAGGGAGTTAAGATGATAGATGATTGTTCGTTTTGTAGATGTCGTTGTCATTGTTGTGTTCAGGGAGTTCTGTTAAGATGATTGATGATTGTTCGTTTTGTAGATGTCGTGGTGTTTCTTGTGTTCAGGGATTTCTGTTAAGATGATAGGTGATTGTTCGTTTTGTAGATGTCGTGGTCTTTCTTGTGTTCAGGGAGTTCTGTTAGGATTATAGATGATTGTTTGTTTTGTAGATGTCGCGGTGTTTCTTGTGTTCAGGGAGTTAGGATGATAGATGATTGTTTGTTTGGTAGATGTGGTGGTCTTTCTTGTGTTCAGGGAGTTCTGTTAAGATGATAGATGATTGTTCGTTTTGTAGATGTCGTGGTCTTTCTTGTGTTCAGGGAGTTCTGTTAGGATGATAGATGATTGTTCGTTTTGTAGATGTCGCGGTGTTTCTTGTGTTCAGGGAGTTAAGATGATAGATGATTGTTCGTTTTGTAGATGTCGTTGTCATTGTTGTGTTCAGGGAGTTCTGTTAAGATGAGAGATGATTGTTCGTTTTGTAGATGTCGTGGTGTTTCTTGTGTTCAGGGATTTCTGTTAAGATGATAGGTGATTGTTCGTTTTGTAGATGTCGTGGTCTTTCTTGTGTTCAGAGAGTTCTGTTAGGATGATAGATGATTGTTTGTTTTGTAGATGTCGTGGTGTTTCTTGTGTTCAGGGAGTTAAGATGATAGATGATTGTTCTTTTTGTAGATGTCGTTGTCATTGTTGTGTTCAGGGAGTTCTGTTAAGATGATAGATGATTGTTCGTTTTGTAGATGTCGCGGTGTTTCTTGTGTTCTGTGAGTTAGGATGATAGATGATTGTTTGTTTGGTAGATGTGGTGGTCTTTCTTGTGTTCAGGGAGTTCTGTTAAGATGATAGATGATTGTTCGTATTGTAGATGTCGTTGTCTTTCTTGTGTTCAGGGAGTTCTGTTAGGATGATAGATGATTGTTCGTTTTGTAGATGTCGTGGTGTTTCTTGTGTTCAGGGAGTTAAGATGATAGATGATTGTTCGTTTTGTAGATGTCGTTGTCATTGTTGTGTTCAGGGAGTTCTGTTAAGATGATAGATGATTGTTCGTTTTGTAGATGTCGTGGTGTTTCTTGTGTTCAGGGATTTCTGTTAAGATGATATGTGATTGTTCGTTTTGTAGATGTCGTGGTCTTTCTTGTGTTCAGGGATTTCTGTTAAGATGATATGTGATTGTTCGTTTTGTAGATGTCGTGGTGTTTCTTGTGTTCAGGGATTTCTGTTAGGATGATAGATGATTGTTCGTTTTGTAGATGTCGTGGTCTTTCTTGTGTTCAGGGAGTTCTATTAGGATTATAGATGAGTGTTTGTTTTGTAGATGTCGCGGTGTTTCTTGTGTTCAGGGATTTCTGTTAGGATGATAGATGATTGTTCGTTTTGTAGATGTCGTGGTGTTTCTTGTGTTCAGGGATTTCTGTTAGGATGATAGATGATTGTTCGTTTTGTAGATGTCGTGGTCTTTCTTGTGTTCAGGGAGTTCTGTTAGGATTATAGATGATGTTTTGTTTTGTAGATGTCGCGGTGTTTCTTGTGTTCTGGGAGTTAGGATGATAGATGATTGTTTGTTTGGTAGATGTTGTGGTCTTTCTTGTGTTCATGGAGTTCTGTTAGGATGATAGATGATTGTTTGTTTTGTAGATGTCGCGGTCTTTCTTGTGTTCAGAGATTTCTGTTAAGATTATAGATGACTGTTTGTTTTGTAGATGTCGCGGTGTTTCTTGTGTTCAGGGAGTTAGGATGATAGATGATTGTTTGTTTTGTAGATGTCGTGGTCATTGTTGTGTAAAGGGAGTTCTGTTAAGATGATAGATGATTGTTCGTTTTGTAGATGTCGTGGTGTTTCTTGTGTTCAGGGATTTCTGCTAAGATGATTGGTGATTGTTCGTTTTGTAGATGTCGTGGTCTTTCTTGTGTTCAGGGAGTCCTGTTAGGATGATAGATGATTGTTCGTTTTGTAGATGTCGTGGTGTTTCTTGTGTTCAGGGAGTTAAGATGATAGATGATTGTTCGTTTTGTAGATGTCGTTGTCATTGTTGTGTTCAGGGAGTTCTGTTAAGATGATAGGTGATTGTTCGTTTTGTAGATGTCGTGGTCTTTCTTGTGTTCAGGGAGTTCTGTTAGGATTATAGATGATTGTTTGTTTTGTAGATGTCGCGGTGTTTCTTGTGTTCAGGGAGTTAGGATGATAGATGATTGTTTGTTTGGTAGATGTGGTGGTCTTTCTTGTGTTCAGGGAGTTCTGTTAAGATGATAGATGATTGTTCGTTTTGTAGATGTCGTGGTCTTTCTTGTGTTCAGGGAGTTCTGTTAGGATGATAGATGATTGTTCGTTTTGTAGATGTCGCGGTGTTTCTTGTGTTCAGGGAGTTAAGATGATAGATGATTGTTTGTTTGGTAGATGTGGTGGTCTTTCTTGTGTTCAGGGAGTTCTGTTAAGATGATAGATGATTGTTCGTTTTGTAGATGTCGTTGTCATTGTTGTGTTCAGGGAGTTCTGTTAAGATGAGAGATGATTGTTTGTTTTGTAGATGTCGTGGTGTTTCTTGTGTTCAGGGATTTCTGTTAAGATGATAGGTGATTGTTCGTTTTGTAGATGTCGTGGTCTTTCTTGTGTTCAGAGAGTTCTGTTAGGATGATAGATGATTGTTTGTTTTGTAGATGTCGTGGTGTTTCTTGTGTTCAGGGAGTTAAGATGATAGATGATTGTTCGTTTTGTAGATGTCGTTGTCATTGTTGTGTTCAGGGAGTTCTGTTAAGATGATAGATGATTGTTCGTTTTGTAGATGTCGCGGTGTTTCTTGTGTTCTGGGAGTTAGGATGATAGATGATTGTTTGTTTGGTAGATGTGGTGGTCTTTCTTGTGTTCAGGGAGTTCTGTTAAGATGATAGATGATTGTTCGTATTGTAGATGTCGTGGTCTTTCTTGTGTTCAGGGAGTTCTGTTAGGATGATTGATGATTGTTCGTTTTGTAGATGTCGTGGTGTTTCTTGTGTTCAGGGAGTTAAGATGATAGATGATTGTTCGTTTTGTAGATGTCGTTGTCATTGTTGTGTTCAGGGAGTTCTGTTAAGATGATAGATGATTGTTCGTTTTGTAGATGTCGTGGTGTTTCTTGTGTTCAGGGATTTCTGTTAAGATGATATGTGATTGTTCGTTTTGTAGATGTCGTGGTCTTTCTTGTGTTCAGGGATTTCTGTTAAGATGATATGTGATTGTTCGTTTGTAGATGTCGTGGTGTTTCTTGTGTTCAGGGATTTCTGTTAGGATGATAGATGATTGTTCGTTTTGGAGATGTCGTGGTCTTTCTTGTGTTCAAGGAGTTCTGTTAGGATTATAGATGAGTGTTTGTTTTGTAGATGTCGCGGTGTTTCTTGTGTTCAGGGATTTCTGTTAGGATGATAGATGATTGTTCGTTTTGTAGATGTCGTGGTGTTTCTTGTGTTCAGGGATTTCTGTTAGGATGATAGATGATTGTTCGTTTTGTAGATGTCGTGGTCTTTCTTGTGTTCAGGGAGTTCTGTTAGGATTATAGATGATGTTTTGTTTTGTAGATGTCGCGGTGTTTCTTGTGTTCTGGGAGTTAGGATGATAGATGATTGTTTGTTTGGTAGATGTTGTGGTCTTTCTTGTGTTCATGGAGTTCTGTTAGGATGATAGATGATTGTTTGTTTTGTAGATGTCGCGGTCTTTCTTGTGTTCAGAGATTTCTGTTAAGATTATAGATGGCTGTTTGTTTTGTAGATGTCGCGGTGTTTCTTGTGTTCAGGGAGTTAGGATGATAGATGATTGTTTGTTTTGTAGATGTCGTGGTCATTGTTGTGTAAAGGGAGTTCTGTTAAGATGATAGATGATTGTTCGTTTTGTAGATGTCGTGGTGTTTCTTGTGTTCAGGGATTTCTGCTAAGATGATTGGTGATTGTTCGTTTTGTAGATGTCGTGGTCTTTCTTGTGTTGAGGGAGTCCTGTTAGGATGATAGATTATTGTTCGTTTTGTAGATGTCGTGGTGTTTCTTGTGTTCAGGGAGTTAAGATGATAGATGATTGTTCGTTTTGTTGATGTCGTGGTGATTGTTGTGTTCAGGGAGTTCTGTTAGGATTATAGATGATTGTTTGTTTTGTAGATGTCGCGGTGTTTCTTGTGTTCTGGGAGTTAGGATGATAGATGATTGTTTGTTTGGTAGATGTTGTGGTCTTTCTTGTGTTCATGGAGTTCTGTTAGGATGATAGATGATTGTTTGTTTTGTAGATGTCGCGGTCTTTCTTGTGTTCAGAGATTTCTGTTAAGATTATAGATGACTGTTTGTTTTGTAGATGTCGCGGTGTTTCTTGTGTTCAGGGAGTTAGGATGATAGATGATTGTTTGTTTTGTAGATGTCGTGGTCATTGTTGTGTAAAGGGAGTTCTGTTAAGATGATAGATGATTGTTCGTTTTGTAGATGTCGTGGTGTTTCTTGTGTTCAGGGATTTCTGGTAAGATGATTGGTGATTGTTCGTTTTGTAGATGTCGTGGTCTTTCTTGTGTTCAGGGAGTCCTGTTAGGATGATAGATGATTGTTCGTTTTGTAGATGTCGTGGTGTTTCTTGTGTTCAGGGAGTTAAGATGATAGATGATTGTTCGTTTTGTAGATGTCGTTGTCATTGTTGTGTTCAGGGAGTTCTGTTAAGATGATAGGTGATTGTTCGTTTTGTAGATGTCGTGGTCTTTCTTGTGTTCAGGGAGTTCTGTTAGGATTATAGATGATTGTTTGTTTTGTAGATGTCGCGGTGTTTCTTGTGTTCAGGGAGTTAGGATGATAGATGATTGTTTGTTTGGTAGATGTGGTGGTCTTTCTTGTGTTCAGGGAGTTCTGTTAAGATGATAGATGATTGTTCGTTTTGTAGATGTCGTGGTCTTTCTTGTGTTCAGGGAGTTCTGTTAGGATGATAGATGATTGTTCGTTTTGTAGATGTCGCGGTGTTTCTTGTGTTCAGGGAGTTAAGATGATAGATGATTGTTTGTTTGGTAGATGTGGTGGTCTTTCTTGTGTTCAGGGAGTTCTGTTAAGATGATAGATGATTGTTCGTTTTGTAGATGTCGTTGTCATTGTTGTGTTCAGGGAGTTCTGTTAAGATGAGAGATGATTGTTTGTTTTGTAGATGTCGTGGTGTTTCTTGTGTTCAGGGATTTCTGTTAAGATGATAGGTGATTGTTCGTTTTGTAGATGTCGTGGTCTTTCTTGTGTTCAGAGAGTTCTGTTAGGATGATAGATGATTGTTTGTTTTGTAGATGTCGTGGTGTTTCTTGTGTTCAGGGAGTTAAGATGATAGATGATTGTTCGTTTTGTAGATGTCGTTGTCATTGTTGTGTTCAGGGAGTTCTGTTAAGATGATAGATGATTGTTCGTTTTGTAGATGTCGCGGTGTTTCTTGTGTTCTGGGAGTTAGGATGATAGATGATTGTTTGTTTGGTAGATGTGGTGGTCTTTCTTGTGTTCAGGGAGTTCTGTTAAGATGATAGATGATTGTTCGTATTGTAGATGTCGTGGTCTTTCTTGTGTTCAGGGAGTTCTGTTAGGATGATTGATGATTGTTCGTTTTGTAGATGTCGTGGTGTTTCTTGTGTTCAGGGAGTTAAGATGATAGATGATTGTTCGTTTTGTAGATGTCGTTGTCATTGTTGTGTTCAGGGAGTTCTGTTAAGATGATAGATGATTGTTCGTTTTGTAGATGTCGTGGTGTTTCTTGTGTTCAGGGATTTCTGTTAAGATGATATGTGATTGTTCGTTTTGTAGATGTCGTGGTCTTTCTTGTGTTCAGGGATTTCTGTTAAGATGATATGTGATTGTTCGTTTGTAGATGTCGTGGTGTTTCTTGTGTTCAGGGATTTCTGTTAGGATGATAGATGATTGTTCGTTTTGGAGATGTCGTGGTCTTTCTTGTGTTCAAGGAGTTCTGTTAGGATTATAGATGAGTGTTTGTTTTGTAGATGTCGCGGTGTTTCTTGTGTTCAGGGATTTCTGTTAGGATGATAGATGATTGTTCGTTTTGTAGATGTCGTGGTGTTTCTTGTGTTCAGGGATTTCTGTTAGGATGATAGATGATTGTTCGTTTTGTAGATGTCGTGGTCTTTCTTGTGTTCAGGGAGTTCTGTTAGGATTATAGATGATGTTTTGTTTTGTAGATGTCGCGGTGTTTCTTGTGTTCTGGGAGTTAGGATGATAGATGATTGTTTGTTTGGTAGATGTTGTGGTCTTTCTTGTGTTCATGGAGTTCTGTTAGGATGATAGATGATTGTTTGTTTTGTAGATGTCGCGGTCTTTCTTGTGTTCAGAGATTTCTGTTAAGATTATAGATGGCTGTTTGTTTTGTAGATGTCGCGGTGTTTCTTGTGTTCAGGGAGTTAGGATGATAGATGATTGTTTGTTTTGTAGATGTCGTGGTCATTGTTGTGTAAAGGGAGTTCTGTTAAGATGATAGATGATTGTTCGTTTTGTAGATGTCGTGGTGTTTCTTGTGTTCAGGGATTTCTGCTAAGATGATTGGTGATTGTTCGTTTTGTAGATGTCGTGGTCTTTCTTGTGTTGAGGGAGTCCTGTTAGGATGATAGATTATTGTTCGTTTTGTAGATGTCGTGGTGTTTCTTGTGTTCAGGGAGTTAAGATGATAGATGATTGTTCGTTTTGTTGATGTCGTGGTGATTGTTGTGTTCAGGGAGTTCTGTTAGGATTATAGATGATTGTTTGTTTTGTAGATGTCGCGGTGTTTCTTGTGTTCTGGGAGTTAGGATGATAGATGATTGTTTGTTTGGTAGATGTTGTGGTCTTTCTTGTGTTCATGGAGTTCTGTTAGGATGATAGATGATTGTTTGCTTTGTAGATGTCGCGGTGTTTCTTGTGTTCAGAGAGTTCTGTTAGGATGATAGATGACTGTTTGTTTTGTAGATGTCGTGGTCTTTCTTGTGTTCAGGGAGGTAAGATGATAGATGATTGTTCGTTTTGTAGATGTCGTGGTCTTTCTTGTGTTCAGGGAGTTCTGTTAGAATTATAGATGAGTGTTTGTTTTGTAGATGTCGCGGTGTTTCTTGTGTTCAGGGAGTTAGGATGATAGATGATTGTTTGTTTTGTAGATGTCGCGGTGTTTCTTGTGTTCAGGGATTTCTGTTAGGATGATAGATGATTGTTCGTTTTGTAGATGTCGTGGTGTTTCTTGTGTTCAGGGATTTCTGTTAGGATGATAGATGATTGTTCGTTTTGTAGATGTCGTGGTCTTTCTTGTGTTCAGGGAGTTCTGTTAGGATTATAGATGATGTTTTGTTTTGTAGATGTCGCGGTGTTTCTTGTGTTCTGGGAGTTAGGATGATAGATGATTGTTTGTTTGGTAGATGTTGTGGTCTTTCTTGTGTTCATGGAGTTCTGTTAGGATGATAGATGATTGTTTGTTTTGTAGATGTCGCGGTCTTTCTTGTGTTCAGAGATTTCTGTTAAGATTATAGATGACTGTTTGTTTTGTAGATGTCGCGGTGTTTCTTGTGTTCAGGGAGTTAGGATGATAGATGATTGTTTGCTTTGTAGATGTCGTGGTCATTGTTGTGTAAAGGGAGTTCTGTTAAGATGATAGATGATTGTTCGTTTTGTAGATGTCGTGGTGTTTCTTGTGTTCAGGGATTTCTGCTAAGATGATTGGTGATTGTTCGTTTTGTAGATGTCGTGGTCTTTCTTGTGTTCAGGGAGTCCTGTTAGGATGATAGATGATTGTTCGTTTTGTAGATGTCGTGGTGTTTCTTGTGTTCAGGGAGTTAAGATGATAGATGATTGTTCGTTTTGTAGATGTCGTTGTCATTGTTGTGTTCAGGGAGTTCTGTTAAGATGATAGGTGATTGTTCGTTTTGTAGATGTCGTGGTCTTTCTTGTGTTCAGGGAGTTCTGTTAGGATTATAGATGATTGTTTGTTTTGTAGATGTCGCGGTGTTTCTTGTGTTCAGGGAGTTAGGATGATAGATGATTGTTTGTTTGGTAGATGTGGTGGTCTTTCTTGTGTTCAGGGAGTTCTGTTAAGATGATAGATGATTGTTCGTTTTGTAGATGTCGTGGTCTTTCTTGTGTTCAGGGAGTTCTGTTAGGATGATAGATGATTGTTCGTTTTGTAGATGTCGCGGTGTTTCTTGTGTTCAGGGAGTTAAGATGATAGATGATTGTTTGTTTGGTAGATGTGGTGGTCTTTCTTGTGTTCAGGGAGTTCTGTTAAGATGATAGATGATTGTTCGTTTTGTAGATGTCGTTGTCATTGTTGTGTTCAGGGAGTTCTGTTAAGATGAGAGATGATTGTTTGTTTTGTAGATGTCGTGGTGTTTCTTGTGTTCAGGGATTTCTGTTAAGATGATAGGTGATTGTTCGTTTTGTAGATGTCGTGGTCTTTCTTGTGTTCAGAGAGTTCTGTTAGGATGATAGATGATTGTTTGTTTTGTAGATGTCGTGGTGTTTCTTGTGTTCAGGGAGTTAAGATGATAGATGATTGTTCGTTTTGTAGATGTCGTTGTCATTGTTGTGTTCAGGGAGTTCTGTTAAGATGATAGATGATTGTTCGTTTTGTAGATGTCGCGGTGTTTCTTGTGTTCTGGGAGTTAGGATGATAGATGATTGTTTGTTTGGTAGATGTGGTGGTCTTTCTTGTGTTCAGGGAGTTCTGTTAAGATGATAGATGATTGTTCGTATTGTAGATGTCGTGGTCTTTCTTGTGTTCAGGGAGTTCTGTTAGGATGATTGATGATTGTTCGTTTTGTAGATGTCGTGGTGTTTCTTGTGTTCAGGGAGTTAAGATGATAGATGATTGTTCGTTTTGTAGATGTCGTTGTCATTGTTGTGTTCAGGGAGTTCTGTTAAGATGATAGATGATTGTTCGTTTTGTAGATGTCGTGGTGTTTCTTGTGTTCAGGGATTTCTGTTAAGATGATATGTGATTGTTCGTTTTGTAGATGTCGTGGTCTTTCTTGTGTTCAGGGATTTCTGTTAAGATGATATGTGATTGTTCGTTTGTAGATGTCGTGGTGTTTCTTGTGTTCAGGGATTTCTGTTAGGATGATAGATGATTGTTCGTTTTGGAGATGTCGTGGTCTTTCTTGTGTTCAAGGAGTTCTGTTAGGATTATAGATGAGTGTTTGTTTTGTAGATGTCGCGGTGTTTCTTGTGTTCAGGGATTTCTGTTAGGATGATAGATGATTGTTCGTTTTGTAGATGTCGTGGTGTTTCTTGTGTTCAGGGATTTCTGTTAGGATGATAGATGATTGTTCGTTTTGTAGATGTCGTGGTCTTTCTTGTGTTCAGGGAGTTCTGTTAGGATTATAGATGATGTTTTGTTTTGTAGATGTCGCGGTGTTTCTTGTGTTCTGGGAGTTAGGATGATAGATGATTGTTTGTTTGGTAGATGTTGTGGTCTTTCTTGTGTTCATGGAGTTCTGTTAGGATGATAGATGATTGTTTGTTTTGTAGATGTCGCGGTCTTTCTTGTGTTCAGAGATTTCTGTTAAGATTATAGATGGCTGTTTGTTTTGTAGATGTCGCGGTGTTTCTTGTGTTCAGGGAGTTAGGATGATAGATGATTGTTTGTTTTGTAGATGTCGTGGTCATTGTTGTGTAAAGGGAGTTCTGTTAAGATGATAGATGATTGTTCGTTTTGTAGATGTCGTGGTGTTTCTTGTGTTCAGGGATTTCTGCTAAGATGATTGGTGATTGTTCGTTTTGTAGATGTCGTGGTCTTTCTTGTGTTGAGGGAGTCCTGTTAGGATGATAGATTATTGTTCGTTTTGTAGATGTCGTGGTGTTTCTTGTGTTCAGGGAGTTAAGATGATAGATGATTGTTCGTTTTGTTGATGTCGTGGTGATTGTTGTGTTCAGGGAGTTCTGTTAGGATTATAGATGATTGTTTGTTTTGTAGATGTCGCGGTGTTTCTTGTGTTCTGGGAGTTAGGATGATAGATGATTGTTTGTTTGGTAGATGTTGTGGTCTTTCTTGTGTTCATGGAGTTCTGTTAGGATGATAGATGATTGTTTGCTTTGTAGATGTCGCGGTGTTTCTTGTGTTCAGGAAGTTAGGATGAAAGATGCTTGTTCGTTTTGTAGATGTCGTGGTCATTCTTGTGTTCAAGGAGTTAGGATGATAGATGATTGTTCGTTTTGCAGATGTCGTGGTTTTTCTTGTGTTGATGGAGTTCTGTTAGGGTGATAGATGATTGTTTGTTTTGTAGATGTCGCGGTCTTTCTTGTGTTCAGTGAGTTAGGATGATATATGATTGTTTGCTTTGTAGATGTCGTGGTCTTTCTTGTGTTCAGGGAGTTCTGTTAGGATGATAGATGATTGTTTGTTTTGTAGATGTCGTGGTCTTTCTTTTGTACAGGGAGGTCTGTTAGGATGATAGATGATTGTTCGTTTTGTAGATGTCGTGGTCTTTCTTGTGTTCAGGGAGTTCTGTTAGGATTATAGATGATGTTTTGTTTTGTAGATGTCGCGGTGTTTCTTGTGTTCTGGGAGTTAGGATGATAGATGATTGTTTGTTTGGTAGATGTTGTGGTCTTTCTTGTGTTCATGGAGTTCTGTTAGGATGATAGATGATTGTTTGTTTTGTAGATGTCGCGGTCTTTCTTGTGTTCAGAGATTTCTGTTAAGATTATAGATGACTGTTTGTTTTGTAGATGTCGCGGTGTTTCTTGTGTTCAGGGAGTTAGGATGATAGATGATTGTTTGTTTTGTAGATGTCGTGGTCATTGTTGTGTAAAGGGAGTTCTGTTAAGATGATAGATGATTGTTCGTTTTGTAGATGTCGTGGTGTTTCTTGTGTTCAGGGATTTCTGCTAAGATGATTGGTGATTGTTCGTTTTGTAGATGTCGTGGTCTTTCTTGTGTTCAGGGAGTCCTGTTAGGATGATAGATGATTGTTCGTTTTGTAGATGTCGTGGTGTTTCTTGTGTTCAGGGAGTTAAGATGATAGATGATTGTTCGTTTTGTAGATGTCGTTGTCATTGTTGTGTTCAGGGAGTTCTGTTAAGATGATAGGTGATTGTTCGTTTTGTAGATGTCGTGGTCTTTCTTGTGTTCAGGGAGTTCTGTTAGGATTATAGATGATTGTTTGTTTTGTAGATGTCGCGGTGTTTCTTGTGTTCAGGGAGTTAGGATGATAGATGATTGTTTGTTTGGTAGATGTGGTGGTCTTTCTTGTGTTCAGGGAGTTCTGTTAAGATGATAGATGATTGTTCGTTTTGTAGATGTCGTGGTCTTTCTTGTGTTCATGGAGTTCTGTTAGGATGATAGATGATTGTTCGTTTTGTAGATGTCGCGGTGTTTCTTGTGTTCAGGGAGTTAAGATGATAGATGATTGTTCGTTTTGTAGATGTCGTTGTCATTGTTGTGTTCAGGGAGTTCTGTTAAGATGAGAGATGATTGTTCGTTTTGTAGATGTCGTGGTGTTTCTTGTGTTCAGGGATTTCTGTTAAGATGATAGGTGATTGTTCGTTTTGTAGATGTCGTGGTCTTTCTTGTGTTCAGAGAGTTCTGTTAGGATGATAGATGATTGTTTGTTTTGTAGATGTCGTGGTGTTTCTTGTGTTCAGGGAGTTAAGATGATAGATGATTGTTCGTTTTGTAGATGTCGTTGTCATTGTTGTGTTCAGGGAGTTCTGTTAAGATGATAGATGATTGTTCGTTTTGTAGATGTCGCGGTGTTTCTTGTGTTCTGGGAGTTAGGATGATAGATGATTGTTTGTTTGGTAGATGTCGTGGTGTTTCTTGTGTTCAGGGAGTTCTGTTAGGATTATAGATGATTGTTTGTTTTGTAGATGTCGCGGTGTTTCTTGTGTTCTGGGAGTTAGGATGATAGATGATTGTTTGTTTGGTAGATGTTGTGGTCTTTCTTGTGTTCATGGAGTTCTGTTAGGATGATAGATGATTGTTTGCTTTGTAGATGTCGCGGTGTTTCTTGTGTTCAGAGAGTTCTGTTAGGATTATAGATGATGTTTTGTTTTGTAGATGTCGCGGTGTTTCTTGTGTTCTGGGAGTTAGGATGATAGATGATTGTTTGTTTGGTAGATGTTGTGGTCTTTCTTGTGTTCATGGAGTTCTGTTAGGATGATAGATGATTGTTTGTTTTGTAGATGTCGCGGTCTTTCTTGTGTTCAGAGATTTCTGTTAAGATTATAGATGGCTGTTTGTTTTGTAGATGTCGCGGTGTTTCTTGTGTTCAGGGAGTTAGGATGATAGATGATTGTTTGTTTTGTAGATGTCGTGGTCATTGTTGTGTAAAGGGAGTTCTGTTAAGATGATAGATGATTGTTCGTTTTGTAGATGTCGTGGTGTTTCTTGTGTTCAGGGATTTCTGCTAAGATGATTGGTGATTGTTCGTTTTGTAGATGTCGTGGTCTTTCTTGTGTTGAGGGAGTCCTGTTAGGATGATAGATTATTGTTCGTTTTGTAGATGTCGTGGTGTTTCTTGTGTTCAGGGAGTTAAGATGATAGATGATTGTTCGTTTTGTTGATGTCGTGGTGATTGTTGTGTTCAGGGAGTTCTGTTAGGATTATAGATGATTGTTTGTTTTGTAGATGTCGCGGTGTTTCTTGTGTTCTGGGAGTTAGGATGATAGATGATTGTTTGTTTGGTAGATGTTGTGGTCTTTCTTGTGTTCATGGAGTTCTGTTAGGATGATAGATGATTGTTTGCTTTGTAGATGTCGCGGTGTTTCTTGTGTTCAGAGAGTTCTGTTAGGATGATAGATGACTGTTTGTTTTGTAGATGTCGTGGTCTTTCTTGTGTTCAGGGAGTTAAGATGATAGATGATTGTTCGTTTTGTAGATGTCGTGGTCTTTCTTGTGTTCAGGGAGTTCTGTTAGAATTATAGATGAGTGTTTGTTTTGTAGATGTCGCGGTGTTTCTTGTGTTCAGGGAGTTAGGATGATAGATGATTGTTTGTTTTGTAGATGTCGTGGTCTTTCTTTTGTTCAGGGAGGTCTGTTAGGATGATACATGATTGTTTGTTTTGTAGATGTCGCCGTGATTCTTGTGTTCAGGAAGTTAGGATGAAAGATGCTTGTTCGTTTTGTAGATGTCGTGGTCATTCTTGTGTTCAAGGAGTTAGGATGATAGATGATTGTTCGTTTTGCAGATGTCGTGGTTTTTCTTGTGTTGATGGAGTTCTGTTAGGGTGATAGATGATTGTTTGTTTTGTAGATGTCGCGGTCTTTCTTGTGTTCAGTGAGTTAGGATGATATATGATTGTTTGCTTTGTAGATGTCGTGGTCTTTCTTGTGTTCAGGGAGTTCTGTTAGGATGATAGATGATTGTTTGTTTTGTAGATGTCGTGGTCTTTCTTTTGTACAGGGAGGTCTGTTAGGATGATAGATGATTGTTCGTTTTGTAGATGTCGTGGTCTTTCTTGTGTTCAGGGAGTTCTGTTAGGATTATAGATGATGTTTTGTTTTGTAGATGTCGCGGTGTTTCTTGTGTTCTGGGAGTTAGGATGATAGATGATTGTTTGTTTGGTAGATGTTGTGGTCTTTCTTGTGTTCATGGAGTTCTGTTAGGATGATAGATGATTGTTTGTTTTGTAGATGTCGCGGTCTTTCTTGTGTTCAGAGATTTCTGTTAAGATTATAGATGACTGTTTGTTTTGTAGATGTCGCGGTGTTTCTTGTGTTCAGGGAGTTAGGATGATAGATGATTGTTTGTTTTGTAGATGTCGTGGTCATTGTTGTGTAAAGGGAGTTCTGTTAAGATGATAGATGATTGTTCGTTTTGTAGATGTCGTGGTGTTTCTTGTGTTCAGGGATTTCTGCTAAGATGATTGGTGATTGTTCGTTTTGTAGATGTCGTGGTCTTTCTTGTGTTCAGGGAGTCCTGTTAGGATGATAGATGATTGTTCGTTTTGTAGATGTCGTGGTGTTTCTTGTGTTCAGGGAGTTAAGATGATAGATGATTGTTCGTTTTGTAGATGTCGTTGTCATTGTTGTGTTCAGGGAGTTCTGTTAAGATGATAGGTGATTGTTCGTTTTGTAGATGTCGTGGTCTTTCTTGTGTTCAGGGAGTTCTGTTAGGATTATAGATGATTGTTTGTTTTGTAGATGTCGCGGTGTTTCTTGTGTTCAGGGAGTTAGGATGATAGATGATTGTTTGTTTGGTAGATGTGGTGGTCTTTCTTGTGTTCAGGGAGTTCTGTTAAGATGATAGATGATTGTTCGTTTTGTAGATGTCGTGGTCTTTCTTGTGTTCATGGAGTTCTGTTAGGATGATAGATGATTGTTCGTTTTGTAGATGTCGCGGTGTTTCTTGTGTTCAGGGAGTTAAGATGATAGATGATTGTTCGTTTTGTAGATGTCGTTGTCATTGTTGTGTTCAGGGAGTTCTGTTAAGATGAGAGATGATTGTTCGTTTTGTAGATGTCGTGGTGTTTCTTGTGTTCAGGGATTTCTGTTAAGATGATAGGTGATTGTTCGTTTTGTAGATGTCGTGGTCTTTCTTGTGTTCAGAGAGTTCTGTTAGGATGATAGATGATTGTTTGTTTTGTAGATGTCGTGGTGTTTCTTGTGTTCAGGGAGTTAAGATGATAGATGATTGTTCGTTTTGTAGATGTCGTTGTCATTGTTGTGTTCAGGGAGTTCTGTTAAGATGATAGATGATTGTTCGTTTTGTAGATGTCGCGGTGTTTCTTGTGTTCTGGGAGTTAGGATGATAGATGATTGTTTGTTTGGTAGATGTCGTGGTGTTTCTTGTGTTCAGGGAGTTCTGTTAGGATTATAGATGATTGTTTGTTTTGTAGATGTCGCGGTGTTTCTTGTGTTCTGGGAGTTAGGATGATAGATGATTGTTTGTTTGGTAGATGTTGTGGTCTTTCTTGTGTTCATGGAGTTCTGTTAGGATGATAGATGATTGTTTGCTTTGTAGATGTCGCGGTGTTTCTTGTGTTCAGAGAGTTCTGTTAGGATGATAGATGACTGTTTGTTTTGTAGATGTCGTGGTCTTTCTTGTGTTCAGGGAGTTAAGATGATAGATGATTGTTCGTTTTGTAGATGTCGTGGTCTTTCTTGTGTTCAGGGAGTTCTGTTAGAATTATAGATGAGTGTTTGTTTTGTAGATGTCGCGGTGTTTCTTGTGTTCAGGGAGTTAGGATGATAGATGATTGTTTGTTTTGTAGATGTCGTGGTCTTTCTTTTGTTCAGGGAGGTCTGTTAGGATGATACATGATTGTTTGTTTTGTAGATGTCGCCGTGATTCTTGTGTTCAGGAAGTTAGGATGAAAGATGCTTGTTCGTTTTGTAGATGTCGTGGTCATTCTTGTGTTCAAGGAGTTAGGATGATAGATGATTGTTCGTTTTGCAGATGTCGTGGTTTTTCTTGTGTTGATGGAGTTCTGTTAGGGTGATAGATGATTGTTTGTTTTGTAGATGTCGCGGTCTTTCTTGTGTTCAGTGAGTTAGGATGATATATGATTGTTTGCTTTGTAGATGTCGTGGTCTTTCTTGTGTTCAGGGAGTTCTGTTAGGATGATAGATGATTGTTTGTTTTGTAGATGTCGTGGTCTTTCTTTTGTACAGGGAGGTCTGTTAGGATGATAGATGATTGTTCGTTTTGTAGATGTCGTGGTGTTTCTTGTGTTCAGGGAATTAAGATGATAGATGATTGTTTGCATTGTAGATGTTGTGGTCTTTCTTGTGTTGAGGGAGTTATGTTATGATGATAGATGATAGTTTGCTTTGTAGATGTCGCGGTGTTTTTTGTGTTCACGGAGCTAGGATGATAGATGATTGTTCGCTTTGTAGATGTCGTGGTCTTTCTTGTGTTCAGGGAGTTAAAATGATAGATGATTGCTTGTTTTGTAGATGTCGTGATCTTTCTTGTGTTCAGGGAGTTCTGTTAGGATGATAGATGATTATTTGTTTTCTAGATGTCGCGGTCTTTCTTGTGTTCAGAGAGTTCTGTTAGGATGATAGCTGATTGTTTGTTTTGTAGATGTCGTGGTCTTTCTTGTGTTCAGAGAGTTCTGTCAGGATGATAGATGAGTGTTCGCTTTGTAGATGTCGTGGTCTTTCTTGTGTTCAGGGAGTTCTGTTAGGATGATAGATGATTGTTTGTTTTGTAGATGTCGCGGTATTTCTTGTGTTCAGGGAGTTAGGATTATAGATGATTGTTCGTTTTGTGGATGTTATGGTCTTTCTTGTGTTCAGGGAGTTCTGTTAGGATAATAGATGATTGTTTGTTTTGTAGATGTCGTGGTCTTTCTTGTGTTCAGGGAGTTCTGTTAAGATGATAGATGAATGTTCGTTTTGTAGATGTCGTGGTCTTTCGTGTGTTCAGGGAGTTCTGTTGGGATGAGAGATGATTGTTCGCTTTGTAGATGTCGTGGTCTTTCTTGTGTTCAGGGAGTTTTGTTAAGATGATAGATGAATGTTCGTTTTGTAGATGTCGTGGTCTTTCTTGTGTTCAGGGAGTTCTGTTAGAATTATAGATGAGTGTTTGTTTTGTAGATGTCGCGGTGTTTCTTGTGTTCAGGGAGTTAGGATGATAGATGATTGTTTGTTTTGTAGATGTCGTGGTCTTTCTTTTGTTCAGGGAGGTCTGTTAGGATGATACATGATTGTTTGTTTTGTAGATGTCGCGGTGATTCTTGTGTTCAGGAAGTTAGGATGAAAGATGCTTGTTCGTTTTGTAGATGTCGTGGTCATTCTTGTGTTCAAGGAGTTAGGATGATAGATGATTGTTCGTTTTGCAGATGTCGTGGTTTTTCTTGTGTTGATGGAGTTCTGTTAGGGTGATAGATGATTGTTTGTTTTGTAGATGTCGCGGTCTTTCTTGTGTTCAGTGAGTTAGGATGATATATGATTGTTTGCTTTGTAGATGTCGTGGTCTTTCTTGTGTTCAGGGAGTTCTGTTAGGATGATAGATGATTGTTTGTTTTGTAGATGTCGTGGTCTTTCTTTTGTACAGGGAGGTCTGTTAGGATGATAGATGATTGTTCGTTTTGTAGATGTCGTGGTGTTTCTTGTGTTCAGGGAATTAAGATGATAGATGATTGTTTGCATTGTAGATGTTGTGGTCTTTCTTGTGTTGAGGGAGTTATGTTATGATGATAGATGATAGTTTGCTTTGTAGATGTCGCGGTGTTTTTTGTGTTCACTGAGCTAGGATGATAGATGATTGTTCGCTTTGTAGATGTCGTGGTCTTTCTTGTGTTCAGGGAGTTAAAATGATAGATGATTGCTTGTTTTGTAGATGTCGTGGTCTTTCTTGTGTTCAGGGAGTTCTGTTAGGGTGATAGATGATTATTTGTTTTCTAGATGTCGCGGTCTTTCTTGTGTTCAGAGAGTTCTGTTAGGATGATAGATGAGTGTTCGCTTTGTAGATGTCGTGGTCTTTCTTGTGTTCAGGGAGTTCTGTTAGGATGATAGATGATTGTTTGTTTTGTAGATGTCGCGGTATTTCTTGTGTTCAGGGAGTTAGGATTATAGATGATTGTTCGTTTTGTGGATGTTATGGTCTTTCTTGTGTTCAGGGAGTTCTGTTAGGATAATAGATGATTGTTTGTTTTGTAGATGTCGTGGTCTTTCTTGTGTTCAGGGAGTTCTGTTAAGATGATAGATGAATGTTCGTTTTGTAGATGTCGTGGTCTTTCGTGTGTTCAGGGAGTTCTGTTGGGATGAGAGATGATTGTTCGTTTTGTAGATGTCGTGGTCTTTCTTGTGTTCAGGGAGTTCTGTTAAGATGATAGATGAATGTTCGTTTTGTAGATGTCGTGGTTTTTCTTGTGTTCAGGGAGTTCTGTTAGGATGATAGATGATTGTTTGTTTTGTAGATGTCGTGGTCTTTCTTGTGTTCAGGGAGTTCTGTTAAGATGATAGATGACTGTTCTTTTTGTAGATGTCGTGGTGTTTCTTGTGTTCAGGGAGTTAAGATGATAGATGATTGTTCGCTTTGTAGATGTCGTGGTCATTCTTGTGTTAAGGGAGTTCTGTTAGGATGATAGATTATTGTTTGTTTTGTAGATGTCGCGGTGTTTCTTGTGTTCAGGGAGTTAGGTTGATAGATGATTGTTCGTTTTGTAGATGTCGTGGTCATTCTTGTATTCAGGGAGTTAGGATGATAGATGATTGTTTGTTTTGTAGATGTCCTGGTCTTTCTTGTGTTCAGGGAGTTCTATTAGGATGATAGATGATTGTTCGCTTTGTAGATGTCGTGGTGTTTCTTGTGTTCAGGGAGTTAAGATGATAGATGATTGTTCGCTTTGTAGATGTCGTGGTCATTCTTGTGTTCATGGAGTTCTGTTAGGATGATAGATGATTGTTTGTTTTGTAGATGTCGCGGTGTTTTTTTGTGTTCAGGGAGCTAGGATGAAAGAAGATTGTTCGTTTTGTTGATGTCGTGGTCATTGTTGTGTTCAGGGAGTTCTGTTAGGATTATAGATGATTGTTTGTTTTGTAGATGTCGCGGTGTTTCTTGTGTTCTGGGAGTTAGGATGATAGATGATTGTTTGTTTGGTAGATGTTGTGGTCTTTCTTGTGTTCATGGAGTTCTGTTAGGATGATAGATGATTGTTTGCTTTGTAGATGTCGCGGTGTTTCTTGTGTTCAGAGAGTTCTGTTAAGATGATAGATGACTGTTTGTTTTGTAGATGTCGTGGTCTTTCTTGTGTTCAGGGAGTTAAGATGATAGATGATTGTTCGTTTTGTAGATGTCGTGGTCTTTCTTGTGTTCAGGGAGTTCTGTTAGAATTATAGATGAGTGTTTGTTTTGTAGATGTCGCGGTGTTTCTTGTGTTCAGGGAGTTAGGATGATAGATGATTGTTTGCTTTGTAGATGTCGTGGTCTTTCTTGTGTTCAGGAAGTTCTGTTAGGATGATAGATGATTGTTTGTTTTGTAGATGTCGTGGTCTTTCTTTTGTTCAGGGAGGTCTGTTAGGATGATACATGATTGTTTGTTTTGTAGATGTCGCGGTGATTCTTGTGTTCAGGAAGTTAGGATGAAAGATGCTTGTTCGTTTGTAGATGTCGTGGTCATTCTTGTGTTCAAGGAGTTAGGATGATAGATGATTGTTCGTTTTGCAGATGTCGTGGTTTTTCTTGTGTTGATGGAGTTCTGTTAGGGTGATAGATGATTGTTTGTTTTGTAGATGTCGCGGTCTTTCTTGTGTTCAGTGAGTTAGGATGATATATGATTGTTTGCTTTGTAGATGTCGTGGTCTTTCTTGTGTTCAGGGAGTTCTGTTAGGATGATAGATGATTGTTTGTTTTGTAGATGTCGTGGTCTTTCTTTTGTACAGGGAGGTCTGTTAGGATGATAGATGATTGTTCGTTTTGTAGATGTCGTGGTGTTTCTTGTGTTCAGGGAATTAAGATGATAGATGATTGTTTGCATTGTAGATGTTGTGGTCTTTCTTGTGTTGAGGGAGTTATGTTATGATGATAGATGATAGTTTGCTTTGTAGATGTCGCGGTGTTTTTTGTGTTCACGGAGCTAGGATGATAGATGATTGTTCGCTTTGTAGATGTCGTGGTCTTTCTTGTGTTCAGGGAGTTAAAATGATAGATGATTGCTTGTTTTGTAGATGTCGTGGTCTTTCTTGTGTTCAGGGAGTTCTGTTAGGATGATAGATGATTATTTGTTTTCTAGATGTCGCGGTCTTTCTTGTGTTCAGAGAGTTCTGTTAGGATGATAGCTGATTGTTTGTTTTGTAGATGTCGTGGTCTTTCTTGTGTTCAGAGAGTTCTGTCAGGATGATAGATGAGTGTTCGCTTTGTAGATGTCGTGGTCTTTCTTGTGTTCAGGGAGTTCTGTTAGGATGATAGATGATTGTTTGTTTTGTAGATGTCGCGGTATTTCTTGTGTTCAGGGAGTTAGGATTATAGATGATTGTTCGTTTTGTGGATGTTATGGTCTTTCTTGTGTTCAGGGAGTTCTGTTAAGATGATAGATGAATGTTCGTTTTGTAGATGTCGTGGTCTTTCTTGTGTTCAGGGAGTTCTGTTAGGATGATAGATGATTGTTTGTTTTGTAGATGTCGTGGTCTTTCTTGTGTTCAGGGAGTTCTGTTAAGATGATAGATGACTGTTCGTTTTGTAGATGTCGTGGTGTTTCTTGTGTTCAGGGAGTTAAGATGATAGATGATTGTTCGCTTTGTAGATGTCGTGGTCATTCTTGTGTTCAGGGAGTTCTGTTAGGATGATAGATTATTGTTTGTTTTGTAGATGTCGCGGTGTTTCTTGTGTTCAGGGAGTTAGGTTGATAAATGATTGTTCGTTTTGTAGATGTCGTGGTCATTCTTGTATTCAGGGAGTTAGGATGATAGATGATTGTTTGTTTTGTAGATGTCCTGGTCTTTCTTGTGTTCGGGGAGTTCTATTAGGATGATAGATGATTGTTCGCTTTGTAGATGTCGTGGTGTTTCTTGTGTTCAGGGAGTTAAGATGATAGATGATTGTTCGCTTTGTAGATGTCGTGGTCATTCTTGTGTTCATGGAGTTCTGTTAGGATGATAGATGATTGTTTGTTTTGTAGATGTCGCGGTTTTTTGTTGTGTTCAGGGAGCTAGGATGAAAGAAGATTGTTCGCTTTGTAGATGTCGTGGTCTTTCTTGTGTTCAGGGAGTTAAAATGATAGATGATTGCTTGTTTTGTAGATGTCGTGATCTTTCTTGTGTTCAGGGAGTTCTGTTAGGATGATGGATGATTGTTTGTTTTGTAGATGTCGTGTTCTTTCTTGTGTTAATGGAGTTCTGTCAGGATGATAGATGAGTGTTCGCTTTGTAGATGTCGTGGTCTTTCTTGTGTTCAGGGAGTTCTGTTAGGATGATAGATAATTGTTTGTTTTGTAGATGTCGTGGTCTTTCTTGTGTTCAGGGAGTAAGGATTATAAAGGATTGTTCGCTTTGTAGAGGTAGTGGTCTTTCTTGTGTTCAGAGAGTTTTGTTAGGATGATAGGTGATTGTTCGTTTTGTAGATGTCGTGCTGTTTCTTGTGTTCTAGCAGTTCTGTTAGGATGATAGGTGATTGTTAATTTTGTAGATGTCGTGGTTTTTCTTGTGTTTAGGGAGTTCTGTTAAGATGATAAATGATTGTTCGTTTTGTAGATGTCGTGGTCTTTCTTGTGTTCAGGGAGTTCTGTTAGGATGATAGATGATTGTTCGTTTTGTAGATGTCGTGGTGTTTCTTGTGTTCAGGGAGTTAAGATGATAGATGATTGTTCGTTTTGTTGATGTCGTGGTCATTGTTGTGTTCAGGGAGATCTGTTAGGATTATTGATGATTGTTTGTTTTGTAGATGTCGCGGTGTTTCTTGTGTTCTGGTAGTTAGGATGATAGATGATTGTTTGTTTGGTAGATGTTGTGGTCTTTCTTGTGTTCATGGAGTTCTGTTAAGATGATAGATGACTGTTTGTTTTGTAGATGTCGCGGTCTTTCTTGTGTTCAGGGAGTTAGGATGATAGATGATTGTTTGTTTTGTAGATGTCGCGGTCTTTCTTGTGTTCAGGGAGTTAGGATGATAGATGAGTGTTTGCTTTTTAGATGTCGTGATCTTTCTTGTGTTCAGGGAGTTCTGTTAGGATGATAGATGATTGTTTGTTTTGTAGATGTCGTGGTCTTTCTTTTGTTCAGGGAGGTCTGTTAGGATGATACATGATTGTTTGTTTTGTAGATGTCGCGGTGATTCTTGTGTTCAGGAAGTTAGGATGAAAGATGCCTGTTCGTTTTGTAGATGTCGTGGTCATTCTTGTGTTCAGGGAGTTAGGATGATAGATGAATGTTCGTTTTGCAGACGTCGTGGTTTTTCTTGTGTTCATGGAGTTCTGTTAGGGTGATAGATGATTGTTTGTTTTGTAGATGTCGCGGTCTTTCTTGTGTTCAGTGAGTTAGGATGATAGATGATTGTTTGCTTTGTAGATGTCGTGGTCTTTCTTGTGTTCATGGAGTTCTGTTAGGATGATAGATGATTGTTCGCTTTGTAGATGTCGTGGTCATTCTTGTGTCGAGGCAGTTCTGTTAAGATGATAGATCATTGTTCGTTTTTTAGATGTCGTGGTCTTTCTTGTGTTCAGGGAGTTCTGTTAGGATGATAGATGATTGTTCGTTTTGTAGATGTCGTGGTCTTTGTTGTGTTCAGGGAGTTCTGTTAAGATGATAGATCATTGTTCGTTTTGTAGATGTCGTGGTCTTTCTTGTGTTCTGGGAGTTCTGTTAGGATGATAGATGATTGTTCGTTTTGTAGATGTCGTGGTGTTTCTTTTGTTCAGGGAGTTAAGATGATAGATGATTGTTTGTTTTGTAGATGTCACGGTGTTTCTTGTGTTCAGGGAGTTAGGTTGATAGATGATTGTTCGTTTTGTAGATGTCGTGGTCATTCTTGTGTTCAGGGAGTTAGGATGATAGATGATTGTTTGTTTTGTAGATGTCCTGGTCTTTCTTGTGTTCATGGAGTTCTGTTAGGATGATAGATGATTGTTTGTTTTGTAGATGTCGCGGTCTTTCTTGTGTTCAGGGAGTTAGGATGATAAATGATTGTTCGTTTTGTAGATGTCGTGGTCTTTCCTGTGTTCAGGGAGTTCTATTAGGATGATAGATGATTGTTTGTTTTGTAGATGTCGTGGTCTTTCTTGTGTTCAGGGAGTTAAGATGATAGATGAGTGTTCGCTTTGTAGATGTCGTGGTCATTCTTGTGTTCATGGAGTTCTGTTAGGATGATAGATGATTGTTTGTTTTGTAGATGTCACGGTGTTTTTTGTGTTCAGGCAGCTAGGATGAAAGATGATTGTTCGCTTTGTAGATGTCGTGGTCTTTCTTGTGTTCAGGGAGTTAAAATGATAGATGATTGCTTGTTTTGTAGATGTCGTGATCTTTCTTGTGTTCAGGGAGTTCTGTTAGGATGATGGATGATTGTTTGTTTTGTGGATGTCGTGGTCTTTCTTGTGTTCAGGGAGTTCTGTCAGGATGATAGATGAGTGTTCGCTTTGTAGATGTCGTGGTCTTTCTTGTGTTCAGTGAGTTCTGTTAGGATGATAGATAATTGTTTGTTTTGTAGATGTCGTGGTCTTTCTTGTGTTCAGGGAGTTAGGATTATAAATGATTATTCGCTTTGTAGATGTAGTGGTCTTTCTTGTGTTCAGGGAGTTCTGTTAGGATGATAGACGATTGTTTGTTTTGTAGATGCCGCGGTGTTTCTTGTGTTCAGGGAGTTCTGTTAGGATGATATATGATTGTTTGTTTTGTAGATGTCGTTGTGTTTCTTGTGTTCAGGGAGTTAAAATGATAGATGATTGCTTGCTTTGTAGATGTCGTGTTCTTTTTTGTGTTCAGGGAGGTCTGTTAGGATGATAGATGATTGTTCGTTTTGTAGAGGTCGTGGTCTTTCTTGTGTTCAGGGAGTTCTGTTAGGATGATAGATGATTGTTCGTTTTGTAGATGTCGCGGTGTTTCTTGTGTTCAGGGAGTTAGGATTATAAATGATTGTTCGCTTTGTAGATGTTGTGGTCTTTCTTGTGTTCAGGGAGGTCTGTTAGGATGATATGTGATTGTTTGTTTTATAGATGTCGTGGTGTTTCTTGTGTTCAGGGAGTTAAAATGATAGATGATTGCTTGTTTTGTAGATGTCGTGTTCTTTCTTGTGTTCAGGGAGGTCTGTTAGGATGATAGATGATTGTTTGTTTTGTAGATGTCGTGGTGTTTCTTGTGTTCAGGGAGTTAAGATGATAGATGATTGTTCGCTTTGTAGATGTCGTGGTCATTCTTGTGTTAATGGAGTTCTGTTAGGATGATAGATGATTGTTTGTTTTGTAGATGTCGCGGTGTTTTTTGTGTTCAGGGAGTTAGGATGAAAGATGATTGTTCGCTTTGTAGATGTTGTGGTCTTTCCTGTGTTCAGGGAGTTAAAATGATAGATGATTGCTTGTTTTGTAGATGTCGTGATCTTTCTCGTGTTCAGGGAGTTAGGATGATAGATGATTGTTTGCTTTGTAGATGTCGTGGTCTTTCTTTTGTTCAGGGAGGTCTGTTAGGATGATAGATGATTGTTCGTTTTGTAGATGTCGTGGTGTTTCTTGTGTTCAGGTAATTAAGATGATAGATGATTGTTTGCATTGTAGATGTTGTGGTCTTTCCTGTGTTGAGGAAGTTATGTTATGATGATAGATGATAGTTTGCTTTGTAGATGTCGCGGTGTTTCTTGTGTTCACGGAGCTAGGATGATAGATGATTGTTCGCTTTGTAGATGTCGTGGTCTTTCTTGTGTTCAGGGAGTTAAAATGATAGATGATTGCTTGTTTTGTAGATGTCGTGGTCTTTCTTGTGTTCAGGGAGTTCTGTTAGGATGATAGATGATTATTTGTTTTCTAGATGTCGCGGTCTTTCTTGTGTTCAGGGAGTTCTGTGGGGATGATAGATGATTGTTTGTTTTGTAGATGTCGTGGTCTTTCTTGTGTTCAGGGAGTTCTGTTAAGATGATAGATGAATGTTCGTTTTGTAGATGTCGTGGTCTTTCTTGTGTTCAGGGAGTTCTGTGGGGATGATAGATGATTGTTTGTTTTGTAGATGTCGTGGTCTTTCTTGTGTTCAGGGAGTTCTGTTAAGATGATAGATGAATGTTCGTTTTGTAGATGTCGTGGTTTTTCTTGTGTTCAGGGAGTTCTGTTAGGATGATAGATGATTGTTTGTTTTGTAGATGTCGTGGTCTTTCTTGTGTTCAGGGAGTTCTGTTAGGATGATAGATGACTGTTGTGTTGTAGATGTCGTGGTGTTTCTTGTGTTCAGGGAGTTAAGATGATAGATGATTGTTCGCTTTGTAGATGTTGTGGTCATTCTTGTGTTCAGGGAGTTCTGTTAGGATGATAGATTATTGTTTGTTTTGTAGATGTCGCGGTGTTTCTTGTTTTCAGGGAGTTAGGTTGATAGATGATTGTTCGTTTTGTAGATGTCGTGGTCATTCTTGTATTCAGGGAGTTAGGATGATAGATGATTGTTTGTTTTGTAAATGTCCTGGTCTTTCTTGTGTTCATGGAGTTCTGTTAGGATGATAGATGATTGTTTGTTTTGTAGATGTCGCGGTCTTTCTTGTGTTCAGGGAGTTAGGATGATAAATGAGTGTTCGTTTTGTAGATGTCGTGGTCTTTCTTGTGTTCAGGGTGTTCTATTAGGATGATAGATGATTGTTCGCTTTGTAGATGTCGTGGTGTTTCTTGTGTTTAGGGAGTTAAGATGATAGATGATTGTTCGCTTTGTAGATGTCGTGGTCATTCTTGTGTTCATGGAGTTATGTTAGGATGATAGATGATTGTTTGTTTTGTAGATGTCGCGGTGTTTTTTTGTGTTCATGGAGCTAGGATGAAAGATGATTGTTCGCTTTGTAGATGTCGTGGTCTTTCTTGTGTTCAGGGAGTTAAAATGATAGATGATTGCTTGTTTTGTAGATGTCGTGATCTTTCTTGTGTTCAGGGAGTTCTGTTAGGATGATGGATGATTGTTTGTTTTGTAGATGTCGTGTTCTTTCTTGTGTTCAGGGAGTTCTGTCAGGATGATAGATTAGAGTTCGCTTTGTAGATGTCGTGGTCTTTCTTGTGTTCAGGGAGTTCTGTTAGGATGATAGATAATTGTTTGTTTTGTAGATGTCGTGGTCTTTCTTGTGTTCAGGGAGTTAGGATTATAAATGATTGTTCGCTTTGTAGATGTAGTGGTGTTTCTTGTGTTCAGGGAGTTTTGTTAGGATGATAGACGATTGTTTGTTTTGTAGATGTCGCGGTGTTTCTTGTGTTCAGGGAGTTCTGTTAGGATGATAGATTATTGTTCGTTTTTTAGATGTCGTGGTCTTTCTTGTGTTCAGGGAGTTCTGTTAGGATGATAGATGATTGTTCATTTTGTAGATGTCGTGGTGTTTCTTGTGTTCAGGGAGTGAAAATGATAGATGATTGCTTGTTTTGTAGATGTCGTGTTCTTTCTTGTGTTCAGGGAGGTCTGTTAGGATGATAGATGATTGTTCGATTTGTAGATGTCGTGGTCTTTCTTGTGTTCAGGGAGTTATGTTAGGATGATAGATGATTGTTTGTTTTGTAGATGTCGCGGTGTTTCTTGTGTTAAGGGAGTTAGGACCATAGATGATTGTTCGTTTTGTAGATGTCGTGGTGTTTCTTGTGTTCAGGGAGTTAAGATGATAGATGATTGTTCGCTTTGTAGATGTCGTGGTCATTCTTGTGTTCAGGGAGTTCTGTTAGGATGATAGATGATTGTTTGCTTTGTAGATGTCGCGGTGTTTCTTGTGTTCAGGGAGTTAGGTTGATAGATGATTGTTCGTTTTGTAGATGTCGTGGTCATTCTTGTGTTCAGGGAGTTAGGATGATAGATGAATGTTTGTTTTGTAGATGTCCTGGTCTTTCTTGTGTTCATGGAGTTCTGTTAGGATGATAGATGATTGTTTGTTTTGTAGATGTCGCGGTGTTTCTTGTGTTGAGGGAGTTCTGTTAGGATGATATATGATTGTTTGTTTTGTAGATGTCGTGGTGTTTCTTGTGTTCAGGGAGTGAAATGATAGATGATTGCTTGTTTTGTAGATGTCGTTTTCTTTCTTGTGTTCAGGGAGGTCTGTTAGGATGATAGATGATTGTTCGTTTTGTAGATGTCGGGGTCTTTCCTGTGTTCAGGGAGTTCTGTTAGGATGATAGATGATTGTTCGTGTTGTAGATGTCGCGGTGTTTCTTGTGTTAAGGGAGTTAGGACCATAGATGATTGTTCGTTTTGTAGATGTCGTGGTATTTCTTGTGTTCAGGGAGTTAAGATGATAGATGATTGTTCGCTTTGTAGATGTCGTGGTCATTCTTGTGTTCAGGCAGTTCTGTTAAGATGATAGATCATTGTTCGTTTTGTAGATGTCGTGGTCTTTCTTGTGTTCAGGGAGTTCTGTTAGGATGATAGATGATTGTTCGTTTTGTAGATGTCGTTGTCTTTGTTGTGTTCAGGGAGTTCTGTTAAGATGATAGATCATTGTTCGTTTTGTAGATGTCGTGGTCTTTCTTGTGTTCTGGGAGTTCTGTTAGGATGATAGATGATTGTTCGTTTTGTAGATGTCGTGGTGTTTCTTGTGTTCAGGGAGTTAAGATGATAGATGATTGTTTGTTTTGTAGATGTCGCGGTGTTTCTTGTGTTCAGGGAGTTAGGTTGATAGATGATTGTTCGTTTTGTAGATGTCGTGGTCATTCTTGTGTTCAGGGAGTTAGGATGATAGATGATTGTTTGTTTTGTAGGTGTCCTGGTCTTTCTTGTGTTCATGGAGTTCAGTTAGGATGATAGATGATTGTTTGTTTTGTAGATGTCGCGGTCTTTCTTGTGTTCAGGGAGTTAGGATGATAAATGATTGTTCGTTTTGTAGATGTCGTGGTCTTTCCTGTGTTCAGGGAGTTCTATTAGGATGATAGATGATTGTTTGTTTTGTAGATGTCGTGGTCTTTCTTTTGTTCAGGGAGTTCTGTTAAAATGATAGATGATTGTTCGCTTTGTAGATGTCGTGGTGTTTCTTGTGTTCAGGGAGTTAAGATGATAGATGATTGTTCGCTTTGTAGATGTCGTGGTCATTCTTGTGTTCATGGAGTTCTGTTAGGATGATAGATGATTGTTTGTTTTGTAGATGTCACGGTGTTTTTTGTGTTCAGGCAGCTAGGATGAAAGATGATTGTTCGCTTTGTAGATGTCGTGGTCTTTCTTGTGTTCAGGGAGTTAAAATGATAGATGATTGCTTGTTTTGTAGAAGTCGTGATCTTTCTTGTGTTCAGGGAGTTCTGTTAGGATGATGGATGATTGTTTGTTTTGTAGATGTCGTGGTATTTCTTGTGTTCAGGGAGTTAAAATGATAGATGATTGCTTGCTTTGTAGATGTCGTGTTCTTTCTTGTGTTCAGGAAGGTCTGTTAGGATGATATATGAGTGTTCGTTTTGTAGATGTCATGGTCTTTCTTGTGTTCAGGGAGTTCTGTTAGGATGATAGATGATTGTTCGTTTTGTAGATGTCGCGGTGTTTCTTGTGTTCAGGGAGTTAGGATTATAAATGATTGTTCGCTTTGTAGATGTAGAGGTCTTTCTTGTGTTCAGGGAGTTCTGTTAGGATGATAGACGATTGTTTGTTTTGTAGATGTCGTGGTGTTTCTTGTGTTCAGGGAGGTCTGTTATGATGATATATGATTGTTTGTTTTGTAGATGTCGTGGTGTTTCTTGTGTTCAGGGAGTTAAAATGATAGATGATTGCTCGTTTTGTAGATGTCGTGTTCTTTCTTGTGTTCAGGGAGGTCTGTTAGGATGATAGATGATTGTTCGTTTTGTAGATGTCGTGGTCTTTCTTGTGTTCAGGGAGTTAGGATGATAGATGATTGTTCGTTTTGTAGATGTCGCGGTGTTTCTTGTGTTCAGGGAGTTAGGACCATAGATGATTGTTCGTTTTGTAGATGTCGTGGTGTTTCTTGTGTTCAGGGAGTTCTGTTAGGATGATAGATGATTGTTTGTTTTGTAGATGTCGCGGTGTTTCTTGTGTTCAGGGAGTTAGGTTGATAGATGATTGTTCGTTTTGTAGATGTCGTGGTCATTCTTGTGTTCAGGGAGTTAGGATGATAGATGATTGTTTGTTTTGTAGATGTCCTGGTCTTTCTTGTGTTCATGGAGTTCTGTTAGGATGATAGATGATTGTTTGTTTTGTAGATGTCGCGGTCTTTCTTGTGTTCAGGGAGTTAGGATGATAAATGATTGTTCGTTTTGTAGATGTCGTGGTCTTTCCTGTGTTCAGGGAGTTCTATTAGGATGATAGATGATTGTTTGTTTTGTAGATGTCGTGGTCTTTCTTGTTTTCAGGGAGTTCTGTTAAGATCATAGATGATTGTTCGCTTTGTAGATGTCGTGGTCATTCTTGTGTTCATGGAGTTCTGTTAGGATGATAGATGATTGTTTGTTTTGTAGATGTCGCGGTGTTTTTTCTGTTCAGGGAGCTAGGATGAAAGATGATTGTTCGCTTTGTAGATGTCGTGGTCTTTCTTGTGTTCAGGGAGTTAAAATGATAGATGATTGCTTGTTTTGTAGATGTCATGATCTTTCTTGTGTTCAGGGAGTTCTATTAGGATGATGGATGATTGTTTGTTTTGTAGATGTCGTGGTCTTTCTTGTGTTCAGGGAGTTCTGTCAGGATGATAGATGAGTGTTCGCTTTGTAGATGTCGTGGTCTTTCTTGTGTTCAGGGAGTTCTGTTAGGATGATAGATAATTGTTTGTTTTGTAGATGTCGTGGTCTTTCCTGTGTTCAGGGAGTTAGCATTATAAATGATTGTTCGCTTTGTAGATGTAGTGGTGTTTCTTGTGTTCAGGGAGTTCTGTTAGGATGATAGACGATTGTTTGTTTTGTAGATGTCGTGGTCATTCTTGTGTTGATGGAGTTCTGTTAGGATGATAGATGATTGTCTGTTTTGTAGATGTCGCGGTGTTTTTGTGTTCAGGGAGCTAGGATGAAAGATGATTGTTCGCTTTGTAGATGTCGTGGTCTTTCTTGTTTTCAGGGAGTTAAAATGATAGATGATTGCTTGTTTTGTAGATGTCGTGATCTTTCTTGTGTTCAGGGAGTTCTGTTAGGATGATGGATGATTGTTTGTTTTGTAGATGTCGTGGTCTTTCTTGTGTTCAGGGAGTTCTGTCAGGATGATAGATGAGTGTTCGCTTTGTAGATGTCGTGGTCTTTCTTGTGTTCAGGGAGTTCTGTTAGGATGATAGATAATTGTTTGTTTTGTAGATGTCGTGGTCTTTCCTGTGTTCAGGGAGTTAGCATTATAAATGATTGTTCGCTTTGTAGATGTAGTGGTCTTTCTTGTGTTCAGGGAGTTCTGTTAGGATGATAGACGATTGTTTGTTTTGTAGATGTCGTGGTCATTCTTGTGTTGATGGAGTTCTGTTAGGATGATAGATGATTGTCTGTTTTGTAGATGTCGCGGTGTTTTTGTGTTCAGGGAGCTAGGATGAAAGATGATTGTTCGCTTTGTAGATGTCGTGGTCTTTCTTGTGTTCAGGGAGTTAAAATGATAGATGATTGCTTGTTTTGTAGATGTCGTGGTCTTTCTTGTGTTCAGGGAGTTAAAATGATAGATGATTGCTTGTTTTGTAGATGTCGTGGTCTTTCTTGTGTTCAGGGAGTTCTGTTAAGATGATAGATGATTGTTTGCTTTGTAGATGTCGCGGTGTTTCTTGTGTTCAGGGAGTTAGGACCATAGATGATTGTTCGTTTTGTAGATGTCGTGGTCTTTCTTGTGTTCAGGGAGTTAAAATGATAGATGATTGTTTGTTTTGTAGATGTCGTGGTCTTTCTTGTGTTCAGGGAGTTAAAATGATAGATGATTGCTTGTTTTGTAGATGTCGTGGTCATTCTTGTGTTCAGGGAGTTCTGTTAAGATGATAGATGATTGTTTGCTTTGTAGATGTCGTGGTCTTTCTTGTGTTCAGGGAGTTAGGATGATAGAGGATTGATTTTTTGTAGATATTGGTAGAATTTATGACCATCACCGTTTAATCTTTCTTTTCATAGTTACACGAAAGGTTCATATACTAATTTATTTGACGTTTATTATATTTTTCTCTTAGTTACTTTATTATTCCTTTCTCAACATGCATGATATATATGGAGTATCCTCTCTTTTATACCAAGTTCATACTACTGATCAATTTCAGATTTGAAATCCGATTTAGTATTTAAACCGCATTACGTTCACACTCATTCCAGATTAAAGGTGAATTATATGTGGTTTCGAATTCAAACCACCTCGGGTGGTAGTTTGAAATCCGATTTAAATAAAATCCAATTTGAAACCAGCAGTGTGAACGAAAAGCACGATTTTCTTCCGAATTAAATCTATCACGCGTGTTTGCCGCGCAAAAAACTTAATAGGTGAGAAAGTCAGTTGCTTTCTGAAAAATCAACTCTCTGTTACTTGCTCTTTGTTTTTTAAGTGTTCACATTTTTTTCAAAATCCCGCAAACTAACCACATTCCGGATGCTTTGTTTACATGCCTACGTAAACATGAATATCTACAATATCCAAAAATGTGGTGTCAGTTCCGATGTTTAAATTACAGATATAAATCGGATATTCTTATTCTGAATGAAAATTGGCATCAATGCGAACAGAGAAAAAAAATTATTAGACAACAATATATAATTGAACTCATTTTTAATTTACAATTTTGTTCAAAATAATCAACGTCAAATTTAGAAATAAACCAATAAAAAATATCACACTAGTTGGAACATTTCCAAAAATCCAACATCAACATCAAACTTTCAAAATTCCAACAGAAAAATCGTAGAAAGAGGCAAAATAGACACTTCAAACACACCTCGAACACACATTTACATGATCGCTCACTTTCCTGTCTTAGTACAGGCATTTAATAAAACTTAAAAACAATCGGCGGGGTTAAGTTAATTCTATTGGCTCAAACTTCCCTTGTTTGTAAGATGATGTTTTTCACAAGTGAGTAAAATGCCCAACTTTACATATAATCAGGAGAACAGCGTTACTTTATGCCATAAATACTGACACATTATAAATTGTATATACACTCTGTAAAAAAAAAAGAAGCGCATAAGGGGATTTTAGATATTTTAATACATGTATTTTAGATCAAAATATTTAGTTACACTTTTAGATATCGACTCAGAATGTTTATTATTGAGAAATTAACAGTCCATACTTCAGAAGATAAGTAAAAAAAGCAATTTTTGCACACTTCCTGTCACGTTAAAGTTAGTACCGTGTATGACCACCACGCGCGGCCAACACTGTTCTGCACCTCCTCGGCATATACTCAATCAAATTTCTCACATTGTTTCTTGGTATTGTTCGCCATTTCTGTTGCAACATTTGGCGGAGTTGATTGAGGGTCTGATGTGGAGGTTGTTGCTGGCGCACACGTTTATCCAGCTGATCCCATAGGTGTTCAATGGGATTCAAGTTCGGTGATTTGGAAGGCCATGGAAGCACATTGATGTTGTTCTGCTCAAGGTAGTCCATTGTAACACGCGCTGTGTGTGGCCTAGCGTTGTCCTGGTGGATTAACTCCCTCTGTCGGTCAATTACGTGCATGTGGTGAGGTTGGATAATTTCGTCTCTGTACCTTACAGCCGTTAAATTGCCAGGGACATGCACTAGGGATGATTTGCGGTCATTTGAGATTGTCGCCCACATCATAACACTACCTCCACGGAAGCTATCCACTTTCGGTGCAATACATGGGATATTCATTTTTCAGAAGCGCTGTGCACATGTGGCAGAGAGCCAAATCTAATGAAGAGGCATTTAAAATTTAAAACTTACCTTTAGAAAAATCAATGATTAAATTGGCCATTTAATTTCACCTGGTAAATCGCAGAATTTGCATTTTGAAAAATAAAAGTGGGTTATGGGTTATGGGTTATGGGTTTCTTTTTTTTAACAGTATATATATCACGAACAAAGCAAAGTATTTTCCCATTAGATTGGTTTAGTTGGTTTATGGTGTTTAACGCCACTTTCAACATAATTTCAGTTATATCGTGTCGGTCCCATTAGATGACAATGCAATATTACAAATGTGCAGCATCTACATAAGAGTGCAATGGATTAAATGGTGTTGTAGAATCGTGCAGCCCAACAATTGAACACTGTTTTGACCTGTCATGCATAAGTAAAGAGAGAATATGTGATAAGATATCTGACTGCCTTGGAGCATACAGGGAGGATGAAGAAGACCAATGTACCCCGAGTCATATCCTGTCTTCTTGCGAGGAATTGTGGAATGTCGGACATAGGTCTAATGGAACTTATACCATTCGAGTTGGTAGTTATGGTAAGGAAATTAGAGAATTGATTTTTAGCGGATTTGAAGTTGCAGAATCTTTTGTTTGTTTATTTGTTTGTTTGTTTGATGGTAGTTAACGCCACTTTCAACAATATTTTAGGTATATCGTGGTGGTTAGGTTTATTGTTGGAGGAAACCGGAGGACCCGGAGATAACCACCGACCTGTCGCAAGTCACTGACAAACTTTATCACATAATGCTGTACACCTCGTCCTGATCGAGATTCGAATTAATAAAAATAGTTATTCAAAACTGAAAATACGCGAAAAGATGTCTGTCATCTTCCACCAACACGACGGTGGTATATTGAACGTATTTATGTACATATAAGTTGTAAATGACAGTGTTATATACAAAAGTAAGCAAATGTGTAGTTTGTGACCAATGATACAAAATATATTTTCGTACTTTCACCGTCTTTATGTTTATTTTATGTTATCTTGTGGTAAGATTAGCGATAGAAAATGTTAAGCAATATCTGTCCACGATTGAGATCGAAATTTGATCAATCAATCAACCAATTAATCAATCAATCAAAGCAATTAAAGAAATATCAAATAAATCAGTCAATCAATCAAATAAACCAAATCACTGACAATATCGTCAAACAATCAATCAAAATCAATCAATCAATCAATCAATCAATCAATCAATCAATCAATCAATCAATCAATCAATCAATCAATCAATCAATCAATCAATCAATCAATCAATCAATCAATCAAATAACTGAATGTTTCATTATTTTAATTATAATTTTAGATGTTTCTGTACATTGTGAATACATCGAGCTTGCAGACCATATAAATGTATCTACCTATATGTATCTCTTAGGGAGAAAACCTAGGAAAGATGTCTTTGAATATGTATATTGGCGTCCCTCAGAGGCGCAATCTGGGCGTCATTTCTTTCAGAATATATTACGATATAGATATCAACAATATGGAAAAATGCTACAGCGTTATAATACTTGCTCGCAGCATGTTAAAACTTCCTGTTATTTTGATGGATTTAATAGAGGTCGCAGTTACAATTTTGATTTGTAAGTTTTCTTAAGCATGATGTCATAAATATTTGCTTCTAAAAACTCAAAACTGCATCGGTGGTGTAATAATTAGCCGTATATCGTGAGTTCAGGCCCAGATCGTGTCTAACGGAAGACTATAACATTGGTATTGGTTGCTTCTCGGCTAAGCACACAGCATTAGGGAGAAAGAGCAAAGACTGTTGGCTCCGAATCAGAATAATATGTCCGAGTGGAGCAATGGCTACCTGTGGATTGCTGTGTCAGTGCGCTAGCACTAGAATTCAGCGTGTTGGTCTAGAACAGGGTGGACCTCATTATCATATCATTGAAAATTAACTTGTTCTCGCCATGATATAGCTGAAAAAATGCTGAATTGGCGTTAAACAACAATCACTCACTTACACACTCACTCTATTTGCCTCTAAAAATCAAACCGTTAATATGAAAAAAAAAAACGATTTGGCATCATAAATACAAAATACAAAATGTCAATTTCAACTCCAAGTCACAAGTAACCATGGATCATACTAGTTTATCACAAAACATATTTGATTGTCATATTATTATTGATAATAGGGTAAAACAATAAGGCTGTCATTGCGACAAGAATTGTGACAGAATCATTTAAATTCCATATAGTTAATTGGTTTTCATATTTTGTTAGTTTTCATATTTTGTATCTATTCATTGTGATTTAATCATTATAATAAGCATTTCATTGGTTGACGGTGCAAAGTTACCATTACGTTGTTATTGATTACTAATTGTTCATCTATATCGTGAACAAAAAATAAGAAGAGTTTAAAAGATACCAAAGAGGTAACCAGAATCATTAAATCGAAGACGAACAGACAACACAATGGTCAAAAGAACAACTAGAGTGAAACATGTTTGAGCCAAACTTCCTTTGGGCCGACTTTTATATTTGGAATATACAGGTGTTCGGTTTATACAGGTTAAATTACTAAATATCTCCTACATTTGGAATTTATTTAAAGTTTTCCATACACAAAATTCCGGTTTAGAGAGGTTTTACTATATTTCCCCATGAGTTGACAATGATACTTTTCGTTTTGTTAGACTAAATAAACAGACTAAGACGAGTTCCAATAGTTGTTAGCTAACTCTTTATCTGTTCGATATGGGATTTAACGCCATTTTCAACAATTTTTCAGCAATTATTGATTTAAATTTTACGCGGAAAGACCTTTTCATAACATTGCTCTATTTCCTTTTTATGTATTTGTATTATAGTTATACGGATCAAGCTTTCACTACACAAAGGTAATTGTTGACGATTAAATATAAGTTGATACGGGGTACACTATATATTTGTAGCCTTGCTTATCGTAATATACGTTGCTGGTTGGTTAGGTTGAGCTTGTGGTGTTTAACGCCACTTTCAACAATATTTCTGTTATATCGTGGCAATCAGTTTTATTGTTGGAGAATACCGGAGGACCCGGAGAAAACCTTCGTCTTGCCGTAAGTCACTGACAAACTTTATCACATAATGTTGAACACCTCACCCTGAGCGAGAGTCGAGCCCACACAATCAGTGGTGATAGGCACTGATTGAATAAGTAGTTGTAAATCCAACTACCATACGATCACGGCCATGACAATATACGTTGCATCAAGAAGTATTTGCAGTGTGCTTTGCAATGGTACTAAAAATGTAGATAACGAAATTAGTGTCTCTTCAACAGCCTTTATCAGGAATGCTAACAAGAAAAGATTGGGAATGAAAATAATTTAAAGTCTTTTGGAGCAAATAAATCAAAGGGCCTAAGCAGAAAAGCCCTAATCGGCGGCTACTGTCACCTATGTCTGAGCGAGGCGAACCGTCGCTACATTATGTTTTTCCTTTGATCTTTCAGGTATTTTATGCAGAGAGTACTTTTCGTATTTCTGTTCTAAATTATCTTAATATATACATATAAGAAAAGCTTGAAGATACCAAAGAGGTAATCAATCAGAAGCCTGATATCGAAGAAGAGCAGACAATACAATTGTTAAAAGAAAAAGAATAAACAACGATCTACATAACAGTACACAGAAAAGTAGATCGACCACTACAAGACCTACTAAAAACCGAGGATGAACTCAGGTGCTCAGGAAGACTAAACAGTTCCTGCTTCACATGTGACACCCGTCGTGTTACTTTTGTTGAAAACCTGATGGTAGATCATGAATGAGGAAAGGACGGATTGTGATTACGACAAATGGAACATATCCGTTGTCACGTGTGACACAGATACTCCGTAATTGTTAAGTCATGGTGTCGTCCGTAAAACTTTCGAAGTGACCACTTCAACTTAAACACTGGAACTCCTGGGTTAAGTAGCTTCATTGTTAACAGCAACCCGGATCAACTGAGAGGTATATACTCCATATACAGGTGCTGCTGGTTGCTACATAAAAATGGAAAATTCACAAATGATAAAAGCCAAACAGGAATAACTTTTTCTCATTTTGTCTAGTGTGAAATGTGTATTACTAGAAGTAATAATAAATAAAGACATATATCTCAAATGTAGGTGGCACGACGCGTTTTTGGGATAAACTTCATCAGGTACGCTAAAAATTAAATATTTGGAAAGTCAAATAATTTAAAGTTTTTGGAACAATAACACCAAAGGGCTTAAACAGGATTGCCAAAATCGGCTAAAGTCACTTATGCCTGAGGGAAGAGAACATTAGCTTTATTAATATTTACATTTTTAAGAACTGTAAATTTCAGTAATAACTATATATAATAAACCATGTTAGTGCCGCTTTGACCTGTATGCATTTGTTTGCTAACATTTACTGACGAATTAATTGAAAGATTAATATATTTCTTGTTGCTCAGAAGGGGGTCTAATTTATCAGTGGTGTTCTATGTTTTCATTGAGAGAGAATCAGTGGTAACATTTTTTGTTATTTGATAAAATGTTGACTCTTATATTTCGTCCATTGTTTTGTTATGACTATGCTATTTTTAGTATAAAAAGAATAGCATTTGACTATTTTATTAGCTGTCCTGCGTTGTTTTACGGTTTCTGACTACCTTGTCGGTATCTTATAACTTTTCCTAATATCTTACTTTCCATCTTAAATTACTCGAATATTGCCTTTAATTTCATAAGTAACCATATGTTCTAACATGTCATATCGCCTTGTCTTTATTGCATAATATGAGGTGGCTTTTCAGCTCACATGCCCAAAGGCCATGCTATCTTTTGCCATCACTTGGTGTCTGTCGTTCGTCCGCGGTACGTCGTTAGCTTTCACGTTTAAACTTCCCTTTTAAAATTGTGTCAGATTCAAGATGGTTGGTGTTACAAAAAAAAGGCTAGTTCTTTTGTTGTCTATAGCTGCTTTATAATAAGTCACACTTTAACGCACTACATGGCAATGATTAGTTTAATATATATTCTGTGATTTTATGTGAAAATTTCGTTCAGCCAATGCTTACCTATTATGCAAATTAGGCATAACATATCCTCTGAAACCACTTAACCAATTTAAATCAAATTTGGATGGAATGGTACTTGAGTGGTCCCCTTTCAAAATATGTCTGAACACTTCGTCCTCTATCCAAGATGACGAGCGTGACTAGAAATATAAATCCATTGTTTATTTCTGCTTGATTGAGCTCAAATTTTAATTGTAACATATCTTACTGTTTTTTTTTTAAATTCAGCTAATTTATACCGATTAAGCATATGAGGGGTGGGGGGATATCACATCAATATCATCTAAATAGAAATTTGACCTGAAATGATCTTTGGAAGGCCCACTTTCAAAATTATTTGTCACACACCATTTTATGTAAGCATAAGAGGTCAACAATGTTAACCCAGATGAGAGAATACAGACTCCTTGGAATTAAATTATGTTTCTTTTAGTTGCATGCATTATATCGATTGGAGTCAGCAACCAGTAAATGACATAGTAACGTCGTCTATGGAACTGCGTGGACATAAAATACCGCTAGAGTCTATTACCTATATAGCTTATCCTTATACAGAAGAAGCATTCGTTGATATACAATTGGGACCTATCATTTGTACAGCTGGTATGTATCCTTAATTCATGATGCTAGAAGTGACAAAATACTTCTCAACAAGGTGTTCACATCTTGAAAGATCCGATCCGCCACGATATACCTGAAATATTGTTGAAAGTGGCGTTAAACACATAAACCTAGTATGCTGCTACTCTTTTTTCATCTCAATTGTAGCTGTCCTATCATCAGAAATGGAGTATCATTTGATCCATATGAATTTTTCTGATTCCTATCGTTCCAAATACTATTTTCCTGATTTGGAAACAATCTAAGAGTGTTATGACATGTTGTCAGCTCTAGAATACTATCTGCGTGGTATCTAGATCAACTATAAGTTTTAGTCCATGTTATTGTCCACAAGAATAGCAGATTTAAAGCGATGTTTCTCTATTCTCTTATTTAATTTAATATTTTATATTTTAAGCATAGAATAAATGATAAACAAAATGAAAAACAAGAACAAATATATCACACTGTCGGAAAGTTTACAATATTCAATAGGGGCCGTCGTGGGCGTGATCGTATGGTAGTTGAATTTACAACTACCTATTCCATCAGTGCCTATCATCACTGATGTTGTGAGTTAGAATCTCGATCAAGACGAGGTGTACAATATTATATGGTAAAGTTTGTCAGTGACTTGCGGTAGGTCGGTGGTTTTCTCCGGGTCCTCCGGTTTCCTCCACCAATAAAATTGACCGCCACGATATAGCAGAAATATTGTTGAAAGTGGTGTTAACACCATTAAACAAACAAACAAACAAACAAGGAAACAAACCAATATCCAATAGAAAATCGTTGAAGGAGGAACAATCAATATTCCTTGGACATAACTAAATGACCACACACTCTCCGTGTTCGGTACAGACACTGCAGTGCAAAGTTGCCGGGATTAATATGATAAATACTGGTACTGATTAATATTAATACCTAGATATTGAAATGAGAACATTGCCGAGAATTGGTAGATATATTTTAATTCACACATGCATATTTTCTGACAAATTATGTACAACATTCCTAAGTGATTCCATGTGATTACATAAGAGCGATATGTATGGAACAATTAAACTGTTTGTTTTATTTTTTAAGAAGAGTTTGAAGATACCAAGAGGGTAATCAGAATCCGTAAATCGAATACGAACAGAAAACACAATGGCCAATAGAAAAAAGGACAAAAAAAGATCTACAAAGCATACACATAAAAATCAAGTAACACGAACCCCACTAACACATTCATTTATTCGGGACTTTGACATTTATACATTGTAATCTTCCGGTGACGGATTTTTCTAGTTTATGCTTGAACACATGCTGGATACTGGTTTATCTTACGAGTTTTTGTAGTAATTTACTGGTTTAAAATGATAAAAATCAAAATGCCATCAAATGTGAAAATGGAAGTAATTTCATTTCAACACAGTTTATTTATCTATGTAGAAAAACAAATGTAAACATGACAGTTAATGGATGTTATGACATGCATGTCCATTACTGATTGCCACTTCAACAACTAAGGTTATGGGTTATAGTTAAAGTGCTTAAGGCCACTTTCAAAAATATTTCAGTTTATCTTGGCGGTCAGTATTTGTTGTTGGAGGAAACCGGAGTGCAAGGAGAAAACCATCGACATGTCGCAGGTCACTAGCAAACTTTATCATATAATGCTGTATTGAGTACGCCTTGCATGAGCGGGATACTAACTCACAACTTCTGTGGTGATAGGCACTGCTTGCATATGCAGTTGTAAATCCAACTACCATACGATCATGAACACGACGGTCCCTCTTCAACAAATAAGTTAAAAGTTTTCGAAATCATTCATGTAAGCCACAGTCTGTAAAACAGCTTAATATGCATAACATAATTGTGTTTCCAGTTTCTACGAAGATATTGTAACCCATGTTAAAACTGCATACGAACTATGGCGTCCATGTATTGTTTTGTATTCCAATATGACGTCCTTCTTTCGCTTTGCAAACAAACGAGCGATTTATTTAGATGACAAACTATCATTAGCACATGGGCGGTGCGCACATTTAAGCCACGTGATAAAATCACAAAATAAGGTTATTTACACGGTTGTTAAAGTTTTACAACATCTATGTTCACTGAAAATAATCAACATATCCAAAATTAATAAATATGTAGTGTGCAATTAAAACGTGCAAGCACAACAGTATTGTTGCGAATGCTCCATCAAGAAGACTGACTTTCTCGTCGTAAATGCACATGTTGATGAGTTATCGTTTGCTCGAATTTGCCAGCATAAATTGTGTGCGACATTGCCTGCAAACGTAAATATAAATTATCGTCTTTCCAATCAAAGTATGCTACCGTATTTATACTATTATACATATCAGAATCGAAATAATTCATGGAAGCCATACAGCTCGGGTAACCCATGTTAAGCTCACAACACAGCATGGCTTCCATGAATTATTTCTTAAATTCTAAAGTTGGATTATCAATTATCATGATCATTTATGGATCAGTTCATTTTGACTGGCCACCTTCAGTTAAATTATTTTATCCTGCAATTGTGTGAGTAGTAATAAAAGGAGTAAAATAAACTTCAGTATTATTTAGTCATGCACCTAATAAAGCATTTATGATACCTCATTCATGTAGAGCGACAGAAAGAAACGGCAACAGGATAAGTGCTGACGTCACAGATGACAATTGAAAGCAATTAGAAAGACACTTGTTTCAGCTGTTCTTAGACACTTGTTTTTGACTTTTTGATATTGCATGATAAACACAATATACGGACATTGTCATTAAATGTAAAATTTGTTTGTACTCGATGCGAAACAGCCTAGAAACGCTCGCCAAATGCTCGCTTTTCTACCTGTTTTAATACTTCGTGCAAATAATTTTTATATTTTCCGACGATGTACGTATGATGCATATGTCTTCCATTGATTTTTCAGAATTGCCACGCAATGCTAAGTTGGCCTGCGATAATGGCCAAGTGTATGATGCCAGACATAGATGTTTACTAGACATGAATGAATACGGTGATATAAAGTACTGTCGAGATATGTCACATCTACAACAATGTGGTAAGATCATTCACATAAAGCATCGTAACAATTGACACCGATAAGCCTGAGAGAAGTTTGAAGACACCTCAGGGGTAATCGGAAGACACAAATTCAACATATTCTTAGTGATATATAGCAACCCACCTGATTTTTGCAACTATTTCATTCTGTTGCGGAACCGCATCAGTGGTGTAATGGTTAGCGTGCTCGCCTCAAGTGCGGTAGATCGTGGGTTCGAGCCAAAGACTGTAAAATTGGTATTTGTTGCTTCTCCCCTAAGCACACAGTATGAAGGAGTAAGAGCAAAGACTGCTTGGTTCGGGATCAGAATACTGTCCGAGTGGAGCGACATGTCTTTACCCGGACTGTTGTTTCAGTGAGCTAGCACTATACAAATTCAACTCAGCGTATTGTTCTAGAACAAAGTGGACCCCATCATCATCTCAGTGGAAAATTAATTTGTTCTCGCCTTGATATAGCTGAAAAATTGTTAAGTTGGCGTTAAGCAACAATTACTCAGTCACTCATTATGTTCCGAATATTAATTAACTACTGTGCAACCCATTTTTTTTAAAGTATCACTATTACATTACTTGTGAAATGTAATATCTGTCACATGTATGCACGTGTACGGAATAGTCGAGACCAATATAAAGAGTTATGACTTTAAAGCAAATATTCTGGGGGGGGGGGGAGGGGGCATTCATGACACACATGAATATATCCAGTGGTTAGCAAGGGTTCAATAAAGTATTCGCACAATTTAATCCGCGACGAACGATTTGTGGGGCTCTAACTTTAGGTGTTGTCCCATGTACGTAGACCTCCTCCCCCACTCACGAAAGCGCACGACCAAACATATGTCTATAATTCATAAATTTGTGACTTTCTTGACGAATCTGATATCGCCCTTACAACAAGAAATAATTTCATGTGTCTAAATGTTGCGAGTAATTGTTTGTTTGATAGTGTTTAACGCTCTTTTCAACTATATATCAGTTATATCGTGGCGGTCAGTTTTATTGGTGGAGGAAACCGGAGAACCCAGAGAAAACCACCGAACTGTCGCAGGTCACTGAAAAATTGAATCACATAACGTTGTACACCTTTCCCTGATCGAAATTCGAACTCACAACATCAGTGGTGATATGCATGTGAAAGCAGTGCCTATCACCACTAAAGTTGCAAGTTCGAATCCCGCTCATGGCGAGGTGTACTCGATAAAACTTTATGTGATAACGTTTGTCAGTGACCAGCAGCAGGCTTGTGGTCTTCTCCGGGTACTTCGGTTTCCTCCACCAATAAGATTTACCACCACGATATAGTTGAAATATTGTTGAAAGTGGTGTTAAAAATACCACAGCCCTAACCGTAACCATTTAACATTTGTTTCACTTTGTAATATTTCAAATATATTTCAATATTTCATTCATAAATGTTTGGTGTCTGTTGTCACTCCACGTGAAGTGCATTATAGCATCATAATCTAGAATTTTGATCAAATATTGTTCAAAGTGCGATTGATTTATTGACTGATTGATTAGTATTTCAGCCATATCGTGGCATCGTTCAAAGTGCAAGTGATGTTTTCAGATATGTAAAACATTACATTTACGTTAGATTAAAAAAAAGTGAATTAATTTCTTTCCTCAGGAAGGGTAAGCAGTTCCTAGTGACATACGTTAGATATTAAATGGTATGTTCCACAATGGTACTTGGCATGTGGAATATAATAGCTCCGTTTATATGGCTATGGCATTTAATAAAAACATAGATATCAAATTTAGTGCGCACGGTGAATTTCTGGAATAACCTTCATCAGGTACGCTCAAAATACCAAATAATATTTTCTGTACATAGAAATATTTCAATTTCAGTGACGATCATATTCATACAGCATGTACATTTTGTTGTAAAGCAGTTAAGCATACAAAAATATATAATACTATTACTGGCTCAGCTCCCTTGAAAAAAAAATTCCTATAAACTCCAATGAAGTGTTTGACAACTGAATACGTTCTCTTTCACATTACATTTATTTCGTTGAAAACCCGTCGTCTAAAGTACAAGAGTGCAAAAAGGTCATGCATGCTACTACTATGCTATATTTTAATAATATTATCTTTAAGGGCCGTCGTGGTCGTGATCGTATGGTAGTTGGATTTATAACTACCAATGCAATCAGTGCCTATCACAACTAACGTTGTGAGTTTGAAACCCGCTCAGGTGAGATATGCTCGATACAACATCATGTGATAAAGTTTGTCAGTTACTTGAGGCAGGTCGGTGATTTCCTCCGATTATTCCGTTTTCCTCCACCAATAACACTGACCATCAATATATAGCTGAAATATTGTTGAAAGTGGCGTTAAACACCATCAAACAAACACAAAAAAAAACCAAAGATCTTCTATTACGCTTTGAACTTATTTCAGAGGATTTTCCTTGTCCCAATGAATATTTTAAATGCGCCAAAGGACATTGTGTGGCCCCACGATTTGTGTGTGATGGTATCAAGCATTGCATTGATGGAGATGACGAAATTAACTGTGGTAAGTAGACGCTGTTGCATTTGTCAATGTTTATAGCTTAATGTAGACATGGCGATTTCCTACAGCCTTTACAAGGAAATATAGATAATAGTTAGGAACTCTCTACATCTGAGAACATAATTTCCACTGACAGTGACCAACTCTTTACATCTGAGAACATAAGTTCCACTGAGAGTGACCAACTCTCTACATCTGAGAACATAAGTTTCACTGACAGTGACCAACTCTCTACATCTGAGAACATAAGTTCCACTGACAGTGACCAACTCTCTACATCTGAGAACATAAGTTCCACTGACAGTGACCAACTCTCTACATCTGAGAACATAAGTTCCACTGACAGTGACCAACTCTCTACATCTGAGAACATAAGTTCCACTGACAGTGACCAACTCTCTACATCTGAGAACATAAGTTCCACTGACAGTGACCAAACAAACCTGAAAACTGTAATTGTGCACGAAAACACAGATAACAAGGCAAATAAAAAGAAAGATGATGAAACAGATCTGAAAACATTACCAGAGCACAATATTAAAGAAAACACTGTGCATGATTTAAATCAAAACGTACCAAAAGCTAAACAAGATGTAAAAAAATGTGAAATCTGTGGGATAAGATAGGTAACCAAAATGAGAATAAAGCGGTAATTGGTTCAGCACAATCTCAGCAAGGCAATAGAAAAGAATTACCCGACTGTTATAAAGAAAATTTGAAACTGTATTGAAGGCAACTACTAATGATCTTGAAAATCATATCACTACTGCCATACAAACATTGTATGGACAACACACCAACATGTTGAGTGATTGTCTTACATCAGCTAAAGACAAAATAAGATATGCTCACAGGTCAAGGAATTACTTGAGAAAGAGGTGTCATCCTGTCAGCTTGAACATCCCAAAAGTCAGGAATTAACCATGTTAACTGGTAAATTAAACTTGTTAGATAAGGAATATGCAAAATTGAAGGTTGAATTACAACAACTTAGATATTCAAGTCAGATTGAAATAGAAAGTCTAAAGTCTGTTATCAAAAGTGCTGAAATGTAACATAAGTGAAATTCAAAACTCAAACTCTGATGTGGTAGAATGCCTTCGTAAATCTAGTGAAAGCTTTATCTGTAGGATACAAGCAAGAGATAAACAATTAGAATCACTGGAGTCTGATATTCGTAAACTCAAAGTAGAACTAGACAAGAAAGATGATATTATATATTCACACAAACAGCATAATAATCAAGACCACAATGCTGGAAACTGGTCACAATTGCATATTAATCAAGACCACACTCGTGAAAATGCTGGAATCTGGTCACAGGTACAATATAAAAGTCTGGACATTAATGAATCAAAGACCCCACAGAATAAACCTGAAATATTACTCATTGGCACATCAAGCACAACAGTCATCCAGCCAGAAAAAAATTCTAGCTCTTATGTCCTTCGAAAGAAGGAGGCTATGACATTGGCAGATACTGAAAAAACAGTAAATGAAATTAGGGATGCACCGGGTGCTTTAGTCCTACATTCGCTGACTAATGACTTAAAGGAATCTGCACCCACTTGTTGTAGCCCCATGAAGAATATTATTACAAATATACAGGAGTCAATGTCTAACACTAAAGTAGTGGTTTCATTAGCCACTCCTAGGGCAGATGACAAGAAATTTCAACCTAATGTTGAACTAGTTAACGCAATGCTAAAATGTGAATACATGGAAGATGACACCGTAACCCTCTGTGACAATGGAAATCTGTCACACCGAGGACTTCCAGTGCCCAAATTTCTAGCAAATGATCAATATCACTTGTCTAAGGATGACATAGCTGTTCTGCAAGTAATATAAGAACAACCGTTGATGGCATATTAAACATTAAACATACAAAGCGCTTAAATGTATCCAACAATAGGAGGGAACAACCAGGTTCTTATAATCCTCGATTCTATCAGCGTTCGCGTGGACCTCCGAAAAGGAGAAAGTGACAAACATTTTATTTTGTGACAAAGAGAAGTCAATTTATTATTGTTCATTTGTTTATTGTTTATTTTGTATTGGCTATTTTCTCCATTTCAAATTTTTGTTAAAAAGTATTTAATCTGTTTATGCTACAATGCCTAGAGTACTGAATAAAGGTACACATTTGGCTAAAGGTATGAAAAGTAAGAGTAAATTTTTATCCAACATATCAATCTGCACTTGGAATGTGGGTGGCCTATTCCCAGCCAATTTAAATAAAATAACAGATGCCAATTTCTTAGAGGAGATAATAGGTCATGATATAATACTGTTAACTGAGACCCATCTTGGTAAAGATGAGAACATAGTGCCCCATGGGTATAAGTATTATCCTGTTCGTAGACCAAGATCTGCAAACAATAGGTATTTTGGCGGTCTGGGTATTTTCATTAAGGTTACTACTTTACCTGGTATTGAGATAATGAAAAATACAAGCTTGGACTACCAGTGGGTCAAATTAGAAAAACTGTTCTTTAATTTGTCCAAGCATATTTTATTATGTCTAGCTTATATTATCCCAGCTTCATTTAGTTATATATTCCAATCCGATGTTGATGTATTGGATAGTATAGAAAAATATATTGTTAACCATTACTCTGAGAAGGGTCACATAGTTCTATGGGGAGACTTTAATGCAAGGACTGGGTCAGAGTTGGATTTTATAGAGAGTGATATATTTGATCCATATACAATTGATGATGAAGAGTATGAATATGATATTTTATTGCAGAAAAGAAAAGGTTGTGATAATAAGGTTGATGTGAGAGGCAAACAGTTGCTTCCAATGTGCATAACATTAAAACTTAGAATTTTGAATGGACGTACGCTTGGCGATTCAAATGGCAATTCCACATGCTTTAAATATAATTTAATCCAACAAACTCTGAATTGTAAAGTTTCAAATGTTATTACATGTGTGTCAGATTGCCATTGTAAGGTATCTTTTATGTTACTGGCCTTATATCGTCCTATGTATAGAAATAATAATGAAAATACAATAAATTTTCCAGTAAAATTTAAATGGGCAGAATGCTCAAAAGAAACAAATCAGGATCCTATATGTCACCCTTCCTGTAAACTTGACATTAAAAAATATTTAGTAAAAATGATGATGATCCACTCAATGTCGATACTGCAGCAGCTGACTTTCAGAATATTGTACTAAAAGCAGCAACATTATCACTCAAATTTAAGTCTACCAAATTCAAAAAGTATACACACCTTAAGAAAAAATGGTATGGTCAAGATCTTTGCAATACAAAGAAAGAATTATACATAAAAACTAGACACATGTCAGCAAACCCATTTAATATAAATATAAGAAATAACTATTTCAAGAATTATCGAGAATTTAAACAATTAGAAAAAATTGAAAGAAAGAAATTTAAAGATAACATTGTTAAGCAACTTGATAATATGTTAACAAATAACTCAAAAGAATATTGGAGTCTTATTAATAAATTAAAAAGGGAAACAGATGAGGCACAAAATGCTCCAGAGATCTCAATAGATAATGCCTCGTGGACAAACTATTTCCAAAAGTTAAATTCCGTATCTGAGATTGATAAATCTAAAATTAATAAATTAAATGATATACTTGCCGATTTAGAAAAAGAGAATATGTCTACTGTTTTGGACTATGAAAAAATAAAAAATAAAAAAATGGGAAGGCCAGTGGGACCTGGCACTAAATGAAATGTTGAAAGCTGGGCAGACAACCATTATAGGCTGTCTTACCAAACTTTTTAATTTAATCTTTACCCATAGACTTAGAGATGCCAGGACAATTTCCATCAATGTTAAAACTTATATATTTCTTGTTTATCAATTAGAACTCACAAAGACAGACATTTTAAGCCCTCATTTGTAAAAATCGGACCAGTAGTTGCAAAGTTATGGCTGTTTCAAATTCCAGACTTCCTCCTTTTTTATTCCAAGATGGCCGCCAGAGAAAACACCCTTTTCAACACTTTTCCATGGCTAATATATCAATGATTGTATTCTTTAGTTGCATAATCTTCTGTTTTCTGGGAGAACAAACATATGTATACAAGAAAAACTACAGGACTTTTTGAAATTAGACAACATTTCAAATTTTGAGACCTGAAAAAATCCTCGAAAACAGCTTTTCGGTTTGTCGAAATGACCACGTCACTTTTCCATATTACTCCAACATAAATTTGCTTAGATGAATAATTGAGGTTGTTAAACCATTTATTCTGAATAGGATTATGAACTATAACCATTTTCAGTCTTGGAAATATAGTTTTATTCAGATTTGAAAATGGGTGTTGAGGCAGTTTGGTGATTGTTGTCTTGATGGCACCATCAAAAATATTGAAATCTTGTAAATAGAATGTAGTTATACATGTATATAACTGGTTAGATCTCAAAAAGTATACAAGATAATTACATGAAACTTGAAATGTAGATAGATGATATCTTCTTGTTTTATTTTATTGTTTTGTGGACACTAATTAACTTAAAATGGCGGCCATTTTGAAACAAAATGGCCGCCAAATGCGCACATTTTTTTTGCGGAAAAAATCATATTTTTTGTTATTTCTCTGGTGTTCTTTGTCCGATTTAGACCATCTAGGTATCAGAATTATCAACTGAAAGCCCTCTATCAATCTCTTGTAAAGATAAATAAACTGAATATATAAAAAGAGATACCACAATAAAAACACATGGCTAGCAGTCCATCTATACTGTAATTTCTACCAGCATACATGACATCGAGGGTGTAACAGTTAACATGCACTCCTTGAGTGTGGTCAAAACAACAAATAGTGACATTTGTAAATAAAAACACCAACACCATGAACCTTTCCAAAATTATATGTCCTGTAATTTTACACTATTAGGATTTCTCTCCCGTCTCTTGTCCAAATTTGATCATCAAGACTAATTGTCATTTTGAAATCTATATCCTCAAATAAGTAACTAAAAGTCAAAACAAAACAGTTTTTCATGCCATATACATGATATATACCACTTAATGTAGGTTAGCCACCTTAAATATTAACATTTCCCTGCGTCCTAAAAATGACTAAAGGGTTTTCATCTGTCAGCTGGATAAATAGGTTTTCCCTCTTTATACCTCAATATCGGCAGTAATAATATACATGTAGCTAAAAAATTGCTGAAATTGACGATCAACTTAAACAAATATATACATGTACCACAAAACTGAGCAAGTCAAATTGTTTCACTCTCTGCCATTATATGATAAAGTTTGTCAGTGACTTGCAGCAGGTCAGTGTTTTACTCCGGGTATTCCGGTTACCTTCACCAATGACAGATCACCACAATATAACTGAAATATTTTGGAAAGTGGCATTACACTAACCCTTTAACTTCTTCATGAAATAGGTCAGAATATTTATAAAATATACCATGTTTATACTAAAATTGGACAAAAATGATCCATGCGAGGTAAAAATAGTAAAATTTATAATTTATTCATAATATAGTGAACAATTTCTTCATATTTGTCCTCAATTTGGAAATGAGCTGAATGTTCCATGTTCTTCTCATTCAATCTCGGGGATTTATTAAACTTCAACTGCCAATCCAGACCAGCTGTAGTAGTGAAGTTCAATTACCATAATCTGACTAAAGAAAAAAAAATCACAAAGCATTGAGAACTTTAATAATGTACAAATGTAGTTCATATCTAAAAATTGAAAAAAATTCTAAATGCTATTTTTAATTCTTCATACCACAATATTAATATAGTTATCAAGATTAAAAACAGCAATATTGTGAAATATAAATGTAGATTTTTTTTTATGCATATCTTTCTTGATTTATTTTCGTTCACTTACTCACAAAAACAATATAAAAGAGTAAGAAAATATTAGATAATACATTAAATTGATCTGTGTACATAAAAAAATGTCCTCTTTCTGTTTGTGATTTGGCTTTAAATACATGTGTAGTTTTATGACATCTCTGTAATCTTCAGGGTTTTCTTTATTAAGCATTTAGAAGTTGTTATAGCAACATAACATTACTAAAATCTAACAATTGGCGGTATGTCACAAGAATTAAAAAAATTATATAAAACCATGTTTTTTCTTACTATGCAAATAATGTATCAAAGTAGTGTAACATAATTTTCTGGTCCAGTAAAATGTACGTAATACAAGTGCAAATAATTCACATCCTCAAAAATACAACAGAGACAAGCAGATTTGAGATGAATAATTCATGACTACGAGGATTTTTCTATCAGTTGACCCACATGTGATGAGTGACGAGTATATCATAGCCGTGGGCTATCGATGATGATCAACAACATAAGAGACCAAAACTCTTAGTGCAGTTTTTACACATTTCCATTTATTAAATTGTTGCTGTTTTAGTTTCATATTTTGTCAACGCGACTTTGACTACCAGTAATATGTTACAATACGAAAGTAAAATAAAATGATACAGCATCCACCCTTTGAACAATAAGTAAACCATGACATAAAATGGCAAGGATATTAAGCAAAGAAGGAAGCATCCACTCTCCACCCAATTCTTTGTCCCTGCCCTGGCTTACACCAGTTAAATCATTTCAGACACAAATGGAACATGGTGAATAAACTACTGATAATGGCTACTTCCCTAATAATGTATTGTTGTGTCAGGACCAGGGTAGACCCTCCCCCTTTTCATTAGAATTTATTTTCATACCTCTCTCCCTCCCCCCCACACACGAAAAATTTTGGCAGCATTTCCCCTAGATTTTATGGATTTATTCGTACCCCCTTCCCATTATATCCCAGACCGAAAGGAGATAAATAAAAATAAAGAGAGAAAGAATGGAGAGAGTGTTGGGCAGGTCCATTTATAAAAACATGAACCGGCACCCCCCCCTGCCTATCGATAGCTTTAATTTTTGTTTTGTTCATTGTTTGATATACTAACTATCCAATAATGATTATATTTTCAATATGACAACTCACTCGTAATGTTATCAGTAATAATAGTTTCCATCTTTTCTTGTTCAAGTTGTTGACGTCGTTAACGTTATGCATCGATGACATTGACACATGGCCGGCGTTGTTGAATTTGGTTCAATCTCCTTTTTCCTTTCGTTGTAAAGAATAAGTTTTTGACGTTATTTTGTGTTGATACTTGGCCAATTTAACCATCGATGTTTGAATTAATTAAATATGACGAGCACTTTTCAATTTTTGCCGCTACCTATGAATAATATGACTATACATTTTTTTATTGAATTTTTTACATGAAATTTGACCGGAAATACAAATTTGCAGAAGACATTGACCTTCGTGGAAATCTCAGCTTTCATTGGATATTTAAAATATGATTGTACGACGTCAAAAACATATTCTATTTTTGTCGCAAAGAGGGTACCCCAATAAAAAAAACCGTGCCACAGCGTCAAAAACTATTAAACGTCTGTTCCGATCTGATATATTTTTAATCAATATTTGTTCTTACCACAGCAAATAAATATATTGAAGGGAAATATAGATTAAAACCAATTTAATAATAACAGATGGAGACAACAACAAAGGGATTAAAAAGTAAACATTACATTTTTGAAAACGTCAATTTTGGTCATTTTCATTACCGGAAAACAAAATGGCGGCTATCATAGGAAATTACCGGCATCTCTACCATAGTACTTATCCAAAGCTATGGTGTGAAGGGTACATTATACCTATGCATAAATCTGGAGATATTCATAAAATTATAGAGGCATATCTATAAATTCATGTGTAGGTAAGCTATTTAACATAGTCTTTAATACAAGACTTGCTGATCATTTAACTAAGAGAGATATATTAACAGACTGCCAGGCTGGCTTTAGAAGTAAGTCCAGAACAACAAATTACATGTTTATCCTGAAATGTTTAGTAGATAAGTATACTAACAGCATGGGTAACAAATTGTATGCATGCTTTGTTGACTATAAACGGGCTTTTGATACTTTGATACATCCAGGTATGCTTATCAAAATGCTCAAGTCAGACATTGGGAGAAATTTGTATCATCTTATTAAGCATATGTAGACACTAAATAAATTAAGAGTAAAAGTTGATAACAAACTAGGCCAGTGTTTTAACTCACATATTGGGGTTAGACAAAGGGTTGTTTTGAGAACTTCCTTTTTCAATTTATTTATAAATGATTTACCAAATTGTTTGCAAAACTGCCCCGAAAGTATATCACTCTGCACTGGTCGCTTTGACTGCCTCTTGTATGCAGATGATGTTATTATTTTTTCCAATTTCGCTAATGGATTTCAGGACCGTCTGAATGCAATAGTATCTTATTGTGATATATGGTGCTTAAATGTTAATTTAAGAAAAAATAAAGTTTTAATATTTAATAAGAGTGGACGTCATATAAAAGTTTTAATATTTAATAAGAGTAGACGTCATATAAAAGTTTTAATATTTACTAAGAGTGGACGTCATATAAAAGTTTTAATATTTAATAAGAGTGGACGTCATATAATAGTTTTAATATTTAATAAGAGTGGACGTCATATAAAAGTTTTAATATTTAATAAGAGTGGACGTCATATAAAAGTTTTAATATTTAATAAGAGTGGACGTCATATAAAAGTTTTAATATTTAATAAGAGTGGACGTCATATAAAAGTTTTAATATTTAATAAGAGTGGACGTCATATAAAAGTTTTAATATTTAATAAGAGTGGACGTCATATAAAAGTTTTAATATTTAATAAGAGTGGACGTCATATAAAAGTTTTAATATTTAATAAGAGTGGACGTCATATAAAAGTTTTAATATTTAATAAGAGTGGACGTCATATAAAAGTTTTAATATTTAATAAGAGTGGACGTCATATAAAAGTTTTAATATTTAATAAAGTGGACGTCATATAAAAGTTTTAATATTTACTAAGAGTGGACGTCATATAAAAGTTTTATTATTTAATAAGAGTGGACGTCATATAAAAGTTTTAATATTTAATAAGAGTGGACGTCATATAAAAGTTTTAATATTTAATAAGAGTGGACGTCATATAAAAGTTTTAATGTTTAATAAGAGTGGACGTCATATAAAAGTTTTAATATTTAATAAGAGTGGACGTCATATAAAAGTTTTAATATTTACTAAGAGTGGACGTCATATAAAAGTTTTAATATTTAATAAGAGTGGACGTCATATAAAAGTTTTAATATTTAATAAGAGTGGACGTCATATAAAAGTTTTAATATTTAATAAGAGTGGACGTCATATAAAAGTTTTAATATTTAATAAGAGTGGACGTCATATAAAAGTTTTAATATTTAATAAGAGTGGACGTCATATAAAAGTTTTAATATTTAATAAGAGTGGACGTCATATAAAAGTTTTAATATTTAATAAAGTGGACGTCATATAAAAGTTTTAATATTTACTAAGAGTGGACGTCATATAAAAGTTTTATTATTTAATAAGAGTGGACGTCATATAAAAGTTTTAATATTTAATAAGAGTGGACGTCATATAAAAGTTTTAATATTTAATAAGAGTGGACGTCATATAAAAGTTTTAATGTTTAATAAGAGTGGACGTCATATAAAAGTTTTAATATTTAATAAGAGTGGACGTCATATAAAAGTTTTAATATTTACTAAGAGTGGACGTCATATAAAAGTTTTAATATTTACTAAGAGTGGACGTCATATAAAAGTTTCAATATTTAATAAGAATGGACGTCATATAAAAGTTTTAATATTTAATAAGAGTGGACGTCATATAAAAGTTTTAATATTTAATAAGAGTGGACGTCATATAAAAGTTTTAATATTTAATAAGAGTGGACGTCATATAAAAGTTTTAATATTTAATAAGAGTGGACGTCATATAAAAGTTTTAATATTTAATAAGAGTGGACGTCATATAAAAGTTTTAATATTTAATAAAGTGGACGTCATATAAAAGTTTTAATATTTAATAAGAGTGGACGTCATATAAAAGTTTTAATATTTACTAAGAGTGGACGTCATATAAAAGTTTTAATATTTAATAAGAGTGGACGTCATATAAAAGTTTTAATATTTAATAAGAGTGGACGTCATATAAAAGTTTTAATATTTAATAAGAGTGGACGTCATATAAAAGTTTTAATGTTTAATAAGAGTGGACGTCATATAAAAGTTTTAATATTTAATAAGAGTGGACGTCATATAAAAGTTTTAATATTTACTAAGAGTGGACGTCATATAAAAGTTTTAATATTTACTAAGAGTGGACGTCATATAAAAGTTTCAATATTTAATAAGAATGGACGTCATATAAAAGTTTTAATATTTAATAAGAGTGGACGTCATATAAAAGTTTTAATATTTAATAAGAGTGGACGTCATATAAAAGTTTTAATATTTAATAAGAGTGGACGTCATATAAAAGTTTTAATATTTACTAAGAGTGGACGTCATATAAAAGTTTTAATATTCAATAAGAGTGGACGTCATATAAAAGTTTTAATATTTACTAAGAGTGGACGTCATATAAAAGTTTTAATATTTAATAAGAGTGGACGTCATATAAAAGTTTTAATATTTAATAAGAGTGGACGTCATATAAAAGTTTTAATATTTAATAAGAGTGGACGTCATATAAAAGTTTTAATATTTAATAAGAGTGGACGTCATATAAAAGTTTTAATATTTACTAAGAGTGGACGTCATATAAAAGTTTTAATATTTACTAAGAGTGGACGTCATATAAAAGTTTTAATATTTAATAAGAGTGGACATCATATAAAAGTTTTAATATTTAATAAGAGTGGACGTCATATAAAAGTTTTAATATTTAATAAGAGTGGACGTCATATAAAAGTTTTAATATTTAATAAGAGTGGACGTCATATAAAAGTTTTAATATTTAATAAGAGTGGACGTCATATAAAAGTTTTAATATTTAATAAAGTGGACGTCATATAAAAGTTTTAATATTTAATAAGAGTGGACGTCATATAAAAGTTTTAATATTTACTAAGAGTGGACGTCATATAAAAGTTTTATTATTTAATAAGAGTGGACGTCATATAAAAGTTTTAATATTTAATAAGAGTGGACGTCATATAAAAGTTTTAATATTTAATAAGAGTGGACGTCATATAAAAGTTTTAATGTTTAATAAGAGTGGACGTCATATAAAAGTTTTAATATTTAATAAGAGTGGACGTCATATAAAAGTTTTAATATTTACTAAGAGTGGACGTCATATAAAAGTTTTAATATTTAATAAGAGTGGACGTCATATAAAAGTTTTAATGTTTAATAAGAGTGGACGTCATATAAAAGTTTTAATATTTAATAAGAGTGGACGTCATATAAAAGTTTTAATATTTACTAAGAGTGGACGTCATATAAAAGTTTTAATATTTACTAAGAGTGGACGTCATATAAAAGTTTCAATATTTAATAAGAATGGACGTCATATAAAAGTTTTAATATTTAATAAGAGTGGACGTCATATAAAAGTTTTAATATTTAATAAGAGTGGACGTCATATAAAAGTTTTAATATTTAATAAGAGTGGACGTCATATAAAAGTTTTAATATTTAATAAGAGTGGACGTCATATAAAAGTTTTAATATTTAATAAAGTGGACGTCATATAAAAGTTTTAATATTTAATAAGAGTGGACGTCATATAAAAGTTTTAATATTTAATAAGAGTGGACGTCATATAAAAGTTTTAATGTTTAATAAGAGTGGACGTCATATAAAAGTTTTAATATTTAATAAGAGTGGACGTCATATAAAAGTTTTAATATTTACTAAGAGTGGACGTCATATAAAAGTTTTAATATTTACTAAGAGTGGACGTCATATAAAAGTTTCAATATTTAATAAGAATGGACGTCATATAAAAGTTTTAATATTTAATAAGAGTGGACGTCATATAAAAGTTTTAATATTTAATAAGAGTGGACGTCATATAAAAGTTTTAATATTTACTAAGAGTAGACGTCATATAAAAGTTTTAATATTTACTAAGAGTGGACGTCATATAAAAGTTTTAATATTTAATAAGAGTGGACGTCATATAAAAGTTTTAATATTTACTAAGAGTGGACGTCATATAAAAGTTTTAATATTTAATAAGAGTGGACGTCATATAAAAGTTTTAATATTTAATAAGAGTGGACGTCATATAAAAGTTTTAATATTTAATAAGAGTGGACGTCATATAAAAGTTTTAATATTTACTAAGAGTGGACGTCATATAAAAGTTTTAATATTTACTAAGAGTGGACGTCATATAAAAGTTTTAATATTTAATAAGAGTGGACATCATATAAAAGTTTTAATATTTAATAAGAGTGGACGTCATATAAAAGTTTTAATATTTAATAAGAGTGGACGTCATATAAAAGTTTTAATATTTAATAAGAGTGGACGTCATATAAAAGTTTTAATATTTAATAAGAGTGGACGTCATATAAAAGAACCATTCTACTTTAAGAATGAACTAATTGAATCTGTTAACAAATATAAATATCTTGGTGCAATATTCCAGTCAAGTGGCTTGCTTAATTATGCAAAAGAAGAGCTTTATAAAAGCATCATACAAATTAAGTAGATGTTTGTCTGGTTCAGCTGCAAGTATCAAAGCAAATTTACATTTGTTTGACCATACCATAAAACCTATTATTTTGTATGGCTCAGAGATATGGGGAATGTTTAAAACTGACTCTGCAGCCTGCAAAAAAGATCCTATAAATATTTCAGAAAAACATATATCAAAATAATGTGGCTGATAAAATAAACTTGAAGTTTTGTAAGTTTATTTTAGGTGTGAACAGTAAGAGTTCACATATTGCAGTTCTTTCTGAACTAGGAAGATTCCCTATATATTTTAATATTGTTTTATCAATGATAAGCTATCTACATCGATTACATCATTACAGCTCAAATTTATTGGAAGAAGCTTTTCAATGTAACAAGAATGTGCATGAAAATAATATTCAAACTTGGTACTCCTCTGTGAGTTTTCTGCTTGATAAACTTGATTTAAAATAAATTTATTGCCGTGACTATTCAATTAATAAGCTAAAAGAACTTGTAATGAAAAAGTTAAAAACTCTGTTTTTGAAAGCATTGTTTCATGAAAAGATAATGTTTCTGGAAAGTTAGATACATATATTTCCTACAAAAGTATGTTCCAAAAAGAAAAATATCTAGAGATAAACAGTTTTGAAGTAAGGCAAATACTATGTAGATTTTGCATAAGTTCACATCATTTAAGAGTGGAAACAGAGAGACATAGAAACAATTCTTTAGAAAGGTCGCAGAGGATATGTAGGTTTTGTTCACAGAATGATATCGAAGATGAACCTCATTTTATAATAAAATGTGCTTTTTATAATAGTTTACGTGAGGAATTGTATACTAAAATGCAAAATTATTGTAAACATTTCATCAAATTAGATAATAAATCCAAATTTGTATGGTTAATGACCACGGAAGATATATTTTTAGTTGAAAATGTAGGTCATGTGACTTTTTATTTTAATTTTTTTTATGCTGCTTTCTACAGAAATTTTAATGCCCCGACCATAGCATTTTTTAGGCCATTTCCCAATCTGCACCGCTAAAGTCACAAACTCTGGCCTATTAAGTCTATATAAAATGTTTCAACAAAATAAAATCCCTACCTACCTACCATAATTTTTCTCAGCATGCAATAGGCAACATACATATATTTTATTTTGGCCTTATTATTTTACAGGACAAATTTGTATTTCTATCACTGTTATTGTGTTTATATTGAAATCAGAATGCAATATGCATGTTATATATGTTGTTCAATTTCTAACACTGTAATAAACTAACTCTTACCATTCTTTTATTTATTCTTATTGTATATACATGTATATATGTAGTACTCTATCTGACAAATATTTTTAGATTGTACAGGTTGGAGACAACCCCTCATTTGAGGAATATTTCCCATTTGGACACAGTCACCTGATGTTTCAAAAATAATGTGGAAAATGAGAAAAACTTCTAAAAATTTGCATAAGCTTTCTCATTTTTTCCCTCTTATTTTTGAATTTCATCAAGTGACTGATTTGGGTGCCAACTATCCAAATGGGTATACATGTTTCAAACAGAAAAAAATTACAAAATTTGGAGTTGACACATTTAACTTTAAAAGACACATCTTTATGTGAAATGGAGGAACTTTGACAATGGAAAAAGTATTTCTCATTTGGGTAAGTTCTCAAAACGAGTGGTTGTCCCCAACCTGTCATAGTCAAATATTTAGACTGAAATATCAGCTAGAATCGACGACAATCAGACATTTTTAGTTTCATTCAAGAATCAAGTAAGAAACACTCTTATTAAAATAATAATTAACCTGAATACGGGGTAAACAAAATTACCAACTAACCTGATAGCGTTTCCTTATAGTCACTCTCTCTGAAGTGGGCTGTACAAACGACGTCGTACTTTCCTGGTGTCCAGAGGTTTCTTGACTTTTCATCAAGCCGCTTGATGGCCAATCTCCATTTTTTCTTCAGTTCTGGGTCTGAAGGGAACACATGACCCCCATAATTTGTGCAACCCGGCACACAGCAGTACTGAGGCATACTATTTTACTTTATATCTGATCAGTCTATCGCAACTTGTAATGGCGAACATATAACGATAAGCTCCGATGCGATCCGGGAGAGTTCCGAATGTATAACTGATAGTACACGAACTCCATCTATCGTAGAAAATATCGTAGGTGCAAACCATTCATCCACATACAACAAACACGAAAATATACAAATACATATATCTGTCACTTTTACATTTATTAGTATTGGCTATATCTCCGCCCATGTGTGTTAGAAATAGCTTGATGAGCTGAGAATGCTTTTTTTCTCCATACAGTGTATCAAAGGTGTGAGTTCGGATGCCGTTTAGGGGGAACAAAAACATTCTCAGCTCATAAAACTAATTCTAGCACAAGTGGGCGGAGATATATCTATAAATATTTTCGATTTGCAGAGAATATGACGTGTAAAGGCCTGTATAGATGCCATAGATCAACAGTGTGCTTGAGTCTGGATGAAATATGTGATGGTGTGCTGCATTGTCCACGTGGAGATGATGAGGTTGCATGTAACATTACCTGTCCAGATAAATGTTCATGCAATGGAGCCGTGTTTACCTGCAGACATGATGAGATTGGTGTAGTTTTATCGCAGATGCCAAGAAGTACACGAAAACTAAATCTGGCCTTTTCGCGATTTGATAACAACACTCCATTTTTAGAAGACTTTCCTCATTTAGTTGAGCTGATATTATCAAATTGTAACTTAGAATATATTAATAATATGACATTTCATTTGTTATCAAATCTCATAGTATTGGATTTAAGCTATAACAAACTGGTTACTTTGTATCATAAGGTCTTTTATGGATTAAACAGACTCAAAATATTAAATCTGAAGGGAAGCTACTTGCTGGAAACCTTGGAAGCCGGAACATTCCTTTCACTTGCAAATGTGAAAGGCTTAGAAATTGTTGGAACCAAGATATTCAGACTTAAACCGGACACCTTTAAGGGGTTAGACCAGCTACAGTATTTGAATATAAGCAGAAATAAAATAACAATTGTGGAAAAAGACTGTTTTAGTGGATTGACCAATCTGACAGATTTGGATATTTCATTTAACAATATAGAACTAATTGAATTAGATATGTTCACAACTCTTAAAAGTTTAAAGAAACTATTCACAGATTCATATAAATTTTGTTGTTTCAAACCTTTGTTGGTCAAAGACGAAAATTGTGAACCAAAGCAGGATGCATTCTCCTCGTGTTCTGATTTGATGAAGAATGATATATTACGTATATGTCTGTGGATAATTGGCATTACAGCGTTGACTGGTAATATTGGAGTAATCATATATCGCGTCATGATTGAACGCAAACTATTTTCGAAACCACACATACTATTTATTTTTAACTTGAGTGTATCCGATCTGATGACAGGAATTTATCTAAGCATAATTGCAATTGCTGACCTTTTATATAAGAACGAATACATCTTGCATGAAAAGAAATGGCGTCAAAGTGTACCTTGCACAACAGCCGGAATACTTGCAACAATCTCAAGCGAAGCATCCGTGAATTTCATTCTCTTAATTACCCTTGATAGGTTGTTTGCTGTAAAATTCCCCTTTGGTACCATAAAGATAACAATGAAAATAGCAATAGCTACAACATGTGTAACATGGACTGCTGTTATGTTGCTAGGGATACTACCAGTTGTCTTTGTCGATTATTTTTCAGCAAGTTTTTACACGAACACTGGTTTATGTTTGGCACTTCCATTCGCACCTGCGCAGTTAGAAGGGTGGGAGTTTTCTTCCGCCATATTTGTGTTTTATAACATGGTAATATTTATCGTGATAGCAGCATGTCAGTGTGTTATTTATCAAACAGCCAAGAGTACCAGTCGCATTATACCTGCAAAGAGTCAACGTGATCTGCAGATGGCGAAGAAGCTACTTCTTGTTGTCATTACTGATTTCCTCTGCTGGATGCCTATAGGAGTAATGGGTATATGTAATGCTTAGTGCTTTTGCTTGAACGAATTATGATTAATGAGAACAGATAATTAAAAACATGCTTAATTCTCATCAATGCTATTGTGGAGAATGCATTTCTTCCGACCATGTGTTATGTTAGGTTAGGGTTACGGTGTTTAATTCAACCTTCAGCAATATTTCAGTTATTTCACAGTTAACAGTGTTACGAAGATTGTGGTAATATAATATATTTCCCCAACAGTATAGCATTCAACGTGTTATTCATTATATTGAAATATAAATAAATATCAAAACATTATGATTTTGCATTGACATCACCACATCATTTCATCTTTAGGGAAGTTCGAGTCTATAAAACTAGCTTAACACCGAGACTTTTTATTGAAGTGCCTGTACCAAGCTAGGAATGTAGAATATGATATGTATTTGTGTGATATGGGTATCGATTTTGTCTCTTTCCACGAATTTGAGGTTGGATTATAGAACTGTTCGTACATTGTGACACTTTTTGCTTTTCATTTTATGGATCATATATATATATATATATATATATTATTACAGGTGTGATTTCGATGAGTGGTCGTTTATTTCCTTTGGATGTTTATGCATGGGTAGCAGTATTCGTTATACCAGTGAATGCAGCATTGAATCCATTTCTATATACATTTAATAACATCAAGAAAAAGTCGGTCAACACATCTGTTCAATTTGCAAACAATAAACGACAACAGGTAGGTTCATTTCCACGTTCCTGAATCCCTACAGGACACTGATCTACAATGTATACACATTATATGCATATTGTGTTGATTTAGCTATTTGTATCATGTCGAGTCACTTGTGTAAACAATATTACTACGAGGCACATGGCTTCGCGTAGTGAGTGAGTGGTTGTTGTTTAACACCAATTCAGCAATGTTTCAGCTATATCATGGCGAGAACAAGTTTATTTTCAATGAGATGATGATGAGGTCCGCCTTGTAGTACACCAACACACTAAGTTGGATTTGCATAGTGCTAGCTCACTTGAACAACAGTTCGCATGTAGACATGTCGCTCCACTCTGACACATTATTCTGATTCCGAGCCAACCAGTCAGATACCAACTTTATAATCTTTGGTTTGACCCGACCGGGGATCGAACCCACGATCTACTGCGCTCGATGCGAGCAAGCTAACCATTACGCCACCGATGCGGTTCATAGCGTCCAGTTGTGATGCGGTTGATGCAACTGACGAGATATGATTCAATCATTTGTACCAACCCATTTATTCATATGATTCATTTATCTAAAATTATCATAGGCCAAAATATGGTAATACCGTAAGGCTTCAATAATATATTTACATGTTTAATAAATAATTCTGAAATACAAAATAATTATGAATGTGACAACATTTATTCAAACGTTTCATTTATCAATCGCTGCCACTTTTCGAATACACAACTGTTGTTCAGGCTTATTTTTAGAAGTTGGGTGAAATGTTGACCTGAAGTGTAGCTGTTGATGCTACAGGTCTCTGCCATATGAAACGAACGTATACAGATTCCTTAATGACGTTTTGTATTCATTAACGACGACGTCATTGTGGATTTCCCCACATTCCAAGCAGATGACTTCACGAAAGTAGAACCGACTAAAGTACATCTAGTATCGTATATATGTGTGATATAAGGTTTTGCATTCGATGGGTTTATCGAATGGTTGAAGTCGTGAATTTCGATAGAATATATACTTATTCTTAGATAATAAATAGAGAATAATACATGAACTTTTCCATATCAACCTGTGTATCATCCCGAGACCGTCATATCAGCCCGAGTCGGTTTCTATTTACTATATATTTATTGTTCATTGTTTTGTATATTTATACCCTGTTATAATATCTATAATTGCAGTCTGAATATATGATCTTTTGTATTCTTTGTAGAAAATTGATTCTAGTATGGTGAAGCTGAATAAAAAGAGAAGAAAAGGAGGTAAATGCTTGATCATTTCTGATTGGATGAAAAATATAATTATTTAAGAACAAAAATATAGATGCTAACATAGTTGAAAAACCACAAAGCTACACAATTAACTGAACGATGCTAAACTAATATTTATTTTGGGCGCATAATTTATTTTATATCAATGTAAGAAAGGTTTGAAGATAAAGGGTAATCAGAATCAATAAATCAATGAAGGGCAGACAATGCAATGACCAAAAGAAAGGGGACAAAAGGACAAACATCAATTTACAAAACACTACACAGAAAACTAAGGATCGAGCAACATAAATTTAAAGGCCGCCAAAATAGTTTCAAAATCTAATAGAAAAAATCATGCAAAAATTGACTTGGTTAACGCACTACAATAAAGAAAAGTTACAGGGTTAAGATTGTTTTATTGGCTTAAACCTCCTCATGTTACTCACATAGTCAAGTAGTGTTGAAAATATGCAAATATATTATCCCACAAACAACATTGTCGATCGAGTAGAAGTAATGCTCATACGAGTATACTGTTATGAAAAGAAAGTTGACCGTTATGGAATATCTGTGTCAAAAATTACCACGGATATGTTCCACTTGTCGTAAACACTTTCCTCATTCATCACTTATCACCGGATTTGTAATTAGAGTAACACGACGGGTGTCACTAGTGGAGCAGGAACTACTTACCCTCTCGGAGCGCCTGAGTTCACCCATGATTTTTAGTGGGGTTCGTGTTACTCGGTCTTTACTTTTATGTGTATGTTTTGTAGATCATTGTTTGTCCTTTTGCCCTTTTTCTTTTGGCCATTGTGTTGTCTGTTCCTCTTCGACATACGGATTTTGATTACCCCTTTGGTATCTTCAAACTCTTCTTACACAGTGTTGATCACCAATATCAACACACGAACAATCACCTCTCACCTTCACTTGCTGAATACCAACAAAACATATACATGTTGGTAAAATTTACCTTGAAGAAGGGATATGTCTAGATAAAAATATTGACAAAAGTCGCTAGTAATGTTAGCCTTATTCAACGGAAGTTCCTTCGGATAAATTTGTTTTACAAACGTAAGAAAATTAGGCTTGTTAACCGTTAAGATATCTTCTAAGTATCTATAGTTATTCTTGAATAAATCTATAAATGAGTGCTTAGATGGATATTTTTCAGCTTAGTTATCAATTGAGATTCATAGCTGTAACAAAACCAATCAACAATGAGAGGAGCACAATTCGCTCCTATTGGAATTCCAACAATTGGACGAAATACTTTACTTCCAAAATGAACAAGAATATTGTCTAGGAAAAAAATGGTGGCATAAATCATGTCCTCACAAGTCCACTTACAGTATTATCTCTATTATCATCGCTGACAAAATGATCTATAGTTGTTACAGCATATGTAATCACAGCCTGATTTACGGAATGACAATTTAATTAAATAGGAAAACTTGTGTTTGATAAGTTTATGTGGTAGGGTGGTATACAAGGTAGGAAAGTCATAACTATCAATGGAATCAAACTTACGAAGCTTACCTAGAACTTCAGCAAGTTTTTCAACACTCAAAAAATGGTTGACTCCACTGTGTTCGTTGAACGTATTACAAATATTGAAAGCAATTTGCTTTATTGTAGTCAAAGTGTTTGTTTTGAGAACATCATATTTTGTTGTAGAACGCTTGTTAGAGGTCGATATATAGATCGCTTCGTGATTATTTATTGTAAGTGATACCAGTTAGAACCAATGGGAATATATAACAGACTAAAGTTGTGATTGGATGTCGTGCACAATTCTAGCGAAGTTTGAATGACTATTTTACCTGTATTTTGTTTTCTTGTTGAAAAAACAGTTATATGCACCAACTAATATCGAAAGACAAAGCATTACCGATCAACTGCAGACTTGGGGCTGTGTTCACATTCCTTTTAGGTTAAGAGTTATTCGCATTATCAAAGACCCTACTGTGACTGTAAAATGTAGGACAGCAATAAAACGCAGCTTTCTTTCTTTAATTTACGTTTAAGAGTAAAGTTGGATAATATCATTCATTTACACCCTGTCTTACTAATGTATTTATAAAACATATCCTGGCCCTCATTGCTATGTAGTTCTATCAGATATTCTGTAAAGATTTTGTTGTAGATTCTAATTTAACTTCAGCTGAATCAACATACTATTTACCGCTATTTAGCTCGGATGAATTAGACACCACTATTGTCAGGGGTTGGGTGAATTTTTTTATTCAGATTAAGCGCTTTGCCTCTGAGTTAACATGACTAAGTTTTTCAAAATTTACAAATCGCATATAGGGGAAAATGGGTTTTAATTGGATCATTAGATTTGTTTTGGCCAGACATGAGACAGTTCGTAAATAAAAAATGTAAACCTCTGGCTTTAGGTAGTAAGAACACGGTTGGTACTTTAACTAGAGATATATTCATTCTATAATAATCTGTACAGGATGACAATTCTAAATGACCTTTTCAAGTGAAGCGTTCGCTATAATTATGCTTGTTTGTTTGTTTGTTTGTTTGTTTGATGGTGTTTAGCGCCACTTTCAACAATATTTCAGTTATATCGTGGCGGTCAGTTGTATTGGTGGAGGAAACCGGTGTACCCGGAGAAAAACATCAATGGTGTTCCATTATCTGTACAGAATGACAATACTTTACCTTTTCAAGTGAAGTTTTCGTCCTAATTATGTTTTTCGTTGTAGATCCGGACGTAGAATTATTGGTAGATTACTTCTGTGCTCGAGATGATTTGTTGTTGAGCGCTAAGCTAACGGAGGTGCTCAAAACTCGAAAGCTTAAACCACGAGAGATATATGTTGTTCTCACACAGACGATCAAGGCAGTTGCATACTTACATAAACATAACCTTACCCCATGTGAACATATCTCTGCGAATGTTCTCATGCTATTAATGGATAAAAAGGTAATGTTCCGAATGATTAGTATTTAGTAAATAAACGCTAGAAAAAAACGAATGGACAATCAAGAACGGACAATACAGAGACACATGCAACATTAGGCACAAAACACAGAACGAAGACAAACACAACAACACAACACATAAAACTAAAATGATGAGCGGACCCTACCAAAAACATGGGGGTGAACCAAGGTTGTCGTGAAGGCTAGGTAGTTCCTGCTTCTTATTTGAATAGGGTAATCCACAAACTTACGCGAGACTCAGGACACATATATATATATATTAGCCGGATAGAAATCGCATCTTAGACTATATATATATAATCCTCGTCTTGACATAACATGCTATGCATTGTACATACAGTATATTAGCTCTCTTTTTGCAGGAGATACCATGATATGGTAGACACTAATTCACACTTAAGACAAAATGATATTATATCTGCGCTGTATTCTGTATTCCAATAAACACGTAGATGTATAATTCAATGCGCACAATGCTTTATTTATAGAAAACCTTCATCAGGTACGCTTATCGTCAAAAAAAAGGAAAGCCATTCAGGAGGGGAGAATCTACTGGTTAAAAACCGTTTCTCGTATTAGAACAAAATGTGTATATCTAATACTTCTATACAGCAGTTAACATTACATAAACAGTATTTTCCCCAGAACTTGGTCACAAATTAACAACAAGAACATGTGTATTGGTAGCAATTTATTCAACCTTAGGAAAATAGCCAAAACAAATGGCGAACAGTTAAGAAAATGTACACAATCCCCATTTGTGTCTGAAATTGTATTATTATTATTATTTTTTTTTTTTTTGCAATTTAATTTAGTAAATTTTGACTCATTAGATTTTTGATTTTGTAAAGAAAACTTGATTATTCAAATCATTTATACATTTTCTATATATATATGTGCAGGGTATTGTGAAGATCAAAATAGATGTAAGAACAAAAGACATCGTAAATAAAGAAGACGCGAGTAATGACGTGGAAGACATAGGCAAACTAGCAAAAGTACTGTTGAGAAACGCCATGATGTCGAATAACAAACCCGCGATTATACTGTATTAGTGGTTATTTTTGCGATGGAATATTATCGCTATCTTCGCGAGGGCAATACATTCGTGAAAATACAAAACCCACGATTATACTGTATAGGTGTTTATTTTCCCGATGGTATTTTATCGATCGCTGGTTGGAAATATCATACGACCACGACGGTCCCTAGTGATATTGTGTGAAGCATGTATACAATATATGCAAGTGTTGTGCGCATGTCCAGATGTTTTTTACACTTTCAATTTTGTATTTAAATGCATTTAATATAATTTGTGTTGTGTGTAAATGTAAAATTATTTAATTAACTAATAATTCATGGAAATCATAGATTGTATGTATGTAGTTTTATCATGAATCAATAAACGTTAGAGGAAACCGAAGAGACAATCAAGAATGGACAATCCAGAGAAACTGGCAACATTGGGTACATAAGACACAGGACGAAGACAAATAAACACAAAAACACAACACAATATGTGTTGGATACTACGATGCGCAAACAAACATAAATGACGTAAATAAGACATGAGCCCTCATATGCACAACTGGAGGTAAAGACGAACTGAACATCGTTTTTATGTGGAAATCGTAGCGGACATCACAACACAGAACAAAGCACGTAACGACATTTGATAGGACAAAATATTGGACATTGCTATGCGCAAACATACAAAACAAACAACCCATTATTTTCCAAGGATATAACGAAAAGAATGCCATCATGTTAAAACGTATTGTATAGTATGGCTTCCATGAATTATTTCAGCTAGTAGAAAAAATATCTAACTAACTTATTTGTTGAAGTAGAGCTCAGTATTGTAAATTCATGTCATAACAAAATCCACTAAGCTTCATATTTACATTTGTATTTTGTGTTCTGTATAAATAAATACTGTGTTGCAATTAAATTACTGGTATTTTCTTGTTTAATGACATTTTTTTTTTAATTTTATTTAAATGTTGCACAACAGATAGCAATAAATGCTTCCCTTGTAGAGCACATGAGTTTATAACTGTTTTTTATTGGAGTATGTGTTGCTCAATCTTTAGTGTTCTGTACAATGAGTTTGTAAGTGATTTTTATTGGAGTATGTGTTACTCAATCTTTAGTGTTCTGTACAATGAGTTTATAACTGTTTTTTATTGGAGTATGTGTTACTCAATCTTTAGTGTTCTGCACAATGAGTTTATAACTGGTTTTTATTGGAGTATGTGTTGCTCAATCTTTAGTGTTCTGTACAATGAGTTTATAACTGGTTTTTATTGGAGTATGTGTTACTCAATCTTTAGTATTCTGTACAATGTTTTGGTGATCATTGTTGTTTGTCTTTTTGATCATTGTTAACTACACTTATGCACAGTCTAATATAAAATTAATAGTTTAACACCGCCACGTTTTATTGAAGTGCATGTACGTACCAAGCCATGAATGTTAGCGGTCGTGTATCAATGTGTGCGGGTTGTCGTTTTTTACTTTGTTTCTACGACTTTTTATAAGAATTGGGAATTGTTTCAACAGTGTGGTATTTTTTGTTTTTCGTTTTTATTAATAATCAATGCTATTCTGCAAATCAGTATTATTTGTGTGATAAACAGTTTGTTGTAGATGGACCCATTTAATGTGTCTTGATATTCACCACAAAAGGGAGTCATTGTCTAAGCATTCACGTCCGTACCGTCAGTCCGTAGTACGAGTTGTGTATTAGATTCGTCGTGCACAACCTGTGGATGTGCCTTTAAGAAGGAACCAGATCCGATTTCATTACATCTGTGTTTCATCAGTGGCTCCTTAGAGGGGGTTATTCAAAATAATTTCAAAGTAAGTTATTGTTGAATTTCGTTATTATTTCAAAAACAATTAACATACGAAGCATATACAGTAGTAGTATGTTTAGATATTTGACATACTATTATTGAGAACCAGTATCAGATTTACTGTATACACGAAAAAGGAATTTGCAATGGTCTAGTCAACAGAACAGTAATGACGACAGCGGAAATGAGATTTTCGGGCAAAGCGAACACAGCGATTGAGTGATTGCTGTTTAACGCCAACCACAGCAATTGTTCAGCTATATTATGGCGAGAACAAGTTAATTTGCAAGGAAATGATGATGAGGTCCACTTGGTACTAGAACAACACACTTAGTTGAATTTTTATAGTGCTAGCTCATTGAAACAACAGTCCGTAGATACCCAACCAGCAAGAACGCTGCGGTTGGAAAAATGAACATAGCAACCTGATAATGTATAAATTGCTACAATAGTCATCTAGAGTTTAATACTTTTCATTATAGTTCAGTTCGGGAAAGAAAATAGATTACATTTCCATTTATTTTTCTTTGTGTGTTTCTGTCTTTACTTGTCAGTTTAAGCATATTTTATTTGCATAATAGTTGCAAATGGGATTGGACACAAGTTATAACAACATGAGTGAAGTCCTTTCCCTTTTACAAATATGTAAACAAAAAATGATTACACATAATGGCGATATAGTTACACAAATAAATTTTACAACATGATATATTTAGACGATAATAATAAAGTAAGTATGACAAGGTGAAATAAAATGTTCAATACAGTGGAATAAAGGAGAAGGAGAAGGGTTTCCAACAAATAAAAACAAACAAAAAACAACATTGACTGGAGTGAGTATGCTAGTACATTAGTTAAAGTGCTGGGTGCTCCTAATAAAAGAATAAACAGCAGAGAAGATTTCAATGTTTTGATTAGGAGTCAGATTATCATCACCAGCTAATATCAATTCAATTGTAACTACGTAATTCTCTAATTTATTAGACAAGATTGCCCTATTTTCATTATAAAAAGGACATTAAAAACAATAGTGCATACAATCTTCAAAACCATGACCACAGATGCATGCAGGACTTGGCTTTAAATTGACAAGGTGCAAATCTGCATTTAGCGAACTGCATATATTTCTAAGTATACTATGAATAATATATAGTTTTCTATCACCCCAACCGAAATAAAAAGACACTTTCTTAAGTAATATTTTATTTTTTCTTTTAAATATGTTAATATTATCAGAATTTATAATTTCCGAACTTAGATTGTTCCAGTCCCGGGTAGTAGAGGGGAAGAAGGACTTTTTGGTAATTTCTAATCGACAAATAGGTATAGCATAATTATTACTATTTCTTAAATCATACTGTGAAACACTACCAACTGGAAGGGACATCAAATCACAAAGATATTCTGGGGCAGATTTATTGTGAATAGAATAAAATAAGCTGAGCTTCTTACCTTTCGCCTATCAGATAATAATTCCCAAACCGTTTCAGAATATATAGATTCACGACTTGCAAATAGAGGAAGTCCGGTTACTATTCGTCCTGCCTCTAATTGAAGCTTTTCTAGATTATCAGAGTCTTGTTGACTACAACCATCCCAAAGTTCACATGCGTATTCAAATATAGGCCTGATAAAGATTAAATGAATATGTTGAAGACAATGTCTATTTAATACATATTTAAGTTTTCTTTGGGCACACAACCTCTGACTTGCTGATTTGATAATATTAACTATATGGGTATGAAATTTTCCAATGCTGTCAAAGGTAATACCTAAATGTTTGTGACAGGTAACACATTCTACTAACTTATCATGCAATGCTATTTATACATCGTTGGGAAGATTAATATTGGAAAATACCATTGCTTTACTTTTTTTAGGATTCAAATTGACTAACCATTGTTTCGACCATATATATATAGTTTCCAAATCACTATGAAAGAGAAGTATCGTCTGCAAACAATCTAGTAAGACTTAACAGGGTATCTGCAATATCATTAACACATAATAGGAAAAGTAGAGGGTCAATCACTAAACCCTGTGGAACTCCTGCATTTGTATTTACCAGGGGGATTTGGAATTGTTTACAAATACACATTGCTTCCTACTAGAAATATAGCTTTCAAACCATTTAAATAGTTTACCATCTGTCCCGCAAGCCTTGAGTTTCAATAAAAGACCTGTATGCCAGACTCAATCAAATGCTTTCAGAATATATAGAATGAGGGTAGTAAAACAATGATCATCCAGAGACATGCATATTCTGTAATATATTTCTATTAGCTGGTGAACGGTAGAATGACCTGAAATGAAGCCTGATTGAAATTGATATAATAAGTTATTTGATATTAAATGATTAAATACTTGGCTATATCGTCATTCCTTAAAAACAATTCTTTCAAATACTTTGCCAACTGCTGATAGTAATGATATTGGTCTATAGTTGGATATCAATGATTTGTCTCCCTTTTTGAAAAGTGGCAAAACAGATGCGATTTTCCACTGCGTTGGAAATTCCGATTTAGACAGCGATAAATTAAACAAAAGAGAGATAGGAACACAGACAGTATTACATGTTTTTTAAAGCATTTGATGACTGATGGAATCCAGACCTTACGCTTTTCCAAGTTTTAAAATTTGTAAAATATCAAGTACTTTACTCGGAGTAATTAAAATAAATTAAAATTTGTAGTATTTATTCTGAGAGGAAAGTCGGGTTTTGATGTATTGCTGTCATTTAATGTAGATATAGAACAACAATAATTATTTAGAAGACATGCCTTTTCATAATCATCTGAGATGAGGTCATCATTTTCTTTTTTTAATTGACTAATTGGTGATATATGGGACGGTCTAAAACGCGGAAGTCTGAAAACACGGAAGCCCAAAATGGGTACTTGAAAGCTCCTAACTTGAAAAGTACTCAACCTAGGTTACAAATCTAAACGGATTCTAAAAGTTATTGTTCAGATCTATCTTCTAAGGAATAAATAATAAAATATTTTAGTATTTAGGTACCTAAAAGTTGACAGGAAGTGTCAAAAATGAGAACGGGCAATGGATACAATTTTGAATTTGATCTCAAATTTCTCAAAATTCAAAGAATCCGGTCAAAAACCGGTTAGATATTCTTAAAGACAATCGTATACCCTATAAGATGATATGTGTTTAATTTCATTAAAATATTGCTGAAAAACACAAACCTGACCGGAGCCTACCTTTTACTTGAAGCAGATTTGGAGAAAAACGTGTTAAATTATCAGCCCTGACTTGATTAAATAATTTAATAATTCAATTAATTATAACTAATATATTTACTCAGTTAAATCATACATTAAGAAAAGGTCAAAAGAATTAAGAAATAAGAAAAATAAAACAACCCTCACTCTTTTTCATTCGGGCTTGGGACCGGTGTTACATACTAATTTTTCCCCCATACTAATTTATTCCCCCGGAAAAATGAGTATATACTCAGTTTACCCCCTCCCCCGGAAAAATGAGTATATACTGAGATTTCCCCCCGGAAAAATTAGTATATACTGAATTTTTCCCCCCGGAAAATCAAGTATGTGTTAACACATACTCATTTTCCCCCTCTCCTATTTTAATAGGGTTTTTCTTTTGTACACTTCTATACATGTATATGGTGGAAGACATAATAGTTAAAAGTGGACGAAAGAGGGTATCAACAATGACGATAGTAATAACTAAGGCAAGCATGGACATGGAGTGAGAACGGATAAGGAGGTAGAAGGAAAGGATGGGAAAAACACTTTTGAGTGATAAAGCGATCTTCCTTAGTGCAAGTGAGAAAAACTCAAGCTTGCTAAGTGCTGGAAGGCACAGCTGACAGGTATGAGGAAGAGGACATGAAGAAATGAATATAAAGAGAAGGATAGAGAGGACGAAGGGAGAATGGTAAACAGATGATGGGGAGGAAGGAGAGATAGAGGTATACAATAAGGAGGATGACGGGGAGGAATTAGGGAGGGAGTCAATATGGGAAAGGATGGAGATGGTGAGGAGGATAATGATGAGGAAGTAGTGAAACAGGTAGTGAAAAGGAGATTTGAAGGAAGAGGATAGAAAGGACGAAGTGACAAAGGTAAACGAGGAGGAGATAAGTAGTGAGAAGGAGGTAATAAGGAGGAGGATGATAAGGACGGAGGAGAAAAGCATACGGAGAAGGTAAATAGGAAGAGTTAATAAGGAGGATGGAGACGGAAGAAAGACAGAGGTAATGTTATCATTTACCTTGGATGATCATATTACAGAAAAGAGAAGAGAGGTAATGAGGTGGTGGATTGAGAATGAAGGATGGAGAGGTGGTGAGGATGACTGAGAGGAAGGAGGGAGAGAGGTAGTGAGGATGACCGAGAGGAAGGGGATAGCGAGGAGGAGGATAGAGAGGAAGGAGGGAGAGAGATAATGAGGAAGTGGATGGAGAGGAATGAGAGAGAAGTAGTGAGGAGGATTGAGAGGAAGGAGGGAGAGAGGCAGTGAGTAGGAGGGAGAGGAAGAAGGGAGAGAGGTAGTAAGAAGAGGAGAGCAAGGAGGGAGAGAAGTAGAGAGGAGAAAGAAGAGGGAGAGGTAGTGAGGAGGAGGATGAAGAGGAAGGAAGGGGAGAGGTAGTGAGGAGGAGGAATGAGGGATAGAGGCAGTGAGGAAGGGTGAGAAAGGTAGGGAGGAGGACGACTACTTTAATACATTTCCCCTGACAATGCCTTCAGTGGTTCTTGAAAATCGATCAATCAAAATGTTCAAAGTCTCCTATCGATCTGCACCAAAGAAACAACACTTGTGTAGTATCTCATAGTAAATACCCTCAAAGTTAAATTGGTTAAATTATGTTCAGTGGTTCTCAAGGAGATGACGAAAATGTAATTCATAGGTTTTCAAAGCAATTCTGACCTTCGCTGTCGACCATTTTGAATTTCCGATCAGCATGAAAACCATTATCACCTGTAAAGGACTCTGAAATTTCAAAACAATATTTAAAACCATAATATGCAGGTCAAGTTCAATTTCAGCCAGATCCCATATACGCTTTGAAGTTAGGCCCACTTAGTTGAAAGCGGGGAACTCCGTGTCCTCAGATACATTCTTCCTTTATTTATTTTTTTAAGAATCGGCATGAACAGTAACAACACTTGCGTATGATATAATAGTGAACACCTCTGCCAAGTGTGGTTAAATTCTGTTCAGTGTTTTTCAAGTAGACCATGAAAATGTTGCTTTACATATGGTTTCAAAGCAAACTTTGACCTCCGCTGGCAGCGATTTTGAATTTCCGATGGGCTCCAAAAGTAACAAGACCTGTCAAGGACCTTAAAATGAACATACAAATCACGTTTCCATACCATCGCTTCAGTGGTTCTTGAAAAAAGATTATTGAAAAACTAACAATGTTTCCAATGTCTCCTGATGACCATTTTTTGACGAATCGGAAACAATCCCTCATCCGATCTAAGCAAACACCGGATCCCTCAGCACAATTTCTAGTCTAAGTCAATATGCAAACCACAGATAAATTCAATGCAGAAGAACAATTACGCATTGGTTGACCATATGGGAACGCTAACTGATTTCAAATCCGATACGACAATTATAACGGATTTAAATTCGATTTAATGATTCGATTTCAATCCGGAATACGTGTGAATATGGTATTATAGTTCTACCTCTTTCGGTAGATCAATCAAAAAAGATGGAGGCAAACGCATTTATCAAGATGGCTCAATTTTATAATAATTTGATCATGAAACGAAACAAAAAATAGTTGTGCTGATATAGTAGAGGGGGGTAGGAGGGGGTCTGACCCCGAAACCCCGAACTAAAAAAATTGAAATCCCCTTAGTCCTGAACTACATAATTTGAAATCCAGAAGTCCCGAATATAATGAAATTTCAATCCCGAATCCCAAAAGGATCAATCCCGAATTCCTGAGCTTAAAAAGACACCATCCCGGAGTCCTGAAAAGGGTCCTTCCTCCCTCATAGTAGTAATTTAATTTAGAGAATACTGTTACCGTTTAGTTCATCATTTGAAATGAACATAATATGATAAATTGGTATAATTATGTTCGGTAAAACAAATCCACACTCTGACAGTAGAACTAATAATTGTATCATTCATAGTTATGCGTCATTGATGGACACTGCCATTCTATTGTTACTGATCTTTTTTTAAAATAATCGATTACAAACACACAAGTTACCACAAAATAGTTTGTTTAGTTTAAAGCTAATTATGTTGTGTCTTGGTGTACTGTAAACAGTTGAAATTCTTAAGAATAAATTAACCGATAACCATTGGCGGATCCAGGGGGGTTACGGTTGTCGAAACCCCCGGAACCCTCCCCCCTTGCTCGGCAATTTTTTGAAAAATCCATGAAAATCGTCAAGAATTAGACTGGAACCTCCCTTTTTAGCTAATCTAACTAAAAGTCAGGGTGAGCTTTTGCCATCACATTCACAGGCGCTCGTGGTACTGACCCCCTTTTATTTTCAATAACACTTCTTTATTTCTTTATTATTTCATCTCTTTATCATTATTTCAACTTGTTCGTGTCAATATTCATGCAATCTTATGCTAACAACAACTTGCATGTATTGACCCTATATAGATACTAATAATCCACAAGGCATGCAACTCGGCGAGTTTAAAAATCGTACCCCTGCTCGCTTCGAGTACATTTATTGCACCTTATTTCCATTATGTCATTCAAACGAGGACATGCATCCATTCCTAAAAGACGCATCTTTTTCTTTTGTGCATACGATAGCTCAGTTCTCCAGAATTTTAAGATGTTCACACATTTATTGCCAATTTTTTCGTATAAGGACCCACGGCTGACGGAAGTGACGTACCAGTGCATTAACTTCAACGATAGGGTCAGAAAAGTTCCAAAAATTTAAATAATTTAAATATGGAACTTTCTGACACTATCGTTGAAGTTAATGCAGTGATACGTCACTTCCGTCAGCCTTGGGTCATGCCAGAATTTGGCAATAAATGTGTGAAAATCTTAAAATTCTGGAGAACTGAGCTATCGTATGCACAAATCAAAAACAGGGGCAAAAAGATGCGTCTTTTATGAATGGATATATGTCCTAGTTTGAATAACATAATGAAAATAAGTTGCAATAAATGTACTCGAAGCGAGCAGGGGTACGATTTTTAAACCCGCCGAGTTGCATGACTTGTGGATTATTAGTATCTGTATAGGGTCGAGACATGCAATTTGATGTTAACATAAGATTGTATGAATATTGACACGAGCAAGTTAGAATAATGAAAAAGAGATGAAATAATAAAGAAATAAAGAAATTTTATTGAAAATAAATTTGTAGACAGAAAGTTAGAAAAAGGGGGGTGGTCCGTGCCACGAGCGCCTGTGATCACATTGCGTTCGTTGTTCGTCCGTCCGTCCGTCGTCCGTCTGTTAACTTTTTACATTTTGATATTCTTCTTGAGAACCACTGAACACAATTTAACTAAACTTGGTGTGAATGACCCTTAGAGTGTGTAGACTATGGTTTGTGAATTATATATCCGTCAATGCAAACACATGGCCGCCATGGCTAAAAATAGAGCATAGGGGTCAAACTGCAGTCATTGGCTAATATTTCAAAAAAGTATTACAGATAGAGAAGAATAGAGGTGATGTTCCTTCTTCAGCATCAAAAGCTCTACACAAGTCTCCATAGGGACAAGGTCGTAATGGTAAAGTTTGGAACACCCATGGTAAGGTTCTTAGGTTATATCGTACTCATAAAGGCCTTACTTCATCTTATAAGGCCTCTCCAGTATCTCAGTCTGTCCGTAAGTCCGTGGTGTCGTGTCCAGCATCTCAGTCTGTTAGTAAGTCCGAAGTTACAGGTAAGGCGTGTCTTCCTGAGGTTGATGTAAGTATTCCCGACTATGTAGCTCCATCCCCAAGTGGGCAGATTGTAAGTATTTCCGGCTCTGTAGGTTCAGAGCCCAGTGACCAGAATTTAAGTATGTCCGACTCTGTAAGTAAGGAAATGTTAATTAAACAGAACATAATCAGAGATAAATAGAATAAAATAAAAAAGTTCGAAAAAAATCAAATCCTAATTGAAGAAGAATTAATAAAATATAAGAAGGAAGAAATCTGAAATAAAATTGCATGAATATAGAAAAAGGATATTGATTAAGAAAGGGGGAAAATTGAAAAGAAAAACAATAACCCGCCTATGCCGGTGTTACATACTCATTTTTCCCCCTACTCATCCCCCCCCCCCCCGGAAAAATGAGTATATACTAGTTTTTCTCCCGGAAAGATCAGCATATACTCATCTTTCCCCCTTATTTTTAGGGGGAATCTGAGAACATACTGAAATTTCCCCCTCATACTCAATTCTTCCCTTTGAACTAATAGACTATGCAAGGGCAATAGCTCATATAAGGGGTCGTTGTACGACTTCGACACCAGTAATCGTCTGAAACAGTGTGTATCAGTTCACGATCTCCTGTGCCCAAAAGGTAATTACGAAATTGCTGACACTGGTGGTACTTGAGATCGGTTATCTTAAACATGATCTGTAATTTGATGCGAAGGAAATTTTGAGATGATTTGATAAATTTGGAAAGCTTTTTAGCTTCATTGGCTGTCTCTGCATGCCGAATTTGTTCTGCCAAATGAAAATTTGAATGTTCGGCAGCCTTTCTATACTGATACAAATGTTCAGACGACGAAAAGACATACCTTTATAAACTATAGTACATGGATAAAAATTTGACAAAATATGTCCGGCACCTTTAAAATAGATTGGACCTGGAGAAGGAGTACGAACAGACTGCGAGACACGACTACGAACTGGAGAAGAAGTACGAACAGACTGCGAGACATGACTACGAATTGGAGAAGTACGAACAGACTGCGAGGCACGACTACGAACTGGAGAAGAAGTACGAACAGACTGCGAGACATGACTACGAACTGGAGAAGAAGTACGAACAGACTGCGAGACACGACTACGAAGAGGAGAAGAAGTACGATCAGACTGTGAGTCACGACTACGAACTGGAGAAGAAGTACGAACAGACTGCGAGACATGACTATGAACAGGAGAAGAAGTACGAACAGACTGCGAGATACGACTACGAACTGGAGAAGAAGTACGAACAAACTGCGAGACACGACTACGAAGAGGAGAAGAAGTACGAACAGACTGTGAGTCACGACTACGAAATGGAGAAGAAGTACGAACAGACTGCGAGACATGACTATGAACAGGAGAAGAAGTACGAACAGACTGCGAGATACGACTACGAACTGGAGAAGAAGTACGAACAGACTGCGAGACACGACTACGAACTGGAGAAGTACGAACAGACTGCGAGACACGACTACGAACTGGAGAAGAAGTACGACCAGACTGCGAGACACGACTACGATCAGGAGAAAAGGTACGAACAGACTCCGAGAAATGACTACGAACTGGAGAAGAAGTACGAACATACTAAGAGATACGACTACGAATAGGAGAAGAAGTACGAACAGACTGCGAGACACGACTACGAACTGGAGAAGAAGTACGAACAGACTGCGAGACACGTCTACGAACTGGAGAAGAAGTACGAACAGACTGTGAGACATGACTACGAACAAGAGGATTTAACCATTTTTTTAATCAATGGCCAGTAGGATTTTGAATTTGAACTTGAAAAATCATCTAGTAAAGTATTTACATTAAAATACAATTGTTTTTTAGCATGCTTTTTTCAGATTATTTACATTATTTCTTTGCTTTTCATATTTGTTGATATTGAAATCACAATTAAATTTACGAGCCAGTTTTCTTGTCGACATGTCTATGACAATTATGAAAAGAAAGTTTAAACAGTGATGGACGTCAATTTCACCAATATTAACAAAACGAACAATCACATCTCAACTTAGTTAAACTCACTGAACACAAAAATGACCACGTGATATGACGTTTGAAATCCGGACTTGGGACAGGCACAGCAATGTGGCTGGATTAATCTGGTGAATGGGATACCAACTATCGCGTCTTGATAACTGGATCTCCAACGACAATACTTATATAAACAAAAAATAAAATATCTGCACATATTCACTTCCACTCAAGAAGTCCACATAATATCACAAAGATGAATGACAACATAAACACGGTCTGTACAATAGCAGGGTCAATGAATGCTCGCAGTTGCGCGCGCGACTACTAGCTAGAAATGAAGAATCTGTTAAAGACCACTCTTTAGACAACAAAAACCATAACTGATACTTCTAACAGAAATAATATCAATTAGTCATGAACATCCAAAGAAATTAATCGTCTTCGCGAGAGACCTGAATACATAGGTCATCAAACTGTTGACAAAAACTTTTGAACAAAAAATAGTAATATAAAGCGAGATGAAACATAATTATTATATCACTTCAGATAATGTCTTTTCTGATTGGCTGGCGTCCCTAGTAACGTTCTTTGATAAAAAGTTATGCCTCGGTGAATATTATGTTCCATGTGTTGATCAATCCTTGTATTCACCTCATGGAAAATCATCAATTGTATATTGTTTAGTTGCTAATTGTATTAGCAATTGTCTATATTTTTAGCAACATAAACCTAGCTGCAATAATGTAGCTCTTGTGACAAACTTGTGTCTCGGCAGAGCTACAACGCGGTCCCATTCGTCACAATGGAGCAAAAAAAAAGTTGCAGTTGAAACATAAAAACTCACTATTTACGCTTCAAACATTTCATTATAATAATTACTGATCATCCCAGTCCTTGTTAAATCGGTTTGGCTGAGAAATATATGCTTTTCAAAGTTAGCAACAACCTTGTTCAAATTTATCGATCGTTTTCCATAACCGGAAACTACGGAAGGCGGAGCTTTCCTAAATATGGTATTTCTTATTACAAGCTGATGTAAATATTCCAATCGTAACTACTCGGCCATTCTCGCTACCCTGTTATGTGCAGGGCAGCGAGAATGGCCGAGTAGTTACGATAGGTAAACATTCACGCCTAAATCGCCAAATATGGTATCGACATCCCAAATAGTGAGGCCGGAAATGACGAAATTCAAAATTTTCAAAGAGAAGATTTTTATTTTGTGGGAATTACATTCTAAAATACTGGTAGGTGATAAAAACTTGTTATAATAATGGACAAAAGGAAAGGTTATGTCTTATTATTGATAAATGCAGGCGTCAGAAGCTCTGTAAGCGAGCGCAAAAAATCTCGGCGGCTGCTCCATTACGTGTAATGGCATCCCGTTATAACCCTTGCGAGTAAGCGAGCATTTAGGGTTTTATTATTAGAACTAACATAAACCTGCCTCAAAGAATGAACTATAATTGCTAAGTCATAGCCTCTACGAATAAGATTTTCCACGGATTTTACAAGTTTAGATGTGTCAGATTTCACCATTTTAGCTTTGCCTAATACGTTGCCATAAACCCATGGAAGGGAAATATCGCATAATAAGTGAGTTTAACACCAACTAAGCAAATGTTTTACGCCCGTCTTTAAGACGGGACGTATTATGGTATACCAGTGTTCGACTGTCCGTCCGTCTATCCGTCCGTCCGTATGTCCGTCCATCTGTCCGTCCGTTTCATATGTCGCGCTCTAACTTAAGAACCCCTTGATCAATTGACTTCATATTTCACAGAGTGATTGGAATGGATGGTCTTACGGTCTGTATACTTTGTGGTGAAATTTTGATTTTTCATTCCCGAGTTATGGGAAAGAAAGTCTTTACAAATATTGTATGAATGTTGACGACGGGCATATCATGCGCTCTTGGTGCAGCTGTTTATTCAGATATATCATGGCGAGAACTAGTTAATTGTCAATGAAATGATGATGAAGTCCGCCTTGTACTAGACAAACACGCTTAGTTGGCTTTTTATAGTTCTAACTCATTGAAACAACAGTCCGTGGATAGACATGTCGTCCCACTCGGACACATTATCCTGATTCCGAGCCAACCAGTCTTTGCTATTTCTCCTTATTGATGCGTGTTTAGCGAAGAAGCAACAATTATCAATTAAACAGTCTTTGGTTTTACCCGATTGGGGCTCGAACCCACGTTCTACCGCATTCGAGGCGAGCACGCTAACCATTACACCACCAGAGCGGTTCGAAAATTTTATGACAATATCTCTGCATATAGAATTGTATGTACATGTACATATAAGATCTGCATAAGGGTAATACAATTTTATTAAAACGGCATTCTTTGTGTTGTTTCTGTTATCATGAGATTACGGCCATTGAAGTCAGGAACATTATTACAAATATGTGCAAATCGAGCCTACTGAGAAATGTAAATGTCCTATGATGAGACCAAAGTAATGATATACTTAGTCATTTTCTTTATTTCTAATTTATTCAATAAAGGTTTGAGAATACCGAAGGGGCCATCAAAATATGGACAATTCAGAGAACCTGGAATCATAGGGCACAGAAGACGAAGAAAAACAAAGCTAAAACAAAGCACAATATGTGTTGGACTCCACTATATGCAAACAAACACAAATAGCGTAAATAAGACATGATCTCTCCTAAGACCAACTATAGGTAAAAATGAACAGAACATCGTTTTTATGCGGATCTCAGAACGTAAAGACACATAATAGGATAACACAAAAAACTAAAAAGATGAGCAGGATGCTTTGTGATATCTAGTGCGTTTTAGATGTCTGATATGCTGACGAATTTAAAATAAACGTAAGGGTAGCTTACCATTTTGAAGTATTTGTGATGTGTAGTTGGCGTTCAATTTGTTAGATCTTTTGGATTTCTTTAAATCTATATTTCAATTATCGGGGGGATGAGTTCTTGTCAGTATGGGCTGACCGATTTTCGATATTTTATATTTATTTAGGTACTCGTGTACTATTGAAAATGTCATTGGTCCAATTTGATGATAACGCATTTTGTCTACGAGTCGCTTCAGGCATATATACATATTCCGAGTGGATATCTATGAACATAGATGTGATTCTTACTCACCCATCGTGATAAAAGGCTGGTGATATTATTGATCGGTTCTTTTAGAAGTATATGTCACTGTGTTCCACTGTGTTATTGTCACAAATAGAAGGTCAATGACTTTGCAATCAAAACAACTGCATCCATAAATAATACATATTACCTTGTAGGTACCGAATACTGATTTGTTTTTTATACTTTGTATTTTATCTAAAGCCGACTGTGTCAACTTTGTTTTTTTAGCAGCGAGAGTTCTAACTTCGTATACCGGTATTACTTAGCAGCGAGTGTTGCTTGCTTCGATAACGTTACATTATTGCACTGTTTCTGTAATGGAAAAATGTTGTAAGATTCTAAATTCAGTCTTTTAATAATAAACATAGTACAGTGGTAAATATAGAACGAGGAAGCTAAAGAGTAAACTATATAATCGAAACAGGATATCGATATTTGTCATACAAATAGGTTAAGTCTAATGGACCAACGAATTTCGTGTTGTAGATGGATATATTGATTATTCATATAGCTTTAAAACATTTGTGTCAATCATATCACCGCATATGTATTACAGTATATTACAGTATACACTTTGTATATTGGATTAGTATCTAACATTGTCATGTTGTTGGTCTACATTTTAGTCTACAAGTAAATTATATGACTTTCCAATCTTTCGATTTTGAGCGTGCCTGATGAGAGTTGTTCCAGAGACGCGTCGTGCGCACTAAATTTGATATCTACGTTTTTATTGTAAACAATAATGGCGGTGAGAAAACTGTTACAAACATACATAGTGTTTTTGTGTATCCTCTATTCCTGCAGTGTTGTACTGGAGATGAAGTTTGTAAAGGGCCGATATCTGTCTCATTATGGTGCCTTCAAATTCAATGTTCCGACTATGCATCAATGTGCAGAGTTATGTCAAGCATTGGATGAGTGTCAGTCAATCACGTTTGACAAGTTACTTAAACAATGTAAAATCAACAGCATTACATGGACTGTTAGTGGTTTGAATACTGATGTAAATTTTATTTATGCTGAGAAGACAAATCTTCCTATTGTGAGTATATTTTCATTTACATTAAATAGAGGTGCTTCAGAACAGATATGTTTTAGAAATGTAAATACACAGCTTGGGATGTGCATACTTACATCTGTTCTGCTATGCAAACGCGCGATTAAGGGGAACACCATGTTGTTGTTTTCTAAAGATTTTAGCCATTTCTTTGAAGTCGGATGGATGCAAAAGATATCATTTTGTATTTAATGTGGGCATCTCGAACATAGAAGCTAGAAATATAAGATTAGTCAACATAATTGCATCTATGATCGAGGAATCCAAATTAAATTCAGAATAATGCGCCACCATATGACTTTTATTAGTAAACTCTGCTAATTTCATGTATATCAGACATTTTTACATATTATCTTTAACAAGATAAGAGCAGTCCTCCTCGGATTTTCATTTTTGTCCAGGAACATCGAATATGTCATGGCTTTCATTAATTTTTTGATTCATTGAATTCAGCTTGATTTAATAAATGATTTTCAAGTTCAGCAACATATCCATATCTTCTATATAGATTATATGAAAAGTGTAGACGTCCTGGTGTCGTTATCTTAAATATGTAAATTAACAAATTGCCCTTCATTTGTGGCTACGTTTGGTCAGGTGTCCTCGGAATTCGTCTTAATTTCAGATTGTAGGTAAACGAATGACCACTGATGTGCAGACGATGCAAGACAACATTGTCATATTCAATTCAAAAACAAACATCAGATAAACAGAAAGTTGTTATTGAAAATGTAGAGACACATTTATAGAAACGAGGTAAGCAATTCGGCGTCCCATTATAAACAAAGATGGCGACAATGTAATTTTAAATCGACGAAGTGAAAGTGAAAGACATATTCATTCATTCAAATTGTCATGGGAGAATATAAAGCATGGACCATTTACCTTGGTGGTGGAGCAAAGCATTTAATTTTTAATGCAAATGTGTAAAGAATAAACATATACAACAAACGTTAGAGAATACCGAAGGGACAATCAACAATGGACAATCCAGATAAACCGGCTACATACCAAATTATGCGTGGAACACCATTATACGCAAACAAACACAAATAATGCAAATAAAACACGAGTCCTCCTACAAACAACCGGAGGCAAACACGAACCGACCATAGTTTCCATTAGGAAACCACAACAGACACTACAACACGATATCCTGAACCTAACGACGCATAATAGGACAAAACAAAAAACTAATAAGTACTATATTTGGAAAAAAAGGATCATGTGACACAGAGTATAGTTCAGTTTTACATTTTCAATGAAATACGATGTAAACCAGCATGGCATTTCAATATTGCAAAACGATGCATATTTTCGTTTTCGGGTCATTTGAATATTTCATCATTTTATTAATTCTAAGTCACTTGCCAACCGGATTGTTTCAGTGTAAGGTGAAGGTGGTAGATATATAGAGTTAGTGGTTATGGCTATGGTGTTTAGCGCCACTTTCAACAATATTTCAGCTATATGGTGGAGGTAAGTTTTATCGGTGCAGGAAACCGAAGTACCCGGAGAAAATTGAAATATATTCCCTGAGGATATCAATAAATTAACATTGTAATGTACGTACTTTTTTGATGCCATATACATATAGATATACATATAGATTATCCGGCTACCTGGGGCCGTCATGGTCGTGATCATATGATAGTTGGATTTATAACTCCCTGTGTAATCAGTGCCAATCACCGTTTAAGTTGTGAGTTCGAACCCCGTACATGGCAAGGTGTACTCGATACAACATTATGTGATGAAGTTTGTCAGTGACTTGCGACAGGTCGGTGCTTTTTTCCGGGTACTCCGATTTTCTCTACCAATAAAATTGATGCCATGATAGATCTGAAATATTGTTGAAAGTGGCGTTAAACACCATAAATCATACCTAAGCCAAACCTTCTTCTACCAGTAGATTGCGATATATTGTCAATCGAAATAGTTAAGTTTTGAATTTAAATCTCGAGTTATAAATATCGCCAGTCAGGGTATATATTTGGTAACCCTTAATACCCAAGGCACACTCGATTGGCGAAATATATATAAATAAATAAATTTTAAAATTGTAGTTGGATTAAATGTCATACCATTTGTTTTTTCAGCAACAATATTATTATACAAGTTAGATACATTACTATAGAAACAAAAGAAGCTGTCCGTATTGAATACAAATAATTTCTTTTTCCGCATTCGTACTTAATATTACTGTATTTTTTACATAGATGCAAACATTGCAGAAGTAATAGGGAATCGTATCTCATTTAAAATACACCTTTAGTACAATTCAAATAAAAAATAGTATAGTGAACTACAAGTGTGTATTTGTTTAATACAATGTTATCTATCTATATAGCGGTAACATTTAAATACAAGGGCACGGGTAGCTCAATGAGTTAGGTAGTTGGATTTTAGTTTAAACATATTTTATTTGCCAATTAAACAGACAAAATGGATTAGACACAAATTAAACAAACTTATGAAGTCTTCTCCAAATTACAATATGTTACAATAAAGAAGTACATAAAAGACATGCATTACTATATGTAGCACTAATAACGAATCAATGATAAATATTCACAAACAAAAATAAAAATAAAATTAAGATGGATTCATATGATGTGCATGTTCACCCAATTCAATTCCAGTTATACAATAAGGAATCGTTTTGAACATTTAATATAATCAAACACATATTTAAATATAATACAATTTTGTTCATAAGTTATATTATCATTGCCACATGTCAGAAATTCAATATCTAGAGTGTAGCAAGTTGTAACCCTGTTGATATTACCTATCAATATAGTTCTGGCTTGTATGTATATAGGACAATCCAAAAAGAAATGCTTTAAATTTTCAAGGGCTGCACCACATCGACAAGATGGGTCAGATACGATTCTAACTCGAAATAAATCAAAATTCAAAAACGAAGCTGAATTTCTTAGCTGAGTTAAGATAATATTTAATTTTCGAGGACCACAGAAAAAATGCTTAGGGACAGAATGATTTTCAGTTTCGTCGATTTTCTTTAATTCAGATTTGAATTTTGATAAAGTATCAACGTTTCGAATATTGTTATTTAAACTATTCCACATTTTTATTGTGGAGGGGATAAAGGAATCACTAGTCGAAGACAGTCTACAGAAAGGTAAAATAATATCATTCCCATTTCTCAACGGATACACTGACGTACGTTGTATGGTGGGGGGAATCAATGTTCAAAGATAATTAGGGGTATTTTTATTAACTATATTATAAAAAAGTTGACGTTTCCTTCTCTTCCGTCTCGCAGATAATAATTCCCAACCTGTCTCTCTATATAAAATTTGAGTTTTGGTAAAAATAGGTAAGCCTGTAACAATTCTGGCAGCTTCCAGTTAAAGTTGTTCCAGTTTTTGTGAATTTCCAATCCCACAGTTATCCCATAGTTCACATGCATATTCAAAAAGTGGTCTAATGTACACAAGATATAGTTTATCTAAATTAGTGCGACTAAGACGGTATTTCAATTTACGTAGAATGTTCAAATGTTTAGATACACTACTTTTAATATTATCAACATGGTTATTCCACTTAGCATCATTGCTAAATGTAACACCTAAGTGTATATGAGAAGTGGTAATGGGCACTGATTTTCCATTAAAAGAGAAATCAAGATTCTCTGGAACGCTACGATTACAGAAAATCACGATTTCTGTTTTGTCAGGATTAAATGACATAAGCCATTTTTTGGACCATATATCCATTTCATTCAAATCATGAGCAATAACATTTTTCAACTGCATTGTGTCCCGATTTGAATAACCAAACGAAGTGTCATCTGCAAATAGTCTGCTCAGTGATATAAGTTTGTCAGCAATATCATTTATATAGATAATAAATAAGAGAGGATCAAGGACAGAGCCTTGTGGAACACCTGCAGATATTTCACAATATGCTGAAGAATTATTTTTAATAACAACTTTTTGTCGTCTGGCTTTTAAATAACTTTTAAACCAATTAATTAAATTTCCAGTTATCCCATATGCTTTCTATTTATGTAAAAGTCCTCGGTGCCAAACTTTATCAAATGCCTTAGAAAAGTCACAAAATACAAAACAATTTGCTTCCTTCTTCTTCAATGAATTTAAAATGCTATTATAAATTTCTAATAACTGATGTACTGTTGAATGCTTAGGAAGAAAACCGGATTGATATTCATATATAAGTTTATTTTGGTGGAGATAGTTATAAACATGTTTGTATATAACTCTCTCCATTATTTTCCCAACACAACTTATAAGCGATATAGGTCTGTAATTAGACGGCAATGAAGAGTCCCCCTTTTTAAATACTGCAATAACATGAGCTAGTTTCCAGTTCGTCGGATATTTACTCTGGTGGAGTGATTTATTAAATATTATTTGCAAAGGCAATGCTATACTATTTGGACATAGTTTTAACATTTTATGGCTGATGACATCCGGCCCCGATGCCTTATTTGGATGAAGACTTTGTATTATGTCAGAAATTTCTTGGATACTTACATTAATATCAGTTATATTATTATTTGTTTTCAGTTCGATATCGGGGAGGGGCGCATTTGCTTCATCCAATTTGGATATAAAACTAAAGTACTTGTTTAATAAATCACATTTTTCCTCGTCATCATAGGCGAACTCTTCTAAATTTTTATCATTAATTATGTTTTGAAGAGGGGGGAGATTACCAGATCCTTTGTTTGACTTTAAAAGCATTTTCATAATTTTCCAATAAGTTTTATTATTTGATGCATTTTCAAGAATAATGTTATCTAAGTTGATTTCAAAATTTTCTTTTGCAATCTTTTTTAAATTATTTACCCTGTTTCTCTGTTTTTTATATTTACAAATATCTGAGTTTCTATGATATTTTAACATTACTTTACGAAGTCGGTCCCTTATACGTATTTCTTTCCGGATTTCACTGGTGAACCACGGTTTGTCATTATATCTAACAATAACTGTCTTGGTTGGAATACACTCCCTTGCCATTTCGAGAAATGTTTTGGTAAATTGATTACACATGTCATCTACATCATCAAATTGGCAGAGGAGGGTTATCCAGTCAACTATTTCTAGTTTTTCAATAATTTTTTGTTTATCAACTTTATCATATAACCAGACTTCCCGTTTGAATGAAACAGAAACACTCTTTGGACATTGTAAAAAAGCCACAGAGGCATCGTGATCACTAATTTCTGATGGTATTTTTAAAACATCAGAATATATATAATTCATAGTATCACTAATAATAATAGGATCAAGTAAAGTATTACTATGCGCTGTGATTCTTGTGGGTTTACTGATAATATTTACTAAGTTAAACAACATCATAGTTTCTATTAATTTATTATTATTAGCTATAAATAAGTCGGAATTCAACAACTCAGACAAGCCTATCACCAATACGGCGTGGGTTCGCACCCGGCTTTGTAAATTACAAAAAAAGCTTACCAGTTGCTTGCCCGTGGTCGGTGGTTCTCTCCGGGTACCCCGGCTTCCTCAATGAGCTGACATATTGCTGAAAGTGGCGCTAAACACAATTTATCAATCAATCATTTAAATACATCTTGGATAGTCTCTTGCTCATCTGCATCTATATTCTTTCTTACTAACCAAGCGTGAAATTTATAATATCACAGATCCACCATCTTTTCTCCTGGATATAAGCCATATTAACGTAATATCTTAGGATGTAAAGTTTATGTCTATTGTGGTTTGTAATTTTTGCTTCTCTGCTAATCACGCAGCATTAAGGAGAAGCAGCAAAGACTGGTTGGCTCGGAATCAGAATAATGTGTCCGAGTGGAGCGATATGTCTACCCGCAGACTGTTCAGTGAGCTAGCAATATAAAAACCCTACTCAGCGTGTTTGTCTAGTACAAAGCGGACCTCATCATCATTTCATTGAAAATTAACTTGTTCTCGCCATGATATAGCTGGAAAATTGCTGAATTTGCTTTAAGCAACAATCATTCACTCACTCGCTCATATGTAATATTAACTCTTTTTTTCCTTTTTTGTGCTTTAACCACAGTCGTCAAAGAGCTCCGATGAGAATGTTTTATCAGTTTCCGGTTATGTCAGCTCAGCATGATTGACACACAGGTGACGACACAAAATAAATATTATGATCATATAACATTGTTATATCTTGAAAGCAGAAGATGTCGTTATTAGTCGATTATTTTTGTTTGTTTTTACCTATATGTTGCTGTTGTTAACTTCATCGATTACTCAGATATGGCTAAAATGATGAACATAAACAAAGACAAATGCTAATAATGAGCTTACAATCATCAAATAATGATATGAAAATGTAGTTTATATTTGTAATTAAAGCACACATATCTTTTGTAATGCTTAGATAAATGATCATTTACACTGGCGTGCTACCTTGAATAGATTTACACTTACTACATTGAAATATAATGCTTATTTATGTACATTCCTTCCGATATTTTCAGTTACATGTTTACAATAGGACAAAGCAGGAATTAAAAAACATCAAGTTTTAGGCTATAACTAGTTACTACTTGACTTTTCCTCGAAGAAATTATATTTTTATGTAAAATAAATCATTCATCAATCATTCTTCTTATTTGACAACTTTTCATTCATTCGTAAATATCTTCTTCAGAAATACCTCTTTATTGACGAAATATTTTCAACCGAAGTTCTTTCAAGGTAGTGATTTATGAAATGTAAATCGTTTATATTTTGTATTGATCAAATAATATCACAATATCAATACAAGCATAATCATAAGGTTTAAACTAAATTTGAAACGGGACTTCAGAAATTTTTTGACTCAACCGAAATTTCGAATAAATCGATTTTGACATTCAAACGAGATTCAACTTTTTTGAATTCTATTTCTATTCAATGTCGACCCCTTTAATAATTAGCGGGCCAATCTTTCCAATTACTCTTTAATAATGTGTATTTAGTGGAGAAGTAACACATACCATTTATAGTTTTTGGTTTGACCCCAGCGGGGGTTAGAAGCCCCGATCTACCACATTCGAGGGGAACATGATATCAATTACATTACCGATGCGTTTTCCAATCTTGTGTTTATTTCACGAATGCTTGTTAACTATCGGAAGAAAAAATATTTAAAATTTTCTGCATGTAACTGTAAAATATTCTGTTTTTGAATGTGTTTTTTTTTTAATTTCATTCAATTGGTACAAGATATAAGTTCTTGAGAATTTCAGAAAGAAAGCATATTTAAGAGAATATCATTGTCTGCTTTATTCCTCGAACTTAAATGATGTTCCAGACAATCAGTGAATGTACTATGCTTTAAAAGCGAAACTTCCCAACAAAGGAGAGGATTTCAATGTTGCCATTGTGAACTTTCCATTTATATGTAGCAATATTCCATCAGCATTGTTCGGGAGCTCCTGAACCAAGGTTCGCAGAGGTTACGTTGAAGTAATCCTTTCGAAAGCTTTATGTTTGTCACCATAATATGCGTTGTGTCCCTTTGGAACAAGGTGATTTTGTCAAAACAGGAAAATAAAAATAAAACCACTATAATGTCTGTGTGTATAAGCGTCCCCTTTTTACTCAACTCTTCGTTTATTATTTTTTTCAATTTTATGACGTTGGGAGAAATTCATTTTGTGTCTCAAATTTGTGGGAGTTATCGCGCATGCACATGTAATACATTTTGAAATTGTTATTCAATATTACCACAAGTATCGATGGTTATGAGTATTTATCGTCACTTTCATCAATACTACTAGTTGTATTTGGGGAAGAAAGCTCAGATAGCTGTCAATAACTCTGATTCAAGGGGTCGTCCATAACAGTTTTTGTGCTGCGAACAATTCTAGCTTAGATATCGTCTTTAACATATGTTGGGTTTTGCGCTGTCAACAATTCGATATCGCCCTTAGCATGTCATGGGTTTTGTTTCTGTCAACAATTCTAGTTTAGGGGATTTATGGTTATTATGTTAAGCGCCACTTTCTACAATATTTCAGTAATATCGTGGCGATTAGTTTTATTGGAGAAGGAAACCACAGTACCCCCGGAGAAAACCACCGACCAGTGTGGCCAGTCACTGATAAACTTTATCACATAATGTTGTATGGAGCACACATCACCATGAACGGGGTTCGAAGTCACACTTACAACATTAGTGGTGATAAGCACTGATTGTACAGGTAGTTGTAAATCCAGCTACCATACGATCACGACCACGACGGCCCATTCTAGTTAAGATATTGTCCTTAGACTAGCACATTTTAGTTTTGTACTGTCAATAACTATATCTTAGATGTCGTCCATAATATATGATGGGCTTTGTTCTGTCATCAATTTTAAATGTTTTGGCTTGGCAACAGTTTTGCATTGAAATTATCGAAGACATATTTTATCCTGAGATGACCATTGGTTCCTGATGTCCATACAACATACTATTGGGTAATCTTTATGATTATCATTACTTTATCACATGGAAATGAATATGAGTTTTAATTAACACCACAGATTGTCAGTAAAAAATACTAGATTGATAGTGAAACCGAGTCAATAGGAGTTTTAAATAACACAACATACTGTCAATCAAAATGATAGATTGAAAGTGAAACCAAGACAGTACAGCCGGGAAGCCAGCGACACAGGAGAGTTCACTTGACGTTTTTTGTCACGTGATTTTCGACGTAAATATTGACGTGATGGATGTCAGAGGACGGCCTCAGGAATTTGTTGCTTTGTAGCTTCGATTATGGTTATTTGTAATATTTTGTTGAAAGGATCATTTCTACGGACATTCGGGAACGTAAATGTTTAAATTTTGCATCGGTATTCTTACTTTCATACAAGTAATGACTCTCATAAAATGGACCTTCAAGATTTCTCAACCTTGTTCGACAACAGAAAACATCTTTTGTTTAATTTATTATTGAATATGCTGGTAAATTTCTTACTTTTAATACATAATTTATTATCGTGGGTGACATATATCCAGAATGTTGCAAGGTTTATCATCGGGGATACGATTGTGTCAGTTATAATCAGCACCCGTCAAGATGAAAATTGCGACGAAGCGGCGTAAATGAAGTGATTTTTGGGTACTCTCAGGATTTTCCTTTCCAGTTGACTAACATTACTGTAGTTTTAAGAACTCAAACATATATTTTTCAAGGCCGAAATGTAAATAAATCTTTTAAAAAATATGGAAAGAATGTACAGACTGTGTAAAGAAAGATTGTGGATAAGGTCAGAATTAAGTGAAAATTGCTTCCATAGTGTTGTCAAAATCATATTAATAAATTATGCTAAAAAAACAAAACTTATTCATGCCTGGGCTGGTGGGAAAGCACAAATTGGATAAGTTGGAAAGAATTTGCTCAGACTGGGCGAGAAAAAGTTTGTGATAAAGTAAAATTAACAAACTTCAGTGAAAATTAGTGTTGTCAAAATCATATTAATAAATTTTGCTTAAAAAAAAAAACTTTTTTAAAAAAAAAATTAAAAAAAAAATTGCTTCCATAGTGTTGTCAAAATCATATTAATACATTTTGTTTAACAAAAAAAGCTTTATTCATGCCTGGTGGGAAAGTACAAAATAGATAAGTTGGAAAGAATTTGCTCAGACTGGGCCAGAAAAAGTTTGTGATAAAGTAATAATTAACAAACTTGAGTGAAAATTTTAAATAATTTACTTTAAAGAAACCAAAACCATATATCATTTCAGCTGCAAATTACCAAATTTCAGTTATTATATCTCTGATTTCACCTATTTCTGTTCACAGCATCTTGTGACTGATATCTATGCAAGTTTGGTTAAATATTGAATCCTATGTTTTCTTCAATCTGCTTTCCAAATTTGAAGAAAAATCCCATAGCATTGCAGATCCATATAATTTCAGTTATTTCTATTGACACAGCACCTTGCATTGTAAGGGACCTCAAAGGCAACGTTTTTGTAAGATTAAATAAATTTTGAATCATAACTCTTCTTTGCAAAGTTACTTTGGTTTTTTTCAGTGGTTATCATGATATCCCATGGGCCTTCCAAACACTCTTAAAATTAGAAAAAAAATTCTACAGCAGACATCATGAGCAGGTTGACAGCACCCAGATGACAAATGATCTGAGGCTGTTTTAGATCCTTTGCCCTTCTCCGGATTAGAGTCCTACCAGACTTGATGATGGACACACATAGATGTATTGCAATAGGCAGGAATTGCTTACCCTTCCGGATCACCCGATTTCACTTTAGATTATTCGGGAGTTTGTGTTGTTCATGTGCATTTGTGATTTTTTTGTGTTATATCGGTTGGTTGTTGTTGGTTTGTTTCTGTGCTTCCCTGGTTTATATTTTTTCCTCGGCTATTGTTTTTTTATAACCCCTCTCGGGCAATGGCAATCTCGTAGAAAAAATCAAATTGCCCGAGAGTGCATATTTGTGAGAAATAGTTATCCGAGTCCCTGTGGAGGGATGCACAGATAGGAGGTTGTAATACTTTACAACTTCATAGGTGAGGGGATACTAAAATATCATTATATTAACATCTAGTCAGCATATGAAAACAATCCTGTGGTAATTTGATTATTTAATTGTGTAACATTTAATACAATATTTCAAGGCAGCATTATCATAATAATTGTAATCTTGTCAACAAATCTAAATAAAAAATTCCACAAGAAAGGGTGGATCTTAAAAATCTCATCTCTACAATTAAAATTGTCAATATCTGGTAATCTGTCAGTCTTTATTCTGTCTGAAACATACAATTTAATAACATTTCTCAAAATTTGTGCTGCATGTTCAAGACTTTCATGCTTTGTGTTCTTCTTTAAATCATCTGTAATAAAAGAAGAAATTGTATTTGTTAATTTTAAGTTTTCTTTCTCCATCAGGGCAATTTGGTTTGATGAGCGATGATTTGCCAAACGACCAAGGTTTTTCTTTTTTGGTACATAACACAATAAAGCTCTGCCAAGAAGAAGATTTTAACATATTAAATATCAATTGAGTGAAGTGTAACAATTTGGACATATCTTTGTCACTGTCATAGTGGCAATAACAATGTTGAGGTCATTTTTATGTAAGAGAAGTTTATATCTGTCATAAACTTCAGGTAAAAGTAAAGAACTCTCTTCTTCTAAAGCTTTGACGACAAACTGCAATATCATCTGAAAGGTATAGATGTCAACATTCTGGTCTGTAACTTTATGTTTTTCAATAAACAACTGTTTACTTAAACAATCCTGCAAGTATGAAGAGGTTTGAGCCAATTTCTCCTCTGCTGCATCAGATCTAGAGAAAAATTTAAAAGAATTATAACAATAGGGACAACATCCTTTGGAAGATGCTATTCATTATTTATTAGAATGACCCCTTTATACGAATGCAAGAATGCAATTAATTATGAGTATTACACCGTATACAGTTATCTCAATTGAAAACTTATTATTTGGCTCTGATAATTTAACTGACGAAAACAATTTAATAGTGTTTAGAAATGTCCACAAATATATACACCATTCTAATAGATTTGAATGATACGAAATTATACCCTGTACTCAGGATGTTATCATTTATTTGCACTCAATCCCCTTATCCCCCCTTTATTCCCCATTACTTCTGTTTATCAAATATATTCATGTATACATTTATCATATTATGTAAGTTGCTGTCATTTTCTTATTTATGTATATAACATTATTGCATAGAGCGGATATACTAAGTTGATATAACTTGCTTCCAATCTAATTGTACATTTATAAGACAATAAAATATGTTTAAACTAAACATCTAAATCGATCATTCTCTATATTTTTATTAAAACTGAAATACTTCAAAAACAAGTCTCTCTTTTCCTCGCCTACAGTTTTAAAAACCATATGATGTCATTACTGCGACAATTTTTCTCACAAACAATGCACTGAACTGTGAATTGTTAATAAATTTGTTGTAATGAGAATGACAAAGTGAGGAAGAAAATGTATCATCATACTGTGAAAACTTCTCTGAAATTAAAACATTAAAGGACCAACCATTTAACTTGCAGGGGGGAGGGGGGGTTATGGTTTTTGCTTCATTCAGACAATTTTTTCCGGACAACATGAGAGTTATATTAATTTTTTTTGTCGCACAAAGCGCAATTTTTTATCTTCAAAATTAAACATTAGGTTATATGACAAAAACTCTGAAACTAATTTTTTTTCACTCCACCAAAATCAGAATATTTTGTTCAGTAACATTGGGAATCAGAATATTTTTTTAGAAAAAAACCATAACCCCCCCCCCCCCCCCCCTGGAAGTTAAATGGTTCGTCCCTAATTTCTTGCTGAAAAGATAAGCAGTCAATTTCAGTTCTATGATTAGATTGGTTTGAGCAAAGGCTGAAATTGGATTAAAAAAAACATTTGTTATCTTCATTATCTGTGCATGCTCTCTTTGCATCTGATGCCTCATCAGGTTCACCTGCTTTAAATTTCAAAAATGAAGTTTAATGCACTTTCACATCTCCTACAAATACACGTAACAATCAGTATCAGTAATCTTATAATATTGCCTGTAAACATAATCTGAAAAAAAATGTACATATCTGTTTGATGGATCAAATTTACCAATACCACATTTGGGCACACCGCATGGACCTGGATCTCTGCCTGGATGGACCTTTGTACAGTTGGATTTTGACATAAATGTTTATAAATGTAAATGTTGCAAACTGAGAACAAGCATAAAGAAAAGAGCTAGGGGTCAAATAATATTCATGCACATTAATATAAACCAATGAAGGAATCTGTAAATTAAATAATGAAATGTACACACACAGATATGGAATGGTTTACACCTGGAAAATACTGCAAGAAGTGTGACACTAAGCCATTTTCAGGCTTTGAGCTGCTACATTTTTATGAATCTGTTTTTCCTTTAATTAGGGAATCAATAAGTGAAGCCATCAAGCGTAAACTTTCAAATAGAGACTAAAAATGGAAAACATGATTATGAGGGGTCACGTTGGAAATCTCACATGACGACATGGATGTGTAGTTCAAATGATTTTTATATCTTGGAATTTTTCCAATATGTAAGTCAACATTCACATCTAGAATACTGGAATTGAAACGAATGCAATATTAAAATACATGAGAACAATCTACAGATGTAATGCTTGCAGATATAAGCCTGAAACAAATAGAAATATCGCTATTTTCCTTCGAAAATACACTGAAATGGTGTCTGCCTTTTGAGGTCAAAATATAGTTTTTCGCTAAGCATGCTGGAATTTGATGTTTTGTATGGGATTCCTTACTAATTTTAGAGTTTATTTTTACCATCTTTGATGTGATTGGCTAAGGGGGATGTGATTGTGTCAGTTAAATATAGAGAGGTTTTTCCCCGCCATATTTTTAGGCGACGAGATACTTGAAATAGATCACTGGAAAAATACCGATTTTCACCCTTTTTCTACACGTGAAAGCTGTCAAAAACGATCAGTCATTAGCTTGTGAGAATAAACTTGTGATAAATATAAAAAAAACACGAATTACGGTTATTTCAACGTTTCCCAACAGGTTTTTCTGAGGTACCGTATCGCGGATGATTTTGTTTACGTAGTTATGAAGCGCCACCTGTGCGTTGAATCGAGGTTGTTTGCCCTTAGCGCGGCAATATTGACATCCAATGGATTGATTGATCGATTCAGTCTATGGCTTCCCGGCTGAGTATGAGTTTGCATTAAGTAATATCAAGATTAACAGAAAGTCACATGACATGATCTAATCCAATAGAGTCGTATATTTGAGATCATTCTGTAATAATAAACAATTATTGCCCTTTGATGAGGTTAATGCAAGTCTTTATAGACCTGATGAAAAATATATCGACAGAGGACGAAGTCCGAGATCCATATATTTTCATGGATTGATAAAAAAAAACATATATTGACAGATGTAGAAAGGCTCCAATTATTTTATTATAATATTAATACTAATATCATACTAAGTTGTGAATTGTAAATCTATGACAATATTTTGAAAAGACACATATATAATACCATTATAATATAATATTTATTAAGCAGTCATAACTGTCGCTCTATTAGTGTTTTCCGACTCGACTGTATCCAAATGTTCTTTGAAATTATTCTCTTTTTTAGTGATAAATTACTTTCTGCTGCATTTGTTTGTTTATATCAACGACGCCATTAACTGTAGTCTGAATGAAAGCTTGATTGGCTGAATTTCAAACAATTTAAGTTTTTTCAAAACCCAGATATTGTATGCTGGATTTTATAATCTATTTTTAGTAACTTAAGGATTAAAAATATTTATTTTAGCAAGACTGAGTTGATACATGTCTTTTGATTAAAGCATGTGACATATATTGACAAATCACATCGGTTGAATACTAATTTTGTATATTTTACTAATACTTATTATCTAAATATGTATATAATGCGTGTACATTCATTGCCAAATGAACGATAGAGAAAACCGAGGGACAGTCAAGAATTGATAATCCAGACAAAGAAAAAGAAAAGAGAAAACAAGAAACACCACACTGAAAATTAAGGATGTACAGCACAGATCCCATTTATACCGGGTGAACCATGTGCTACCGAAGGGTAAGCAGTTCCTGTTTCTTATTATATTCCCGTCGTGTTACTCATTCAGTCAAGTCCAGTAAACGTATTGTCTGTAATAGAAGAAAGAAACTTCTCTACGCATTTGAGCCATAGATATTTCGTAACTGTCAACCTGTTCTTGATAATGACCGTAGAAGCTATAGCGATGACGTCAACCGAAGAACAACGTAGCCTTATTTAAGTATATATTGCGTCAGTAGCAGAGCTCTGTCCTGAAAATCATCGTACCTACCACAAGCTCTAGAGTAACGTGTGAGTTGTGAAATACAACACACTTACGCTGGTGCTCATGGTAAGCAGCTACTAATGAAAGGGAAGTTAACTATTGAAAAATTGCTTGTCGTATAGTTTTGCTATATTTTTCTGAAATCAGTAATTTTGTATCACTGGAACAGATGTGATTCTGATGAACTTTTGAGCTCTATATTGCATCTGAGCTTTACCTTTACTTAGAGACATCTCATATTTTTGTTTTCAGGAAAATCATATCGGTTGTGAAAACAGTCCCTGTGGACACCAGGAAATTTGTGTAGACCAAATGACTAATTATAGTTGCTATCCATGTAAGGCTCATTTCTGAAATACATATATAATATTCGCTTAAGCAAATCTTTATAAATTATGTCACCCGCAAATGACAGTAACATGTTATTAGACAAATGGCCACTTCTCTGCTGACTGCCATGATAAAGGGCATTTATTACATTAAGGTTTTTTTCCCTGCTCACTCCCAGTCTAAATATTATGTTATTATTTACGTTCCTACCATTTGTATGACGATAAATAATACTGATGATATTTTAATTAATCGAGAACGATATACCATGTCTAACAAGATGTATTACCAAATCGATTAAATAACCAATAGTTTTATAATGAAAAGTACGAAACCTAAGGTTACTAAATTTATTTCGAGTGAGCGATGAGTAAAGTTTAAGGCTAAAATGGGAACTGGTAAGCTATGCCATGACGAGAACAGGATACATGCTGATGATATGATGATGATGTGATGATGATGATGATGGTGATGAGGAGGAGGAGGAGGAGGAGGAGGAGGAGGAGGATCGCTTTGTACTAGATCAACACGCTGAGTTGGAATTTTATGGTACTAGCTCATTTAAACAACAGTCTGTGGGTAAATATCTCGCTCCACTCGGGCATATTATCTTGATTCCGAGCCAACCAGTCTTTGGTCTCTGGTGCTGCGTGCTTAGCAGAGAAGCAACAAATACCAAATTTATAGGTTTTGGCTTGATCCTACCAGAGTTCGAACCCATGGTTTTCCGCACTCGAGGCGAGCAAGTTCACCATTATATCACTGATGCGGTTGTTTTAAATATATATTTATATTTTCAGTTTATCAGTGTCTTGATAGAATTGTCGATGTTCAATTCTGTGAAAACAGCGCGAGGATTGGCAGATGTGATGAAGAAAATATAGACCCTTTGTTCACACGAGACAATTGGAATTGGTTTCAAATAGAGTGCAAAAGAAGTTGTAAATTGTGTCTTGACCATTTCTGATGTGAGAATAAATGATTGCAGACAACATTTGAAGGATTAAGTAGAAATTTACACTGATGTTTTATATACTAGTATATTAGTTGTGTATTTTCCTGTACATGGAAACTCTTCTTTTTTTTCTTTAGCCCTTTCGAAGCACCTGATTTCAAACCCGGCAGTTATTGGAGTTCGTGTTGCTCAATCTTTAGTTTTCTGTGTAGTGGTTTGTAGATCATTGTTTGCCATTGTATCTTTTGGCCATTGTCATAGCTGTCCTCTGATCTACGGCTTCTGATTACCCTTTTGATAGCTTCAGATATATCTTATGCAATTTATTTTCTGTCATTCTTTTCTTCTGAATATTTTTTAAGAAGACATGTATAAATTCAACATTAAATTGATGTCTTCCAATAGATCTCTCCTTTTTCATTTGGTTTGGTGAATTTTTAGTGTCTCCTGTACTTTGATTGGCTACAATTTAATTAGACATACAACATTACTAGTATGCTACTTTTTCTTTGTTTCTATATTTAGTTGCATGCTGTCCTGTCGAAACGCTGTGTCTATATCTTGTGCAATTAATTATGCGCAGTCATCATAACATTTTAGCAAAAATGACATTAATGTGGTTTTATCCTTTAAAATAAACAGATATTCTACATACATGTACTATTTAACTTGATGGAAAAGGCCAAAGGATCAAACGACGATCTACAAAACATTATGCACAGAAAATTAATGAACGAGCAACATGAAACCCACTAAACTCATGTGCTCCGACATGGTAGGCAGTTCATGCTCCACTAGTGGCATTCGTCATGTTGATCGTGTTACAAACCTAGTGATAAGTCATGAATGAGGAAAGGGCCAGAAAGTGGAACATATATTCGTGGTCATTTGTGACACAGATATTCCTGAACGTTTAATCAAATCATAGTGGCGACTATGCAACTTTAAAAGTGATGATTTCAACTTAACCTATAGGAACCCCTTTTTTTGCTCTCAGCAGGCACTAATTATCTCCCGGCGGAAAGTGTTGGTGGGGAAAATATATTTGTTATTGTCCTCATAATCAGTCAATAACTGATTTTTTATTAAAGAGAAGATATACTCTGAAACAATATGGCCAATACAATGACACAAATATAACTTTGGTGACATTAGCCGATATTAGCTTTCATGTTTATGCCTTTTTATGTTCTTGCTCCTAAATACTATTACATTATTAGGCTTTCAAATAGTCTGGTTTTGAGCATACCTGATGAAGGTTATTCACGATACCTGTCGTGCGTACTAAATTTGATATCTACATTTTTATTATTATCAATGTGTCGATGCCTCTGCTGGTGGACTATTAGTCCACAAGGGTATCACTAGCCCAGTAGTCAGTGTTTCAGCAATGACATGAAATATTTGTATCACTAGACCAGTAGTCGGTGTGTCGTCAATGATATGGATTATTTGTATCACTAACCCAGTAGTCAGTAGTTTCGGCAATGACATGGATTATTTGTATCACTAGCCCAGTAGTCAGTGTTTCGCCAATAACATGAATTATTTGTATCACTAGCTCAGTAATCAGTGTTTCGGCAATAACATGAATTATTTGCATCACTAGCCCAGTAGTCAGTGTTTCGGCAATACCATGAATTATTTGTATCACTGGCCTAGTAAACAGTGCTTCGGCAAAGACATGGATTATTTGTATCACTAGCCCAGTAGTCAGTGTTTCGGCAATGACATGGATTATTTATATCACTAGCCCAGTAATCAGTGTTTCGGCAAAGACATAGATTATTTGTATCACTGGCCCAGTAGTCAGTGTTTCGGCAAAGACATGGATTATTTGTATCACTAGCCCAGTAGTCAGTGTTTTGGCAAAGACATGGATTATTTGTATCATTAGCCCAGTAGTCAGTGTTTCGGCAATGACAGGGATTATTTGTATCACTAGCCCAGTAGTCAGTGCGCAACGCAAATGACGTCACCGGAAGAGGCCCTGTCCGGAAGTTACGGAAGTGATTGCCTACGCATGAGAGGATTCTTCCCGCCTTTTTTTTCTTACTAGAGTTGTACAAATTGTTCCTTTGGGTGCCCGCACGGGCAACCGTGTTTCTCCCAGAGGTTTAGACCGGAAATGATGTTACCGTAGGGCTAAAAAAAATAAAAAAAAGTTAGATTGCTGTCAAATTATAATATTAAGTATATATGTACCATCTACACACGCTTATGCACATGTCTTACGTCTATCCCTAGATTTGCCTTACGAGAAAAGGTAAGACTACGATTATTGAAGCTCCTTTTTTAGGGAGTGGATGTGTTCGAGTTGTCTAGGGCGCTGGACGTAAGGCTAAACGAATTGTGCTGCAGTGTATCAATGGTGTGGGTTCAAATCCCGTCGAGGGAAGAACAAAAATTTGACAGCTCTAAAATCTAATTCTAACACTGTTTGGTTTAATTTTCAGACGTATATATATATATATAAATAAGAAAAAAGGAAAACAAAATAAAGATGGAAAAAAAAATAAAAAAAAATAAAAAGTACCGGCAAATGTTTTATAAATTCATGTACAAGAAAAGCAAGTAACTGATATTTCAAACGTTGTGGTTTGAAAAAATACGGGAAAATGTATTGTTTTATAACGTCATATACTCGAAACACAAGTAACGAAAGTATTTAAACCGTTGTGGTTTGTGCAATTTTAAATATGATTTTTTCAATGTCGGATAATTATTTTAGAGAATGATTAATAGCTATACACTGTTTTTAAAGTTCTCTTTTTTAATATGTATATGTGCTTAAAAGGTCTTTAAAATGTTTATGAATTGACACGACATTGAAAGCTCTTGTTTTAAATATTTGTATGGCCCTTAAAAGGGCCGTTTTTAATATGCAGAATTTCATGAAGAATCCCAGACATCATCTTCTTCAGGCTCCACGAATCTGTAATGTATAGTATAGGGGAATGCTGTGATGAATTTTTCTTTAAAACAGTTATACACTATCAATACTCCTGTTACCAGACTTCTTTATGATCCTATGTCTAAATCAATTGGTGATGACTGTGGTATCTTTAGTATAACCTTTCTTTGTGTGTTGTCAAAAGTCCATACTCTACCTCTTTTAGTAAATTCTTTGGTGTCGTTAATATGTAAATCAACTGTTTCCTGAATGATTGTCCATAGCCATTCCAGTCTGCCATCTTTCCTCAAGAAAAATATTCCAGCAGAATGGTTTTTCTGGTTGAAAAGATGACGGATTAACATATGTACTTTTCTAATTTTCAACATAATGGTCGCTGTATATTTTTGGTATTTTTTGCACTGATTTGTATAGGAAAAAGTTCGCTATTTCAATTGGTTAATATTGGTTCATTTCTTTCAATATGATTAATTTAATTTTCAGTGATATGATTAGTTGATGTTTAAAACATTTCAATCCTCTTGAGGTAGGGTTTTGAAAACAAATAAGATTACCCTCCACTAGCGATTTCGATCATCCTTCAAAGTATCATTAATATAGTCTTCCAAGATAGGGGTGTCTTTATGTTCCAAGTAAAATATGATCAAAAAATCCAAATTATATAAATTCCAACATTTCAGAAAAAATACGGGAAAATGATTTATAACGTCATGTACTAGAGAAACCAAGTCACTGACATTTCAAATGCTGTGGTTTGCAAAAGTACAGGAGAAAACTACGGGAAAATGTTTTATAACGTCGTATACAAGAAAAAAATGAAAAAAGAAGCAATTCAATATACGTTTATGATTGCCCCTTTGGTATCTTCAAACTCTTCTTTGTTGAATACTTCATTCCTATCACTCTGAAAGTGTATTAACATTGCTATGGATGTTTTTTTGTAAAATTGTTTGCAGATATTAATAACAGTGCCTGTGATTTTAAATGCTTTAAGCAGATAACAAACCCTCTTGTGGTATACTTTCTTTGAATTTTTATATAAAACAAATTAAAATTATACTACTGGGGGTAATATTCGAAGCAGGGAAAAATGATCATCTAGGAATGTATTTTTCTATAATTATCAACATGATTACTTCACAAGATGTTTACTTTGAAATTGAGGGTCTGTAGTATTATCATATTTACTGTAGAGGGTGGATTAAGTTTACTCCATACAATGTTTGCTTTATAACGTCATATACTCTAAAAACAAGTAGCGAAGTATCGAATTTTACATTTAAACATAAAATATCCCCAAATGGAGCCGATCAAGGACACCTTGAAAACAGATTACAATATCATCGTGTCTTCAAACTCTTCTTTGTTGAATACCACATTCCTATCACTCTGAAAGTGTATTAAAATTGCTATGTATGTTTTTTTGTTAAATATTTTACAGATATTAATAACAGTGCTTGTGATTTTAAATGCTTTAAGCAGATAACAAACCACCTTGTGGTATACTGTCTTTGAATTTGTATATAAAAACAAATTAAACGTATACTACTGGGGGTAATATTCGACGGCAGGGAACAAAGATCATTTAGGAATGTATTTTTCTATGATTATCAACATGATTACTTCACTAGATGCTTACTTTGAAATTGAGGGTCTGTGGTATTATCATATTTATTGTAAAGGGTGGATTAAGTTTACTCCATAACATGTTTGTTTTATAACGTCATATACTCTGAAAACAAGTAACGAAGTATCGAATTTTATATTTAAATATGAAATATCCCCAAATGGAGCCGATCAAGGACAACTTGAAAAAAGATTACAATATCATCGTGTCTTCAAACTCTTCTTTGTTGAATACCACATTCCTATTACTCTGAAAGTGTATTAAAATTGCTATGCATGTTTTTTTTTTGTTAAATATTTTGCAGATATTAATAAGAGTGCCTGTGATTTTAAATGTTTTAAGTAGATAACAAACCCTCTTGTGGTATACTTTCTTTGATTTTTTATAAAAAAACAAAAAATTAAATTCGACGGCAGGGATAAAAGATCATTTAGGAATTTATTTTTCTATAATTATCAACATGATTACTTCACAAGATGCTTACTTTGAAATTAAGGGTCTGTGTTATCATCATATTTACTGTAAAGGGTGGATTCAGTTTACTCAATAAAATCTTTGTTTTATAACGTCATATACTTGAAAACAAGTAATAAAATATCGAATTTTATATTTAAATATTAAATATCCCCAAATGGAGCCCATCAAGGAAACCTTGAAAAAAGATTACAATATCATCGTGTCAAAAAATAAAGTAATGGTTTCTTCTGTTACCAGTGCTTATTTTTGACGTCACATGTACCACTTTACCCATCGACGTTGTTTTTGACGTCATTTCCGACCAGAATATCTGAAATAACTGCTATTTTTTTTTAAACAGTGGGATTTGAAAAGACGTTTTTTTTTAAAAGTACGCCAAAAAGTAAATGTTTTATAACGTCATATACTCGAAAAACAAGTAACGGTGGTACTTAAACGGGACAAAAACAAGTATTTGAATTATTCGGTTTGTGGGATTTGCGAAAAGAAGTTGAAATATTTAGACAAAGATGAAAAAAGCGATTGAAAGAAGTTGAAGTATTTAGACAAAGAAGAAGTTGAGGTATTTAGATAAAGACCCAAAAAAAAATTAACAATTTGAAACATTGTGCTTTAACTTTTGTGTGCTTTCTGAAAAGAAGTTGAAGTATTTAGACAAAGACGGAAAAAGAGATCGAATGTTTACACAGAGCAGAAGTAGTAAGTATTTTTAAAGTATTATTTATAATAGAAAGTTTGCACTCTACATTACATGAATCCAAAATTTGAGGGTTCTAAAAATAATTAAAATATTTTATCAATGAAAAAGAAAAAAACACTCTGCATTTCTTCTTTTTGTTTCTTTTTTTTTATATATTTTTTAATATTCTTTTTAGTTTTGTTCAATAATATAATACCATAACATAATAACAATATATATATATATATATATACAAAATTACAATTGATCGTTCTTTTAAAGATGTTTTAACAATATCATAAAATGACTATGTTCCTCAAATGTTAATGCCACTCCAGTTTTTGTTGGATGCAGTATTCCAGAGTCAGGAATTAACATAAAAATGCGAATGTTCACACACTTGTAAGGCACTTATATACCAATCATTAAATAGTCTCCAAGGTTCTGTAAATATGTTGTTGGTCGTTCAGCTTCGAAATCTTGCATTGCCGAATTAATTCCTTCTTCAAACTGGAGCAAACTGTTTAACTGTGATCCTATGAATCGCATCGAATTTGTCTTCTTCTGTAGTAATCTGATAATATCTTTTTTTTTGCTGATTCTAAAACATGTAAATTCACTATGTCCATAGACAATTTCTTCATCATAAATGAATGGTTGGTACTCTCTCTCTGGTACGTCATTTAGCCGTACTCTTTTAGTTTGAGGTATATCTTCTTGTTCATTTTATTGTTCATTTTCTTGTTCAGTATTTGATTTGTTTAAATCGTTGTCCTTCACTATCGTGTCGCTGTCCGGTAGTATGCTTACACATAGCGGATGACATGCTAGGTCTTGGTAGACTGTTTGCTGATGACACGTCAATTGGACATACCGCGCATGATGAAAATACACTAAAAATATGATAAATATTGATCTCAAATATATTCAAAAATGGTCAAAAAGATGGCTTGTAAAATTAAACCCAAGTAAGACTGATATTATGGTTTTCAATGCTAATAATCAGCAGAACGACTTGATTTTTGATTTTAATAGTACACTTATTCAAACAGTAAACACTCACAAACATCTAGGAGTAATTTTTAGTTGTGATTGTAAGTGGACTAAACATATTAATACCATAATTGAAAGAGCTTCAAAACAATTAAATATTTTGAGAAAATTAAAATTTAAACTTAATAGGAAATATCTGGAAAATATCTATATTACATTTATTAGACCTATATTAGAATATGGATCTGAAGTGTGGGATAATTGTGAAAAAGTACAAACAGAAGCTGCTCGAATAGTAACAGGGCTTACTTCATATGCTAGCTTAGATTCTATTTATTGTGAAGCTGGGTGGGAAAAGTTAACTGTAAGACGGGAAGCTAAAAAACTTAACTTATTTTATATAATCATAAATAATGAAGCCCCAGAATATTTATCAGAGTTGATACCCCCAACAGTTGCCGAATCAAATAACTATAATCTACGAAATCGTCACAATATAAGTCAACCAGCAAACAGACTATCATCATACCAAAACTCATTCTTTCCGTCGACTATTAAGACCTGGAATACCCTTGATTTAAATATTCGAGAAGTTCCAACCTTTTCCACATTCAAAAAAAGGCTCCAATTTAAATATTTTAGAAATAAGAAAATACCATGTTACTTTTCGTCAGGTGACAGATACTTGAATGTTTTGCAAAGTAGGTTAAGAAATAGATGTAGTGCATTACATAGTGATTTATATCGTACTAATTTGATTCCGAATGCATTATGTTCATGTGGAAAATCGGATGAAACTGCAAAACATTTTTTGTTACATTGTAAAAATTATATTGTACAAAGAAATATTTTTCTAATAGGAATTCGAGAACTTAATAATGATTTACTAATAGATGAGCGTACTTTATTATTTGGCAATGAAATTCTCAACGAGGACAAAAATACAAAAATGTTCTTACAAGTTCAAAAATTCATTCAAGACACAGGTCGTTTCACAATAAATTGACTACTGTATGAGAATGTGTGCTGATGTTTATATTGTTTACCGTTCGCGACTGACCTCGAAAGTTTATTTCTATTGTTCTTTTTTTCTTTTCTTTTCTTTTTTTTCTTTTTGTTTACAACAGTATGCGACAATGGATAATTCATCTTTAATACCATATTATAATACACAAAGTGAACTAAAAGTACTTACATTTGGAGAAATAATGTATTATCAATCCAATAACTTAACAACACGTGCTAGGTCTATGTCCCAGTTTTTTTTTATACTCGGGTCTGTTTGATTGGTTACCTTTAATGGTATTCCATTGTTGCATTCTGCTTTATTGCTACATATTTTGTTTCATGTCTTCATGTGAACATTTTAGAGAAATAATGTAATAATAATGCTTATCATATTGTATATTGTATATTGTATGTATACGGAGAAGACAATACTAAGTTGAAAAACTTGTGTCTGATCCTTTTGTCATTATTTAGACAATAACATATGTTTAAATTTAAATTCTTAGGAACACTCATTTTAAAATGAAGTGTAACTTCCCAGTCTTCAGTAGCGGGTAAGGGTTCGAAAAGCTGATAGTAAAACTCTGAATAAGTATTGACGTCATGCAACAACGTTTGTGAATTATTTACAGTGAGATAAAACATGTTGATTGTGAAATGAAAATCAAGTATGATCAATGATATATTTATAGATATTTTAAAGGTCGTCTAAGCTTAAGACATGCTTCATCTTATTAAGGTGTTTGATTTTTAAGTTTTTTTTATAGTATGTTCTGATATCCATGAATACATTTTTTAGGCCATCCTAACCAGCTCACACGTACTTCTTTGACTTTATTTTTGGTTCTACGTATTAAAATTTGATCGATTTGATAAAGATTGTCTGCTTCTACTTCTACTTTTTGTAATTCGTTATTTCTTAAATAACCTTTTATAACATCTCCGTCCCAATCTTTAGGTTGATAAATAGGAACATAATTTGTTTTAAAAAGCGTTTGTAAATAGTAAATATTTCGTCTGATTATTTTTGTTGATAACCTCTTAAGAATGTTTTTTTTAAGATGGGAAATTCTCACATTATCTCTAACATTAAATTTAAATAAACGTTTCTTTCCTTTTTTTTTTTTTTAAGATCTTGACTTTTACATGCTTTTGTTTTTCTTTTAACCAATTGTGCTTTTTTTTTAATTTTCTTTTAAACAATTGTGCTCTTAATTGTCGTACAATAAAACTATTTTGAATTTCGGGTGTGATTTGTTTGGGTGGAGGGGGGGGGGGGGAGGGGTAATCCATGTAATGCAGACTGCACTGTATTGTTATAATTATCTACAAAATTGTAGCAAATTGTTAATATATCAATAGGTTTGTTTGGCGTGAAAATAACGGTATGAAATATTCTTAAATTTGCCAATAAAAGATTATGCAAAAGCTGCTTTGTAATTGTTTGTGCTGCCTACGTGGAATATATTTTTATCTTTAGAAAATATTTTGGAATGTTTTATTCACAAATTCTTGGCCTCGATCTGTTCTGTAAATTTCTCGGAAAATTTCACTTTCATTTAAAATAGATTTAAAAGCAACTAACACGTCAGTTGTTTTTTGTTTATTTAGATTTTAAAGGACGTATATAAGCATATCTGTTGAATACATCTATCACGACTAAGACAAAAGTAACATTATTATTATGCTCTTTAATATTAGACAAGTCCATGAGATCGCCATCCCACTGATAATTAACGCTAGGAACTTTCAATAGGGACTTTTCTCCGTACACTGTAGGATGGCTGATTTTGTAACCATTTCTGCAATCGAACATTTCCAATTCTATATCTATTGTCTTTAATAACAAAACGTTTCAAAACTTTAAGTCCTGCAAAAGCAATAGAACTTTACTCTTTATAAGTAGACATTTTGTCTAAGAATTATTATTTTTAGTTTGGTTTATCTCTTATATAGTCACCAAATTGCTTTTCCAGATGTGGACTTACTTGAAGAAGATATTTATTAAATATATGGCAAGAAGACAATATCAAAGTATCAAAATAAACTCTTTCGTGGGATTGATTGCATTTTTTATGGGTATACATACGAATGCATCCTACTACAGCGAACGGAAAAGTAGTACTACACCAATATCATCAATTCGTACTAAAAGCATTCTGTGAAGACATTGGAGCCAAATTGAATGATTCGCGTTGTATAGAGTGTTTCCAAAGTTTTATGAGAGAAGTCGTATCTAGATAAGTCTTTTTTTTTTGCAGTGAGTGACACAGAATTTTTGGAGACTGTGGATTGGGTAAGTGATTTTCAACATAAAAAAAAAAAAAAAAAAAAGAGTATCACTAATGAATGATTCTAACATTAAAACAAGACTATTTTAACTGATCTTTTTTTTCATAATAAATAAAGGTAATAACAAAATTACCGAACTCCGAAATATACTGTAACTTTTAATATTCATTTATAATACCTATAATTTTGCTATACATTTTTACAGGAAGAAGAAATGGATGAATAAGACAACACTGAGATGCATAGGGATGACAAGATGAATAGAGACATAGATTGGGTAAGCTTAACAAATAAAAAAAAATATTAACAAATAGAGAGGTAGATTGGGTAAGTTTAAAAAACATAAAAAAATTAACCAAAATTACCAAAAAACATTTTTTTTTCTTTTTTTTACAAAATCAGGATGAAGACTTAATAGAAGAATCAACAGCAGAGGAGAATAGATCACCAAACACTGAAAATGAGAATCAAGCTTACAAAATATATTAACTAATCAAAATCACACTTACAAAATATATTTAACTAATCAGAATGATCATGTATTTAGTCACTTTAAAATATTATAAATATTCCTTAATTTTTTATTTTTTTTATTTGTTTTTATTATTTTCTTTATAGGCGTCAATGATGAGTGACAATAAAGATAACCACGTTGCTACTACTAGCAAAAAGATAAGGGGGAGACGCAGAAATGGATACTTTAAAAAAAAGCAGGAGAAGCAGAAGAAGAAGAAGAACTGGTGGTGAGTTTAGATAGTAGGAGTTTAAATAATAGAAGTAGGAAAAAAGTTTCAAAAAACGTAAACTTTCTCAACAACTTTCCATGACACCACTAAAAAAAATCTATATGTGGGACTGCATCTCTTCTCTTTAGACTTTTGTTGACCGTGTTTGGTTTTTATGTGGCGCTTTAAGTCTACAGGCCACACATAGGTACTTTATTTACTCGACGGGTGAACCCTTTTTTTTTCTTTTTCTTTTTTTTTAGTTTAAAAAATGATATAAAATATATAAAAGATTAAAAGAAAAATGTTAGACCTTGCAATAATTTTTTTTCTTTCAGGGGTTTATTTCTACATTACCTCCAGAACTGAAAAAGATCATTTATACTCATCATATCACAAACCTTTGTAGAAATAAAAATCCCATACATGAGGAACTACAAGTGTTTATTAGTATTAAAACACACCACATTAGTAATACTTCAACTATTATGAAAGACATTTATTATTTATTTCCAGAGCTTTTTACTTTTGAAACGAAATCCAATTATTATGACCTTGTATTCATGGGGAGATTTAAGAAATATTGTCCTTGTAATCTTTGTTTAATCATTACCAAATTTAAAAGAGAATGGAGATCTTTAAGTAAACCGTTGAACTGTTCATGTGAAACATAGCTAGATCTTATTTAAAGTCCGTTTTCTTCAGATGCTTTTTTAAGATTATTTTTAGATGTTAATTAGAGCCCTACTACCACCTGAACTGAAGTGTAAGATTTATAAGATAATTGTTTCCGATCTGACAACACAAAAAAAGAACTTGATGAATGAATTAAAATTATATCACAAAATTGCCAATTTCTCTGTACCAATTCAACTTTTAATTATAAGCATGCTAAAACAATTATATCCTGAATTATGGCCTTTGACAAAAAGAAATATTAATTATTTGATAGATGTGTATAATTTAATGAAGGACTGTAATTGTTTTCACAGTAAATATATCAACTACCCCTATATTCGTTTGTTTAGCTACAGATACTTTCCAAATGTTTCTTTTATAAAAATTCATATCTTCTATTTGTTTTCACTGTAAATATAGTACTTACCCCCATATTCTTTTTCTTAGCTACATATACTTTCCAAATATTTCTATTATAAGATATCATATCTTCTATATGAAACCAGGATTTAAGTACTAAAATCATTACACATCATTTCAAAATTTGCTTTTCATCAAAAATTTCTACTTGCAAGAGTCAAAATCATTTATTATTCTTAGGAATCGATTCAAGGATTACCCACAAAATTGAAAGAACATATCTATAAATTTCATGTAAAACATAGAGTTTTTACAAAAAAACAATTTTAACACAATGAGTTGTTCTTATTTTTGATGATAGATAATCATTGTATTATGTGTATCTTGAGAGAGGTATTTTCTGATATATTTAAATTGTTTAGTCATGCTTTACTTGCAACATAAATACACTATCTTAGTACACTATGTTAATGACACCTTCGAGGAATGTCTACATTAGTATTTTTTGTCTTACAAAAACCTATTATGAGCTTAGGTAAGGTATTTCGACAAAGATAATTGCAAGGAACATTAAGAATAACTAATGAATTGAATGACTATGTTCAAAATCAAATTGTTAGCATTGAGGAATGGTGTAATTTTATTTTTATGGAATATGACAGCAGTATATGATAATAACCACTTCATACTTTTTCAATTGCAGCAGACCAAAACAGTATTGAAGTTTTGCAGTACTTCTAAAACCTTTAATTCAATTTAATAAATATCCTTGGAACACCTATTTTTTTTTAGAACTTATTGTAAGCGATGTGAACACGACAGAGATGAAAAACGAAAAGTGCGCATTGAAAAATTAAAACAAATATATATAGCACAAGGGTTATCAAAATCATCCATTAAACAATTAATAATTAAAAAAGTATTTCCCAGACAGTATAAAAACGCCAAGCCTTCTTATTTTGAAGACATGCTTACAGTATGAAATGGTTATTGTATTGTGGGTCAGTCTTTGTAGACTTAGTTGTGTATTTTGTCTCAATATTTACTGTTATGCTCATATTATGTTGTAATTAATACTATTATAGATATCACAAAAGTTATAGAACTATGTGGGTTTTTTTTCAAAAGTTATTTCATATCTTTCTTTCGGTTTTTCAAAAGTTATTTCATATCTTTCTTTCAGTTTTTCAAAAGTTATTTCATATCTCTCTTTCAGGAACTGGGATTCTTCACATCCTCTACCTTTGAAGATGTATTCTTTGCTGAACTTTTTTCATAGTATTTACTGTTATGCTCATATTATGTTGTAATTAGTACTATCACAGTTAAATCTCCAGGTACTTGTGACTCTTCTCCATGCATTACTACTTGCAAAATAAAAACTGACAAAAATAATACTTGTAAAACATGCGGCATGCTAATAACTTCCCCTGAATTTACAAGTAATTTAAATGGAAAAACTTACTACACCAAATCGTTTGACCCTCTGGACTGTTCTACTAAAAATGTCATTTACGGCATAGAATGTACACTCTGTGGACTTTTGTATGTTGGTGAAACTCGTCAAACATTGCGAAGTAGAATGAACCAACATCGATATGATGCAAGAGATCCCAAATACAGGATTTTGTATAATCATTTCAATCAACCGGGTCATGACCGCTGATTGACGATGAAGGTTCGAATCACTAATCCAGTAGTCAGTGTTTCGGCCATGACATGGATTGTTTATATCACTAGCCCAGTAGTCAATGTTTCGGCAATGACATCGATTATTTGTATCACTAGCCCAGTAGTCAGTGTTTCGGCAATGACATGGATTATTTGTATCACTAGTCCAGTAGTCAGTGTTTCGGCAATGACATGGATTATTTGATATATTTATTATCGAAGCTTACTCTACATAAATCATGTATTTATTATTACAACTAAGGTTCTCTCCTCTCAGACATATGTGACCTTAGTCGATTTTGGCCATCCTGTTTAGGTCTTTTAGTTTACTTGCACTCAAAACTTTCTAAAGATATTTGACTTTCCAGCCTTTCGATTTTGAGCGTACCTGATGACGTTGTTCCAGAAACGCGTTGTGTGCCCTAAATTTGATATCTACGTCTTGTCAGCTATCACGTTTTAGTTGTCATCTCCCATAGCCGATTTATATATCATATGTATGCCCTTTAGTGTTCTTTCTCTCAAAGACTATTGCATTATTTGGCTTTCAAATATTTCTTGTCTTTTTGGCGTACTTGATGATGGTTCTTGCAGAAGCGCGTCGTGCGCACTAACCGTGATATATACGTTTTTATTAAAGTAATAGTAAAACAAATATAAAAATAAACTCGTTTTAAGAGCAACAATTTTAACCAGTTTAAGGGATTCACAATCATCCCTTTTTTAATCTTTTAATCAAAGTGATCGTGAAAGGATATTGCTATCTAGTAAATGGTCAACTTTTAAAGTATAGCAAATTCTAAATTAATAAATAAGCTTATTTGCCGCATTTAAAGAAGAACACAGTTTTGCCAGGATTTTAGATTTTTTCTGTAATAAGGAAACTAATTTTCTAATGTTGACCATGAACAGTGATAATTAGGTAAATAATGACACTTTACGAATAGATAAACTGGACAAACAAGTACAAAATGATATTCGCTCTCTACACAATTGATTAGCAATCAAAATTCAGTTCTTTAGACATTTTTTCTCAGCGATCAACTTCTAGGCTTAGTTTCAAAGTGCCACTCCTTAACGTAGTCAGTATTCTCACATTAAAATTGAATTATAAATTACATTTTGAATTGATACAAAAACTAATTGAAATTGTTTTTCTTTTTTTTTCCTGATGATAGTGAATAATGACTTGATGCGTAAACGACTTTATATACAAGGAAAGTTATTAAGCAATTTATGTTCCTCGCTAGCGTTTTAAATCTTCTCCAACCCATCTTTATAAAATAATAATGTAATAGAATAAAATCGCATAGAAATATTTAATTGCTTTAATTATTTTAAATGGGAAATGTGTAGCTCATTAGATCATATTTACTACAGAAATACAGTCCAATTACATCATAATGACTTCAAATACTTTTTTGCTTTTTAAATGTGTTAATTTTCGATTTTAAGAACAATATTTATCTCATGGGAAAATATCAATATTATATAATACATTAAAACAGAATCAAGACAATTGTTACGTTACAAAACTTTACTTGTATTTTTTCTTTTATTTTCGTAATGAGTTATATATAAATTGTCCATTATTGTTAAGCACATTTAGAAATCCAGAAGTACATTCATATCCGTATTCCATTCGTTTAACGATGAAATAATTTGAAGCTTTGAATGAACCTAAATTGTAATGATACAGACTACGTTATATATCAAATGACTTTTATCGATTATTAATACCAATTTAAGACCGTTTAGTCTATCGTATTATTACATAGATTTCAATGTTATTGTATCATGCCATTGGCAAGCGAAGACTAAAATAGATACAGCATTTTATATAACTACCAACAATATTGTTTTCCTTAAATTTGTGAAAAATCATGGCGGTGATGAGACTGTTACAGATTTATATATTATCATGGTTTATATACTATTCACACATTGTAATATTAGAAATGCAGTTAGTAAAGGGCCGATATATTTCTCATTATGGTGCCTTCAAATTCACTGTTCCGACGATGTATCAATGTGCAGAATTATGTCAAGTATTAGATGTATGTCAGTCTATCACGTTTGACAAGTCACTTCAACAATGTAAGCTCAACAGCATCACATGGAATGTTGAGACCTTAACTCCGAATTCAAGTTTTATTGATGCCGAGAAGACAAATATACCAGTTGTAAATATATTTAGGGTTTGTTTTTGTTTTTGTTTCTTGTTTTGTTTGTTTTTCTTCTGGATTTATGTACACGTGCATCAGAGCGAATAGGTGTTACCGTAAATTGTCTGAAAAGGTTTGCTTATTTGTTTGTTTGATGGTGCTTAACGCCACTTTCAACAATATTTCAGTTATAACGTTGCGGTTAGTTTTATTGTTGGAGGAAACCAGAGTACCCGGAGAAAACCACCAGCCTGCCACAAGTCACTGACAAACTGTGAGATAAGGTATTCTATTACATAGTGCCTAATAAAAACTGGAATAACCTTCTTCAGATACTGTCGAAATAAAACAAAATATGGAAAACTACATACTTTAAAAGTCTTTGGGAGCAAGTAAACCAAAAGATCTTAACATATCGGTTAAGGTGCAATATGCTGGAGTGAAGAGAATCTGAGTTTGATTGATAACTACATACTTTATGGACTGTAAATTTCAATGATAGACATATTAAATAAACCATGGCAGTGCCGAAACTCCGACTACTGGATGATACCCTTGGGGACTAATAGTCCACCAGCAGAGAGTGATACAAATGTAGACATCTAATTTAGTGGTGCTATTGCATGTGTATTCTCTCTGTCACCGAGATTGAAAGATTTACGAACGGTCGAAAAATAAAAAAACGAGTTACCGGGTGGCATCAAACAAAAGTGCATCTGAGAGATTAATTTGTGAAACTTAAATTCCACAATGACATATCCTTCAGTTGAATAATTTAAATATACGGATATTATTCGCCCATCACAGATGATTTAACATGGAGTTGTTGTCATTGTATATACCGGAAATGGAGCTTGGTGCATTTGATCGGATGTCTTCGGAATACTTCTTAATGTCAACTTTTGTATAAGAAATACGAAATATTGTTAGACGATGTATGACAACTGTTTTGTCATATTTAACTCAGATATGAAAATGAACAGCCCAGCGTCCCAATAGAAACAAAAATAGCGACCATGTCATTTTAAATCTTCGTAGTTAAAGTCAAGGAGGTATTCGTTATTAAAATTGTCAAGAGGGATATACTACATGGATCATATACAATGATGGAGTCTAGGATTCGATTTTCAATGCAAAAGGATAAGGAATGGGCATATAAATAATATGTGGAGAGATGGATCATGCATGTGACACAGACTATAATTGTGAGTGAGTGATCGATTGTTGTCTAACGATAACCCACCAATTGTTCAGCTACATAGCGAGAACAAGTTAAATTTCAATGAGATGATGATAAGGTCCGCTTTGTACTAGACCAACACGCTTAGTTGGATTTTCATAGTGTTAGCTCACTGAAACAACAGTCCGTGGATTGACCTGTCACCCTACACGGACACATTATCCTGATTCCAAGCCAACCAGACTATGTTCTTTCTCCTTAATGCTGCGTGCTTAGCGGAGACTCAACAAATACCAATTGTATAGTCTTTGGTTAGAACCCACGATGTACCGCACTCCAGGCGAGCACGCTCACCATTACACCACCGATGCGGTTGGTCATGTATGTGACACAGAGTATATTTGTGTGATATTGTGAATATAACATTTGTTAGTTTATGCTGTCTGTTCATATGCACAGACAGTGGTCAAATTAAGGTATTCGGAATCTTCCAATATTTCTTATATATTTAAATACTACAATTTAGCAAAACATTATCATTAAGTTAATTTATGCCCGATTTTGATAAAAAGAATATCCCCATGCATGTTTATAAACTAATTATTTTGAGAATACACAAGTTAAGCACAAAGCTTAATTATTTCGCCTAAAACACGATGTAATAATAGTAATCTTTTACAATTTCTAAATTAAAATGATGCAATCGTCCTCTAGTGAAAGCAACAATATTTGTTTTCGAAATATTAACTTTTAACTTCCATGTGTCTCAGTATTCACTAACATTATTTAACTGTACTTGGAGATCTTCCGCTGAATCAGAACATAACACCGTGTCATCTGCATATAGTTATGCAAACAATCTAAGAAAAATATCTAATTCGTCTTCAATATCTTTAGCTATGAAATCCAAATCTTTAGAATTTTCATCATGTAAAAATCGTTCGGGATCATCCAACATTACAAGCATAATATTCATTTTTGCTATAATTATATACAACATGTGATTTAATTCCACTGTGCATGTTAAAAATTACATTATACATGTTACAATTAATCTGGTTAATTAAAAGTTTGTTCTACAACCCATCCCTCCAAACAGTATCGAAAGCAGCAGCAAAACATCTAAAAGCACAACATAATTTCTTTTTCTTACATTTCATAATATTTACTAACATATGTTAAATGAGGAAATTATCAGTTGTGGCATAACCTTTTCTAAAACCTCCCAGACAGAAGTCGTCAGAGAAATCATTTAGCCTTGTATTCAAAATCGATGTAAATAATTTGCCAAAATAATTGGTCTAAAAAAATTTGGATCAACTTTACTTTCTTTATTCTTGTAAACTGGAATGATATTTCCCAATAGCCAACTGTTCTGGAATAATACCACTGTCATATAGCATTACCTAGCTTAACGTAGATATCAGAAATTGAATTAGTTGAGTGTTTCAAGTATTCATTAACTATTTTATCTTCTCCAGAAAATTTCGCATTTTTAAAAATATTTTGTATTGCTTTTTCAATTTTTCCTCTCGGTAATTTTGTATTACCCTTATTGTAATCAATTTCATTTATATGATCAAGTTCATGTATTAAATCATCATCTTGAGTTCCAGCATTCATAGTCTTGAAAAATATATCTGGATTATTCTGTTTTATTCCAGTGTTTATTATTTTCCAATATTCTTTGGGATTAGTAGACTTTAAATTATCTATTTTCTTTTTCATCTTTTCCTTATGTTTTCTAATACTTTGTTCATTAATATTTTGTACTCTTTATCCAAACGTTTTGTTTCATTAATTGATGTGGTTGTTCTAAATCTTTTTGGGCGTCTTTTAGAAGTTTTGTATTTTTTCCTAGCATGTTTACACTCACCACCGAACCATGGTTTATTTAATTTAACATTACAATTATTTATCCTTTTAGTAGAATTATAAGTCACAAAAGTAGTCTTTGCGGATTCAATTAACATACAACAAATTTTATCAACTGTAGAATCAACTGAATATATATTAACAACATTTTCCTCTAAAGACTTCAATTCGTCTAAAATGTCGTTAACTTTAGCATCGTCGATGTTGTCAATGAAACATGCAGACTTTTCATTATCCCACTTTTTAATGTTTTCTTCAGGTATATCTACTGAATCATTCCCGCTGTTGGTTTGAATATAACATCTGAAAGCAAGCGACAGCGGAGAGTGTGTACATCGGAGAAGAGCTTACTTGGTTCTAATATCGAAAAGGAATTGGTAATTTTCAGTAAGTTTGGTGATACTATGTACAGTAGTCGACCACACTAGAATTTACACAAGTAAATTCACCAACTCCCTTGTCTTTCCCTATTCTTCCATTACAAATAACCATATTATTATTTCTACAGAACTCAATCAATATATTTCCAAAATACGATATATTTAATGTACAATTTTCTCATATCGTACAATTTAAAATATAGTATCAACTGCAAATTGTGTTGCACTCGTATATTTCATGTTTTCTTTTTGATTTAGTTGGGTTTTTTTTTTATTATTATTAATGAAGATTGTAGCCTTTTCTTTAAATTATTTTATGTTCAATTCTATCTGTATATTGTTTATATAAAGGAGAAGATGTTCCAAGTTGAAAAACTTGTATCTGATCCTATCGTCTTTTTAGGGGGAAGTGTTCATGTCGGACGTGTGTTGTTGTGTTTCTTTTAATTTTGTGTGTGTACTTTGATCTGTGATTATTTGCATCGTCTGTTCCGAATTCATCCATCGGATTTGAGTTCACTGCGTTCACTATGGCTGCCGAAATGCTATCCAATATTTGCAGGATATAATAATGTAAGATAAATATATGTTGGACACTAATACAATGTTGAGACAGTCAGTGTTATTGATGGAGAAAACAGGTGTACCGGGAGAAAAACCACCGACCTGTTGCAAGTCACTGACAAACGTTATCACATAATGTTGTATCGAGTACACCTCGCCTGAGCGGGATTCAAACACACAACGTCAGTTTATATCTTTCACATATTCAATAAATCATAATTACGTAAATAATACAAACCTTGCAATGAGCGGGATTCGAACACACAACTATAGTGGTGATAGGAACTAATTGCACAGGTAATTGTAAATCCACGACGGTCCCTCTGTTTGCTACAGCCTCTCTATTTATGTTAGAATGTTCATGATATATGATTTAAGTTCTTGTGCAATGAGTGAGTGAGTGAGTGAGTGAGTGAGTGATTGTTGCTTAACGCCAACTCAGCTATTTCATGGCGAGAGCAAGTTAATTTTCAAAAAGATGATGATGAGGTCCGCTTTGTTCTGGACCAGCACGCGGAGTTGGATTTGTATAGTGCTATCTCACTGACACACCAATCTGCGGTTAGACCTGTCGCTCCACTCGGACACATTATTCTAAATCCGAGCCATCCAGTCTTTGCTCTTACTTCTTAATTATGCGTGCTTAGCAGAGAAGCAACACATACCAATTTTATAGTCTTTGGGTTGACCCGACCGGGGCTCGAACCCATGATCTACCGCACTCGAGGCGAGCACTCCAACCTTTACACCACCGATGCAGTTCCTGTGCATTGAAACAGTGTGAAATAATATTGATTATTTCAGAATTGAATCCTTTATTTCTCTTTTAAGGTAACTCATAATTTATACATCAAATCAAATGAAAAACAAGATATACCACACCGTCAGAAAAGTTCAAAATGCCAGTTGATAATACCGTAGAAACTGAAATTATTTATAATACAAAGGTCCTCCAGCCTCAGTTATAGATGATCTTAACCAATGTTGATTATCATGTTAATTAAGGCCCTTTGTTTTATTTACTCCCAACAACTTTTAAATTATTTGCTTTTCAATATTTTTAATATGAGCTTTGCCGATGAAGGTTATCTCAGAAACGCGTCATGTGGACTAAGTTCGATATCTACCCATTTGTTCGAGTGGAAATGTAATTTTCCCAGTCTGCTATTACCTCCCTTCATTCAATATACATTTCCCCAATCTGATATTACCTCCCTTCAGTCAATATACATTTTCCCAATCTGCTATTACCTCCCTTCAGTCAATATATATATATATTGAATGAAGGTAGGTAATAGCAGATTGGGAAAATGACATTTCCACTTAAACAAAAGGGTAGATATATAAACGTCTAAAATGTAGCACAACAACACCAAAAAAAGATGTTAAAATATATCAAAAATAACTATAAGTCTACAAAAAGACTAATTATAATCAAGTTGACGGATATTTTGCTTGACCGACAGGCTTCATCAGCGTAAAATAACGTTTATTTATCATTTTGTTTGTTTGCACAGAATTGTTATCACTTGTTTCCGATCCGACATCCCGTAGGTTCATACGTTAGCTACTTTTCAGACGTTTATATATATATAAAAAATGGAAAAAAAAAAGGAAATAGTACGGGAAATAAAGTACGGGTAAACAACTCTATAATAGGGAAAAATCCCCAACTTCAGGTTGCGCAAAAAACATAAAAACAAAAAAAAAATTGAAAAAGTACGCGGAAAAGGTCACGTTCGGTCACGTGTACCAACATTTTGTACTACTCTAGTAAGAAGTAAAAACGCGGGAAATATCCGAACATGCGCACGCGATCACTTCTGGGACTTCGGCCTCTTCCGGTCACTTACGGTCAGGGACGGTGATGTCACTTCCGGCCATGCTCATTATTACGATCCACCTCGATCTCCCTCAAATGAGGTTTTGTCCGTACCCATATACTACTTACATCGCTACTGAAGATTCTTGCTGGATAGATGGACTTCCTAGTGACAACCAATGAGAACTTGTGTTGATTAGCATCAATTAAGCAGTATTTCAATCAGACTAATGCTGTATACTTGGCTATGATATCTAAAGATTAAGTAGGCTGATCGCTGAATGGTCGGTTCTAAATGTGTACCTTGACGTCACCCCAATTTCTCACCAATGAAAACAAAAGATTCAACAAACATCTAATTTAAATAAGATTATATAATTGTATACATGTAGTAACCGGGTTGTACTTTACGCTAACACGTTTACTTTGTTTCAGAAAATTGTTAGTGATTGACGAAATCACAGCTGTAAAGAACATGAACTGTGCTTGGAACAGGAGAACCACCAAAATAGCCACTGTCAACCATGTAAGGATATCATGTAATGTATCATTTACTGCTAACATAACAATGAAAGGGGGCGTCGTGGCAGAGATCGCATGGTAGTTTGATTTACAACTGTATGAAACAATAACATTGAAATATATGTAATAATACGATGGACTAAACGGTTTTAAATTGGTATTAATAATCGATAAATGCATCATTAATATCGATATCCTATTTCGATGATACACAATGTTTTCTTCAAGCTTCCTTGTTCTAGATATACCAATGATCTCTGTTTATCATCAAAAGATTAATTTTAGAATGATACAACATTTTCCCATTACAGAGACAGTGCAATTAGTTAAGACTGTGGATGCATGGAACATTCGTTGTTGATTTAGGAACACAGTTAGAAAATTCATTATGTTGTACTAAGCTGTAAACATTGAATATTGGTGCATGTATGCAGCTTATATAATCATAAAATCGTTGAACTTCTATTTGAAAAAGTTACACGGTGGCATACGGTTGTTTGTACTTAAAACGGACGGATCCATAGTACTTACAGAGATTTTAAACATGTCTGTATCACGTATCACCTCTATATACACACAATTCCACTAGAGTATTAATTCTAGAACAACCCTCATCAGGTACGCTCAAATCGAAAGGTTGGAAAGACAAATATCTTCAGAAGTTTTGATCGCAAGTAAACTAAAAGGCCAAAACAGGATCGCCAAAATCGACTAAGGTCACAAATACCTGAGGGAAGAGAACCTTAGTTGTAATAATAATTACATGATTTATGTAGAGTAAACACCGATAATAAATATATCAACTACTTGGCTCGTTATACAAATAATCGATGTCATTGCCAAAACACTGACTACTTGGCTAGTGATACAAATAATCCATGTCTTTGCCGAAACACTGACTACTGGTCTAGTGATACAAATAATTCGTGTCATTGCCAAAACACTGACTACTGGTCTAGTGATACAAATAATCCGTGTCTTTGCCGAAACACTGACTACTGGTCTAGTGATACAAATAATCCATGTCTTTGCCGAAACACTGACTACTGGTCTAGTGATACAAATAATCCATGTCTTTGCCGAAACACTGACTACTGGTCTAGTGATACAAATAATCCGTGTCATTGCCAAAACACTGACTACTGGTCTAGTGATACAAATAATCCGTGTCTTTGCCAAAACACTGACTACTGGTCTAGTGATACAAATAATCCATGTCTTTGCCGAAACACTGACTACTGGTCTAGTGATATAAATAATCCGTGTCATTGCCAAAACACTGACTACTGGTCTAGTGATACAAATAATCCATGTCTTTGCCGAACCACTGACTACTGGTCTAGTGATACAAATAATCCGTGTCATTGCCAAAACACTGACTACTGGTCTAGTGATACAAATAATCCGTGTCATTGCCAAAACACTGACTACTGGTCTAGTGATACAAATAATCCGTGTCATTGCCAAAACACTGACTACTGGTCTATTGATACAAATAATCCGTGTCATTGCCAAAACACTGACTACTGGTCTAGTGATACAAATAATCCGTGTCATTGCCAAAACACTGACTACTGGTCTAGTGATACAAATAATCCGTGTCATTGCCAAAACACTGACTACTGGTCTAGTGATACAAATAATCCGTGTCATTGCCAAAACACTGACTACTGGTCTAGTGATACAAATAATCCGTGTCATTGCCAAAACACTGACTACTGGTCTAGTGATACAAATAATCCGTGTCATTGCCAAAACACTGACTACTGGTCTAGTGATACAAATAATCCGTGTCATTGCCAAAACACTGACTACTGGTCTAGTGATACAAATAATCCGTGTCATTGCCAAAACACTGACTACTGGTCTAGTGATACAAATAATCCGTGTCATTGCCAAAACACTGACTACTGGTCTAGTGATACAAATAATCCGTGTCATTGCCAAAACACTGACTACTGGTCTAGTGATACAAATAATCCGTGTCATTGCCAAAACACTGACTACTGGTCTAGTGATACAAATAATCCGTGTCATTGCCAAAACACTGACTACTGGTCTAGTGATACAAATAATCCGTGTCATTGCCAAAACACTGACTACTGGTCTAGTGATACAAATAATCCGTGTCATTGCCAAAACACTGACTACTGGGCTAGTGATACAAATAATCCGTGTCATTGCCAAAACACTGACTACTGGTCTAGTGATACAAATAATCCGTGTCATTGCCAAAACACTGACTACTGGTCTAGTGATACAAATAATCCGTGTCATTGCCAAAACACTGACTACTGGTCTAGTGATACAAATAATCCGTGTCATTGCCAAAACACTGACTACTGGTCTAGTGATACAAATAATCCGTGTCATTGCCAAAACACTGACTACTGGTCTAGTGATACAAATAATCCGTGTCATTGCCAAAACACTGACTACTGGTCTAGTGATACAAATAATCCGTGTCATTGCCAAAACACTGACTACTGGTCTAGTGATACAAATAATCCGTGTCATTGCCAAAACACTGACTACTGGTCTAGTGATACAAATAATCCGTGTCATTGCCAAAACACTGACTACTGGTCTAGTGATACAAATAATCCGTGTCATTGCCAAAACACTGACTACTTGGCTAGTGATACAAATAATCCATGTCATTGCCAAAACACTGACTACTTGGCTAGTGATACAAATAATCGATGTCATTGCCAAAACACTGACTACTTGGCTAGTGATACAAATAATCCGTGTCATTGCCAAAACACTGACTACTTGGCTAGTGATACAAATAATCCATGTCATTGCCGAAACACTGACTACTGGTCTAGTGATACAAATAATCCGTGTCATTGCCAAAAACACTGACTACTTGGCTAGTGATACAAATAATCCGTGTCATTGCCAAAACACTGACTACTTGGCTAGTAATACAAATAATCCGTGTCATTGTCAAAACACTGACTACTTGGCTAGTGATACAAATAATCCGTGTCATTGCCAAAACACTGACTACTGGTCTAGTGATACAAATAATCCGTGTCATTGCCAAAACACTGACTACTGGTCTAGTGATACAAATAATCCGTGTCATTGCCAAAACACTGACTACTGGTCTAGTGATACAAATAATCCGTGTCATTGCCAAAACACTGACTACTTGGCTAGTGATACAAATAATCCATGTCATTGCCAAAACACTGACTACTTGGCTAGTGATACAAATAATCGATGTCATTGCCAAAACACTGACTACTTGGCTAGTGATACAAATAATCCGTGTCATTGCCAAAACACTGACTACTTGGCTAGTGATACAAATAATCCATGTCATTGCCGAAACACTGACTACTGGTCTAGTGATACAAATAATCCGTGTCATTGCCAAAACACTGACTACTTGGCTAGTGATACAAATAATCCGTGTCATTGCCAAAACACTGACTACTTGGCTAGTGATATAAATAATCCGTGTCATTGCCAAAACACTGACTACTTGGGTAGTGATACAAATAATCCGTGTCATTGCCAAAACACTGACTACTTGGCTAGTGATACAAATAATCCGTGTCATTGCCAAAACACTGACTACTTGGCTAGTGATACAAATAATCCGTGTCATTGCCAAAACACTGACTACTGGTCTAGTGATACAAATAATCCATGTCATTGCCAAAACACTGACTACTGGTCTAGTGATACAAATAATCCATGTCATTGCCAAAACACTGACTACTGGTCTAGTGATACAAATAATCCGTGTCATTGCCAAAACACTGACTACTTGGCTAGTTATACAAATAATCGATGTCATTGCCAAAACACTGACTACTTGGCTAGTGATACAAATAATCGATGTCATTGCCAAAACACTGACTACTTGGCTAGTGATACAAATAATCGATGTCATTGCCGAAACACTGACTACTTGGCTAGTGATACAAATAATCCATGTCTTTGCCGAAACACTGACTACTGGTCTAGTGATACAAATAATTCGTGTCATTGCCAAAACACTGACTACTGGTCTAGTGATACAAATAATCCGTGTCTTTGCCGAAACACTGACTACTGGTCTAGTGATACAAATAATCCATGTCTTTGCCGAAACACTGACTACTGGTCTAGTGATACAAATAATCCATGTCTTTGCCGAAACACTGACTACTGGTCTAGTGATACAAATAATCCGTGTCATTGCCAAAACACTGACTACTGGTCTAGTGATACAAATAATCCGTGTCTTTGCCGAAACACTGACTACTGGTCTAGTGATACAAATAATCCATGTCTTTGCCGAAACACTGACTACTGGTCTAGTGATACAAATAATCCGTGTCATTGCCAAAACACTGACTACTGGTCTAGTGATACAAATAATCCATGTCTTTGCCGAAACACTGACTACTGGTCTAGTGATACAAATAATCCGTGTCATTGCCAAAACACTGACTACTGGTCTAGTGATACAAATAATCCGTGTCATTGCCAAAACACTGACTACTGGTCTAGTGATACAAATAATCCGTGTCATTGCCAAAACACTGACTACTGGTCTAGTGATACAAATAATCCGTGTCATTGCCAAAACACTGACTACTGGTCTAGTGATACAAATAATCCGTGTCATTGCCAAAACACTGACTACTGGTCTAGTGATACAAATAATCCGTGTCATTGCCAAAACACTGACTACTGGTCTAGTGATACAAATAATCCGTGTCATTGCCAAAACACTGACTACTGGTCTAGTGATACAAATAATCCGTGTCATTGCCAAAACACTGACTACTGGTCTAGTGATACAAATAATCCGTGTCATTGCCAAAACACTGACTACTGGTCTAGTGATACAAATAATCCGTGTCATTGCCAAAACACTGACTACTGGTCTAGTGATACAAATAATCCGTGTCATTGCCAAAACACTGACTACTGGTCTAGTGATACAAATAATCCGTGTCATTGCCAAAACACTGACTACTGGTCTAGTGATACAAATAATCCGTGTCATTGCCAAAACACTGACTACTGGTCTAGTGATACAAATAATCCGTGTCATTGCCAAAACACTGACTACTGGTCTAGTGATACAAATAATCCGTGTCATTGCCAAAACACTGACTACTGGTCTAGTGATACAAATAATCCGTGTCATTGCCAAAACACTGACTACTGGTCTAGTGATGCAAATAATCCATGTCATTGCCAAAACACTGACTACTGGGCTAGTGATACAAATAATCCGTGTCATTGCCAAAACACTGACTACTGGTCTAGTGATACAAATAATCCGTGTCATTGCCAAAACACTGACTACTGGTTTAGTGATACAAATAATCCGTGTCATTGCCAAAACACTGACTACTGGTCTAGTGATACAAATAATCCGTGTCATTGCCAAAACACTGACTACTGGTCTAGTGATACAAATAATCCGTGTCATTTCCAAAACACTGACTACTGGTCTAGTGATACAAATAATCCGTGTCATTGCCAAAACACTGACTACTGGTCTAGTGATACAAATAATCCGTGTCATTGCCAAAACACTGACTACTGGTCTAGTGATACAAATAATCCGTGTCATTGCCAAAACACTGACTACTGGTCTAGTGATACAAATAATCCGTGTCATTGCCAAAACACTGACTACTGGTCTAGTGATACAAATAATCCGTGTCATTGCCAAAACACTGACTACTTGGCTAGTGATACAAATAATCCATGTCATTGCCAAAACACTGACTACTTGGCTAGTGATACAAATAATCGATGTCATTGCCAAAACACTGACTACTTGGCTAGTGATACAAATAATCCGTGTCATTGCCAAAACACTGACTACTGGTCTAGTGATACAAATAATCCGTGTCATTGCCAAAACACTGACTACTGGTCTAGTGATACAAATAATCCGTGTCATTGCCAAAACACTGACTACTGGTCTAGTGATACAAATAATCCGTGTCATTGCCAAAACACTGACTACTGGTCTAGTGATACAAATAATCCGTGTCATTGCCAAAACACTGACTACTGGTCTAGTGATACAAATAATCCGTGTCATTGCCAAAACACTGACTACTGGTCTAGTGATACAAATAATCCGTGTCATTGCCAAAACACTGACTACTTGGCTAGTGATACAAATAATCCATGTCATTGCCAAAACACTGACTACTTGGCTAGTGATACAAATAATCGATGTCATTGCCAAAACACTGACTACTTGGCTAGTGATACAAATAATCCGTGTCATTGCCAAAACACTGACTACTTGGATAGTGATACAAATAATCCATGTCATTGCCGAAACACTGACTACTGGTCTAGTGATACAAATAATCCGTGTCATTGCCAAAACACTGACTACTTGGCTAGTGATACAAATAATCCGTGTCATTGCCAAAACACTGACTACTTGGCTAGTGATACAAATAATCCGTGTCATTGCCAAAACACTGACTACTTGGCTAGTGATACAAATAATCCGTGTCATTGCCAAAACACTGACTACTGGTCTAGTGATACAAATAATCCGTGTCATTGCCAAAACACTGACTACTGGTCTAGTGATACAAATAATCCGTGTCATTGCCAAAACACTGACTACTGGTCTAGTGATACAAATAATCCGTGTCATTGCCAAAACACTGACTACTTGGCTAGTGATACAAATAATCCATGTCATTGCCAAAACACTGACTACTTGGCTAGTGATACAAATAATCGATGTCATTGCCAAACACTGACTACTTGGCTAGTGATACAAATAATCCGTGTCATTGCCAAAACACTGACTACTTGGCTAGTGATACAAATAATCCATGTCATTGCCGAAACACTGACTACTGGTCTAGTGATACAAATAATCCGTGTCATTGCCAAAACACTGACTACTTGGCTAGTGATACAAATAATCCGTGTCATTGCCAGAACACTGACTACTTGGCTAGTGATACAAATAATCCGTGTCATTGCCAAAACACTGACTACTTGGCTAGTGATACAAATAATCCGTGTCATTGCCAAAACACTGACTACTTGGCTAGTGATACAAATAATCCGTGTCATTGCCAAAACACTGACTACTTGGCTAGTGATACAAATAATCCGTGTCATTGCCAAAACACTGACTACTGGTCTAGTGATACAAATAATCCATGTCATTGCCAAAACACTGACTACTGGTCTAGTGATACAAATAATCCGTGTCATTGCCAAAACACTGACTACTTGGCTAGTGATACAAATAATCGATGTCATTGCCAAAACACTGACTACTTGGCTAGTGATACAAATAATCGATGTCATTGCCAAAACACTGACTACTTGGCTAGTGATACAAATAATCGATGTCATTGCCAAAACACTGACTACTTGGCTAGTGATACAAATAATCGATGTCATTGCCAAAACACTGACTACTTGGCTAGTTATACAAATAATCGATGTCATTGCCAAAACCCTGACTACTGGTCTAGTGATACAAATAATCCATGTCATTGCCAAAACACTGACTACCGGTCTAGTGATACAAATAATCCATGTCATTGCCAAAACACTGACTACTGGTCTAGTGATACAAATAATCCATGTCATTGCCAAAACACTGACTACTGGTCTAGTGATACAAATAATCCATGTCATTGCCAAAACACTGACTACTGGTCTAGTGATACAAATAATCCGTGTCATTGCCAAAACACTGACTACTTGGCTAGTGATACAAATAATCCATGTCATTGCCAAAACACTGACTACTTGGCTAGTGATAAAAATAATCCATGTCATTGCCAAAACACTGACTACTTGGCTAGTGATACAAATAATCCATGTCATTGCCAAAACACTGACTACTTGGCTAGTGATACAAATAATCCATGTCATTGCCAAAACACTGACTACTTGGCTAGTGATACAAATAATCGATGTCATTGCCAAAACACTGACTACTTGGCTAGTGATACAAATAATCCATGTCATTGCCAAAACACTGACTACTTGGCTAGTGATACAAATAATCGATGTCATTGCCAAAACACTGACTACTGGGCTAGTGATACAAATAATCCATGTCATTGCCAAAACACTGACTACTTGGCTAGTGATACAAATAATCGATGTCATTGCCAAAACACTGACTACTGGTCTAGTGATACAAATAATCCATGTCATTGCCAAAACACTGACTACTTGGCTAGTGATACAAATAATCGATGTCATTGCCAAAACACTGACTACTTGGCTAGTGATACAAATAATCCGTGTCATTGCCAAAACACTGACTACTTGGCTAGTGATACAAATAATCCATGTCATTGCCAAAACACTGACTACTTGGCTAGTGATACAAATAATCGATGTCATTGCCAAAACACTGACTACTTGGCTAGTGATACAAATAATCCGTGTCATTGCCAAAACACTGACTACTTGGCTAGTGATACAAATAATCCATGTCATTGCCAAAACACTGACTACTTGTCTAGTGATACAAATAATCGATGTCATTGCCAAAACACTGACTACTGGTCTAGTGATACAAATAATCCGTGTCATTGCCAAAACACTGACTACTTGGCTAGTGATACAAATAATACATGTCATTGCCAAAACACTGACTACTGGTCTAGTGATACAAATAATCGATGTCATTGCCAAAACACTGACTACTTGGCTAGTGATACAAATAATCCATGTCATTGCCAAAACACTGACTACTTGGCTAGTGATACAAATAATCCATGTCATTGCCAAAACACTGACTACTGGTCTAGTGATACAAATAATCGATGGCATTGCCAAAACACTGACTACTGGTCTAGTGATACAAATAATCCATGTCATTGCCAAAACACTGACTACTTGGCTAGTGATACAAATAATCCATGTCATTGCCAAAACACTGACTACTGGTCTAGTGATACAAATAATCGATGTCATTGCCAAAACACTGACTACTGGTCTAGTGATACAAATAATCCATGTCATTGCCGAAACGCTGACTACTGGGCTAGTGATACAAATAATCCATGTCTTTGCCGAAACACTGACTACTGGGCTAGTGATACAAATAATCCATGTCATTGCCAAAACACTGACTACTGGTCTAGTGATACAAATAATCCATGTCACTGCCGAAACACTGACTACTGGTCTAGTGATACAAATAATCCATGTCATTGCCGAAACGCTGACTACTGGGCTAGTGATACAAATAATCCATGTCTTTGCCGAAACACTGACTACTGGGTTAGTGATACAAATAATCCATATATTTGCCGAAACATTGACTACTGGGCTAGTGATACAAATAATCCATGTCATTGCCGAAACACTGACTATTGGCCTAGTGATACAAATAATCCATGTCATTGTCAAAACACTGACTACTGGGATAGTGATACAAATAAACCATGTCTTTGCCGAAACACTGACTACTGGGCTAATGATACAAATAATCCATGTAATTGTCGAAACACTGACTACTGGGCTATTGATACAAATAATCCATGTCATTGACGAAACACTGAATACTAGGCTAGTGTTACAATTAATCCATGTCTTTGCCGAAACACTGACTACTGGGCTAGTTATACAAATAATCCATGTCTTTGCCGAAATACTGAATACTGGGCTAGTGATACAAATAATCCATGTTATTGCCGAAACACTGATTACTGGACTAGTGATACAAAAAATCCATGTCATTGCCGAAACACTGACTACTGGGCTAATGATACAAATAATCCATGTCACTGACTACTGGGCTAGTGAAACAAATAATCCATGTCTTTTCCGAAACACTGACTACTGGGCTAGTGATACAAATAATACATGTCATTGCCAAAACACTGACTATTGGGCTAGTGATACAAATAAACCATGTCATTGTCGAAACACTGCCTACTGGGCTAGTGATACAAATAATCCATGTCATTGCCGAAACACTGACTACTGGACTAGTGATACAAATAATCCATGTCAATGTCGAAACACTGACGACTGTGCAGGTGATATAAATATTCCATGTCATTGCCGAAACACTGACTACTGGACTAGTGATACAAAAAATCCATGTCATTGCCGAAGCACTGATTACTTGACTAGTGAAACAAATAATTCATGTCATTACCAAAACAGTGACTACTGGGTCAGTGACACAAATAATCCATGTCATTGTCGAAAAAATGACTACTGGGCTAGTGATGCAAATAATCCATGTCATTGTCGAAAAACTGACTACTGGGCTAGTGAAACAAATAATCCATATCATTGCCGAAACACTGACTACTGGGTTAGTGATACAAATAATTCATGTCATTGCAGAAACATTGACTGATAGGCTATTGATGCAAATAATCCATGTCATTGCCGAAACACTGACTACTAGGCTAGTGATGCAAATAATCCATGTCATTGCCGAAACACTCACGAATGGGCTAGTGATACAAATATTTCATGTCATTGCTGAAACACTGACTACTGGGATAGTGATACAAATAATCCATGTCATTGTCGAAACACTGACTACTGGGCTAGTGATGCAAATAATCCATGTATCTTCCGAAACATTGCCTACTAGACTAGTGATACAAATAATCCATGTCATTGCCGAAACACTGACTACTGGGCTAGTGATACAAATAATCCATGTCATTGCCGAAACACTGACTACTGGGTCAGTGACACAAATAATCCATGTCATTGTCGAAAAAATGACTACTGGGCTAGTGATGCAAATAATCCATGTCATTGTCGAAACACTGACTACTGGGCTAGTGAAACAAATAATCCATATCATTGCCGAAACACTGACTACTCGGCTAGTGATACAAATAATCCATGTCATTGCAGAAACATTGACTGATAGGCTATTGATGCAAATAATCCATGTCATTGCCGAAACACTGACTACTGGGCTAGTGATGCAAATAATCCATGTCATTGCCGAAACACTCACGAATGGGCTAGTGATACAAATATTTCATGTCATTGCTGAAACACTGACTACTGGGATAGTGATACAAATAATCCATGTCATTGTCGAAACACTGACTACTGGGCTAGTGATGCAAATAATCCATGTATCTTCCGAAACATTGCCTACTAGACTAGTGATACAAATAATCCATGTCATTGCCGAAACACTGACTACTGGGCTAGTGATACAAATAATCCATGTCATTGCCGAAACACTGACTACTGGGCTAGTGATACAAATAATCCATGTCACTGCCGAAACACTGACTATTGGGCTAGTGATACAAATAATTCATGTCTTTCTCGAAACACTGACTACTGGGCTAGTGATACAAATAACCCGTGTCATTGCCGAAACACTGAATACTAGGCTAGTGTTACAAATAATCCTTGTCTTTGTCGAAACACTGACTACTGGGCTAGTGATACAAATAATCCATGTATTTGCCGAAACACTAACTACTAGGCTAGTGATACAAATAATCCATGTCATTGCCGAAACACTGACTATTGGGCTAGTGATACAAATAATCCATGTCAATGCTGAAAAACTTACTACTGGGCTAGTGATACAAATAATTCATGTCTTTATCGAAACTCTGACAACTGGGCTAGTGATACAAATAAACCGTGTCATTGGCGAAACATTGAATATTAGGCTAGTGTTACAAATAATCCATGTCTTTGCCGAAACACTGACTACTGGGCTAGTGATACAAATAATCCATGTCATTGTCGAAACGCTGACTACTGGGCTAGTGATACAAATAATCCATGTCATTGCCGAAACACTGACTACTAGGCTAGTGATACAAATAATCCATGTCATTGCCGAAACACTGACTACTGGGCTAGTGATACAAATAATCCATGTCATTGCTGAAACACAGAATACTAGGCTAGTGTTACAAATAATCCATGTCTTTGCCGAAGCACTCACTACTGGGCTAGTGATGCAAATAATATATGTCATTGCCGAAACACTGATACTAGGCTAGTGATACAAATAATCCATGTATTTGCCGAAACACTGACTACTGGGCTAGTGATACAAATAATCCATGTCTATGCCGAAACAGTGACTACTGGGCTAGTGACACAAATAATCCATGTCATTGCCGAAACACTGACTACTGGGCTAGTGATACAAATAATCCAAGTCATTGCCGAAACACTGAATACTAGGCTAGTGATACAAATAATCCCTCATTGCCGAAACACTGACTACTGGGCTTGTGATGCAAATAATCCCTCATTGCCGAAACACTGAATACTGGGCTAGTGATGCAAATAATCCATGTCTTTGCCGAAGCACTGAATACTGGGCTAGTTATACAAATAATCCATGTCATTGCCGAAACACTGACTACTGGGCTAATGATGCAAATAATCCATGTCTTTGCCGAAACACTGACTACTGGGCTAGTGATACAAATAATAGTTGTCTTTGCTGAAACTCTGACTACTGGGCTAGTGATGCAAATAATCCATGTCTTTTCCGAAACACTGACTACTGGGCTAGTGATACAAATAATCCATTTCATTGCCAAAACACTGACTACTTGGCTAGTGATGCAAATAATCCATGTCATTGCCGAAACACTGACTACTGGGCTAGTGATGCAAATAATCCATGTCTTTTCCGAAACACTGACTACTGGGCTTGTGATGCAAATAATCCATGTCTTTTCCGAAACACTGAATACTGGGCTAGTTATACAAATAATCCCTCATTGCCGAAACACTGAATACTGGGCTAGTGATGCAAATAATCCATGTCTTTGCCGAAACACTGCATACTGGGCTAGTTATACAAATAATCCATGTTATTACCGCAAAACCGACTACTTGGCTAGTGATACAAATAATCCATGTCTTTGCCGAAACACTGACTACTGGGCTAGTGATACAAATAATCCATGTCATTGCCAAAACACTGACTACTTGGCTAGTGATACAAATAATCCATGTCATTGCCGAAACACTGACTACTGGGCTAGTGATGCAAATAATCCATGTCTTTTCCGAAACACTGACTACTGGGCTAGTGATACAAATATTTCATGTCATTGCTGAAACACTGACTACTGGGCTAGTGATACAAATATTTCATGTCATTGCTGAAACACTGACTACTGGGCTAGTGATACAAATATTTCATGTCATTGCTGAAACACTGACTACTGGGCTAGTGATACAAATAATCCATGTCTTTTCCGAAACACTGACTACTGGGCTATTGATACAAATAATCCATGTCTTTTCCGAAACACTGATTACTGGGCTAGTGATACAAATAATTCATGTTATTGCCGAAACACTGACTACTGGGCTAGTGATACAAATAATCCATGTCATTGCCGAAACACTGACTACTGGGCTAGTGATACAAATAATCCATGTCACTGCCGAAACACTGACTATTGGGCTAGTGATACAAATAATTCATGTCTTTCTCGAAACACTGACTACTGGGCTAGTGATACAAATAATCCATGTTATTGCCGAAACACTGACTACTGGGCTAGTGATACAAATAATCCATGTCGTTGCCGAAACACTGACTACTGGGCTAGTGATACAAATAATCCATGTCACTGCCGAAACACTGACTACTAGGCTAGTGATACAAATAATTCATGTCTTTCTCGAAACACTGACTACTGGGCTAGTGATACAAATAATCCTTGTCTTTGTCGAAACACTGACTTCTGGGCTAGTGATGCAAATAATCCATGTCATTGCCGAAACACTGACTATTGGGCTAGTGATACAAATAATCCATGTCAATGCTGAAAAACTGACTACTGGGCTAGTGATACAAATAATCCATGTGATTGTCAAACACTGACTACTGGGCTAGTGATACAAATAATTCATGTCTTTATCGAAACTCTGACTACTGGGCTAGTGATACAAATAAACCGTGTCATTGGCGAAACATTGAATATTAGGCTAGTGTTACAAATAATCCATGTTTTTGCCGAAACACTGACTACTAGGCTAGTGGTACAAATAATCCATGTCATTGCCGAAACACTGACTACTGGGCTAGTGATGCAAATAATATATGTCATTGCCGAAACACTGATACTAGGCTAGTGTTACAAATAATCCATGTATTTGCCGAAACACTGACTACTGGGCTAGTGATACAAATAATCCATGTCTATGCCGAAACAGTGACTACTGGGCTAGTGACACAAATAATCCATGTCATTGCCGAAACACTGACTACTGGGCTAGTGATACAAATAATCCAAGTCATTGCCGAAACACTGAATACTAGGCTAGTGATACAAATAATCCCTCATTGCCGAAACACTGACTACTGGGATTGTGATGCAAATAATCCCTCATTGCCGAAACACTGAATACTGGGCTAGTAATGCAAATAAGCCATGTCTTTGCCGAAACACTGAATACTGGGCTAGTTATACAAATAATCCATGTTATTGCCGAAACACTGACTACTTGGCTAGTGATGCAAATAATCCATGTCATTGCCGAAACACTGACTACTGGGCTAATGATGCAAATAATCCATGTCTTTGCCGAAACACTGACTACTGGGCTAGTGATACAACTAATAGTTGTCTTTGCTGAAACTCTGACTACTGGACTAGTGATGCAAATAATCCATGTCTTTTCCGAAACACTGACTACTGGGCTTGTGATGCAAATAATCCATGTCTTTTCCGAAACACTGACTACTGGGCTAGTGATACAAATAATCCATGTCATTGCCAAAACACTGACTACTTGGCTAGTGATACAAATAATCCATGTCATTGCCGAAACACTGACTACTGGGCTAGTGATGCAAATAATCCATGTCTTTTCCGAAACACTGACTGCTGGGCTTGTGATGCAAATAATCCATGTCTTTTCCGAAACACTGAATACTGGGCTAGTTATGCAAATAATCCCTTATTGCCGAAACACTGAATATTGGGCTAGTGATGCAAATAATCCATGTCTTTGCCGAAACACTGAATACTGGGCTAGTTATACAAATAATCCATGTTATTGCCGCAAAACTGACTACATGGCTAGTGATACAAATATTTCATGTCATGCTGAAACACTGACTACTGGGCTAGTGATACAAATAATCCATGTCATTGCCGAAACACTGACAACTAGGCTAGTGTTACAAATAATCCATGTCATTGCCGAAACACTGACAACTAGGCTAGTGTTACAAATAATCCATGTCTTTTCCGAAACACTGACTACTGGGCTAGTGATACCCTTGTGGACTAATAGTCCACCAGCCGAGGCTATGATCACCTATGTCTGAGAGATGAGAACCTTAGTTTTAATAATGATAACATGAGTTATGTAATGTAAATATATCACATAATTCATGTTATTGCTGAAACACTGACTACTGGGCTAGTGATACAAATAATCCATGTCATTGCCGAAACACTGACAACTGGGTTAGTGATACAAATAATCCATGTCTTTGCCGAAACATTGACTACTAGGTTAGTGATACAAATAATAATGTAAATATATCACATAATCCATGTCATTGTCGAAACACTGACTGATCATGAGGACAATAAAAAATATATTTTCCCCACCGACGCTTTCCGCCGGGAAATAACTAGCGCCTGTTGGGAAAATACAAAAGGGTTCCTATATGTTAAGTTGAAATCATCGCTTTTAAAGTTGCATAGTCGCCACTATGATTTGGTTAACCGTTGAGGAATATCTGTGTCACAAATGACCACGGATATATGTTCCACTTTCTGGCCCTGTCCTCATTCATGACTTATCATTGGGTTTGTAACACGATCAACATGACGGGGTATCACTAGTGGAGCATGAACTGATTATCCTGTCGGAGCACCCGAGTTCACTGCCTGTGTTAGTGGGGTTCATGTTGCACGATCATTAATTTTCTGTGCATAGTGTTTTGTAGATAGTTGTTTGGTACTTTGTCCTTTTTAATCAAGATAAAATAGTACATGTATGTAGAATATCTGTTTATTTTAAAGGATAAAATCACATTAATGTCCTTTTTGTTAAAATGTTATGATGACTGTGCATAATTAATTGCACAAAATACAGACATAGCGTATCGACAGGACATCATGCAATTAAACATAATAACAAAGAAAAAGTAGCATACTAGTAATGTTGTATGACTAATTAAATTGTAGCCAATCGAAGTACAGCAGACACTCAAAATTCACCAAACCAAATAAAAAAGGAGAGATTTGTTGGAAGACATCAATTTAATGTTGAATTTATTCATGTCTTCTTAAAAAATATTCAGAAGAAAAGAATGGCAGAAAATAAATTGCATAAGATATATTTGAAGCTACCAAAAGGGTAATCAGAAGCGTAAATCAAAGGACAGCTATGACAATGGCCAAAAAAAAAAATGACAAACAATGACCTTCAAACCACTACACAGAAAACTAAAGATTGAGCAACACGAACCCCAATAACTACCGGGTTTGAAATCAGGTGCTTCGAAAGGGCTAAGGAAAAAAGAAGAGTTTCCATGTACAGGAAAATACACAACTAATATACTAGTATTGAAACATTAGTGTAAATTTCTACTGAATCCTTCAAATGTTGTCTGCAATCATTTATTCTCACATCAGAAATGGTCAAGACACAATTTACAACTTCTTTTGCACTGTGTTTGAAGCCAATTCCAATTGTTTTGTGTGAACAAGGGGTCTAGCCCTATATTTTCTTCATCACATCCGCCAATCCTCGCTCTGTTTTCACAGAATTGAACATCGACAATTCTATCATGACACTGATAAACTGAAAATATAAATATATATTTAAAATAACCGCATCAGTGATATAATGGTGAACTTGCTCGCCTCGAGTGCGGAAAACCATGGGTTCGAACTCTGATAGGATCAAGCCAAAACCTATAAATTTGGTATGTGTTGCTTCTCAGATAAGCACGCAGCACCAGAGAGCAAAGACTGGTTGGCTCGGAATCAGGATAATATGCCCGAGTGGAGCGAGATATTTACCCCCAGACTGTTGTTTAAATGAGCTAATACTATAAAATTCCAACTCGACGTGTTGATCTACTAGAAAGCGATAATCATCATCATCATCATCATCATCATCATCATCATCATTATCATCAGCATCATCATCATCATCATCATCACCTCATCAACATGTAATTTGTTCTCGTCATGATATAGCTTAACAGTTCCCATTATAGCCTTAAGCATTACTCATCGCTCACTCAAAATCAATTTAGTAACCTTAGGTTTCGTACTTTTCATTACAAAACTATTGGTTATTTAATCGATTTGGTAATACAACTTGTTAGACATGGTATATCGTTCTCGATTAATCAATTAATTATAATAAATGCCCTTTAACATGGTAGTCAACGGAAAAGTGGCCATTTGTCTAATAACGTATCACTGTCATTTGTAGGTGGCATACTTTTTATAAAAATTTGCTTAAGCGAATATTATATATGTATTTCTCAAAAATGAACCTTACATGGATAGCAACTGTAATTAGTCATTTGGTCTACACAAATTTCCTGTTGTCCACAGGGACTGTTTTCACAACCGATAGGATTTTCCTGAGAAAAAAAAAAGAATATGAAATGTCTCTAAGTAAAGGTACAGCTCAGACGTAATATAAAGCTCAAAAGTTAATCAGAATCACATCTTCTCCAATGATGCAAAATTACTGATTTCAGAAAAATATAATAAAACTATACAACAAGCGTGAAGACTACACTTTTTCAATAGTTAACTTCCCTTTCATTAGTAGCTGTTTACCAGGAGCACCAGCGTAAGGGGGTTACATTTCACAACTCACACGTTACTCTAGAGCTTGTGGTAGGTACGATGATTTTCAGGACAGAGCTCTGCTACTGACGCAATATATACTTAAATAAGGCTACGTTGTTCTTCGGTTGAAGTCATCGCTACAAGCTGCTACGGTCATTATCAGGAACAGGTTGACAGCTACGAAATGTCTATGGCTCAAATGCGTAGAGAAGTTTCTTTCTTCTATTACAGACAATACTTTTACTGGACTTGACTGAATAAGTAACACGGTGGGAATCTTATAAGAAACAGGAATTGCTTACCCATCTGGAGCACATTGGTTCACCCGGTATCGATGGGGTCTGTGATGTACATCTTTAGTTTTCAGTATGGTGTTTCTTTTTGTTTTTTGTTTTCTTTTTTTGCCTGGATTATCCATTCTTGACTCTCCCTCGGTTTTCTCTAACGTTCATTTAACAATGAATTTACATGCATTATTTACATATTTAGATAATAAGTATTAGTAAAATATACAAAATTAGTATTTAAACGATGTGATTTGTCAATACATGTCACATGCTTTAATCAAAAGACACGTATCAACTCGGTATTACTAAAAAATAAACATTTTTAATCCTTAAGCTACTAAAAATAGATTATAAAATCCAGCATACAATATCTGGGTTTTGAATAAACTTAAATTGTTTGAAATTCAGCCAATCAAGCTTTCATTCACACTACAGTTAATGGTGTCGTTGACATAAACAAACAAATGCAGCAGAAGGTAATTGTGTTCCTTAAAAAGAGAATTATTTCAAAGAACATTTGGATACAGTCGAGTCAGAAAACAATAATAGAGCGACCGTTATTACTGCTTAATAAATATTATATTTTAATGGAATTGTATATTTGTATTTTCAAAATAGTGTCATGGATTTACAAATCACAACTTAGTATGATATTAGTATTGATATTATAATAAAAATAATTGTCGCCTTTCTACACCAGTTAATACATGTTTTATTTTATCAATCCATGAAAATATATCGATCTCGGACTTCGTCCTCTGTGGATATATTTTTCACCAGTAGCCCTTTTCACAAAAATTCGTAAGTATAATCTTAACTTTTTCACTTACGATTAATACTACGACAATTCCTAAGTCATTTTCACAAAGATTATCATACGACAAATTTTAATCTTAGACTAAAATTACACTTGCGATACAAAATTCTTCCTTAGGTGTGCTCGATGCAACATTATATGATAGAGTTTGTCAGTGACTTGCGACATGTCGGTGTTTTTTTCCGGGTACTCCTGTTTCCTGCACCAATGAAACTGACCGCCACGATATAACTGAAATACTGTTGAAAGGGGCGTTAAACACCATAAACCATCTTCCTTAGCAACCTAGTTTCATTTTCATTGAACAATGTCTTTGTATTGCTTTCAATATTATCTGAACTACGATTTCTAAGAAAACATAAAAAACAAGAAGACCGAAATGGTCCCTTTATCACAGACAGTCTCAGAGAATGTACACAAACTAGGGAAAGTATTTAAATCGAACTAACGAAAGACATTAAACAAATCTAGAAATGCGAAATTCTAAAGTGTTTCTGACGCTCATACAAACGAAAATTAAAAATTAGCATATTCTATAAAACATTCCCGGTGTCGTATAGTAAACCTTCCGCATAGCAAACCTTCCCCCGAAATGTTTACTATATAGTAAACCTCCCCCCGGATACTTTACTATATAGTAAATATTCCCCCAGTGGAAAATTTACTATATAGCAAAAATTCCCCCATCCTGGAGTCAAGCCAAAGACTATAAATTGTATGTATTGCTTCTCCGCTAAGTACATATTATTAAAGAGTAATTGGAAAGGGTGGCCCGCTAATTATTAAAGGGGCCGACATTGAATATAAATAGAATTAAAAAAGTTGAATCTCGTTTGACTGTCAAAATCGGTTTATTCGAAATTTCGGTTAAGTCAAAATTGTTCTAAAGTCCCGTTTTAAATTTAGCTTAAACCTTATGGTTATGCTTGCATTGATATTGTGATATTATTTTATTAATAAAAAATATAAACGATTTACATTTCATCAATCACTACCTTCAAAGAACCCCGGTTGAAAATGTTTCGTCAATAAAGAGGTATTTTTGAAGAAGATATTTACGAATGAATGAAATGTTGTCAAATAAGAAGGGTGATTGATGAATAATTTATTTTACTTAAAAACATAATTTCTTCGAGGAAAAGTCAAGTAGTAACTAGTTATAGCCTAAAACTTTGTTTTTAAATTTCTGCTTCGTCCTATTGTAAACATGTAACTGAAAAAATCGGAAGGAATGTACATAAATAAGCATTATTTTTCGCCGTATTAAGTCTAAGGCTATTCATGGTAGCACGCCAGTGTAAATTATCATTTATCTAAGCATTACAAAAGATATGTGTGCTTTAATTACAAATATAAACTACCTTTTCATAACATTATTTGATGATATTAAGCTCATTATTAGCATTTGTCTTTGTTTATGTTCATATGTTATTCATATCTGAGTAGTCGATGACGTTAACAACAGCAACATATACATGTAGGTAAAAACAAACAAAAATAATGGACTGATAACGACATCTTCTGCTTTCAGGATATAACAATGTTATATGATCATACATTATCTTCAATAAGCACTAAATTGTTGAGTTGGCGTTCACTCACTCACTCACTCACTCACTCACTCACTCACTCACGCACGCACGCACGCACGCACGCACGCACGCACCCACTCACTCACTCACTCACTCACTCACTCACTCTCTCTCTCTCTCTCTCTCTCTCTCACACACACACACTGACTGACTGACTGACTGACTGACTGACTGACTGACTGACTGACTGACTCACTCACTCACTCACTCACTCACTCACTGACTGACTGACTGACTCACTCACTCACTCACTCACTCACTCACTCACCCACCCTCCCACCCACCCACTTCTTGGCATGGTTTGTTTTATAATGTTTAATACCACTTTCAACAATATTTCAGTGTTATTGGTGGAAGAAACCGGAGTACCCGGAGAAAGCCACCGACCTGCCGCAAGTCACTGACAAATATATCCAACTACCATACGATCACGACCAAGACGGCTTCCATTACTACATGAGATGATATCGATCCTTCAGATTAATTTCTTCTTAATTTTGCTACAAATTAAAGAAATTCTTTGCGTAACAGTATTATTACACAATGATTTGTCTCTGTTAGTAAAATATATTCCATAGTCATGAATATACATTTTATTTAAAAGGTTAAATAAAAACGTTCATGAAAAGAAATTTCATATTACAACATTTTTCAATTACATAGGCAGTATTTCGATTAGAATAATTTCCCAGTGTCTCCTGCAGTTGATGAAGTGAAATACATGATGCTTTGGCATGCCAGCATGCATAATTCATGGTACAATGCATTGAAATATAAAAGGCACGTGTATCAATTGTGACAAAGATGAGGCTTACCGAGCCTTCCTGTATGTTTTCGATAGATATACATAAACTTTACATTTTAAGACAGTAGACATAATCTTTACATTTTTAGACAATAGACATAAGCTTTCAATTTTAAAACAACTGACATAACATTACAGTTTTAGACAATAGACATAAACTTTATATTTTAAAACAATAGACTTAAACTTTACATTTTAGAACAATAGACATGCACTTTACATTTTAGGACAATTGACACAAACTTTCCATTTTAAGACAATGGACATAAACTCTACATTTTAAGACATTTGACATAAGTTTTACATTTGATGACGACAGACATAATCTTTACATTTTAAGTCAAGTGACAGAAACTTTGCCTTTTAAGAGAATAGACATATACTTTATATTTTTAAACAAATAATATAAACTTTCGGTATTAAGATAATTGGAATAAGATTTACATTTTAAGACAAAGGACATACAGTTTACATTTTAAGACAATAGACAAAAACCTTCCATTTTAAGACAGTAGACATAAACTGTGCATGCGAAAACGATACAGGGGCGGATCCATTGAAAAAAAAAAGATTTTTTAGCGTAAAATCGTGATTTTTCACACGAAATACCCCAAAATCTTTCGCGCCTCCCTCCGCTCGGCGCAATTTTTTTAAGTGCGCCCCCCTAGCTTGAAATCCTGGATCCGCCCCTGCAATAGACATAAGCTTTCCATTTTAAGACAATAGACACAAACTGTACATTTTAAGACAATAGACACACACTTGACATTCTAAGACATTTGACATAAACTTTACATTTTACGACAATAGACATAAACTTTACATTTTAAGACAATAGACATAAACTTTACATTTTAAGACAATAGACATAAACTTTACATTTTAAGACAATAGACACAAACTTTACATTTTAAGACAATAGACATAAACTTTAAATTTTAAGACAATAGACATAAACTTTACATTTTAAGACAAGGGACATAAATTTTACATCTTAAGACAATAGACATAAAATATACATTTTAAGACAATAGACACAAACTTTACATTTTAAGACAATAGACATACACTTGACATTCTAAGACATTTGACATAAACTTTACAGTTTAAGACAATGGACATAAACTTTACATTTTAAGACAATAGACATAAACTTTAAATTTTAAGACAATAGATATACACTTTCTATTTTAAGACAATACACATAAACTTTACATTTTAAGACAATAGACATAAACTTTAAGACACTAACGTTAATATGGCTTTTATCCAGGAGAAAAGATGATGGATCTGTGATATCATAAATTTCACGCTTGGTGAGTAAGAAAGGATAGAGATGTAGATGAACATGAGAGACTATCCAAGATGTATTTAAATGATTGATTGATTTATTGTGTTTAACGCCACTTTCAGCAATATTGCAGCTATATCATGGCGGCAGTGTTAGTGGTGGAAGAAGCCGGAGTACCCACAGAGAACCACCGACCACGGGCAAGCAACTGGTAACCTCTTTCACTTGCAGCTGCAAGTCGAGTGCACCCTTTTTGTAATTTCCAAACCGGGCGCGAACCCATGCCGTATTGGTGATAAGCTTGTATGAGTTGTTGGGTAATCCAACTACCTAACTCATTGAGCTACCCGGGCCCTTGTATTCAAATGTTGCCGCTATATAGATAGTTAACATTGTATTAAACAAATACACACTTGTAGTTCATTATACTATTTTTGTTTTGAATTGTACTAAAGGTGTATTTTAATGAGATACGATTCCCTATTACTTCTGCAATGTTTGCATCTATGCAAAAGATACAGTACTATTAAGTACGAATGCGGAAAAAGGAAATCATTTGTATCCAATACGGACAGCTTCTTTTGTTTCTATGGTAATGAATCTAACTTGTATAATAATATTGTTGTTGTGAAAAAACAAATGGTATAACATTTAATCCAACTACAATTTCAAAATTGATTTATTGATATATATATATCGCCCATCGAGTGTGTCTTGAGTAGTAAGGGTTACCAAATATATACCCTAACTGGCAATATATAAAACTCGAGATTTAAATTTGAAACTTAACTATCTCGATTGACAATATATCGTAATCTACTGGTAGAAGAAGGTGTGCCTTATGTTTGATTTATGGTGTTTAATGCCATTTTCAACAATATTTCAGTTATATCGTGGCGGTCAATTTTATTGGTGGAGGAAATAGGAGTAACTGGAGGAAACCACCGACCTGTCGCAAGTCACTGACAAACTTTATCACATAATGTTGTATCGAGTACACCTCGCCATGAACGGGGTTCGAATTCACAACTTAAGCGGTGATATACACTGATTACACAGGTAGTTATAAATCCAACTACCATATGATCACGACCATGACGGCACCAGGTAGCAGGATAATCTATATGTACCTGGCATGAAAAAGGTACGTACATTACAATGTTGATTTATTGATATACTCAAGGGATATATTTTGATTACATATTGAAAAACAAGCATTTATTTTAAAATAAGCAGTAAACATATATACCACTTAAGAATACTTATTCATTTCGGAATATTCATTGATCTTAGGGTTCCAGCCATAAGTGATATCGATCGCCTTTAACACAATAATTTCCTAAATATATGGAACACCATTAAATCATTTTTATACTATATTTCTACCGGAGGCCGCCGTGGTCGTGATCGTATGGTAGATGTATTTACCTATTCAATCAGTGCCTATCAACATTACCGTTGTGAATTCGAATTCCGCTCAGGCTAGGTGGACTTGATACAGCATTATGTGATAAAGTTGGTCAGCGACTTGCGGCAGGTCGCTGGTTTTCTCCGTGTACTTCGGTTTCCTGCACCGATAAAACTGACCTCCACGATATAACTGAAATATTGTTGAAAGTGGCGTTAAACACCATAAACCATCCATCATGTAATTAATTAATGATGAAATATTCAAATGACCTGAAAACGAAAATATGCATCGTTTTGCAATATTGAAATACCATGATGGTTTACATCTTCTTTCATTGAAAATGTAAAACTGAACTATACTCTGTGTCACATGATCATTTCTTTCAAAATATTGTTTCGATTCTAACACGGCATTTACGGTAATTTTATGCATGCAAGCGTACCTAGACAGAGGTTATTTTTGGGCGCTGTTCCAATTACCTCCCGCTATTATTTACAAGATAATCTAACGCTACAGAAACTGTTCCAATTACCTCCCTCTATTATTTACAAGAATATATAACGCTACAGAAACGTTATAAAAATGTATAACGATACAAAATTAGTTTCATCAGATTTTTTTTGCATATTTATTATTTTAATCTTTTAATTTAACATACATAAAGTACAAATATGCAAAATACGCTGTCGATTAGATATTCCTTCTGCGCATGTGCCTAGGGTGTTCTGTGCTATTTAGAAACATCTATTGTTTTCAAAGCGAAAGTAGCACACCATGTTAGAATACTTATTAGTTTTTGTTTTGACCTATTATGCGTCTTTACGTTCTGGGTACCGTGTTGTAGTGTCCGTTGTGGTTTCCTCATGGAAACTATGTTCGGTTCGTCTTTGCCTCCGGTTGTTTGTAGGAGGACTCGTGTTTTATTTGCATTATTTGTGTTTTTTTGCATTTTATGGTGTTCCACGCATATTTTGATATGGATTTTGTCCATTGTTGATTGTATCTTCGGTATTCTTATGTTTATTCTTTACACATTTGCAGTAAAAATTAAACGCCATGCTCCACCACCAAGGTAAATGGTCCATGCTTTATATTCTCCCATGGCAATTTGAATGAATGAATATGTCTTTCACTTTCACTTCGTCATCTTTGTTTTTAATGGTACGCTGAATTGTTTACCTCGCTTCGATAAATTTGTCTTTACATTTTCAATAACAACTTTCTGTTTTTCTGATCTTTGTTTTTGAGTTGAATATGACAATGTTGTCTTGCATCGTCTGCACATCATTTGGCATTCATTTACCTACAATCTGACATTAAGACGAATTCCGAGGACACCCGACCAAACAGCCACAAATGAAGTGCAATTTGTTAATTTACATATCTAAGATGACGACACCGGGACGTCTGCACTTTTCATATGATCTATATAGAAGATATAGATATTTTCTGAACTTGAAAATGATACATTAAATCAAGCTGAATTCGATGAATCTAAAAATTAATTAAAGCCATGAAATATTCGATGTTCCTGGACAAAAACGAAAATCTGAGGAGGACTATTATCTGGCCTACGAGTATATGAAACAATGTCTGATATACATGAAATTAGCAGAATTTACCAATAAATGTAATATGGCGGCGCATTTTTCTGAAATTAATTTGGATTCCTCGATCATAGATGCAATTATATTGACTAATCTTATATTTCTAGCTGCTATGCTCGAGATGCCCACTTTAAATACAAAATGATAACTTTTGCATCCACCCGACTTCAACGAAATGGCTAAAATCTTTAGAAAACAACAACATTGGGAGGGGGATAGGTCCACCAATGTGTCACTTCCAACATGAACAATGACTGAAAAGTTCCATGTTGTATCTTCTGTGGTATGCGAATAAGCACACACAATCAAAGCAAGTCAAGCAAAGAATATAACACTAGAATTTAAGTTGCGTGGACATTAATCTCTCAGATCCACTGTAGTTTGATCCCATGCGGTAATTAGTTTTAATTTTTTCCTATCCTTTAAGTCCACACTTTTCAATAAGATTAAGTACAAATATTGATTCATTTAGCAAAACAAACTGGTAAATCAAAGCACGAAATTCTCAAATGATTTTCAGAAAAAGACCGCTGTATTACAAAAAATTAGATAAAATTGAGTAGTACCCTGCTTTTGAACCGGAGTCAAGTCGCCTTCTTCGTCATAAAACCGGGTTTGCCCCTTCATCGCGCGTTTGCATAGCAGAACAGATGTAAGTATGAACATCCCAAGCCGTATATTTACATTTCTAAAACATATCTGTTCTGAAGCACCTCTATTTAATGTAAAGATAAGCTGAAAATGAAACTATACTCACAATAGGAATATTTGTCTTCTCAGCATAAATAAAATGTGCATCCGTGTTCAATCCACTAACAGGCCATGTAATGCTGTTGAGTTTACATTGTTTATGTAACTTGTCAAACGTGATTGACTGACACTCATCAGATGCTTGACATAGCTCTGCACATTGATACATCGTCGGAACATTGCATTTGAAGACGCCATAATGAGAAAGATATCGGCCCTTTACAAACTTCATTTCCAGTACAACACTGCAGGAATAGAGGATACACAAAAACACTATGTATGTTTGTAGCAGTTTTGTCACCGCCATTATTGATTTCAATAAAAACGTAGATATCAAATTTAGTGCGCATGACGCGTCTCATCAGGCGCGCTCAAAATTGAAAGATTGGTAAACAAAACAATTTACTTGTAGACTAAAATGTAGACCAACAACATGACAATGTTAGATACTAATCCAATATACAAAATGTATACGTTTGTCCTCTGTTACCCATATAAATATACTGTAATACATATGCGGTAATATGAGTGACACAAATGTTTTAAAGTTATATGAATAATCGATCAATCCATCTAGAACACGAAATGCGTTAGTCCATTAGACTTAACCTATTTGTTTGACAACTATCGATATCCTGTTTCGAGGATATAGTTTAATCTTTAGCTTCCTCGTTCTTTACCTAACACTGCGCTATGTTTATTATTTAAGGACTGAATTTAGAATATTACAACATTTTTCCATTACAGAAACAATGCAATTATGTAACGTTATCGAAGCAAACAACACTCGCTGCTAAGTAATACCGGTATACATAGTTAGAACTTTCGATGCTAAGAAAATCAAAGTTGACACAGTCGGTTTTAGATAAAATACAAAGTTTAAAAAACAAATCAGTATTCAGTATCTACAAGGAATATGTATTATTTATGGAAAACAGTAAATTACGTTTGAAAGAAATTCAGAGTTATTTTGTGGCGAATTGTATTCCTGTATGTCAAAACAAATGGGATACGCACTTCGACACAGAACTACTCTGGAAATCTATCTGGGCTATAATTTATTCAAACCGGGCTAATAGAAAAACTAAACAACTACAGTTCAAACTTTTACATAACATTGTGTATACCGAGGACAGACTGCAACGTATGAGTTTATCATTAAATGGATCTTGTCATTTTTGTAAAGAAAAGGAAACTTTATTACATTTATTTGTACATTGTAAATTTGTTGACAGTGTCTGGATCGAAGTTTTTGATAAGTTCAATGACTTTTTTTTTAGAAAATTTAATATATTGGCGGAAAAATCTGAAAAAAATATATGTTTAGGAATTTTTGATAAAGACTTGAAGAAAATTGCAAAGTTCGTTAACAATATTTTGTTTTTTACAAAATATTTTATTTGAAAAGAAAGAAATGTTGTTAAATATCAGACAAAGGCTATGAGTAAAATTAGAATTATTAATCTGTTAGAAAATGAATTGTCGTTTCTATCTGCTATTTATGATGATGATACATTATTAAAATTGAAAAACTCATTTTGTACACGGGTATATTACGTAGATACTCCCACAAGCTGAAGCTTCTGTAACATGTGCAAATAGTTTATATATTTTAGTTTCCAACTACCAGGCTAACAATTGTATCAACTTCTTATTGTTCTTATCGATAATTAACTGTACTTACATTATTACTGTCTGCACACAAAAGTAAATACAGTTATATCGAATTAAATCCATCTTTTTACAGTTGAAAAGCAGACTCGCAAAAATTCTAATTTTCCGGTCCGTGGAATATTTAAAAATCCAAAGGAGATAATCGTAAATATTTTCCGTTAGATGGCGCTTCACAAACCCAAACAATTATACGTACTTGGAAAACTACGTTTTTCTTCTATTAAACCAATGAAAATGATTGAAATATGATTAAAAATCACATTTATATTTCTTAATGGTCATGATTTTCAGTCTGGTATAAAATCGGTCTGCGATGAATGTAAAAATAACGTTTTTTTTTCTTTACCTCGGAAAAACCTAATTTTTTATTGTCGCGTATGTTTACACTTTTTGCATCTGACAGAATAAAGTTCCCGTGTATGAAAAAATTAAAAACTGGTTCCTTGGACAGAATAATATCTACACTTCATTGGGTAAAAGGGAATTTACATCACTCGTAACAGCTTAAGAAAAATAGTCCATATTCCAACGTCACCCAAACAAAGTCAAGGTTGAACAATTTGCTCCTCTCATTTTGCTCGTACAATCAATATTTGCACATGTAAACAATGGAATAACGGTAGACATGTGAGGTAAAACACACTGCTTTGATGTACAAATCAAATTGTCTATAAATTCGATGCATTTATCCCATTCTGTCAATCGCATGGGTTCACAACTACAACCCGAACTTGGTTATATGCACCCCCTTTTCTGAAATATGCCACCAAAGTCAAACTGTCAACGGGTGCAGGCCTTTTTGTAAGGGACGGTACCAGGTACCCACTTAAAATGGTAATTGGTACCTCCTAATTTCAAAGAATGCTGTACAACATGTTTATTTGCTCATTGTGTTTATATGAGTGGTTTTTATTTGTACATAATTTAAACAGGATTGTTAATTTTTAGGATTTTTTTTAGTTGAAATATATAGGAAAATCAAAGTCAATTTTTATTTGCTATGTTTAAATTATTTACTAATAAAAAAAACACTCCTATAAACATAATGAGCAAATAAACAGTCAAAATATAGACAATTCTGAATGTTTTGTTGTAAGATTTGTTAAAATGTATCCAGAAAAAATATGGTTTTGGTTGATTATATAGGGATTTTTTTTTACATGTGGCAATACTTTTGGCCACATACTGTATTAGCTATTCATGAAAAATGTTCATTTTTTAAGAAAAGTACTGCCTGTAAATAGTGAAGTACTGGTACATTTGAAAAATGTTGAAAGCCCTGCAGGGTGCATGAAAGCTGACCACCAGGCCCTTGTATAAACTGTAAATGAGAAGATGTGACTAAGCGCTACTGGCACCTCTCACAGGGGCGAAATCAACCACTGTGTTATACTTTTGTCAAAAATGCATATGCATTCAAAGATGATGGCTGTATTTGTAGAATGTGTGAGGCTCGATTTAGAAAATCACTCGAAATGTCTAACGATACAGAAGCAACATCAAGCAAAAGAAAATTGAGAAAATATGAATCAGTCATAGATACAAGCTGGGCATTTGAAACAAATGATTTAAATTTAAGAACAGCAAACTTTGACAGCTATGGTAATGTGTCATTTGACCCATGTGCATTTACACTCCATACTGCGGCTAATGCAGAAAATAATGACTGTATAGTAAAAAACATGTATGTTTTTTGCAACACATGAACATGTGTGAAAAAAATGGTGACCATTCGACATCAGTTAATGTTGACTTATTCCAGTCGTGCTTTCAGATTTAGCTAGATCAGAATAACAACGAAGCATGTACCTCTAGTCAATTTTTTTTCTCTGTATTGATCATTACAAGAAATATAGAAATTTCAAACCCCAACTAGAATGTTGCTTTTGTGACAAAAGTATATACAGTCAAAGAAAGACCATTTACTTTAAGGGAAAGGATCTTCTAGAAATAATAAAGTTAATTTTAAATTCTGATACATTTGTGTATGCAAATGTTCTATGGTAATGGCATCAGCATATTCAATTAGAATTTTAAATTAGAGCCCCATCCGGTTTTCTCCTATTATTCACATGTTTTATTATTTTTGATTACAAATGTTAGTTGAAGTTTTTGTGAATTTTATTTTTTAAAAAGTAATTAAATAATGGATCTTAGTACAGTATGATCTGCTTTTGTTTAAACAAAATGTTAAAAGCATTACACCCCTCGCCCCTTTTTCTTAAAGAAACATCTATAAAATAGTAAATATTGGTTAACACGAGTTCTACTCAAGAGTCATTACGAGGATGTACTATGCATGTGATAAAATTTTATATTTTTTTCATTATCATCATTTTCATTCATTTGTCTTTTATAAGGTCATTTACATTGAAAAAGTATCACTTGTATCAAGTACATTGACATCAACATGCTCGTGGTGGGTCGCTAGGGGGCGCTATGCATGATTTGTATGGTGAATCCACCAATAAAACCGGTGGACGTGTTTGAATAGCCTTTAATGTTAAAAACCAGTTGAAAGTAATCTTTAATATTCCAAGATTTACCATTGCATATGAAAATATAACTGTTTTTTTTCTCAAGTTCATTCAATAGATTTAGTGGACCATTACCAGGGACGAATACATAATTTGTGGTTAGGGGGGGGCGTGAGTAGGTTAGGGGTCTGGGGACCGCATACGGTCCCCAGCGGGTCCAGGGCAGAGTCCGATAGGGTCCAGGGGGTGCCAAGTCCCTCGGAAGCTCTGGGATTTGAGGAATTACAGACATTTATTTGAACGACAATTTTGAACCAACCACACCATTTTTATCACATCAAAAAAACTTGACTTTGAGTCTTAATTTTGTCGGATAATTGTTAACAGTATGTTTTTGTCAGATTATAAGAACCTAAAGTAAAACTTTTTTTGAACAACCGTGATGCGAATTGTTCAAAAGCTAGCCATCTATTTGTATAACCAGCGATAATGTAAAAAGTACAACTAATTCTATAGGTTTGTCGTTCCAGTCATCATTTTCTACAATAGGTTGAATTTCTGCCACCACAGATTTAGTTTCCTCCACCACAGATTTAGTTTCCTCCACCACAGGTTTAGTGTCTTCCACCACAGGTTTAGTGTCTTCCACCACAGGTTTAATGTCTTCCACCACAGGTTTAGTGTCCTCCACCACAGGTTTAGTTTCCTCCACCACAGGTTTAGTGTCTTCCACCACAGGTTTAGTGTCTTCCACCACAGGTTTAGTGTCTTCCACCACAGGTTTAGTGTCCTCCACCACAGGTTTAATGTCTTCCACCACAGGTTTAGTGTCTTCCACCACAGGTTTAGTGTCTTCCACCACAGGTTTAGTGTCTTCCACCACAGGTTTAGTGTCTTCCACCACAGGTTTAGTGTCCTCCACCAAAGGTTTAGTGTCTTCCACCACAGGTTTAGTGTCTTCCACCACAGGTTTAGTGTCTTCCACCACAGGTTTAGTGTCTTCCACCACAGGTTTAGTGTCCTCCACCACAGGTTTAGTTTCCTCCACCACAGGTTTAGTGTCCTCCACCACAGGTTTAGTTTCCTCCACAACATGTTTAGTGTCTTCCACCACAGGTTTAGTGTCTTCCACCACAGGTTTAGTTTCCTCCACCACAGGTTTAGTGTCTTCCACCACAGGTTTAGTTTCCTCCACCACAGGTTTAGTGTCTTCCACCACATGTTTAGTTTCCTCCACCACAGGTTTAGTGTCTTCCACCACAGGTTTAGTTTCCTCCACCACAGGTTTAGTGTCTTCCACCACAGGTTTAGTTTCCTCCACCACAGGTTTAGTTTCCTCCACCACAGGTTTAGTGTCTTCCACCACAGGTTTAGTGTCTTCCACCACAGGTTTAGTGTCTTCCACCACAGGTTTAGTTTCCTCCACCACAGATTTAGTTTCCTCCACCACAGGTTTAGTGTCCTCCACCACAGGTTTAGTTTCCTCCACCACAGGTTTAGTTTCCTCCACCACAGATTTAGTTTCCTCCACCACAGGTTTAGTTTCCTCCACCACAGGTTTAGTGTCTTCCACCACAGGTTTAGTTTCCTCCACCACAGGTTTAGTGTCTTCCACCACAGGTTTAGTGTCTTCCACCGCAGGTTTAGTTTCCTCCACCACAGGTTTAGTTTCCTCCACCACAGGTTTAGTGTCTTCCACCACAGGTTTAGTGTCTTCCACCGCAGGTTTAGTTTCCTCCACCACAGGTTTAGTTTCCTCCACCACAGGTTTAGTGTCTTCCACCACAGGTTTAGTGTCCTCCACCACAGGTTTAGTGTCCTCCACCACAGGTTTAGTGTCCTCCACCACAGGTTTAGTTTCCTCCACCACAGGCTTAGTGTCTTCCACCACAGGTTTAGTTTCCTCCACCAAAGGTTTAGTGTCTTCCACCACAGGTTTAGTTTCCTCCACCACAGGTTTAGTTTCCTCCACCACAGGTTTAGTGTCTTCCACCACAGGTTTAGTGTCTTCCACCACAGGTTTAGTTTCCTCCACCACAGGTTTAGTTTCCTCCACCACAGGTTTAGTTTCCTCCACCACAGATTTAGCTTCCTCCACCACAGGTTTAGTTTCCTCCACCACAGGTTTAGTGTCTTCCACCGCAGGTTTTGTTTCCTCCACCACAGGTTTAGTGTCTTCCACCACAGGTTTAGTGTCTTCCACCGCAGGTTTAGTTTCCTCCACCACAGGTTTAGTTTCCTCCACCACAGGTTTTAGTGTCTTCCACCACAGGTTTAGTGTCTTCCACCGCAGGTTTAGTTTTCTCCACCACAGGTTTAGTTTCCACCACCACAGGTTTAGTGTCTTCCACCACAGGTTTAATGTCTTCCACCACAGGTTTAGTGTCCTCCACCGCAGGTTTAGTGTCTTCCACCACAGGTTTAGTGTCTTCCACCACAGGTTTAGTGTCCTCCACCACAGGTTTAGTTTCCTCCACCACAGGTATAGTGTCCTCCACCACAGGTTTAGTTTCCTCCACCACAGGCTTAGTGTCTTCCACCACAGGTTTAGTTTCCTCCACCACAGGTTTAGTGTCTTCCACCACAGGTTTAGTTTCCTCCACCACAGGTTTAGTTTCCTCCACCACAGGTTTAGTGTCTTCCACCACAGGTTTAGTGTTTTCCACCACAGGTTTATTGTCTTTCACCACAGGTTTAGTTTCCTCCACCACAGATTTAGTTTCCTCCACCACAGGTTTAGTTTCCTCCACCACAGGTTTAGTGTCCTCCACCACAGGCTTAGTGTCTTCCACCACAGGTTTAGTGTCTTCCACCACAGGTTTAGTTTCCTCCACCACAGGTTTAGTTTCCTCCACCACAGGTTTAGTGTCTTCCACCACAGGTTTAATGTCTTCCACCACAGGTTTAGTGTCCTCCACCGCAGGTTTAGTGTCTTCCACCACAGGTTTAGTGTCTTCCACCACAGGTTTAGTGTCCTCCACCACAGGTTTAGTTTCCTCCACCACAGGTTTAGTGTCCTCCACCACAGGTTTAGTTTCCTCCACCACAGGCTTAGTGTCTTCCACCACAGCTTTAGTTTCCTCCACCACAGGTTTAGTGTCTTCCACCACAGGTTTAGTTTCCTCCAACACAGGTTTAGTGTCCTCCACCACAGGTTTAGTTTCCTCCACCACAGGCTTAGTGTCTTCCACCACAGCTTTAGTTTCCTCCACCACAGGTTTAGTGTCTTCCACCACATGTTTAGTTTCCTCCAACACAGGTTTAGTGTCTTCCACCACAGGTTTAGTTTCCTCCACCACAGGTTTAGTTTCCTCCACCACAGGTTTAGTGTCTTCCACCACAGGTTTAGTGTCTTCCACCACAGGTTTAGTGTCTTCCACCACAGGTTTAGTGTCTTCCACCACAGGTTTAGTGTCCTCCACCACAGGTTTAGTTTCCTCCACCACAGGTTTAGTGTCCTCCACCACATGTTTAGTTTCCTCCACCACATGTTTAGTGTCTTCCACCACAGGTTTAGTGTCTTCCACCACAGGTTTAGTTTCCTCCACCACAGGTTTAGTGTCTTCAACCACAGGTTTAGTTTCCTCCACCACAGGTTTAGTGTCTTCCACCACATGTTTAGTTTCCTCCACCACAGGTTTAGTGTCTTCCACCACAGGTTTAGTTTCCTCCACCACAGGTTTAGTGTCTTCCACCACAGGTTTAGTTTCCTCCACCACAGGTTTAGTTTCCTCCACCACAGGTTTAGTGTCTTCCACCACAGGTTTAGTGTCTTCCACCACAGGTTTAGTGTCTTCCACCACAGGTTTAGTTTCCTCCACCACAGATTTAGTTTCCTCCACCACAGGTTTAGTGTCCTCCACCACAGGTTTAGTTTCCTCCACCACAGGTTTAGTTTCCTCCACCACAGATTTAGTTTCCTCCACCACAGGTTTAGTTTCCTCCACCACAGGTTTAGTGTCTTCCACCACAGGTTTAGTTTCCTCCACCACAGGTTTAGTGTCTTCCACCACAGGTTTAGTGTCTTCCACCGCAGGTTTAGTTTCCTCCACCACAGGTTTAGTTTCCTCCACCACAGGTTTAGTGTCTTCCACCACAGGTTTAGTGTCTTCCACCGCAGGTTTAGTTTCCTCCACCACAGGTTTAGTTTCCTCCACCACAGGTTTAGTGTCTTCCACCACAGGTTTAGTGTCCTCCACCACAGGTTTAGTGTCCTCCACCACAGGTTTAGTGTCCTCCACCACAGGTTTAGTTTCCTCCACCACAGGCTTAGTGTCTTCCACCACAGGTTTAGTTTCCTCCACCAAAGGTTTAGTGTCTTCCACCACAGGTTTAGTTTCCTCCACCACAGGTTTAGTTTCCTCCACCACAGGTTTAGTGTCTTCCACCACAGGTTTAGTGTCTTCCACCACAGGTTTAGTTTCCTCCACCACAGGTTTAGTTTCCTCCACCACAGGTTTAGTGTCTTCCACCACAGGTTTAGTGTCTTCCACCACAGGTTTAGTTTCCTCCACCACAGATTTAGTTTCCTCCACCACAGGTTTAGTTTCCTCCACCACAGGTTTAGTGTCTTCCACCACAGGTTTAGTGTCTTCCACCACAGGTATAGTTTCCTCCACCACAGATTTAGTTTCCTCCACCACAGGTTTAGTTTCCTCCACCACAGGTTTAGTGTCCTCCACCACAGGTTTAGTTTCCTCCACCACAGGTTTAGTTTCCTCCACCACAGATTTAGCTTCCTCCACCACAGGTTTAGTTTCCTCCACCACAGGTTTAGTGTCTTCCACCGCAGGTTTTGTTTCCTCCACCACAGGTTTAGTGTCTTCCACCACAGGTTTAGTGTCTTCCACCGCAGGTTTAGTTTCCTCCACCACAGGTTTAGTTTCCTCCACCACAGGTTTTAGTGTCTTCCACCACAGGTTTAGTGTCTTCCACCGCAGGTTTAGTTTTCTCCACCACAGGTTTAGTTTCCACCACCACAGGTTTAGTGTCTTCCACCACAGGTTTAATGTCTTCCACCACAGGTTTAGTGTCCTCCACCGCAGGTTTAGTGTCTTCCACCACAGGTTTAGTGTCTTCCACCACAGGTTTAGTGTCCTCCACCACAGGTTTAGTTTCCTCCACCACAGGTATAGTGTCCTCCACCACAGGTTTAGTTTCCTCCACCACAGGCTTAGTGTCTTCCACCACAGGTTTAGTTTCCTCCACCACAGGTTTAGTGTCTTCCACCACAGGTTTAGTTTCCTCCACCACAGGTTTAGTTTCCTCCACCACAGGTTTAGTGTCTTCCACCACAGGTTTAGTGTTTTCCACCACAGGTTTATTGTCTTTCACCACAGGTTTAGTTTCCTCCACCACAGATTTAGTTTCCTCCACCACAGGTTTAGTTTCCTCCACCACAGGTTTAGTGTCCTCCACCACAGGCTTAGTGTCTTCCACCACAGGTTTAGTGTCTTCCACCACAGGTTTAGTTTCCTCCACCACAGGTTTAGTTTCCTCCACCACAGGTTTAGTGTCTTCCACCACAGGTTTAATGTCTTCCACCACAGGTTTAGTGTCCTCCACCGCAGGTTTAGTGTCTTCCACCACAGGTTTAGTGTCTTCCACCACAGGTTTAGTGTCCTCCACCACAGGTTTAGTTTCCTCCACCACAGGTTTAGTGTCCTCCACCACAGGTTTAGTTTCCTCCACCACAGGCTTAGTGTCTTCCACCACAGCTTTAGTTTCCTCCACCACAGGTTTAGTGTCTTCCACCACAGGTTTAGTTTCCTCCAACACAGGTTTAGTGTCCTCCACCACAGGTTTAGTTTCCTCCACCACAGGCTTAGTGTCTTCCACCACAGCTTTAGTTTCCTCCACCACAGGTTTAGTGTCTTCCACCACAGGTTTAGTTTCCTCCAACACAGGTTTAGTGTCTTCCACCACAGGTTTAGTTTCCTCCACCACAGGTTTAGTTTCCTCCACCACAGGTTTAGTGTCTTCCACCACAGGTTTAGTGTCTTCCACCACAGGTTTAGTGTCTTCCACCACAGGTTTAGTTTCCTCCACCACAGATTTAGTTTCCTCCACCACAGGTTTAGTTTCCTCCACCACAGGTTTAGTGTCCTCCACCACAGGTTTAGTGTCTTCCACCACAGGTTTAGTGTCTTCCACCACAGGTTTAGTTTCCTCCACCACAGGTTTAGTTTCCTCCACCACAGGTTTAGTGTCTTCTACCACAGGTTTAATGTCTTCCACCACAGGTTTAGTGTCCTCCACCGCAGGTTTAGTGTCTTCCACCACAGGTTTAGTGTCTTCCACCAAAGGTTTAGTGTCCTCCACCACAGGTTTAGTTTCCTCCACCACAGGTTTAGTGTCTTCCACCACAGGTTTAGTGTCTTCCACCGCAGGTTTAGTTTCCTCCACCACAGGTTTAGTTTCCTCCACCACAGGTTTAGTGTCTTCCACCACAGGTTTAGTGTCTTCCACCGCAGGTTTAGTTTCCTCCACCACAGGTTTAGTTTCCTCCACCACAGGTTTAGTTTCCTCCACCACAGGTTTAGTTTCCTCCACCACAGGTTTAGTGTCTTCCACCACAGGTTTAGTGTCTTCCACCGCAGGTTTAGTTTCCTCCACCACAGGTTTAGTTTCCTCCACCACAGGTTTAGTTTCCTCCACCACAGGTTTAGTGTCCTCCACCACAAGTTTAGTGTCCTCCACCACAGGTGTAGTGTCCTCCACCACAGGTTTAGTGTCTTCCATCACATGTTTAGTGTCTTCCACCACAGGTTTAATGTCTTCCACCACAGGTTTAGTGTCTTCCACCAGAGGTATAGTGTCCTCCACCACAGGTTTAGTTTCCTCCACCACAGGTTTAGTGTCTTCCACCACAGGTTTAGTGTCTTCCACCACAGGTTTAGTGTCCTCCACCACAGGTTTAGTTTCCTCCAACACAGGTTTAGTTTCCTCCACCACAGGTTTAGTGTCTTCCACCACAGGTTTAGTGTCTTCCACCACAGGTTTAGTGTCTTCCACCACATGTTTAGTGTCTTCCACCACAGGTTTAGTGTCTTCCACCACATGTTTAGTGTCTTCCACCACAGGTTTAGTGTCTTCCACCACAGGTTTAGTGTCTTCCACCACAGGTTGAGTGTCTTCCACCACAGGTTTAGTGTCTTCCACCACAGGTTTAGTGTCTTCCACCACATGTTTAGTGTCTTCCACCACAGGTTTAGTGTCTTCCACCACATGTTTAGTATCTTTCACCACAGGTTTAGTGTCTTTCACCACAGGTTTAGTGTCTTCCACCACAGGTTTAGTTTCCTCCACCACAGGCTTAGTGTCTTCCACCGCAGGTTTAGTGTCTTCCACCACAGGTTTAGTTTCCTCCACCACAGGTTTAGTGTCTTCCACCACATGTTTAGTGTCTTCCACCACATGTTTAGTGTCCTCCACCACAGATTTAGTTTCTTCCACCATAGGTTTAGTGTCTTCCACCACAGGTTTAGTGTCTTCCACCACAGGTTTAGTGTCCTCCACCACAGGATTAGTTTCCTCCACCACAGGTTTAGTTTCCTCCACCATAGGTTTAGTGTCTTCCACCACAGGTTTAGTGTCCTCCACCACAGGTTTAGTTTCCTCCACCACAGGTTTAGTGTCCTCCACCACAGGTTTAGTGTCTTCCACCACAGGTTTAGTGTCTTCCACCGCAGGTTTAGTGTCTTCCACCACAGGTTTAGTTTCCTCCACCACAGGTTTAGTGTCTTCCACCACATGTTTAGTGTCTTCCACCACATGTTTAGTGTCTTCCACCACAGGTTTAGTGTCCTCCACCACAGGTTTAGTATCCTCCACCACAGGTTTAGTTTCCTCCACCATAGGTTTAGTGTCTTCCACCACAGGTTTAGTGTCTTCCACCACAGGTTTAGTGTCCTCCACCACAGATTTAGTTTCCTCCACCATAGGTTTAGTGTCTTCCACCACAGGTTTAGTGTCTTCCACCACAGGTTTAGTGTCCTCCACCACAGGTTTAGTTTCCTCCACCACAGGTTTAGTTTCCTCCACCATAGGTTTAGTGTCTTCCACCACAGGTTTAGTGTCTTCCACCATAGGTTTAGTGTCTTCCACCACAGGTTTAGTTTCCTCCACCACAGGTTTAGTTTCCTCCACCACAGGTTTAGTGTCTTCCACCACAGGTTTAGTGTCTTCCACCACAGGTTTAGTTTCCTCCACCACAGGTTTAGTGTCTTCCACCACAGGTTTAGTGTCTTCCACCACATGTTTAGTGTCTTCCACCACAGGTTTAGTGTCTTCCACCGCAGGTTTAGTGTCCTCCACCACTGGTTTAGTTTCCTCCACCACAGGTTTAGTTTCCTCCACCATAGGTTTAGTGTCTTCCACCACAGGTTTAGTGTCTTCCACCATAGGTTTAGTGTCTTCCACCACAGGTTTAGTGTCTTCCACCACAGGTTTAGTGTCCTCCACCACAGGTTTAGTTTCCTCCACCACAGGTTTAGTTTCCTCCACCATAGGTTTAGTGTCTTCCACCACAGGTTTAGTGTCTTCCACCATAGGTTTAGTGTCTTCCACCACAGGTTTAGTGTCCTCCACCACAGGTTTAGTTTCCTCCACCACAGGTTTAGTGTCTTCCACCACAGGTTTAGTGTCTTCCACCACAGGTTTAGTGTCTTCCACCACAGGTTTAGTTTCCTCCACCACAGGTTTAGTGTCTTCCACCACAGGTTTAGTGTCTTCCACCACATGTTTAGTGTCTTCCACCACAGGTTTAGTGTCTTCCACCGCAGGTTTAGTGTCTTCCACCACAGGTTTAGTGTCTTCCACCGCAGGTTTAGTGTCTTCCACCACAGGTTTAGTTTCCTCCACCACAGGTTTAGTGTCTTCCACCACAGGTTTAGTTTCCTCCACAACAGGTTTAGTGTCTTCCACCGTAGGTTTAGTTTCCTCCACCACAGGTTTAGTTTCTTCCACCACAGGTTTAGTGTCTTCCACAACAGGTTTAGTGTCTTCCACCACAGGTTTAGTGCCTTCCACCACAGGTTTAGTGTCTTCCACCACAGGTTTAGTGTCTTCCACCACAGGCTTAGTGTCTTCCACCACAGGTTTAATGTCTTCCACCACATGTTTAGTGTCTTCCACCACAGGTTTAGTTTCTTCCTCAATAGAGTTGATTTCTGCTACAACGGGTACAATTTCGTCATCATATGGCGGAGGCGGAGGTACATCATTATCAATGAATTGTTTTGTCTGAAAAATATAAAATTCGTCAAATTTAAAATATGAGGTTGTTATATTAAAAGACAATCATTTATATCACAGAACTGTCTTGCGTAATGTAACAAATCTTGTACAAATACATGTAGATATACCCGTTTCAATGATTATTATATTAAGAGGATTAACATGAGGATTATTGATGATAATACTAGTAATAAAACCATTGTGACACTGTACAAGTCGTTTTGTATCCGTCTAAAGTAACAAATAATCAGCAATGATACTTGAAATATATAATGTGGGCGTAACTTTGAAACGTATTAATGGAAATATGCTTGTGTAAAAGGGACCATTGCGCCAAAATATATTTTTTTTTTTTTTTTTTCCAATTAAAATCTTTATTCGAAATCTTTACATTTGTTAGTTAGAGAAACATAAAATACCAGTACCTTATCCTGGCCTCGTTAATATTAGTAGCATGTATAGGAATTGTTAGTCTTTTTAGTACAATAGTAATACAATTATGATAGATCAATAAATTCAATACGTATTTTGAGAGTTATTTCATGATTGTTTCTAAATTTTGTTTATTTATTTACTTCCGATCTACTTTCGTTTTGACCCACGTGTTGGGAGCTATGAAAAATCTAAAATGTTGTGGGTTTTTTTTTTTTTTTTTAATTCTATATGGAATTATATTATCAACGGAGATAGAATATACTTTGTTTCCGAAATTAAAATATCCGGATAATATTTAAGATTGAAAAAGAGATACATGTACTTGAAATATACTAAATAAAGGAAACCTTTCACTTGACCTTTGAACTGAGTGTTTCCCTGTAGCTAGATGGCATGCAGATAACATATTGCCTAAGCATTTAGATATCCCGTTCCCACCCGGGTTAACGCGTTATCGTGAAGTCGGTACTTATCGTTGATGCTGTTGTGAACATTGGCCAACGTGAAGACCAATGTCCAACGAAAAAGGTCAGTTTCATTAATTGCTTTATCTTTTTTTTCAGGAAAGCATTATGTCTTTGCATTCACATACTAATGTTCAATGGGCAGCAGATATAACACGGGAAATTATTTTACAACACAAGAGATACGCTCCCTTAAAGTGTGATACTTAACAAAATGTGGTAAAATTTTCTTACATTTTCGCTGGTTATACAAATAGATGGCTAGCTTTGGACAAAAAACTATGCTCTACTCTTTTTCCTTCATTCCAGAAGCTATCAAAAAAAGGTTGGGGTCCAGATTTGTTTAAATCGGCGGAAAACTTATTTTTTAAGTCTGGTACAACGATAAAATGCAACCTTTGACAAGGTTGATGTTATCGGACAAATAACTCTTAAAAAAGGAAATGATGTCGTTATGAATGCATGATTTCATTATAGGTGATGATTTCTAAGTTATTTGGAAAAGAAAATCAACAGGTGTCTAACCGATCAATCACATATTACAAATATATATGTAGTTAAACATTAATGTTTTAGTAGTGTTCTGGCTAATTGTACCAAGCTGCATCGTGACAGAAGCATGTAGTAGTGGTCTGCACTCGTCCATCGTAGTAATCCTCTGAATTCCTTCATTTATATGATATGATTGTTACTGTTGAATGTGTTATACCGCCATATATAATTATATATCAATTTTTACGGGAGTAATGGGCTTTATTGTTTTGATTGAAGCGGAAGCGGTTACTCGATTAAGTTAAGAACATCCGTGTGCGTGTTATTTTTCACAACTTTCATTTTTGGACTAATTACCAAAAAATCCACATGAGTTTGGCTTCCCGACAATTGTGTAGTTTTAATTGTTAAATATATTGAGGAAAAAGGGACGGACCCATATTTTTGCCCTTACTGATTTGTCTCACCAGCACATGTGTCTTAAAAACAACAACTTCCTTGGATTATTTTTCTGAAATCCGCAGTTTTAATTTATTCTGGAAATACATATCTCATACAGTGCAAATTTACTTTTATACACGTGCAAATTTATGAATTTTCTGAGCATTTTTACATAAGCAAGTAATTTAAAATAGACAAAAATCGATAAAATTACTATTGTCGAGATTCAAGCTTGGAGATTCTTAATTATTTAATTGATTTATATCTCATATTATTTATTTGCATTGTCCTGTGACGAAAAATTCTTTTTGAACATTTTACTCTTCAAAGTAACCCGAATATCTAAAGATGGAAAAATTATTAATTACAACTTTATCGTGATTTACAACGTGAAGGGACAATGCCTTTGGTATCTCCAGAAACTATGTTAAAAGATTTGAAGTTGATAGCAATTTTTATTTGTATCAGCATAGATTAAGCAGATGTACATGTAATTTTTCTCTAGAAAATATGAAAAATCAATGGTTCGCAAGTATAGCACTTTTTAGATAGTCACACATGACATGCTTAGATATAAATATCAATTTCAGGGTTTCTGTTAACGATAACTACAACCGGTTTATCCGATAACAAATTTATTATTTATTAAAATGTCAAAGGTTACATTTTATCGTTGTACCAGACTTAAAAAAATTAAGTTTTCCGCCGATTTAAACAAATCTGGACCCCAACCTTTTTTTGATAGCTTCTAGAATGTAGGAAAAAGAGTAGAGCGTAGTTTTTTTGTCTGATTAACTAGCATAACTGAATTAGATAATCAGAATCGTCTCATGCAGCATTAATGTTAACATATTCGCCTTTGTTTGTCTATAAACAAGAACGAATCATACGTTTTCAGTGAATGAACCAACGGCGAAACGAAAAGCTGCATCTGAGCGGACAGTAATATGATCATGAAGATGTCTTCTGCGTGTAATTCATCAATTTGTATCTTGTTAGGGACGGACCATTTAACTTGCAGGAGGGGGGGGGGGGCTATGTTTTTTCTTTTCGTTCAGAAATTGTTTTTCGGACAACACGAGAGTTAGAATATTTATTTTATTTGTCGCGCAAAGGGCGAATTTTTTTCCAAGTATTTAACATTAGATTATATGACAAAAACTCTGAATCAAATTATTTTTTTTTCCTCCACCATAATCAGAATATTGTTTCAGTAACATTGGGAATCAGAATATTTTTTTAGATGAAAGAACATCAGTATTAGGATTTAAGTTTACTAAATGCTTTGATCTGCAAAGATTTGTTTTTCTTATAGTTGTAAAATTGACTGAAAAATTTGTTTGTTGAACTGCTTAATTTACGTTGTATAACATATGCTTTGCGAATTTTAGGGGGGACGCCCCCCCCCCCCCCCCACCCCCCCCCCCCCCCCCCACGCCCCCTCTAAATCCGCCTCTGATTACAGTTGATTCTTGCTATGCTATACCTTCATGGAACCACTTTACATGTATTTCGACCGAAAAGTCAGCTTAACAGGATTACTTTTACAGTAATGTAATTGCTCCTTACTGTTGTGGTTCCATAAAATCTCAAATTTGGACTCATCTGTTAAATTATATTTGATCAATTTAATAGCTGTAGATATAATAGACAATCATTCTGACTAATTTCAACATTTTTAATACAAAATAATATTTTACTTACACTTGTTCTATAAATAGAACGTTAAAAATTACGGAGTATGTGATGATTCTAGATACCTCCCTTGAATCCAACCAAAATGTGACACGATCCATCTGACAGAAAAAAAGTTCTATTGTATGTTTAATTACAGAAAATTTGTCTTTGAAATACTAATATAGAAAGCTATGGAACTATATATATGACTTTCCATCACCCTTTTGGCAAATATTTTAATTTTTAATTTTTCGTGTTTTTTTAAACAACTTCCGCCATTTCCGTGTCGTTTTAATTTCTGCATTACTCCTTTGTTACAAGAAGTTCGAGCACCGGGCCTCAAACTGATATAAAAGAAAAAAAATGCTATGTTTTTCTCGCTTCTTCGGTTATATTTGACGCTCGCAACGATTAAAACGAGTGAATTTTCAACACTTGGTCGATGCATTCTAAAACGTGTCCGATTCCGGTAAAACATGTACGTGACAAATTAATTGAAAAGACGCCATTATCGAGTCTGCTCTCCGACTCAATCGTAACTACTCGACCATTCTCGCTACCCTGCAAATAACCTCGTATGCATTAGGCGTATAAATCGCACTACTTTTCACATGTCAGTTACATGAACGTTTGATAAAGTTATATTTTAAGCAATTTTCTATATTTCAATTACAGTTTTAATTAGTTTTGCATAATTAGAGTTTACTTAGTATGTCTTCCATATTGGATTTTCGTGGACTATATTTTTGTGCGGCTTAACTTAACTTAACTTCCGGCAAACAATTTAAGAAGATTTTATACTATGTACGTACGAGGTTATTTGCAGGGTAGCGAGAATGGCCGAGTAGTTACGATTGCTCTCCGACTGTTAATATACACTATAATATAGGGAGGAGCATGCGCAAAATACAGCTGGTTGAGTAAACGAGTCTCCCCAAAAAATGGGAATTATAGATGGATAACTTAAATATTTAATCCTGAGTCTATATGATATTATATAACTACCTATATTAATGTGAAATATCAATACAAAGACTGATTTATACAGTAACTACCGAACTAATTAACATTTCACTAAACCTGTTACGATCTTGTTTACATAATCCAAGATATCTCCGCCAAGTAGAGTCAACAGTGATGACAATATTTCTTGTTCTCAGCCAAATATATCCACTTCAACTCCTATTACTAATAAAAGAGCTTTAAATTACCTGATAATATTAGTGATCATGATGCCTCAGTCGTAATTCTTCAATGTTCCAAAAATATCTCGCGATCATTTAAAAGAGAAATTTGGCAGTATCAACAAATTAATTACGAAAAGTTTGAAGAAAAATTAAATGAAATTAACTGGAATGAAAAACTTGACCACTTGAAGGACGTTGATGAAATGTGCGAAAAATTTACAAAGTGTTTCCTTAAAATAGCACAGGAATGTATCCCGACAAAAATAATAACTATTCGGAATAATGATAGGCCGCGGTTTAACAACGAAATACGAAAAGAAATTCGCATAAGGGACCGATTTAGAAAAACTGTTTTGAAATTTCACAGGAAAAAGGATATTAAACTATATAAAAAACAGAGAAATAAAGTAAATAACATGAAAAAAATTGCAAAAGAAAATTTTGAAAATAATTTAGATCACATTCTTTTAGAAAACTCGTCCAATCCAAAAACATACTGGAAAATTATGAAAATGCTTATCAAATCAAATACGGGAAACAACTGTATTCCTCCTCTTAGAAACTCTATAAATGATGAAAATGTCGACGATATTGTGTACGGAGATGAAGACAAGTGTGATTTATTAAATAAATACTTTAGTCTTATATCGAAGTTGGAGGAGGAGAACGTGCCTCTTCCAGACTTTGATATAAAAACTAATAATGTAATAAATGAGATTTGTGTAACCATAAGTGAAATTGTAGATATTTTGAAAATTATTGATCCATACAAAGCTTCTGGACCCGACAAAATTAGTTACAAAATGCTAAAAATTTCCCCTGAAAAGATAGCCATCCCACTACAAATTATTTTTATCAAATCTCTCCGTCAATGTAAATATCCCTCTAGTTGGGAAAATGCGCATGTCACAGCGATTTTTAGAAAAGGTGATACTTCTTTACCTTCTAATTACCGCCCAATATCACTGATTAGCTGTGTCGGAAAAGCAATGGAAAGGATTATATACAAAAACGTATATAACCATTTAATACAAAACAAGCTTATCTACCAGTACCAATCTGGTTTTTTGCCTAAGCATTCCTCAGTCCACCAATTAATAGAACTATATAATACTATCTTAAACTCTCTTGAAAAAAAAGAACTATGTTGCTTTGTTTTCTGTGATTTCTCAAAGGCTTTCGATAAAGTTTGGCACAAAGGTTTGATACATAAAATGAATTGTTATGGAATAAAAGGGAATTTATTAAAATGGTTTGAAAATTATTTATATTGTAGACACCAAAAAGTAGTAAACAGAGATTCGTCGTCCTCATATGTTTCTGTGTCTGCTGGGTCCCCCAAGGGTCTGTCCTTGGACCTCTGTTATTTCTGGTTTACATTAATGATATTGGTGATAAGCTTCTTTCCATAAGCCGTTTGTTTGCTGATGATACTTCCCTTGGCTATGCAAGCCAAGATGAAGATCAAATAAAATATGTCATAAATCATGATCTACATGAACTTGGTGACTGGTCAAAGAGATAGTTGATGTCTTTCAACCCAGACAAAACTGAAATCATGTTTTTTAAAAATGTAGAAAACTCAACAAATTTTAATTTTTATTTTGATGGAAAATTAATTCCACTTACATCAGACCATAAACATTTGGGGATAACATTTAGCGAGGAAACAAAATGGAATAAACATGTAGAACATTTAATAAAAAGTGTCTCTAAACACATATGTGTTTTGCGTAAAGTGAAATATAAATTAAATAGAAAAAATTAGAGAAATTATACTTAATTTACATTTGACCAATATTTGAGTATGCATGTGAGGTCTTTGACAACTGTGGTGTCTCTAATTCGTGCAAATTGGAGAGGCTACAGTTGTAGGCAGCTAGAATTATCACCGGACTTCCAATCTTTACCAACAGAGAATATCTATATAGAGAAACTGGCTGGGAGAGATTGGAAGAAAGAAGAACTAGGAGAAAGCTCCAATTATTATATAATATCCAAAACGGTAGCACACCCTCTTATTTACTCGATCTTATTCCCCCAACAATCCAAAGTACGACTATTTAATTTATCCCCTTCGAAATGGCAACGATATTATTGTTCCATTCTGTAGACTATCTTTAACTAGAGATTCTTTCGTCTCAGCTACAGTCAGGGAATGGAATAACCTTAATCTTTCAGTGCGTAATCTTGACACACTATCTAAATTTAAAAAGGCAATCCGCAGTTCAATCTCAATGCCAATTCCGAGACACTATTATTATGGTCCTAGAAAACTAAATATAATTCTAACACAGCTTCGCTGCAATGCATCATTCTTGAGTTACGATTTATTCATTTTTCTTTATTCTTTTTTTTCTTTCGTATATTGTCTAAACTTATGTTTTTGTACATAGTCATTCTTTGTATATTTAACTCTATGCTATTATATACATATTATATCATTTCATTGCGCATGCTAATCCATATTGTAAATTATTGTATTCGGGAGAAGACTTCATAAGTTGGAAAAACTTGTGTCCGATTCCTATTTGTTATATTTAGCAAATAAAAATATGTTTAAACTAAAACACTATAATTATCCTATTCAACACATCAAAACCAGGTGCTGTGACTGTTGCGTATTTAATAAATAGGGCGACACATAAGTGGGTACACTGAAGGGTAAGAAATCATAGGTAAAATAAGATTGTCCAATAAAATGTTAATTGACCGAATTGGTCGCAATTATTAATGTAATTATTGATAATCCAAACTCTTTTGTGAGAAGACAAAATGATGATATATATGTTGTTAAATTAAATGTACATGTATGTTTGTAATTTTCATTTTGTGAATGAAAGGGAGTTTATTTTTTTTTCACTCATTATGATATTTTCCCTTGTCAAATGAGCTATGTAAACCACATGGGCTCCTATGTAACTCCCCTGGGCTACATAGGGTTATTATATAGCAGGGCGTTTGAATAAAATGATCTGAAATTAAAAAAAAAAAAGAAAACAGAAAAAGGTTAACGAAGCAAACAACACTCGCTGCTAAGTAATACCGATATGCAAAGTTAGAACTTTCGATGCTAAAAAGGTCAAAGTTGACACAGTCGGTTTTAGATAAAATACAAAGTTTAAAAAACAAATCCTACAAGGGAATATGCATTATTTATGGATGCAGCTGTTTTGATTGTAAAGACACTGACCTTCTATTTGTGACAATAACACAGTTGAACACAGTGACATGTACTTCTAAAGAACATATCAATAATATCACCAGCCTTTCATCACGCTGGGTGAGTAAGAATCACATCTATGTTCATCGACATTCGCTCGGTATATGTATATATCCTTAGAGCAAAACGTTATCATCAAATTGGATCGATAACATTCTCAATAGTACACGAGTACCTACATAAATACAAAATATAGGAAATGGATCAATCCATATGTGCAAGAACTCCCCCGATAATGAAGAGATAAAATTTAAGTAATCCAAAAGGATTAGCAAAATGGACGCCAACTACACATCACAAATACCGTCACGTTTATTATAAATTCTTCAGCACATCAGACATCTAAAACGCACTAGATATATCACAACACAATTGGCTCATCTTTTTAGTTTTTTGTGTTATCCTATTATGTGTCTTTGCGTTTTGAGTTCAGTTACGATTTCTGCATAAAAACGATGTTCTGTTCGTCTTTACCTCCATATGTTTGTAGGGGGGGCTCATGTCTTATTTACGTTGTTTGTTTGTGCTTGTTTGAGCATAGTGGTGTGCAACGCATATTGTGTTGTGTTTCTGCTTTGTTTTTCTTCATCTTGGGTGCCCTATGTTTCCAGTTTCTCTGAATTGCCCATTGTTGATGGCCACTTCGGTATTCTCTAACGTTTATTGAATAAATTAAAAATAGAGAAAATGACTGTAAGTATATCCTTCCTTTGGTCCCATCATATAGCATTTACATTTCTCAGTAGGTTAGTTTTGCAGATATTTGTAATAATGTTCCTGACTTCAATGGCCGTAGTCTCGTGATAACAGAAAAAACACCAAGGATACCGTTTTAATAAAAAAATTATTACCCCACTGCAGATCTTGTATATACATGTACATACAATTATATATGCAGAGATCTTGTCATAAAATTTTCGAACCGCTCTGGTTGTGTAATGGTTAGCAGGCTTGCCTCGAGTGCGGTAGATCGTGGGTTCGAGCCCCGATCAGGTCAAACCAAAAACTATTAAATTGATATTTGTTGCTTCTCCGCCAAGCACGCATCATTAAGGAGAAATAGCAAAGACTGGTTGGCTCGGAATCAGGATAATGTGTTCGAGTGGGGCGACATGCCTATCCGCGGACTATTGTTTCAGTGAGCTAGCACTATAAAAAGCCCACTAAGCGTGTTGGTCTAGAACAAGGCGGACCTCATCATCATTTCATTGAAAATTAACTTGTTCTCGCCATGATATAGCTGAAAAAATTGCTACATTGGCATAAAACAACAATAAGTCACTCATTAAGCGATATTTCTATTCCATGTGTTTATGGCAACGTATTAAGCAGGACTGAAATGGCAAAATTTGACATATCAAACTTGTAAAATCCATGGAAAATCTTATTCGTAAAGGCTTTGACTTAGCAATTATAGTTCACTCTTTGAGGCAGGTTTACTTTGCTAATTATATAGACAATTTTCTAGTGCAATTAGCAACTAAATAAGTACATTTATGCATCATCTCGTATTATAATGCTATTGTTTTGTTCAATATTTTATTTCTATTTATTCTGGTCTCTCACTATGACCATTAATTTCTTCTTATGTTAATGACTAATTTATATTATTTCTGTTAGAGGTATCAGTTATGATTTTTGTTGTCTGAAGAGTAATATTCTTTAGCCAACATATTTGTCCTTCCTATGTAGTAGTCAGGTAACTATGAACATTCATTGACCCTGCTATTGTACTCTCCATGTTTATGTTGCTCTTCCTCTTTGTGATAGTATGTGGACTTTTTGTTGGAAGCGAATACACGCAGATTTTTCATCGTTTGTTTATATGCATTGTCGTTGAATATCCAGTTATCAAGAGGCGATGGTTGGTTGCCCATTAACCAGATTAACCCTGCCCATTGCTGTGCCTGTCCCAAATACGTATTTCATACGTCATATGTCGTGTTCGTTTTTGTTTTCAGTGAGTTCACTTAAGTTAAGAGGTGATTGTTCGTTTTGTTGATATTGGTGAAACCAGGGAGACTAACCGGTTAATCGAGAAAAGTCGTTCGTGTACGATTGTTAATCGGGTTTTTTGATTCGTGAACGATTCGGTTACTAGTTCGTGTACGATATTTCCAGTTTTTAAAAGTAAGGTAAGACACCAAATTTCAATATTCTTTTGCAAATATAAGCATAAAGCATAAAAAAGGCTTCGTAGTTCCTTAAATGAATAATTAATAAATTTAATTCGAAAGAGTAAACTTCATAACAGACTCATTTTTTCAATAATTTGGTCAGAAACGTAGATGTCACGCTATTTTCTGTTTTCAGAGTTTCCATTTTCTAGTAAAAAAAAAAAAATTTCTAATAAAATTAACATTTTATGACAGAAATTAAATTTGATCTTCAAAGTTACTTTATCTTATACTTACTTTTCGTAAGAATTCTTAACTCAAACAAAGATATAGTTTCCTTTTTGCATATTTCCAATTTTTTTGTTCGTGAACGAACGTGATATTGAAAAATATGGTCGTGTACGATGTATTAACATTTTTGCAGACTAAGGCTTTTGTGTGTTCCACTTGTGGAAAAGCATATTCAACCAACCAAAATTTGGCATGACACAGTGAAACACACCAGGATCCAAAGGCATGCCACTGTGGAGAAGTGTTTTCCACATCTGAAGGATTAAAAGAACACAAACGAGCAAAACACGAGTTCAGATAATCCTGCACAGAGTGCACTAACCCAGTTATTTTTGCAAGCAAGTCTGGCCTATTAGGCCATACAAGAATATACCATTCAAGTGTATTTAAAGTGGAAAATGTATACAACTAGTATTTAAATGTTGTGTAACCCCCGGTGTAACCCAATTTCGGCGAAAGCTGTGTCTATTTTTAAGAAATTTGACGTTAGACACGGAAGTTAAATTAAATATTTCTCTCCGAATGTTTACATTAATATTTTATCCCCGTCTCGTCTCAAGATTCTTTAAATAGCATTAAGCCAGAAAAAATTTGACAATATTTTTAGAAATACATTTTCATCGATTTTCAGAAATTGTTACATCTTAATGTTAGTTCATATTATTTTATTGTATTATCCCAACATAGTATTGGTCCTCTCCTTACATGACACAATCACAATACAATGACGGCACATATATACACCATAATTTATATTAAAATATTTCATTTAAACTGAAACTGGTAATAAGTAAAAGAAAAAAGAAAAACGAAACAAGAGAGAGAGAGAGAGAGAGAGAGAGAGACTTGATCAACATGTTTGGCCGTTTTATAAGTGTTATCTTAATGTTATCATGGTTATTTTTATGTAATAGAAATACATTCAGCCCAATCTTTATTTTCATTGCTTTGCTGATCCGCAAAGCAATAGATAAAATAGAAAAGATCGAACTAATAGCGAATTTTAATTACTATACTGGATTGATATTCAGCTAAAGTTGCAGTTTGGGGACGACCATTTGATTTTGAAAGGGGGAGGGGATGTCACTTTTTTCAAATAAATATCTTAACTGCCGAAAAGCTAAAAATTAATATCTTGGCCTAGTCAGGACCTAAAAGTAAAGACAGAGTGCACCCACAAGGGGCACCGATGTTTAAAATTGAAGGCCGATATGAATAGACAGTTAGTACTTGACACATAATAGTTAATAGGGTGGACTGACGAAATATGATGGACTCAAAAAATTGGTATGGACACAGATATGCACTTGCTTTGGAATCACAAAGCTACATACCGGTACAATTCATCAAATCATTCTGCTGCATAGAAGCTGAGAAAAGGGTGAAGAAAATATTGTAGGAACGTTTGATTTTAACCCAAGGGGGAAGAAGGGGGTACTCTAAAATTTCTTTCGTGCATAGGCTCGGACTATTTTTTTTTGGGGTCCAAATTTTGAATTGTTATTTTTTTGAGGTCCCAAATAAAACTAATAATTTGTTAGTAGTTATAGATTGAACATTATGGCGGGAAAGTGTTCACGTACTTTTTACTGCATAATGGAAACACATATTTGCGCTTTAATACCTACAAAAGGCATTTTGAGCTATAGCATCGTATATACATACATGTAAGGGCTCCTGAATATATTTCAGTCATAACATTTTTGTTTATATTACATTTGAATTTTTGACTGGTTTTATAGGGAAGACATTTTGGCGAAAATTTGCCCGTACTTTATTATGATTGTTCCAGTATTGCAGGAGTTATTGACCTTTTATTGAAATTTACTGTGTATACCCACGGGTATTAGTTAGCCTTTGGCTTACAGTTCTAGCTTGAGGTCGAATGTGTTTCAGTACTCAACATATTATTTTCTTAAAATGGATGTGTACTTATAATTGGCGTTGCCTGATTCTTACAAAGAATAGTACATAAAAATATATTCATGAATGTCTATTAGTAATTACTTAGAAATAGGTTTTCGATGACGCAAAACACCGCAAATTATATCTTGCCGCGTTCATATGTCAAGAGACACACTTATAAAAAGCAACATTAGAAAATAATTCATTTAAATTGCTAAGAAAAATGCAAGTATCTTATATTGAGTAATCGTTCACGAACATCGATCACGAACAAGTAATTTTTAACCTGTTCGTTCACGAACAAAAAAATGAAAAAAATATAATTTCCCCGTCATATTTTGCATTTTTTGTGAAAAAGGTCTTTTAACCACTCCAATATAGAAGAATGTTTCCATTGAAGTGATGTTTCAGTCATAAAAAAGTGTAAATGTGTGAATATAGGAATATTATAGTTCTTGTGACATTTTGATGCAATGTTTTTTAGACTTTCTGACCACATTTCACGCAAGGTTTATATCAACGAAAGTTTTGGAGCATACACCACCAAAGATATACAATAAAGGAAGGGAACTGCGAAGAGATAATTAATAATTGTTTCCATAATTAGTAATAATTGAGGCTTATCGTCAAGGAATCATGTCCGAATCCTCAAAATAATCGTACACGAACTAGTAACCAAATCGTTCACGAATCAAAAAACCCGATTAACAATCGTACACGAACGGCTTTTCTCGATTAACCGGTAGGTCCCCCTGGAACTGATTACCATCGCTGCTTAATCTTTCTTTTCATATTTTTTATAGAAATATCGACAAGTAAATCAAAAAATAAAATTTTAAAAATGTAATTGATTTTCTTTCTCGAACTGAGCCATGACAAAAAGAATTAAACTTTAAATGACTATTATAATTTACACATTATCAGATTGCTATCTGAGGTCGTCGTGGTCGTGATCATATGGTAGTTGGATTTACAAGTACCTGTGCAATCAATAACTAAAATCACTAAAGCTGTGAGTTAGAACCCCGTTCATGGCGAGGTGTACTCGATACAACATTATGTGATTAAGCTTGTAAGTGACTTGCGACATGTCTGTGGTTTTCTCCGGGTATTCCTGTTTCCTCCACCAATAAAACCGCGACCGCTACAATATAGCTGAAATATTGTTGAAAGAGATGTTAAACACCATAAACCTAAACCAAACCAGGACGCTATGATCGTTTTTTCCGAAAATCTAACTTCCACTGTCGTCATTACTGTTCTGTTGACTAGACTATTCCTTTCATATGTATACAGTTAATCTTATACTGGTTCTCAATAATAGTATGTCAAATATCTAAATATACTACTACTGTATATGCTTCGTATGTTGATTGTTTCTTAAATAATAACGAAAATCAACATTAACCTACTTTGAGATTATTTTGAATAACCCCCTCTAAGGAGCCACTGATGAAACACAGATGTAATGAAATCAAAAAGGAACATCCACAGGTTGTGCACGATGAATCTTGTACTATGGACGGACGTGAATGCTTAGAAAATGCCTCCTTTTTCTGGTGGCAATCAAGACACATTATATAGGTCAATCTACAACAATCTGACATTCAAACAAATAATACTGATTTGTAGCATTGCATTGATAATTAATAAAAAGCGATAAACGAAAATTACCACACTGTTGGAACAATTCCCAAGACTTATAAAAAAATTGTAGAAACAAAGGCAAAAACGACAACCTTCACACATATATAAATGACCGCTTACTTTCCTGCTTTGGTATGTACAGGCACTTCAATAAAACGTGACGGTGTTAAACTATTAATTTTATATTAGACTGTACATAAGTGTAGTTAACAATGGTCAAAAAGACAAACAAAAATGATCACCAAAACATTGAACGGAACACTAAAGATTGAGCAACACATACTCCAATAAAAAACAGTTATAAACTCATTGTACAGAACACTAAAGATTGAGCAACACATACTCCAATAAAAAACAGTTATAAACTCATTGTACAGAACACTAAAGATTGAGCAACACATACTCCAATAAAAACCATTTACAAACTCATGTCTCTAGAATGGAAGCATGTATTGCTATATGTTGTGCAACATTTAAATAAAATTTAAAAAAATGTCATTAAACAAGAAAATACCAGTAATTTAATTGCAACACAGTATTTATTTATACAGAACACACAATACAAATGTAAATATGAAGGTTAGTGGATTTTGTTATGACATGAATTTCCAATACTGAGCTCTACTTCAACAAATAAGTTAGTTAGATATTTTTTCTACTAGCTGAAATAATTCATGGAAGCCATACTATACATTACGTTTTAACATGATGGCATTCTTTTCGTTATATCCTTGGAAAATAATGGGTTGTTTGTTTTGTATGTTTGCGCATAGTAATGTCCAATATTTTGTCCTATCAAATGTCGTTACGTGCTTTGTTCTGTGTTGTGATGTCCGCTACGATTTCCGCATAAAAACGATGTTCGGTTTGTCTTTACCTCCAGTTGTGCATATGAGGGCTCATGTCTTATGTACGTTATTTGTGTTTGTTTGCGCATCGTGGTATCCAACACATATTGTGTTGTGTTTTTGTGTTTATTTGTCTTCGTCCTGTCTCTTATGTACCCAATGTTGCCAGTTTCTCTGGATTGTCCATCATTCTTGATTGTTCCTTCGGTTTCCTCTAACGTTTATGTATTCATGATAAAACTATGCAACATACATACAATCAATGACTTCCATGAATTATTAATTAATTAAATAAATTTACATTTACACACAATTATTAATTAATTAAATAAATTTACACTTACACACAACAAAAATTATATTAAATGCATTTAAATAAAAAAAATGAAAGTGTAAAAAGCATCTGGACATGGGTACAACACTTACATATATTGTATGCATGCATCACACAATATCACTAGGGACCATCGTGGCCGTGATCGTATGATATTTCCAACCAGCGATCGATAAAATATCATCGGGAAAATAAACACCTATACAGTATAATCGCGGGTTTTGTATTTTCACGAATTTATTGCCCTCGCGAAGATAGCGATAATATTCCATCGCAAAAATAACCACTAATACAGTATAATCTTGGGTTTGTTATTTGACAACATGGACGTTTCTCAACAGTACTTTTGCTAGTTTGCCTATGTCTTCCACGTCATTACTCGCCTCTTCTTTATTTACGATGTCTTTTGTTCTTAAATCTATTTTGATCTTCACAATACCCTGCAAATATACACATAGAAAATGTATAAATGATTTGAATAACCAAGTTTTCTTTATAAAATAAAAAATCAAATGAGACTCAAAATTTACCAAATTGGCAAAAAAAAAGAGAATAAATAAGTAAAACAAGTAAAAAATAATAATACAATTTCAGACACCAATAGGGATTGTATACATTTTCTTAACTGTTCGTCATTTTTTTTTTTTTTTTATTTTCCTAAGGCTGAATACATTGCTACCGATACACATGTTCTTGGTGATAATTTGTGATCAAGTTCTGGAATAAATTAATAAAAATTCTGTGGAAAATACTGTTTATGTAATGTTAACTGCTGTATAGAAGTATTAGATATATACATTTTGTTTTAATACGAGTAACTGTTTTTATCCAATAGATTCTCCCCTCCTGAATGGCTTTCCTTTCTTTTGACGATAAGCGTACCTGATGAAGGTTTTCTAGAAATAAAACATTGTGCGCATTGAATAATACACCTAGGTGTTTATTGGAATACAGAATACAGCGTAGATATAAGATCATGTTGTCTTAAGTGTAAATTAGTGCATATATCTCCTGCAAAAAGACAGCTAAAATACTGTATGTACAACGCATATCATGTTATGTGAAGACGAGGATTATATATATATATATATATATATATATATAGTCTAAGATACGATTTCTATCCAGTTGATATATATATATATATATGTGTCCTGAGTCTGACGTCAGTTTGTGGATTACCCTATTCAAATAAGAAGCAGGAACTACCTAGCCTTCACGACAATCTTGGTTCACCCCCATGTTTTTGGTAGGGCCCGCTCATAATTTTAGTTTTCTGTGTTGTGCTGTTGTGTTTGTCTTCGTTCTGTGTCTTGTGCCTAATGTTGCATGTGTCTCTGTATTTTCCGTTTTTGATTGCCCATTCGGTTTTTTCTAGCGTTTATTTACTAAATACTAATCATTCGGAACATTACCATTTTATCCATTAATAGTATGAGAACATTCACAGAGATATGTTCACATGGGGTAAGGTTATGCTTGTGTAAGTATGCAACTGCCTTGGTCGTCTGTGTGAGAACAACATATATCTCTCGTGGCTTAAGCTTTCGAGTTTTGAGCACCTCCGTTAGCTTAGCGCTCGTCAACAACAAATCATCTCGAGCAAAGAAGTAATCTACCAATAATTCTACGTCCGGATCTACAACGAAAAACATAATTAGGACGAACACTTCACTTATTAAGGTAATTTAGAATTGTCATTCTGTACAGATAATGGAACACCATTGATGTTTTTCTCCGGGTCCACCGGTTTCCTCCACCAATAAAACTGACAGCCACGATATAACTGAAATATTGTTGAAAGTGGCGTTAAACACCATCAAACAAACAAACAAACACACACGCATAATTATAGCGAACGCTTCACTTGATAAGGTCATTTAGAATTGTCATTCTGTACAGATTATTATAGAATGAACATATCTCTAGTTAAAGTACCAACCGTGTTCTTATTACCCAAAGGCAGAGGCTTATATTTTTTATTTACGAACTGTCTCATGTCTGGCCAAAACAAATCTAATGATTCAATTAAAACCCATTTTCCCCTATATGCGATTTGTAAATTTTGAAAAACTTAGTCATGTTAACTCAGAGGCAAAACGCTTAATCTGATTAACAAATTTCACCCAACCCCTGACAATAGTGGTGTCTAATTCATCCGAGCTAAATAGAGGTAAATAGTATGTTGATTCAGCTGAGATTAAATTAGAATCTACAACAACATATTTACAGACTATCTGATAGAACTACATAGCAATGAGGGCCAGGATATGTTTTATAAATACATTAGTAAGACAGGGTGTAAATGAATGATATTATCCAACTTTACTCTTAAGCGTAAATTAAAGAAAGAAAGCAGCGGTTTTATTGCTGTCCTACATTTTACAGTCACAGGAGGGTCTTTGATAATGCGAATAACTCTTAATCTAAAAGAAATGTGAAAACAGCCCCAAGTCTGCTATTGATCGGTAATACTTTGTCGTTTCGATATTAGTTGGGGTATACTGCTGTTTTTTTCAACAAGAAAACAAAATACGAATAAAAGTGTCATTCAAAGTTCGCTAGAATTGTGCACGACATCCAATCACAGCTTTAGTCTGTTATATATTCCCATTGGTTCTAACTGGTATCACTTAAAATAAATAATCACGAAGCGAACTAGATATCGACATCGGACAAGCGTTCTACAACAAAAACATTTTTTCTCAAAACAAACACTTTGACTACAATAAAGCAAGTTGCCTTCAATATTTGTAATACGTTCAACGAACACAGTGGAGTCAACAATTTTTGGAGTGTTGAAAAGCTTGCTGAAGTTCTAGGTAAATTTCGCAAGTTTGATTCCATTGACAGTTATGACTTTCATACCTTCTATACCACCCTACCACATAAACTTATCAAACACAAGTTTTCTTATTTAATTAAATGGTCATTCCGTAGATCAGGCTGTGATTACATATGCTGTAACGACTATAGATCATGTTGTCAGTGATGATAATAGAGATAATACTGTAATAATTGGACTTATGAGGACATGATGTATCCCATCATTTTATCCTAGACATTATTTTTGTTCATATTGGAAGTAAAGTGTTTCGTCCAATTGTTGGAATTCCAATAGGAACAATTGTGCTCCTCTCATTGTTGATTTGTTTTGTTACAGTTATGAATCTCAATTGAAAACTAAGCTGAAAAATATCCATCTAAGCACTCATTTATAGATTTAATCAGCAATAACTATAGATACTTAGAAGATGTAATAACGGTTAACAATCCTAATGTTTGTGAAATAAATTAATCCGAAGGAACTTCCGTTGAATAAGGTTAACATTACTAACGATCTTTGTCAATATCTTTATTTAGACATTTCCCCTTTTTCAAGATCATTTTAACACACAAGTATACGTCTTGTGTTTATTCAGCAAGGAAAGGTGGGAGGTAATTGTTTGTTTTGTTGATATTGGTGACCAACACTGTGTAAGAAGAGTTTGAAGATACCAAAAGGGTAATCAGAATCCGTATATCGAAGAAGAACAGACAACACAATGGCCAAAAGAAAAAGAGCAAAAGGACAAACAATGATCTACAAAACATATACATAAAACTAAAGATCGAGTAACACGAACCCCACTAATAAACATGGGTGAACTCAGGTGCCCCGGAAAGGTAGGTAGTTCCTGGTCCACTAGTGGCACCCGTCGTGTTTCTATAGTTACAAATCCGGTGATAAGTGATGAATGATGAAAGTGTTTACGACAAATGGTCATTTTTGACACAGATATTCCATAACGGTCAACTTTCTTTTTATAACAGTATGTTCGTATGAGCATTACTTCTACTCGATCGACAATGTTGTTTGTGGGATAATATATTTGCACATTTTCAACACGACTTGACTATGTGAGTAACATGACGAGATTTAAGCCAATAAAACAATCTTAACCCTGTAACTTTTCTTTATTGTAGTGCGTTAACCAAACCAGTTTGTGTACTATTTTTTCTATCAGATTTTGAAACTATTTTGACTGCGTTTCAATTTATGTTGCTCGATCTTTAGCTTTCTGTGTAGTGTTTTGTACATCGATGTTTGTCCTTTTGTCACTTTTCTGTTGGCCACTGCATTGTCTGCCCTTCATTGGTTTGTTGATTCTGATTACCCCCATATCTTCAAACTTTTCATACATTTATATAAGATCAATTTTACGTCCAAAATAAATATTATTTGAGCATCATTCAGTTAATTGTGTAGCTTTGTGGTATTTCAACTATGTTAGCATTTATATGTTTGTTTTTAAATAATTATATTTTTCATCCAATCAGAAATGATCAAGTATTTACCTCGTTTTCTTCTCTTTTTATTCAGCTTCACCATTTTAGAATCAATTTTCTAAAATGAATATAAAAGATCATATATTCAGACTGCAATTATAGATATCATAACAGTGTATGAATATACAAAACAATGAACAGTAAATATATAGTAAATAGAAAGCGAATCGGGCTGATATGGGGGTCTCGGGATGATACCCAGGCTGATATGGAAAAGTTCATGTATTATTCTTTATTTATTATCTAAAAATAAGTATATATTCTATCGAAATTCACGACTTTAATCATTCGATAAAACCCATCGGATACGAAACCTTATATCACACATATATACGATACTAGATGTACTTTAGTCGGTTCTACTTTCGTGAAGTCATCTGCTTGGAATGTGGGGAAATCCACAATGACGTCGTCGTTAATGAATACAAAACATCATTAAGGAATCTGTATACGTTCGTTTCATATGGCAGAGACCTGTAGCATCAACAGCTACACTTCAGGTCAAAATTTCACACAACTTCTAAAAATAAGCGTGAACAACAGTTGTATATTCGAAGAGTGGCAGCGATTGATGAATGAAACGTTTGAATAAATGTTGTCACATTCATAACTATTTTGTATTTCAGAATTATTTATTAAAAATGTAAATATATTATTGAAGCCTTACAGTATTACCATCTTTTGGCCTATGGTAATTTTAGATAAATGAATCATATACATAATTGGTTTGGTACAACTGTTTGATTCATATCTCGTCAGTTGCATCAACCGCATCACTACTCGACGCTATGAACCGCATCGGTGGCGTAATGGTTAGCTTGCTCGCATCGAGCGTAGTAGATCGTGGGTTCGATCCCCGGTCGGGTTAAACCAAAGATTATAAAGTTGGTATTTGACTGGTTGGCTCGGAATCAGAATAATGTGTCAGAGTGGAGCGACATGTCTACACGCGGACTGTTGTTCCAGTGAGCTAGCACTATGCAAATCCAACTTAGTGTGTTGGTCTAATACAAAGCGGACATGCATCATCATCTCATTGACAATAAACTTGTTCTCGTCATGATATAGCTGAAACATTGTTGAATTGGTGTTAAACAACAATCACTCACTCACTACTCGACGTCATGTGCCTCGTAGTAATATTGTTTACACAAGTGACTCGACATGATACAAATAGCTAAATCAACACAATATGCATATAATGTGCATACAATGTAGATCAGTGTCCTGTAGGGATCTAGGAACGTGGAAATGAACCTACCTGTTGTCGTTTATTGTTTTCAAATTGAACAGATGTGTTGACCGACTTTTTCTTGATGTTATTAAATGTATATAGAAATGGATTCAATGCTGCATTCACTGGTATAACGAATACTGCTACCCATGCATAAACATCCAAAGGAAATAAATGACCACTCATTGAAATCACACCTGTAATAATATATATATATATATATATGATCCATAAAATAAAAAACAAAAGGTACCACACAAATACATATGATATTTTACATTCCGAGCTTGGTAGAGCCACTTCAATAAAAAAGTCTCGGTGTTAAACTAGTTTTATGGACTCGAACTTACCTAAAGATGAAATGATGTGGTCATGTAAATGCAAAATCATAATGTTTTGATATTTATTTATATTTCAATATAATGCATAACACGTTGAATGCTATACTGTTGGAAACTTATATTATATTAACACAATCTTCGTAACACTGTTAACTGTGAAATAACTGAAATATTGCTGAAGGTTGAGTTAAACACCGTAACCCTAACCTAACATAACACATGGTCAGAAGAAATACATTCTCCACAATAGCATTGATGAGAATTAAGCATGTTTTTAATTATCTGTTTTCATTAATCATAATTCGTTTAAACAAAACCACTAAGTATTACATATACCCATTACTCCTATAGGCATCCAGCAGAGGAAATCAGTAATGACAACAAGACATAGCTTCTTCGCCATCTGCAGATCACGTTGACTCTTTGCAGGTATAATGCGACTGGTACTCTTGGCTGTTTGATAAATAACACACTGACATACAGCTATTACGATAAATATTACCATGTTATAAAACACAAATATTGCGGAAGAAAACTCCCACCCTTCTAGCTGCGCAGGTGCGAATGGAAGTGCTAAACATAAACCAGTCTTCGTGTAAAAACTTGCTGAAAAATAATCGACAAAGACAACTGGTAGTATCCCTAGTAACATAACAGCAGTCCATGTTACACATGTTGTAGCTATTGCTATTTTCTTTGTTATTTTTATGTCACCAAAGGGGAATTTTACAGCAAACAACCTATCAAGGGTAATTAAGAGAATGAAATTCACGGATGCTTCGCTTGAGATTGTTGCAAGTATTCCGGCTGTTGTGCAAGGTCCACTTTGACGCCATTTCTTTTCATGCAAGATGTATTCGTTCTTATATAAAAGGTCAGCAATTGCAATTATGCTTAGATAAATTCCTGTCATCAGATCGGATACACTCAAGTTAAAAATAAATAGTATGTGTGGTTTCGAAAATAGTTTGCGTTCAATCATGACGCGATATAGGATTACTCCAATATTACCAGTCAACGCTGTAATGCCAATTATCCACAGACATATACGTAATATATCATTCTTCATCAAATCAGAACACGAGGAGAATGCATCCTGCTTTGGTTCACAATTTTCGTCTTTGACCAACAAAGGTTTGAAACAACAAAATTTATATGAATCTGTGAATAGTTTCTTTAACCTTTTAAGAGTTGTGAACATATCTAAATCAAATGTTTCTATATTGTTAAATGAAATATCCAAATATGTCAGATTGGTCAATCCACTAAAACAGTCTTTTTCCACAATTGTTATTTTATTTCTGCTTATATTCAAATACTGTAGCTGGTCTAACCCCTTAAAGGTGTCCGATTTAAGCCTGAATATCTTGGTTCCAACAATTTCTAAGCCTTTCACATTTGCAAGTGAAAGGAATGTTCCGGCTTCCAAGGTTTCCAGCAAGTAGTTTCCCTTCAGATTTAATATTTTGAGTCTGTTTAATCCATAAAAGACCTTATGATACAAAGTAACCAGTTTGTTATAGCTTAAATCCAATACTATGAGATTTGATAACAAATAAAATGTCATATTATTAATATATTCTAAGTTACAATTTAATAATATAAGTTCAGCTAAATGAGGAAAGTCGTCGACATATGGAGTGTTGTTATCAAATCGCGAAAAGGCCAGATTTAGTTTCCGTGCACTTCTTGGCATCTGCGATAAAACTACACCAATCTCATCATGTCTGCAGGTAAACACGGCTCCATTGCATGAACATTTATCTGGACAGGTAATGTTACATGCAACCTCATCATCTCCACGTGGACAATGCAGCACACCATCACATATTTCATCCAGACTCAAGCACACTGTTGATCTATGGCATCTATACAGGCTTTTACACGTCATACTCTCTGCAAATCGAAAATATTTATAGATATATCTCCGCCCACTTGTGCTAGAATTAGTTTTATGAGCTGAGAATGTTTTTGTTCCCCCTAAACGGCATCCGAACTCACACCTTTGATACACTGTATGGAGAAAAAAAGCATTCTCAGCTCATCAAGCTATTTCTAACACACATGGGCGGAGATATAGCCAAGACTAATAAATGTAAAAGTGACAAATACATGTATTTGTATATTTTCGTGTTTGTTGTATGTGGATGAATGGTTTGCACCTACGATATTTTCTACGATAGATGGCGTTCGTGTACTATCAGTTATACATTCGGAACTCTCCCGGATCGCATCGGAGCTTATCGTTATATTTCCGCCAATACAAGTTGCGATAGACTGATCAGATATAAAGTAAAATAGTATGCCTCAGTACTGCTGTGTGCCGGGTTGCACAAATTATGGGGGTCATGTGTTCCCTTCAGACCCAGAACTGAAGAAAAAATGGAGATTGGCCATCAAGCGGCTTGATGAAAAGTCAAGAAACCTCTGGACACCAGGAAAGTACGACGTCGTTTGTACAGCCCACTTCAGAGAGAGTGACTATAAGGAAACGCTATCAGGTTTGTTGGTTATTTTGTTTACCCCGTATTCAGGTTAATTATCATTTTAATAACAGTGTTTATTACTTGATTCTTGAATGAAACTAAAAATGTCTGATTGTCGTCGATTCTAGCTGATATTTCAGTCTAAATATTTGACTATGACAGGTTGGGGACAACCACTCGTTTTGAGAACTTACCCAAATGAGAAATACTTTTTCCATTGTCAAAGTTCCTCCATTTCACATAAAGATGTGTCTTTTAAAGTTAAATGTGTCAACTCCAAATTTTGTAATTTTTTTCTGTTTGAAACATGTATACCCATTTGGATAGTTGGCACCCAAATCAGTCACTTGATGAAATTCAAAAATAAGAGGGAAAAAATGAGAAAGCTTATAAAAATGTTTTAGAAGTTTTTCTCATTTTCCACGTTATTTTTGAAACATCAGTTGACTGTGTCCAAATGGGAAATATTCCTCAAATGAGAGGTTGTCTCCAACCTGTACAATCTAAAAATATTTGTCAGATAGAGTACTACATATATACATGTATATACAATAAGAATAAATAAAAGAATGGTAAGAGTTAGTTTATTACAGTGTTAGAAATTGAACAACATATATAACATGTATATTGCATTCTGATTTCAATATACACACAATAACAGTGATAGAAATACAAATTTGTCCTGTAAAATAATAAGGCCAAAATAGAATATATGTGTGTTGCCTATTGCATGCTGAGAAAAATTATGGTAGGTAGGTAGGGATTTTATTTTGTTAAAACATTTTATATAGACTCAATAGGCCAGAGTTTGTGACTTTAGCGGTGCTGATTGGGAAATGGCCTAAACAATGCTATGGTCGGGGCATTACAATTTCTGTAGAAAGCAGCATAAACAAAATAAAAATAAAAAGTCACATGACCTACATTTTCAACTAAAAATATATCTTCCGTGGTCATTAACCATACACATTTGGATTCATTATCTAATTTGATGAAATGTTTACAATAATTTAGCATTTTAGTATACAATTCCTACGTAAACTATTATAAAAAGCACATTTTATTATAAAGTGAGGTTCATTTTCGATATCATTCTGTGAACAAAACCTATATATCCTCTGCGACCTTTCTAAATAATTGTTTCTATGTCTCTGTTTCTACTCTTAAATGATGTGAACTTATGCGAAATCTACATAGTATTTGCCTTACTTCAAAACTGTTTATCTCTAGATATTTTTCTTTTTGGAACATACTTTTGTAGGAAATATATGTATCTAACTTTCTAGAAACATTATCTTTTTCATGAAATCATGCTTTCAAAAACAGAGTTTTTAACTTTTTCATTACAAGTTCTTTTAGCTTATTAATTGAATAGTCACGGCAATAAATTTATTTTAAATCAAGTTTATCAAGCAGAAAACTCACAGAGGAGTACCAAGTTTGAATATTATTTTCATGCACATTCTTGTTACATTGAAAAGCTTCTTCCAATAAATTTGAGCTGTAATGATGTAATCGATGTAGATAACTTATCATTGATAAAACAATATTAAAATATATAGGGAATCTTCCTAGTTCAGAAAGAACTGCAATATTTGAACTCTTACTGTTCACACCTATAATAAACTTACAAAACTTCAAGTTTATTTTATCAGCCACATTATTTTGATATATGTTTTTCTGAAATATTTATAGGATCTTTTTTGCAGGCTGCAGAGTCAGTTTTAAACATTCCCAATATCTCTGAGCCATACAAAATAATAGGTTTTATGGTATGGTCAAACAAATGTAAATTTGTTTTGATTCTTGCAGCTGAACCAGACAAACATCTACTTAATTTGTATGATGCTTTTAAAGATTTATTATAAAGCTCTTCTTTTGCATAATTAAGCAAGCCACTTGACTGGAATATAGCACCAAGATATTTATATTTGTAAACAGATTCAATTAGTTCATTCTTAAAGTAGAATGGTTCTTTTATATGACGTCCACTCTTATTAAATATTAAAACTTAATTTTTCTTAAATTAACATTTAAGCACCATATATCACAATAAGATACTATTGCATTCAGACGGTCCTGAAATCCATTAGCGGAATTGGAAAAAATAATAACATCATCTGCATACAAGAGGCAGTCAAAGCGACCAGTGTAGAGTAATATACTTTCGGGGCAGTTTTGCAAACAATTTGGTAAATCATTTATAAATAAATTGAAAAGGGAAGTTCTCAAAACAACCCTTTGTCTAACCCAAATATGTGAGTTAAAACACTGGCCTAGTTTGTTATCAACTTTTACTCTTAATTTATTTAGTGTCTACATATGCTTAATAAGATGATACAAATTTTCCCCAATGTCTGACTTGAGCATTTTGATAAGCATACCTGGATGTATCAAAGTATCAAAAGCCCGTTTAAAGTCAACAAAGCATGCATACAATTTGTTACCCTTGCTGTTAGTATACTTGTCTACTAAACATTTCAGGATAAACATGTGATTTGTTGTCCTGGACTTACTTCTAAAGCCAGCCTGGCAGTCTGTTAATATATCTCTCTTAGTTAAATGATCAGCAAGTCTTGTATTAAAGACTATATTAAATAGCTTACCCACACATGAATTTATAGATATGCCTCTATAATTTTCGGGGTTATGAATATCTCCAGATTTATGTATAGGTATAATGTACCCTTCACACCATAGCTTTGGATAAGTACTATGGGTAAAGATTAAATTAAAAAGTTTGTTAAGACAGCCTATTATGGTTGTCTGCCCAGCTTTCAACATTTCATTTAGTGCCAGGTCCCACTGGCCTTCCCATTTTTTAATTTTTTAATTGCTTTAAATATTTCCTGATTAGTCATTTCATAGTCCAAAACAGTAGACATATTCTCTTTTTCTAAATCGGCAAGTATATCATTTAATTTATTAATTTTAGATTTATCAATCTCAGATACGGAATTTAACTTTTGGAAATAGTTTGTCCACGAGGCATTATCTATTGAGATCTCTGGATCATTTTGTGCCTCATCTGTTTCCCTTTTTAATTTATTAATAAGACTCCAATATTCTTTTGAGTTATTTGTTAACATATTATCAAGTTGCTTAACAATGTTATCTTTAAATTTCTTTCTTTCAATTTTTTTTAATTGTTTAAATTCTCGATAATTCTTGAAATAGTTATTTCTTATATTTATATTAAATGGGTTTGCTGACATGTGTCTAGTTTTTATGTATAATTCTTTCTTTGTATTGCAAAGATCTTGACCATACCATTTTTTCTTAAGGTGTGTATACTTTTTGAATTTGGTAGACTTAAATTTGAGAGATAATGTAGCTGCTTTTAGTACAATATTCTGAAAGTCAGCTGCTGCAGTATCGACATTTAGTGGATCATCATCAATTTAACTAAATAATTTTTAATGTTAAGTTTACAGGAAGGGTGACATATAGCATCCTGATTTTTTTTTCTTTTGAACATTCTGCCCATTTAAATTTTCCTGGAACATTTATTGTATTTTCATGATTATTTCTATACATAGGACGATATAAGGCCAGTAACATAAAAGATACCTTACAATGGCAGGCAATCTGACAGACATGTAATAACATTTGAAACTTTACAATTCAGAGTTTGTTGGATTAAATTATATTTAAAGCATGTGAAATTGCCATTTGAATCGCCAAGCATACGTCCATTCAAAATTCTAAGTTTTAATGTTATGCACATTGGAAGCAACTGTTTGCCTCTCACATCAACCTTATTATCACAACCTTTTCTTTTCTGCAATAAAATATCATATTCATACTCTTCATCATCAATTGTATATGGATCAAATATATCACTCTCTATAAAATCCAACTCTGACCCAGTCCTTGCATTAAAGTCTCCCCATAGAACTATGTGACCCTTCTCAGAGTAATGGTTAACAATATATTTTTTCTATACTATCCAATACATCAACATCGGATTGGAATATATAACTAAATGAAGCTGGGATGATATAAGCTAGACATAATAAAATATGCTTGGACAAATTAAAGAACTGTTTTTTTCTAATTTGACCCACTGGTAGTCCAAGCTTGTATTTTTCATTATCTCAATACCAGGTAAAGTAGTAACCTTAATGAAAATACCCAGACCGCCAACATACCTATTGCTTGCAGATCTTGGTCTACGAACAGGATAATACTTATACCCATGGGGCAATATGTTCTCATCTTTACCAAGATGGGTCTCAGTTAACAGTATTATATCATGACCTATTATCTCCTCTAAGAAATTGGCATCTGTTATTTTATTTAAATTGGCTGGGAATAGGCCACCCACATTCCAAGTGCAGATTGATATGTTGGATAAAAATGTACTCTTACTTTTCATACCATTAGCCAAGCGTGTACCCTTATTCAGTACTCTAGTCATTGTAACATAAACAGATTAAATACTTTTTAACAAAAATTTGAAATGGAGAAAATAGCCAATACAAAATAAACAATAAACAAATGAACAATAATAAATTGACTTCTCTTTGTCACAAAATAAAGTGAACAATGATAAATTTTCTTCAGAAAATGTTTGTCACTTTCTCCTTTTCGGAGGTCCACGCGAAAGCTGATAGAATCGAGGATTGGAAGAACCCTGTTGTTCCCTCCTATTGTTGGATATATTTAAGCGCTTTGTATGTTTAATGTTTAATATGCCATCAACGGTTGTTCTTATATTACTTGCAAGAACAGCTATGTCATCTTTAGACAAGTGATATTGATCATTTGCTAGAAATTTGGGCACTGGATGCCCTCGGAGTGACATATTTCCATTGTCACAGAGGGTTACGGTGTCATCTTCCATGTATTCACATTTTAGCATTGCGTTAACTAGTTCAACATTAGGTTGAAATTTCTTGTCATCTGCCCTAGGAGTGGCTAATGAAACCATTACTTTAGTGTTAGACATTGACTCCTGTATATTTGTAATAATATTCTTCATGGGGCTACAACAAGTGGGTGCAGATTCCTTTAAGTCATTAGTCAGCGAATATAGGACTAAAGCACCCGGTGCATCCCTAATTTCATTTACTTTTTTTTCAGTATCTGCCAATGTCATAGCCTCCTTCTTTCGAAGGACATAAGAGCTAGAATTTTTTTCTGGCTGGATGACTTTTGTGCTTGATGTGCCAATGAGTAATATTTCAGGTTTATTCTGTGGGGTCTTTGATTCATTAATGTCCAGACTTTTATATTGTACCTGTGACCAGATTCCAGCATTTTCACGAGTGTGGTCTTGATTAATATGCAATTGTGACCAGTTTCCAGCATTGTGGTCTTGATTATTATGCTGTTTGTGTGAATATATAATATCATCTTTCTTGTCTAGTTCTACTTTGAGTTTACGAATATCAGACTCCAGTGATTCTAATTGTTTATCTCTTGCTTGTATCCTACAGATAAAGCTTTCACTAGATTTACGAAGGCATTCTACCACATCAGAGTTTGAGTTTTGAATTTCACTTATGTTACATTTCAGCACTTTTGATAACAGACTTTAGACTTTCTATTTCAATCTGACTTGAATATCTAAGTTGTTGTAATTCAACCTTCAATTTTGCATATTCCTTATCTAACAAGTTTAATTTACCAGTTAACATGGTTAATTCCTGACTTTTGGGATGTTCAAGCTGACAGGATGACACCTCTTTCTCAAGTAATTCCTTGACCTGTGAGCATATCTTATTTTGGGATAAAATAGTGTCTTTAGCTGATGTAAGACAATCACTCAACATGTTGGTGTGTTGTCCATACATTGTTTGTATGGCAGTAGTGATATGATTTTCAAGATCATTAGTAGTTGCCTTCAATACAGTTTCAAATTTCCTTAATAACAGTCGGGTAATTCTTTTCTATTGCCTTGCTGAGATTGTGCTGAACCAATTACCGCTTTATTCTCATTTTGGTTACCTATCTTATCCACATATTTCACCTTTTTTTACATCTTGTTTAGCTTTTGGTACGTTTTGATTTAAATCATGCACAGTGTTTTCTTTAATATTGTGCTCTGGTAATGTTTTCAGGTCTGTTTCATCATGTTTCTTTTTATTTGCCTTGTTATCTGTGTTTTCGTGCACAATTACAGTTTTCAGGTTTGTTTGGTCACTGTCAGTGGAACTTATGTTCTCAGATGTAGAGAGTTGGTCATTGTCATTGGAACTTATGTTCTCCGATGTAGAGAGTTGGTCACTGTCAGTGGAACTTATGTTATCAGATGTAGAGAGTTGGTCACTCTCAGTGGAACTTATGTTCTCAGATTTAAAGAGTTGGTCACTGTCAGTGGACTTATGTTCTCAGATGTAGAGAGTTCCTAGCTATTATCTATATTTCCTTGTAAAGGTTGTAGGAAATCGCCATGTCTACATTAAGCTATAAACATTGACAAATGCAACAGCGTCTACTTACCACAGTTAATTTCGTCATCTCCATCAATACAATGCTTGCTACCATCACACACAAATCGTGGGGCCACACAATGTCCTTTGGCGCATTTAAAATATTCATTGGGACAAGGAAAATCCTCTGAAATAAGTTCAAAGCGTAATAGAAGTCATTTGGTTTTTTTTTGTGTTTGTTTGATGGTGTTTAACGCCACTTTCAACAATATTTCAGCTATATATTGATGGTCAGTGTTATTGGTGGAAGAAAACGGAATAATCGGAGGAAATCACCGACCTGCCTCAAGTAACTGACAAACTTTATCACATGATGTTGTATCGAGCATATCTCACCTGAACGGGTTTCAAACTCACAACGTTAGTTGTGATAGGCACTGATTGCATTGGTAGTTATAAATCCAACTACCATACGATCACGACCACGACGCCCTTAAATATAATATTATTAAAATATAGCATAGTAGTAGCATGCATGACCTTTTTGCACTCTTGTACTTTAGACGACGGGTTTTCAACGAAATAAATGTAATGTGAAAGAGAACGTATTCAGTTGTCAAACACTTCATTGGAGTTTATAGGAAGTTTTTTTTTCAAGGGAGCTGAGCCAGTAATAGTATTATATATTTTTGTATGCTTAACTGCTTTACAACAAAATGTACATGCTGTATGAATATGATCGTCACTGAAATTGAAATATTTCTATGTACAGAAAATATTATTTGGTATTTTGAGCGTACCTGATGAAGGTTATTCCAGAAATTCACCGTGCGCACTAAATTTGATATCTACGTTTTTATTAAATGCGATAGCCATATAAACGGAGCTATTATATTCCACATGCCAAGTACCATTGTGGAACATACCATTTAATATCTAACGTATGTCACTAGGAACTGCTTACCCTTCCTGAGTAAAGAAATTAATTCACTTTTTTTTAATCTAACGTAAATGTAATGTTTTACATATTTGAAAAAATCACTTGCACTTTGAACGATGCCACGATATGGCTGAAATACCAATCAATATTTGATCAAAATTCTAGATTATGATGCTCTATATCAAGGCGAGAACAAATTAATTTTCCACTGAGATGATGATGGGGTCCACTTTGTTCTAGAACAATACGCTGAGTTGGATTTGTATAGTGCTAGCTCACTGAAACAACAGTCCGCGTAAAGACATGTCGTTCAACTCGGACACAGTATTCTGTTCCCGATCCAAGCAGTCTTTGCTCTTACTACTTCATACTGCGTGCTTAGGGGAGAAGCAACAAATACCAATTTTACAGTCTTTGGCTCGAACCCACGATCTACCGCACTTGAGGCGAGCACGCTATCCATTACACCACTGATGCGGTTCCGGAACAGAATGAAATAGTTACAAAAATCAGGTGGGTTGCTATATATCACTAAGAATATGTTGAATTTGTGTCTTCCGATTTCCCCTGAGATGTCTTCAAACTTCTCTCGGGCTTATCGGTGTCAATTGTTACGATGCTTTATGTGAATGATCTTACCACATTGTTGTAGATGTGACATATCTCGACAGTACTTTATATCACCGTATTTATTCATGTCTAGTAAGCATCTATGTCTGGCATCATACACTTGGCCATTATCGCAGACCAACTTAGCATTGCGTGGCAATTCTGAAAAATCAATGGAAGACATATGCATCATAGGTACATCGTCGGAAAATATAAAAAATATTTGCACGAAGTATTAAAACAGGTAGAAAAGCGAGAATTTGGCGAGCGTTTCTAGGCTGTTTCGCATCGAGCACAAATTAATTTTATATTTAACGACAATGTACGTATATTGTGTTTATCATGCAGTATCAAAAAGTCAAAAACAAGTGTCTAAGAACAGCTGAAACAAGTGTCTTTCTAATCGCTTTCAATTGTCATCTGTGACGTCAGCACTTATCCTGTTGCCGTTTCTTTCTGTCGCTCTACATGAATCAGGAATCATAAATGTGTATTAGGTGCATGACTAAATAATACTGAAGTTTATTTTACTCCTTTTATTACTACTCACACAATTGCAGGATAAAATATTTTAACTGAAGGTGGCCAGTCAAAATGAACTGATCCATAAATGATCATGATAATTAATAATCCAACTTTAGAATTTAAGAAATAATTCATGGAAGCCATGCTGTGTTGTGTTACCCGAGCTGTATGGCTTCCATGACTTATTTCGATTCTGATATGTATAATAGTACAAATACGGTAGCATACTTTGATTGGAAAGACGATAATTTATATTTACGTTTGCGGGCATTGTCGCACACAATTTATGCTGGCAAATTCGAGCAGACGATAACTCATCAACATGTGCATTTACGAAGGGAAAGTCAGTTTTCTTGATTGAGCATTCGCAACAATACCATTGTGCTTGCACGTTTTAATTGCACACCACACATTTATTAATTTTGGATATGTTGATTATTTTCAGTGAACATAGATGTTGTAAAACTTTAACAACGTGTAAATAATCTTATTTTGTGAGTTTATCACGTGGCTTAAATGTGCGCACCGCGCATGTGCTAATGATAGTTTGTCATCTAAATAAATCGCTCGTTTGTTTGCAAAGCGAAAGAAGAACGTCATATTGGAATACAAAACAATACATGGACGCCATAGTTCGTATGCAGTTTTAACATGGGTTACAATATCTTCGTAGAAACTGAAAACACAATTATGCTATGCATATTAAACTGTTTTAGAGACTGTGGCTATCATGAATGATTTTGAAAACTTTTAGCTTATTTGTTGAAGAGGGACCGTCGTGTTCATGATCGTATGGTAGTTGGATTTACAACTGAATATGCAAGCAGTATCTATCACCACAGAAGTTGTGAGTTAGAATCCCGCTCATGCAAGGTGTACTCGATACAGCATTATATGATAAAGTTTGTTAGTGACTTGCGACATGTCGATGGTTTTCTCCTTGCACTCCGGTTTCCTCCAACAACAAAAAACTGACCGCCAAGATAAGCTGAAATATTGTTGAAAGTGGCGTTAAGAACTATAACTGTAACCCATAACCCTAGTTGTTGAAGTGGCAATCAGTAATGGACATGCATGTCATAACATCCATTAACTGTCGTGTTTACATTTGTTTTTCTACATAGATAAATAAACTGTGTTGAAATGAAATTACTTCCATTTTCACATTTGATGGCATTTTGATTTTTATCATTTTAAACCAGTAAATTACTACAAAAACTCGTAAGATAAACCAGTATCCAGCATGAGTTCAAGCATAAACTAGAAACATCCGTCACCGGAGGATTACAATGTATAAATGTCAAAGTCCCGAATAAATGAATGTGTTAGTGGGGTTCGTGTTACTTGATTTTTATGTGTATGCTTTGTAGATCTTTTTTTGTCCTTTTTTCTATTGGTCATTGTGTTTTCTGTTCGTATTCGATTTACGGATTCTGATTACCCTCTTGGTATCTTCAAACTCTTCTTTAAAAATAAAACAAACAGTTTAATTGTTCCATACATATCGCTCTTATGAAATCACATGGAATCACTTAGGAATGTTGTACATAATTTGTCAGAAAATATGCATGTGTGAATTAAAATATATCTACCAATTCTCGGCAATGTGCTCATTTCAATATCTAGGTATTAATATTAATCAGTACCAGTATTTATCATATTAATCCCGGCAACTTTGCACTGCAGTGTCTGTACCGAACACGGAGAGTGGGTGGTCATTTAGTTATGTCCAAGGAATATTGATTGTTCCTCCTTCAACGATTTTCTATTGGATATTGGTTTGTTTCCTTGTTTGTTTGTTTATTTAATGGTGTTAACACCACTTTCAACAATATTTCTGCTATATCGTGGCGGTCAGTTTTGTTGGTGGAGGAAACCGGAGGACCCGGAGAAAACCACCGACCTAGCGCAAGTCACTGACAAACTTTACCATATAATATTGTACACCTCGTCTTGATCGAGATTCTAACTCACAACATCAGTGATGATAGGCACTGATGGCATAGGTAGTTGTAAATCCAACTACCATACGATCACGCCCACGACGGCCCCTATTGAATATTGTAAACTTTCCGACAGTGTGATATATTTTTCTTGTTTTTCATTTTGTTTATCATTTATTCTATGCTTAAAATATAAAATATTAAATTAAATTGTGGACAATAACATGGACTAAAACTTATAGTTGATCTAGATACCACGCAGATAGTATTCTAGAGCTGACAACACATCATAACACTCTTAGATTGTTTCCAAATCAGGCAAATAGTATTTTGGAACGATAGGAATCAAAAAAATTCATATGGATCAAATAATACTCCATTTGTGATGATAGGACAGCTACAATTGAGATGTAAAAAGAGTAGCAGCATACTAGGTTTATGGTGTTTAACGCCACTTTCAACAATATTTCAGGTATATCGTGGCGGATCGGATCTTTCAAGATGTGAACACCTTGTTGAGAAGTATTTTGTCACTTCTAGCATCATGATTTAAGGATACATACCAGCTGTACAAATGATAGGTCCCAATTGTATATCAACGAATGCTTCATCTGTATAAGGATCAGCTATATAGGTAATAAACTCTAGCGGTACTTTATGTCCACGCAGTTCCATAGACGATGTTACTATGTCATTTACTGGTTGCTGACTCCAATCGATATAATGTATGCAACTAAAAAAAACATAATTTAATTCCAAGGATTCTGTATTCTCTCATCTGGGTTAACATTGTTGACCTCTTATGCTTACATCAAATGGTGTGTGACAAATAATTTTGAAAGTGGGCCTTCCAAAGATCATTTCAGGTCAAATTTCTATTTAGATGATATTGATGTGATATCCCCCCACTCCTCATATGCTTAATCGGTATAAATTAGCTGAATTTAAAAAAAAAGGAAGATATGCTACAATTAAAATTTGAGCTCAATCAAGCAGAAATAAACAATGGATTTATATTTCTAGTCACGCTCGTCATCTTGGATAGAGGACGAAGTTTTCAGACACATTTTGAAAGGGGACCACCCAAGTACCATTCCATCCAAATTTGATTTAAATTGGTTAAGTGGTTTCAGAGGATATGCTATGCCTAATTTGCATAACAGGTAAGCATTGGCTGAACGAAATTTTCACATAAAATCACAGAACATATATTAAACTAATCATTGCCATGTAGTGCGGTTAAAGTGTGACTTATTATAAAGCAGCTATAGACAACTAAAGAACTAACCTTTTTTTGTAACACCAGCCATCTTGAATCTGACACAATTTTAAAAGGGAAGTATCCAAGGACTATTCCAGCAAACATTTGGTCGAATTTAGTTCAATGGTTTCAGAGAAGTTTAAATGTGAAAGCTAACGACGTACCGCGGACGAACGACAGACACCAAGAGATGGTAAAAGATAGCATGGCCTTTGGGCATGTGCGCTGAAAAGCCACCTCATATTATGGAATAAAGACAAGGCGATATGACATGTTAGAACATATGGTTACTTATGAAATTAAAGGCAATATTCGAGTAATTTAAGATGTAAAGTAAGATATTAGGAAAAGTTATAAGATACCGACAAGGTAGTCAGAAACCGTCAAACAACGCAGGACAGCTAATAAAATAGTCAAATGCTATTCTTTTTATACTAAAAATAGCATAGTCATAACAAAACTATGGACGAAATATAAGAGTCAACATTTTATCAAATAACAAAAAATGCTACCACTGATTCTCTCTCAATGAAAACATAGAACACCACTGATAAATTAGACCCCCTTCTGAGCAACAAGAAATATATTAATCTTTCAATTAATTCGTCAGTAAATGTTAGCAAACAAATGCATACAGGTCAAAGCGGCACTAACATGGTTTATTATATATAGTTATTACTGAAATTTACAGTTCTTAAATATGTAAATATTAATAAAGCTAATGTTCTCTTCCCTCAGGCATAAGTGACTTTAGCCGATTTTGGCAATCCTGTTTAAGCCCTTTGGTGTTATTGTTCCAAAAACTTTAAATTATTTGACTTTCCAAATATTTAATTTTTAGCGTACCTGATGAAGGTTATCCCAAAAACGCGTCGTGCCACCTACATTTGAGATATATGTCTTTATTTATTATTACTTCTGGTAATACACATTTTACACTAGACAAAATGAGAAAAAGTTATTCCTGTTTGGCTTTTATCATTTGTGAACTTTCCATTCTTATGTAGCACCCATCAGCACCTGCATATGGAGTATATACCTCTCAGTTGATCCGGATTGCTGTTAACAATGAAGCTACTTAACCTAGGAGTTCCAGTGTTTAAGTTGAAGTGGTCACTTCGAAAGTTTTACGGACGACACCATGACTTAACAATTACGAGTATCTGTGTCACACGTGACAACGGATATGTTCCATTTGTCGTAATCACAATCCGTCCTTTCCTCATACATGATCTACCATCAGGTTTTCAACAAAAGTAATACGACGGGTGTCACATGTGAAGCAGGAACTGTCTAGTCTTCCTGAGCACCTGAGTTCATCCTCGGTTTTTAGTAGGTCTTGTAGTGGTCGATCTACTTTTCTGTGTACTGTTATGTAGATCGTTGTTTGTCCTTTTTCTTTTAACCATTGTATTGTCTGCTCTTCTTCGATATCAGGCTTCTGATTGATTACCTCTTTGGTATCTTCAAGCTTTTCTTATATGTATATATTAAGATAACTTAGAACAGAAATATGAAAAGTACTCTCTGCATAAAATTCCTAAAAGATCAAATATTTATAACTCATAGGAAAAACATAATGTAGCGAAGGTTCGCCTCGCTCAAACATAGGTGACAGTAGCCGCCAATTAGGGCTTTTCTGCTTAGGCCCTTTGATTTATTTGCTCCAAAAGACTTTTAAATTATTTTCATTCCCAATCTGTTGCTTGTTAGCATTCTTGATAAAGGCTGTTGAAGAGACACATCATGCCACTAATTTCATTATCTACATTTTGAGTACCATTGCAAAGCACACTGCAAATACTTCTTGATGCAACGTATATTGTCATGGCCGTGATCGTATGGTAGTTGGATTTACAACTACCTATTCAATCAGTGCCTATCACCACTTATTTTGTGGGTTCGACTCTAGCTCAGGGTGAGGTGTTCAACATTATGTGATAAAGTTTGTCAGTGACTTACGGCAAGACGAAGGTTTTCTCCGGGTCCTCCGGTATTCTCCAACAATAAAACTGATCGCCACGATATAACAGAAATATTGTTGAAAGTGGCGTTAAACACCATAAACTCAACCAAGCCAACCAGCAACGTATATTACGATAAGCAAAGTTACAAATGTATATTGTACCCCGCATCAACTTATATTTGATCGTCAACAATTACCTGTGTGTAGTGAAAGCTTGATCCGTATAACTATAATAAAAATATATAAAAAGGAAATAGAGCAATGTTATGAAAAGGTCTTTCCGCGTAAAACTTAAAACAATAATTGCTGAAAAATTGTTGAAAATGGCGTTAAATCCCATATCGAACAGATAAAGAGTTAGCTAATAACTATTGGAACTCGGCTTAGTCTGTTAGTCTAACAAAACGAAAAGTATCATTGTCAACTCATGGAGAAATATAGTAAAACCTCTCTAAACCGGAATCTTGTGTAAGGAAAACTTTAAATAAATTCCAAATGTAGGAGATATTTAGTAATTTAACCTGTATAAACCGAACACCTGTATATTCCAAACATAAAAGTCGGCCCCAAGGAATTTGGCTCAAACATGTTTCACTCTAGTTGTTCTTTTGACCATTGTGTTGTCTGTTCGTCTTCGATTTAAGGATTCTGGTTACCTCTTTGGTATCTTTTAAAATCTTCTTAATTTTTGTTCACGATAAAGATGAACAATTAGTAATCAATAACAACGTAATGGTAACTTTGCACCGTCAACCAATGAAATGCTTATTATAATGATTAAATCACAATGAATAGATACAAAATATGAAAACTAACAAAATATGAAAACCAATTTACTATATGGAATTTAAATGATTCTGTCACAATTCTTGTCGCAATGACAGCCTTAATGTTTTACCCTATCATCAATAATAATATGACAATCAAATATGTTTTGTGATAAACTAGTATGATCCATGGTTACTTGTGACTTGGAGTTGAAATTGACATTTTGTATTTTGTATTTATGGTTTGAATTTTAGAGGAAAATAGAGTGAGTGTGTGAGTGAATGAGTGAGTGATTGTTGTTTAACACCAATTCAGCAATTTTTCAGCTATGTCATGGCGAGAACAGGTTAATTTTCAATGATATGATGATGAGGTCCACCCTGTTCTAGACCAAAGCGCTGAATTCTAGTGCTTAGCGCACTGACACAGCAATCCGCAGGTAGCCATTGCTCAACTCGGACATAATATTCTGATTCGGAGCCGACAGTCTTTGCTCATTCTCCCTAGTGATGTGTGCTTAGCGGAGAAGCAACCAATACCAATGTTATAGTCTTCAGTTAGACACGATCTGGGCCTGAACCCACGATCTACGTCTAATTATTTTTAGAAGCAAATATTTATGACATCATCCTTAAGAAAACTTACAACTCAAATCTGGGATTGTAAGCGCGATTAAATCCATCAAAATAACAAGAAGTTTTAACATGCTGCGAGCAAGTATTATTATCACGCTGTGATACAAATAGCGCTGCTCCATGTTGTCGATATCTATAATGTACTATATCATCATTGAAATAATTCCCAAATGTTGAGTCTGAGGGAACCCAATATAAACGATTATAGTTAGTTTTCTCAAATTTTTCTACGGAATAAATATAGGTAGATACATTTATATGGTCTGCAAGCTCGATGTATTCACAATGTACAGAAACATCTGAAATTATAATTAAAATAATGAAACATTCAGTTATTTGATGGATGGATGGATGGATGGATGGATGGATGGATGGATGGATGGATGTATGGATGGATGGATGGATGGATGGATGGATTTTGATTGATTGATTGATTGATTATTTAATTTAGTGATTTTGATTGATTGTTTGACGATATTGTTAGTGATTTGGTTTATTTGATTGATTGACTGATTGATTTGATATTTCTTTAATTGTTTTGATTGATTGATTAATTGGTTGATTGATTGATCAAATTGCGATCTCAATCGTGGACAGATATTGCTTAACATTTTCTATCGATAATCTTACCATAAGATAACATAAAATAAACATAAAGACGATGAAAGTACGAAAATATATTTTGTATCATTGGCCACAAACTACACATTTGCTTGCTTTTGTATATACCACTGTCATTTACAACTTATATGTACATAAATACGTTCAATATACCACTGTCGTGTTGGTGGAAGATGACAGACACCTTTTCGCGTATTTTCAGTTTTGAATAGCTATTTTGTTTAATTCGAATCTCGATCAGGACGAGGTGTACAGCATTATGTGATAAAGTTTGTCAGTGACTTGCGACAGGTCGGTGGTTATCTCCGGGTCCTTCGGTTTCCTCCACCAATAAACCTGACCGCCACGATATACCTAAAATATTGTTGAAAGTAGCGTTATCTACCATCAAACAAACAAACAAACAAACAAACAAAAGATTCTGCAACTTCAAAGCCGCTTAAAATCAATTCTCTAATTTCATTACCATAGTAACCAACTCGAATGGTATAAGTTCCATTAGACCTGTGTCCGACATTCCACAATTCCTCGCAAGAAGACAGAATATGACTCAGGGTGCATGTGTCTTCTTCATCCTCCCTGTATGCTCCAAGGCAGTCAGATATCTTATCACATATTCTCTCTTTACTTATGCATGACAGGTCAAAACAATGTTCAATTGTTGGGCTGCACGATTCTACAAAACCAGTTAATACCATTACAATGTTATGTAGATGCTGCACATTTGTAATATTGCATTGTCATCTAATGGGATCGACACGATATAACTGAAATGATGTTGAAAGTGGCGCTAACACCATAAACCAACTAAACCAATCTAATGGGAAAATACTTTGCTTTGCTCGTGATATATATACTGTTCAAAAAAAGAAACGCATAATCCACTTTTATTTTTCAAAATGCAAATTTTGCGATTTACCAGGTGAAATTTAAATGGCCAATTTAATCAATGATTTTTTAAAGGTAAGTTTAAAATTTTAAATACATGTGCACAGCGGCTCTAAAAAATGAATATCCCATGAATCTCACCGAAAATTCGGTAACATTTTTCACGGGCATTTCGTGGTTAATTCAAATGTTAAACTAAAGCGTATAAAAGGACCAAGTTTGAAGGTTGACTTTTATTACTAAGTTGATATGCTGCCATGCCAAAGTTAGACCCTGCCACACGAAATATCGCTATCGGTCGTCTCCAAGATGGAGAGTCCCAAAATGAGGTAGCACGAACTCTGAATGTTAACCAGAGAATGACCACAAAAGGAGTGGAAGACCTCGCATAACTACTACTGGACAAGATCAGTACATCTGGGTCTTTCATCTACGGAATCAAACCGTTGCCCCATCAACCACTGCATCCGGAATACCTGGATTGCGAAGAATCAGCTCATAAACAGTCCGCAACGCCTTCGACAGCATGGCATTAGACCCAGAAGGCCGTATTTCGGAGCGGTATTGACGCCATTACACAGACGTGAAAAAGTTCGTTGCTGCAACAGATTAAGAGAGTGGACATTCCGAAACTGGCGAAGAATTTGGTTCAGCGACGAGTCTCGCTTTCTGCTGCAGAAACATGATGGCAGAATACGTGTAAATAGGTGCTGGAATGAAAGTTTCTCTTCCTCCTGTGTTCAGGAAGTGGATAGCTTCGTGGAGGTAGTATCATGATGTGGACGGCTATCTCAAATGATCGCAAAACAGATCTGGTGCATGTCCCGGGCAATTTAACGGCTGTAAGGTACAGAGACGAAATTATCCAACCTCACCTCATGCACGTAATTGACCGACAGAGGGAGTAATTCCAACAGGACAACGCTAAGCCACACAAAGCGTGTAGCAATGGACTACCTTGTGCAGAACAACATTAATGTGCTTCCATGGCCTTCGAAATCGCCGGACTTGAATCCCATTTAACACCTATGGGATCAGCTGGATAAACGTGTGCGCCAGCAACAACCTCCTCCTCAGACCTTCCATCAACTCCGCCAAATGTTGCAACAAGAATGGCGAACAATACCAAGAAACAATGTGAGAAATTTGATTGAGTATATGCCGAGGAGATGCAGAGCAGTGTTGGTCGCGCGTGGTGGTCATACACGGTACTAACTTTAACGTGACCGGAAGTGTGCTGAACTGTGATAAACTGACATTTTTTACTTATCCTCTGAAGTATGGACTGTTAATTTTTCCATAATAAACATTCTGAGTCGATATCTAAAAGCGTAACTGAAAAATTTTGATCTAAAATACATGTATTAAAATGTCTAAAATCCCCTTATGCGTTTCTGTTTTTGCAGAGTGTATATACAATTTATATATATATGTGTCAGTATTTACGGCATAAAGTAACGCAGTTCGCCCGATTATATGTAAAGTTAGGCATTTTACTCACATGTGAAAAACATCATTTTACAAATAAGGGAAGTTTGAGCCCATAACATTATCTTAATCCCGCCTATTTTTTTTAAAGTTTTATTAAATGCCAGGAAAGTGAGCGATCATGTAAATGTGTGTTCGAGGTGTGTTTGAAGTGTCTATTTTGCCTCTTTCTACGATTATTCTATTGGAATTTTGAAAGTTTGATGTTGATGTTGGATTTCTGGAAATGTTCCAACTAGTGTGGTATTTTTTAATGGTTTATGATTTACTAAAATATTTCTAAATTTGACGTTGATTATTTTGAACAAAATTATTAATTAAAAATGAGTTCAATTATATATTGTGGTATAATATTTTTTTCTGAAATAACAATAATCTGTTCGCATTAATGCCATTTTTCACTCAGAATAAGAATATCCGATTTATATCTGTAATTTAAACATCGGAACTGACACCACATTTTTGGATATTGTAGATATTCATGTTTACGTAGGCATGTAAACAAAACATCCCGAATGCGGTTAGTTTGAGGGATTTTGAAAAAAATGTGAACACTTAAAAGTCACAGAGAGTTTGATTTTTCAGAAAGCAACTGTCTTTCTCACCTATTAAGCTTTTTGCGCGGCAAACACGCGTGATAGATTTATTTCGGAAGTAAATGTTGCTTTGCGTTCACACTACTTGTTTCAAATTGGACTTTATTCAAATCGGATTTCAAACTACCACCCGAGGTGGTTTAAATTCGGAAGCACATATAATACACCTTTAATCTGGAATGAGTGTGAACGTAATCCGGTTTTACTGCTAAATCGGATTTCAAATCTGAAATTGATAAGTAGAATGAACATGGTATTAGAGAGAGGATAGTCCATATATCAGGGGCGGATCTAGGATTTCAAGTTAGGGGCGGGAGCGCACTTAAATAAATGACGCCGAGCGGAGGGAGGCGCGAAAATATTTGGGGTATTTCGTGTGAAAAATCACGATTTTACGCCAAAAATCATTTTTTTCCAATTTTAGGGGGATCCGCCCCTGTATATATTATGAATGTTGAGAAAGGAATAATAAAGTAACACAGATAGAAATATAATATACGTCAAATAAATTATTATATGAGAAAAATATAAAAAAACGTCAAATAAATTATTATATGAACCTTTTGTGTAACTATGAAAAGAAAGTTTAAACGGTGATGGTGATAAATTCTACCAATATCTACAAAACGTACACTCATCTATCATCCTAACTCCCTGAACACAAGAAAGACCACGACATCTACAAAACAAAAAATCATCTTTCATCCTAACAGAACTCCCTGAACACAAGAATGATCACAACATCTACAAAACGAACAATCATCTATCATCTTAACAGAACTCCCTGAACACAAGAAAGATCACGACATCTACAAAACGAACAATCATCTATCATCCTAACTCCCTGAACACAAGAAAGACCACGACATCTACAAAACGAACAATCATCTATCATCTTAACATAACTCCCTGAACACAAGAAAGATCACAACATCTACAAAACGAACAATCATCTATCATCTTAACAGAACTCCTTCAACACAAGAAAGACCACGACATCTACAAAACGAACAATCATCTATCATCTTAATAGAACTCCATGAATACAAGAAAGACCACGACATCTACAAAACGAACAATCATTTATCTTCCTAACAGAACTCCTTGAACACAAGAAAGACCACGACATCTACAAAACGAACAATCATCTATTATCCTAACAGAACTCCCTGAACACAAGAATGACCACGACATCTACAAAACAAACAATCATCTACCATCTTAACTCCCTGAACACAAGAAATACCGCGACATCTACAAAACGAACAATCATCTATCATCTTAACAAAACTCCCTGAACACAAGAAAGACTACGACATCTAAAAAACAAACAATCATCTATCATCTTAACAGAACTCACTGAACACAAGAATGACCACGACATCTACAAAACAAACAATCATCTATCATCCTAACTCCCTGAACACAAGAAAGACCACGACATCTACAAAACGAACAATCATCTATCATCCTAACAGAACTTCCTGAACACAACAATGATCACGACATCTACAAAACGAACAATCATCTATCATCCTAACAGAACTCCCTGAACACAAGAAACACCACGACATCTACAAAACAAACAATCATCTATCATCTTAACAGAACTCCTTGAACACAAGAATGACCACAACATCTACATAACGAACAATCATCTAGCATCTTAACTCCCTGAACACAAGAAAGACCACGACATCTACAAAACAAACAATCATCTATCATCCTAACTCCCTGAACACAAGAAAGACCACGACATCTACAAAACAAACAATCATCTATCATCCTAACAGAACTCCCTGAACACAAGAATGACCACGACATCTAAAAAACAAACAATCATCTATCATCCTAACTCCCTGAACACAAGAAAGACCACGACATCTACAAAACAAAAAATCATCTATCATCTTAACTCCCTGAACACAAGAAAGACCACGACATCTACAAAACAAACAATCATCTATCATCCTAACAGAACTCCCTGAACACAAGAAAGACCACGATATCTACAAAACAAACAATCATCTATCATCCTAACTCCCTGAACACAAAAAAGACCACGACATCTACAAAACAAACACTCATCTATCATCTTAACTCCCTGAACACAAGAAAGACCACGACATCTACAAAACAAACAATCATCTATCATCTTAACTCCCTGAACACAAGAAAGACCACGACATCTACAAAACAAACACTCATCTATCATCTTAACTCCCTGAACACAAGAAAGACCACCACATCTACAAAACAATCAATCATCTAGCATCTTAACTCCCTGAACACAAGAAAGACCACGACATCTACAAAACGAACAATCATCTATAATCTTAACTCCCTGAACACAAGAAAGACCACGACATCTACAAAACAAACAATAATCTATCAACCTAACAGACCTCCCTGAACACAAGAAAGACCACGACATCTACAAAACAAACAATCATCTATCATCTTAACTCCCTGAACAAAAGAAAGACCACGACATCTACAAAACGAACAATCATCTATCATCTTAACAGAACTCCCTGAACACAAGAAAGACCACGAAATCTACAAAACGAACAATCATCTATCATCCTAACTCCCTGAACACAAGAAAGACCACGACATCTACAAAACAAACAATCATCTATCATCTTAACTCCCTGAACACAAGAAAGACCACGACATCTACAAAACAAACAATCGTCTATCATCTTAACTCCCTGAACACAAGAAAGACCACGACATCTACAAAATAAACAATCATCTATCATCCTAATAGAACTCCCTGAACAAAAGAATGACCACGACATCTACAAAACAAACAATCATCTATCATCCTAACTCCCTGAACACAAGAAAGACCACGACATCTACAAAACAAACAATCATCTATCATCTTAACGGAACTCCCTGGACACAAGAAAGATCACGACATCTACAAAACAAACAATCATCTATCATCCTAACAGAACTCCCTGAACACAAGAAAGATCACGACATTTACAAAACGAACAATCATCTATCATCATAACAGAACTCCCTGAACACAAGAAACACCACGACATCTACAAAACGAACAATCATCTATCATCTTAACAGAACTCCCTGAACAAAAGAATGACCACAACATCTACAAAACGAACAATCATCTATCATCTTAACTCCCTGAACACAAGAAAGACCAGGACATCTACAAAACAAACAATCATCTATCATCCTAACTCCCTGAACACAAGAAAGACCACGACATCTACAAAACAAACAATCATCTATCATCTTAATTCCTTGAACACAAGAATGACCATGACATCTACAAAACAAACAATCATCTATCATCTTAACTCCCTGAACACAAGAAAGACCACTACATCTACAAAACAAACAATAATATATCATCCTAACAGAACTCCCTGAACACAACAATGACCACGACATCTACAAAACAAACAATCATCTATCATCTTAACTCCCTGAACACAAGAAAGACCACGACATCTACAAAACGAACAATCATCTATCATCTTAACTCCCTGAACACAAGAAAGACCACGACATCTACAAAACAAACAATCGTCTATCATCTTAACTCGCTGAACACAAGAAAGACCACGACATCTACAAAGCAAGCAATCTTCTATCATCTTAACTCCCTGAACACAAGAAAGACCACGACATCTACAAAACAAACAATCATCTATCATCCTAACTCCCTGAACACAAGAAAGACCACGACATCTACAAAACAAACAATCATATATCATCCTAACAGAACTCCCTGAACACAAGAATGACCACGACATCTACAAAACAAACAATCATCTATCATCCTAACTCCCTTAACACAAAAAAGACCACGACATCTACAAAACAAACAATCATCTTTCATCCTAACAGAACTCCCTGAACACAAGAATGACCACGACATCTACAAAACAAACAATCATCTATCATCTTAACTCCCTGAACACAAGAAAGACCACGACATCTACAAAACAAACAATCATCTATCATCTTAACTCCCTGAACACAAGAAAGACCACGACATCTACAAAACAAACAATCATCTATCATCTTAACTCCCTGAACACAAGAAAGACCACGACATCTACAAAACAAACAATCATCTAGCATCTTAACTCTCTGAACACAAGAAAGACTACGACATCTACAAAACAAACAATCATCTATCATCTTAACAGAACTCCCTGAACACAAGAAAGACCATGACATCTACAAAACGAACAATCATCTATCATCCTAACTCCCTGAACACAAGAAAGACCACGACATCTACAAAACGAACAATCATCTATCATCTTAACTCCCTGAACACAAGAAAGACCACGACATCTACAAAACAAACAATCGCCTATCATCTTATCTCCCTGAACACAAGAAAGACCACGACATCTACAAAATGAACAATCATCTATCATCCTAACAAAACTCCCTGAACAAAAGAATGACCACGACATCTACAAAACAAACAATCATCTATCATCCTAACTCCCTGAACACAAGAAAGACCACGACATCTACAAAACAAACAATCATCTATCATCTTAACAGAACTCCCTGGACACAAGAAATATCACGACATCTACAAAACGAACAATCATCTATCATCCTAACAGAACTCCCTGAATACAAGAAAGACCACGACATCTACAAAACAAACAATCATCTATCATCTTAACAGAACTCCCTGAGCACAAGAATGATCACAACATCTACAAAACGAACAATCATCTATCATCTTAACTCCCTGAACACAAGAAAGACCACGACATCTACTAAATGAACAATCATCGATCATCCTAACTCCCTGAACACAAGAAAGACCACGACATCTACAACACAAACAATCATCTTTCATCCTAACAGAACTCCCTGAACACAAGAATGACCACGACATCTACAAAACAAACAATCATCTTTCATCTTAACTCCCTGAACACAAGAAAGACCACGACATCTACAAAACAAACAATCATCTAACATCTTAACTCCCTGAACACAAGAAAGACCACGACATCTACAAAATAAACAATCATCTATCATCCTAATAGAACTCCCTGAACAAAAGAATGACCACGACATCTACAAAACAAACAATCATCTATCATCCTAACTCCCTGAACACAAGAAAGACCACGACATCTACAAAACAAACAATCATCTATCATCTTAACGGAACTCCCTGGACACAAGAAAGATCACGACATCTACAAAACAAACAATCATCTATCATCCTAACAGAACTCCCTGAACACAAGAAAGATCACGACATTTACAAAACGAACAATCATCTATCATCATAACAGAACTCCCTGAACACAAGAAACACCACGACATCTACAAAACGAACAATCATCTATCATCTTAACAGAACTCCCTGAACAAAAGAATGACCACAACATCTACAAAACGAACAATCATCTATCATCTTAACTCCCTGAACACAAGAAAGACCAGGACATCTACAAAACAAACAATCATCTATCATCCTAACTCCCTGAACACAAGAAAGACCACGACATCTACAAAACAAACAATCATCTATCATCTTAATTCCTTGAACACAAGAATGACCATGACATCTACAAAACAAACAATCATCTATCATCTTAACTCCCTGAACACAAGAAAGACCACTACATCTACAAAACAAACAATAATATATCATCCTAACAGAACTCCCTGAACACAACAATGACCACGACATCTACAAAACAAACAATCATCTATCATCTTAACTCCCTGAACACAAGAAAGACCACGACATCTACAAAACGAACAATCATCTATCATCTTAACTCCCTGAACACAAGAAAGACCACGACATCTACAAAACAAACAATCGTCTATCATCTTAACTCGCTGAACACAAGAAAGACCACGACATCTACAAAGCAAGCAATCTTCTATCATCTTAACTCCCTGAACACAAGAAAGACCACGACATCTACAAAACAAACAATCATCTATCATCCTAACTCCCTGAACACAAGAAAGACCACGACATCTACAAAACAAACAATCATATATCATCCTAACAGAACTCCCTGAACACAAGAATGACCACGACATCTACAAAACAAACAATCATCTATCATCCTAACTCCCTTAACACAAAAAAGACCACGACATCTACAAAACAAACAATCATCTTTCATCCTAACAGAACTCCCTGAACACAAGAATGACCACGACATCTACAAAACAAACAATCATCTATCATCTTAACTCCCTGAACACAAGAAAGACCACGACATCTACAAAACAAACAATCATCTATCATCTTAACTCCCTGAACACAAGAAAGACCACGACATCTACAAAACAAACAATCATCTATCATCTTAACTCCCTGAACACAAGAAAGACCACGACATCTACAAAACAAACAATCATCTAGCATCTTAACTCTCTGAACACAAGAAAGACTACGACATCTACAAAACAAACAATCATCTATCATCTTAACAGAACTCCCTGAACACAAGAAAGACCATGACATCTACAAAACGAACAATCATCTATCATCCTAACTCCCTGAACACAAGAAAGACCACGACATCTACAAAACGAACAATCATCTATCATCTTAACTCCCTGAACACAAGAAAGACCACGACATCTACAAAACAAACAATCGCCTATCATCTTATCTCCCTGAACACAAGAAAGACCACGACATCTACAAAATGAACAATCATCTATCATCCTAACAAAACTCCCTGAACAAAAGAATGACCACGACATCTACAAAACAAACAATCATCTATCATCCTAACTCCCTGAACACAAGAAAGACCACGACATCTACAAAACAAACAATCATCTATCATCTTAACAGAACTCCCTGGACACAAGAAATATCACGACATCTACAAAACGAACAATCATCTATCATCCTAACAGAACTCCCTGAATACAAGAAAGACCACGACATCTACAAAACAAACAATCATCTATCATCTTAACTCCCTGAACACAAGAATGATCACAACATCTACAAAACGAACAATCATCTATCATCCTAACAGAACTCCCTGAATACAAGAAAGACCACGACATCTACAAAACGAACAATCATCTATCATCTTAACAGAACTCCCTGAGCACAAGAATGATCACAACATCTACAAAACGAACAATCATCTATCATCTTAACTCCCTGAACACAAGAAAGACCACGACATCTACTAAATGAACAATCATCGATCATCCTAACTCCCTGAACACAAGAAAGACCACGACATCTACAACACAAACAATCATCTTTCATCCTAACAGAACTCCCTGAACACAAGAATGACCACGACATCTACAAAACAAACAATCATCTTTCATCTTAACTCCCTGAACACAAGAAAGACCACGACATCTACAAAACAAACAATCATCTAACATCTTAACTCCCTGAACACAAGAAAGACCACTACATCTACAAAACAAACAATAAAATATCATCCTAACAGAACTCCCTGAACACAAGAATGACCACGACATCTACAAAACAAACAATCATCTATCATCTTAACAGAACTCCCTGAACTCAAGAAAGACCACGACATCTACAAAACGAACAATCATCTATCATCTTAACAGAACTCCCAGAACACAAGAAAGACCACGACATCTACAAAACGAACAATCATCTGTCATCTTAACTCCCTGAACACAAGAAAGACCACGACATCTACAAAACAAACAATCATCTATCATCTTAACTCCCTGAACACAAGAAAGACCACGACATCTACAAAACAAACAATCGTCTATCATCTTAACTCCCTGAACACAAGAAAGACCACGACAACTACAAAATAAACAATCATCTATCTTCTTAACTCCCTGAACACAAGAAAGACCACGACATCTACAAAACAAACAATCATCTATCATCCTAACTCCCTGAACACAAGAAAGACCACGACATCTACAAAACGAACAATCATCTATCATCTTAACTCCCTGAACACAAGAAAGACCACGACATCTACAAAACAAACAATCGCCTATCATCTTATCTCCCTGAACACAAGAAAGACCACGACATCTACAAAATGAACAATCATCTATCATCCTAACAAAACTCCCTGAACAAAAGAATGACCACGACATCTACAAAACAAACAATCATCTATCATCCTAACTCCCTGAACACAAGAAAGACCACGACATCTACAAAACAAACAATCATCTATCATCTTAACAGAACTCCCTGGACACAAGAAATATCACGACATCTACAAAACGAACAATCATCTATCATCCTAACAGAACTCCCTGAATACAAGAAAGACCACGACATCTACAAAACAAACAATCATCTATCATCTTAACAGAACTCCCTGAGCACAAGAATGATCACAACATCTACAAAACGAACAATCATCTATCATCTTAACTCCCTGAACACAAGAAAGACCACGACATCTACTAAATGAACAATCATCGATCATCCTAACTCCCTGAACACAAGAAAGACCACGACATCTACAACACAAACAATCATCTTTCATCCTAACAGAACTCCCTGAACACAAGAATGACCACGACATCTACAAAACAAACAATCATCTTTCATCTTAACTCCCTGAACACAAGAAAGACCACGACATCTACAAAACAAACAATCATCTAACATCTTAACTCCCTGAACACAAGAAAGACCACTACATCTACAAAACAAACAATAAAATATCATCCTAACAGAACTCCCTGAACACAAGAATGACCACGACATCTACAAAACAAACAATCATCTATCATCTTAACAGAACTCCCTGAACTCAAGAAAGACCACGACATCTACAAAACGAACAATCATCTATCATCTTAACAGAACTCCCAGAACACAAGAAAGACCACGACATCTACAAAACGAACAATCATCTGTCATCTTAACTCCCTGAACACAAGAAAGACCACGACATCTACAAAACAAACAATCATCTATCATCTTAACTCCCTGAACACAAGAAAGACCACGACATCTACAAAACAAACAATCGTCTATCATCTTAACTCCCTGAACACAAGAAAGACCACGACAACTACAAAATAAACAATAATCTATCTTCTTAACTCCCTGAACACAAGAAAGACCACGACATCTACAAAACAAACAATCATCTATCATCTTAACTCCCTGAACACAAGAAAGACCACGACATCTACAAAACAAACAATCATCTATCTTCTTAACTCCCTGAACACAAGAAAGACCACGACATCTACAAAAATGAACAATCATCTATCATCTTAACAGAACTCCCTGAACACAAGAAAGACCACGACATCTACAAAACGAACAATCATCTGTCATCTTAACAGAACTCCCAGAACACAAGAAAGACCACGACATCTACAAAACGAACAATCATCTATCATCTTAACTCCCTGAACACAAGAAAGACCACGACATCTACAAAACAAACAATCATCTATCTTCTTAACTCCCTGAACACAAGAAAGACCACGACATCTACAAAACAAACAATCATCTATCATCTTAACTCCCTTAACACAAGAAAGACCACGACATCTACAAAACAAACAATCATCTATAATCTTAACTCCATGAACACAAGAAAGACCACGACATCTACAAAACAAACAATCGTCTATCATCTTAACTCCCTGAACACAAGAAAGACCACGACATCTACAAAACAAACAATCATCTAACATCCTAACAGAACTCCCTGAACACAAGAATGACCACGACATCTACAAAACAAACAATCATCTATCATCTTAACTCCCTGAACACAAGAAAGAGCACGACATCTACAAAACAAACAATCATCTATCATCCTAACTCCCTGAACACAAGAAAGACCACGACATCTACAAAACAAACAATCATATATCATCTTAACTCCCTGAACACAAGAATGACCACGACATCTACAAAACAAACAATCATCTATCATCCTAACTCCCTGAACACAAGAAAGACCACGACATCTACAACACAAACAATCATCTTTCATCCTAACAGAACTCCCTGAACACAAGAATGACCACGACATCTGCAAAACAAACAATCATCTATCATCTTAACAGAACTCCCTGAACACAAGAAAGACCACGACATCTACAAATCGAACAATCATCTATCATCTTAACAGAACTCCCTGAATACAAGAAAGACCACGACATCTACAAAACGAACAATCATCTATCATCCTAACTCCCTGAACACAAGAAAGACCACGACATCTACAAAACAAACAATAATTTATCATCTTAACTCCCTGAACACAAGAAAGACCACGACATCTACAAAACAAACAATCATCTATCATCTTAACTCCCTGAACACAAGAAAGACCACGACATCTACAAAAAGGAACATTCATCTATCATCTTAACAGACCTCCCTGAACACAAGAAAGACCACGACATCTACAAAACAAACAATCATCTATCATCCTAACTCCCTGAACACAAGAAAGCCCAAGACATCTACAAAACAAACAATCGTCTATCATCTTAACTCCCTGAACACAAGAAAGAGCACGACATCTACAAAACAAACAATCATCTATCATCCTAACTCCCTGAACACAAGAATGACCACGACATCTACAAAACAAACAATCATCTATCATCCTAACTCCCTGAACACAAGAAAGACTACGACATCTACAAAACAAACAATCATCTATCATCTTAACTCCCTTAACACAAGAAAGATCACGACATCTACAAAACAAACAATCATCTATCATCCTAACTCCCTGAACACAAGAAAGCCCAAGACATCTACAAAACAAACAATCGTCTATCATCTTAACTCCCTGAACACAAGAAAGACCACGACATCTACAAAACAAACAATCATCTATCATCTTAACTCCCTGAACACAAGAAAGAGCACGACATCTACAAAACAAACAATCATCTATCATCCTAACTCCCTGAACACAAGAATGACCACGACATCTACAAAACAAACAATCATCTATCATCCTAACTCCCTGAACACAAGAAAGACTACGACATCTACAAAACAAACAATCATCTATCATCTTAACTCCCTGAACACAAGAAAGACCACGACATCTACAACACAAACAATAATCTATCATCCTAACAGAACTCCCTGAACACAAAAAAGACCACGACATCTACAAAACGAACAATCATCTATCATCTTAACAGAACTCCCTGAACACAAGAAAGACCACGACATCTACAAAACGAACAATCATCTATCATCTTAACTCCCTGAACACAAGAAAGACCACGACATCTACAAAACAAACAATCGTCTATCATCTTAACAGAACTCCCTGAACACAAGAAAGACCACGACATCTACAAAACGAACAATCATCTATCATCTTAACAGAACTCCCTGAACACAAGAAAGACCACGACATCTACAAAACGAACAATCATCTATCATCTTAACTCCCTGAACACAAGAAAGACCACGACATCTACAAAACAAACAATCGTCTATCATCTTAACTCCCTAAACACAAGAAAGACCACGACATCTACAAAACAAACAATCATCTATCATCTTAACTCCCTGAACTCAAGAAAGACCACGACATCTACAAAACAAACAATAATATATCATCCTAACAGAACTCCCTGAACACAAGAATGACCACGACATCTACAAAACAAACAATCATCTATCATCTTAACAGAACTCCCTGAACACAAGAAAGACCACGACATCTACAAAACGAACAATCATCTATCATCTTAACAGAACTCCCTGAACACAAGAAAGACCACGACATCTACAAAACGAACAATCAGCTATCATCTTAACTCCCTGAACACAAGAAAGACCACGACATCTACAAAACAAACACTCATCTATCATCTAAACTCCCTGAGCACAAGAAAGACCACGACATCTACAAAACAAACAATCGTCTATCATCTTAACTCCCTGAACACAAGAAAGACCACGACATATACAAAACAAACAATCATCTATCATCTTAACTCCCTGAACACAAGAAAGACCACGACATCTACAAAACAAACAATCATCTAACATCCTAACAGAACTCCCTGAACACAAGAATGACCACGACATCTACAAAACAAACAATCATCTATCATCTTAACTCCCTGAACACAAGAAAGAGCACGACATCTACAAAACAAACAATCATCTATCATCCTAACTCCCTGAACACAAGAAAGACCACGACATCTACAAAACAAACAATCATATATCATCTTAACTCCCTGAACACAAGAATGACCACGACATCTACAAAGCAAACAATCATCTATTATCCTAACTCCCTGAACACAAGAAAGATCACGACATCTACAACACAAACAATCATCTTTCATCCTAACAGAACTCCCTGAACACAAGAATGACCACGACATCTACAAAACAAACAATCATCTATCATCTTAACAGAACTCCCTGAACACAAGAAAGACCACGACATCTACAAAACGAACAATCATCTATCATCTTAACAGAACTCCCTGAATACAAGAAAGACCACGACATCTACAAAACGAACAATCATCTATCATCCTAACTCCCTGAACACAAGAAAGACCACGACATCTACAAAACAAACAATAATCTATCATCTTAACTCCCTGAACACAAGAAAGACCACGACATCTACAAAACAAACAATCATCTATCATCTTAACTCCCTGAACACAAGAAAGACCACGACATCTACAAAAAGGAACATTCATCTATCATCTTAACAGAACTCCCTGAACACAAGAAAGACCACGACATCTACAAAACAAACAATCATCTATCATCTTAACTCCCTTAACACAAGAAAGATCACGACATCTACAAAACAAACAATCATCTATAATCCTAACTCCCTGAACAAAACAAAGACCACGACATCTACAAAACAAACCATCATCTATCATCTTAACAGAACTCCCTGAACACAATAATGACCACGACATCTACAAAACAAACAATCATCTATCATCTTAACTCCCTGAACACAAGAAAGAGCACGACATCTACAAAACAAACAATCATCTATCATCCTAACTCCCTGAACACAAGAATGACCACGACATCTACAAAACAAACAATCATCTATCATCCTAACTCCCTGAACACAAGAAAGACTACGACATCTACAAAACAAACAATCATCTATCATCTTAACTCCCTGAACACAAGAATGACCACGACATCTACAAAACAAACAATCATCTATCATCCTAACTCCCTGAACACAAGAAAGACCACGACATCTACAACACAAACAATCATCTTTCATCCTAACAGAACTCCCTGAATACAAGAATGACCACGACATCTACAAAACAAACAATCATCTATCATCTTAACTCCCTGAACACAAGAAAGACCACGACATCTACAAAACAAACAATCATCTATCATCTTAACTCCCTGAACTCTAGAAAGACCACGACATCTACAACACAAACAATATTCTATCATCCTAACAGAAATCCCTGAACACAACAAAGACCACGACATCTACAAAACAAACAATCATCTGTCATCTTAACAGAACTCGCTGAACACAAGAAAGACCACGACATCTACAAAACGAACAATCATCTATCATCCTAACTCCCTGAACACAAGAAAGACCACGACATCTACAAAACGAACAATCATCTATCATCTTAACTCCCTGAACACAAGAAAGACCACGACATCTACAAAACAAACAATCGTCTATCATCTTAACTCCCTGAACACAAGAAAGACCACGACATCTACAAAACAAACAATCATCTATCATCTTACCTCCCTGAACTCAAGAAAGACCACGACATCTACAAAACAAACAATAATCTATCATCCTAACAGAACTCCCTGAACACAAGAATGACCACGACATCTACAAAACAAACAATCATCTATCATCTTAACAGAACTCCCTGAACACAAGAAAGACCACGACATCTACAAAACGAACAATCATCTATCATCTTAACAGAACTCCCTGAACACAAGAAAGACCACGACATCTACAAAACGAACAATCAGCTATCATCCTAACTCCCTGAACACAAGAAAGACCACGACATCTACAAAACAAACAATCATCTATCATCTAAACTCCCTGAGCACAAGAAAGACCACGACATCTACAAAACAAGCAATCGTCTATCATCTTAACTCCCTGAACACAAGAAAGACCACGACATGTACAAAACAAACAATCATCTATCATCTTAACTCCCTGAACACAAGAAAGACCACGACATCTACAAAACAAACAATCATCTATCATCTTAACTCCCTGAACACAAGAAAGACCACGACATCTACAAAACAAACAATCATCTATCATCTTAACTCCCTGAACACAAGAAAGACCAAGACATCTACAAAAAGGAACATTCATCTATCATCTTAACTCCCTTAACACAAGAAAGACCACGACATCTAGAAAACAAACAATCATCTATCATCCTAACTCCCTGAACACAAGAAAGACCACGACATCTACAAAACAAACAATCGTCTATCATCTTAACTCCCTGAACACAAGAAAGACCACGACATCTACAAAACAAACACTCATCTATCATCCTAACAGAACTCCCTGAACACAAAAATGACCACGACATCTACAAAACAAACAATCATCTATCATTTTAACTCCCTGAACACAAGAAAGAGCACGACATCTACAAAACAAATAATCATCTATCATCTTAACTCCCTGAACACAAGAATGACCACGACATCTACAAAACAAACAATCATCTATCATCCTAACTCCCTGAACACAAGAAAGACCACGACATCTACAAAACAAACAAAGATCTATCATCTTAACTCCCTGAACACAAGAATGACCACGACATCTACAAAACAAACAATCATTTATCATCCTAACTCCCTGAACACAAGAAAGACCACGACATCTACAACACAAACAATCATCTTCCATCCTAACAGAACTCCCTGAACACAAGAATGACCACGACATCTACAAAACAAACAATCATCTATCATCTTAACTCCCTGAACTCAAGAAAGACCACGACATCTACAAAACAAACAATCATCTATCATCTTAACTCCCTGAACTCAAGAAAGACCAAGACATCTACAAAACAAACAATAATCTATCATCTTAACAGAACTCCCTGAACACAAGAAAGACCACTACATCTAAAAAACAAACAATCATCTATCATCTTAACTCCCTGAACACAAGAAAGAGCACGACATCTACAAAACAAACACTCATCTATCATCCTAACTCCCTGAACTCAAGAATGACCACGACATCTACAAAACAAACAATCATCTATCATCCTAACTCCCTGAACACAAGAAAGACCACGACATCTATTACACAAACAATCATCTTTCATCCTAACAGAACTCCCTGAACACAAGAATAACCATGACATCTACAAAACAAACAATCATCTATCATCTTAGCTCCCTGAACACAAGAAAGACCACGACATCTACAATACAAACAATCATCTATCATCTTAACTCCCTGAACTCAAGAAAGACCACGACATCTACAAAACAAACAATAATCTATCATCCTAACAGAACTCCCTGAACACAAGAATGACCACGACATCTACAAAACAAACAATCATCTATCATCTTAACAGAACTCCCTGAACACAAGAAAGACCACGACATCTACAAAACGAACAATCATCTATCATCTTAACAGAACTCCCTGAACACAAGAAAGACCACGACATCTACAAAACGAACAATCATCTATCATCCTAACTCCCTGAACACAAGAAAGACCACGACATCTACAAAACAAACAATAATCTATCATCTTAACTCCCTGAACACAAGAAAGACCACGACATCTACAAAACAAACAATCATCTATCATCTTAACTCACTGAACACAAGAAAGAGCACGACATTTACAAAACAAACAATCATCTATCATCCTAACTCCCTGAACACAAGAATGACCACGACATCTACAAAACAAACAATCATCTATCATCCTAACTCCCTGAACACAAGAAAGACCACGACATCTACAAAACAAACAATCATCTATCATCTTAACTCCCTGAACACAAGAAAGACCACGACATCTACAAAACAAACAATCATCTATCATCTTAACTCCCTGAACACAAGAAAGACCAAGACTTCTACAAAACAAACAATAATCTATCATCCTAACAGAACTCCCTGAACACAAGAATGACCACGACATCTACAAAACAAACAATCATCTATCATCTTAACAGAACTCCCTGAACACAAGAAAGACCACGACATCTACAAAACGAACAATCATCTATCATCTTAACAGAACTCCCTGAACACAAGAAAGACAACGACATCTACAAAACGAACAATCATCTATCATCCTAACTTCCTGAACACAAGAAAGACCACGACATCTACAAAACGAACAATCATCTATCATCTTAACTCCCTGAACACAAGAAAGACCACGACATCTACAAAACAAACAATCGTCTATAATCTTAACTCCCTGAACACAAGAAAGACCACGACATCTACAAAACAAACAATCATCTATCATCTTAACTCCCTGAACACAAGAAAGACCACGACATCTACAAAACAAACAATCATCTATCATCTTAACTCCCTGAACACAAGAAAGACCACCACATCAACAAAAAGGAACATTCATCTATCATCTTAACAGAACTCCCTGAACACAAGAAAGACCACGACATCTACAAAACGAACAATCATCTATCATCTTAACAGAACTCCCTGAACACAAGAAAGACCACGACATCTACAAAACGAACAATCATCTATCATCCTAACTCCCTGAACACAAGAAAGACCACGACATCTACAAAACAAACAATAATCTATCATCTTAACTCCCTGAACACAAGAAAGACCACGACATCTACAAAACAAACAATCATCTATCATCTTAACTCACTGAACACAAGAAAGAGCACGACATTTACAAAACAAACAATCATCTATCATCCTAACTCCCTGAACACAAGAATGACCACGACATCTACAAAACAAACAATCATCTATCATCCTAACTCCCTGAACACAAGAAAGACCACGACATCTACAAAACAAACAATCATCTATCATCTTAACTCCCTGAACACAAGAAAGACCACGACATCTACAAAACAAACAATCATCTATCATCTTAACTCCCTGAACACAAGAAAGACCAAGACTTCTACAAAACAAACAATAATCTATCATCCTAACAGAACTCCCTGAACACAAGAATGACCACGGCATCTACAAAACAAACAATCATCTATCATCTTAACAGAACTCCCTGAACACAAGAAAGACCACGACATCTACAAAACGAACAATCATCTATCATCTTAACAGAACTCCCTGAACACAAGAAAGACAACGACATCTACAAAACGAACAATCATCTATCATCCTAACTCCCTGAACACAAGAAAGACCACGACATCTACAAAACGAACAATCATCTATCATCTTAACTCCCTGAACACAAGAAAGACCACGACATCTACAAAACAAACAATCGTCTATAATCTTAACTCCCTGAACACAAGAAAGACCACGACATCTACAAAACAAACAATCATCTATCATCTTAACTCCCTGAACACAAGAAAGACCACGACATCTACAAAACAAACAATCATCTATCATCTTAACTCCCTGAACACAAGAAAGACCACCACATCAACAAAAAGGAACATTCATCTATCATCTTAACAGAACTCCCTGAACACAAGAAAGACCACGACATCTACAAAACAAACAATCATATATCATATTAACTCCCTTAATACAAGAAAGACCACGACATCTACAAAACAAACAATAATCTATCATCCTAACAGAACTCCCTGAACACAAGAATGACCACAACATCTACAAAACAAACAATCATCTATCATCTTAACAGAACTCCCTGAACACAAGAAAGACCACGACATCTACAAAACGAACAATCATCTATCATCTTAACAGAACTCCCTGAACACAAGAAAGACCACGACATCTACAAAACGAACAATCAGCTATCATCCTAACTCCCTGAACACAAGAAAGACCACGACATCTACAAAACAAACAATCATCTATCATCTAAACTCCCTGAGCACAAGAAAGACCACGACATCTACAAAACAAACAATCGTCTATCATCTTAACTCCCTGAACACAAGAAAGACCACGACATGTACAAAGCAAACAATCATCTATCATCTTAACTCCCTGAACACAAGAAAGACCACGACATCTACAAAACAAACAATCATCTATCATCTTAACTCCCTGAACACAAGAAAGACCACGACATCTACAAAACAAACAATCATCTATCATCTTAACTCCCTGAACACAAGAAAGACCAAGACATCTACAAAACAAACACTCATCTATCATCCTAACAGAACTCCCTGAACACAAAAATGACCACGACATCTACAAAACAAACAAAGATCTATCATCTTAACTCCCTGAACACAAGAATGACCACGACATCTACAAAACAAACAATCATTTATCATCCTAACTCCCTGAACACAAGAAAGACCACGACATCTACAACACAAACAATCATCTTCCATCCTAACAGAACTCCCTGAACACAAGAATGACCACGACATCTACAAAACAAACAATCATCTATCATCTTAACTCCCTGAACTCAAGAAAGACCACGACATCTACAAAACAAACAATCATCTATCATCTTAACTCCCTGAACTCAAGAAAGACCAAGACATCTACAAAACAAACAATAATCTATCATCTTAACAGAACTCCCTGAACACAAGAAAGACCACTACATCTAAAAAACAAACAATCATCTATCATCTTAACTCCCTGAACACAAGAAAGAGCACGACATCTACAAAACAAACACTCATCTATCATCCTAACTCCCTGAACTCAAGAATGACCACGACATCTACAAAACAAACAATCATCTATCATCCTAACTCCCTGAACACAAGAAAGACCACGACATCTACAAAACAAACAATCGTCTATCATCTTAACTCCCTGAACACAAGAATGACCACGACATCTACAAAACAAACAATCATCTATCATCTTAACTCCCTGAACACAAGAAAGACCACGACATCTATAACACAAACAATCATCTTTCATCCTAACAGAACTCCCTGAACACAAGAATAACCATGACATCTACAAAACAAACAATCATCTATCATCTTAACTCCCTGAACACAAGAAAGACCACGACATCTACAATACAAACAATCATCTATCATCTTAACTCCCTGAACTCAAGAAAGACCACGACATCTACAAAACAAACAATAATCTATCATCCTAACAGAACTCCCTGAACACAAGAATGACCACGACATCTACAAAACAAACAATCATCTATCATCTTAACAGAACTCCCTGAACACAAGAAAGACCACGACATCTACAAAACGAACAATCATCTATCATCTTAACAGAACTCCCTGAATACAAGAAAGACAACGACATCTACAAAACGAACAATCATCTATCATCCTAACTCCCTGAACACAAGAAAGACCACGACATCTACAAAACGAACAATCATCTATCATCTTAACTCCCTGAACACAAGAAAGACCACGACATCTACAAAACAAACAATCGTCTATAATCTTAACTCCCTGAACACAAGAAAGACCACGACATCTACAAAACAAACAATCATCTATCATCTTAACTCCCTGAACACAAGAAAGACCACGACATCTACAAAACAAACAATCATCTATCATCTTAACTCCCTGAACACAAGAAAGACCACCACATCAACAAAAAGGAACATTCATCTATCATCTTAACAGAACTCCCTGAACACAAGAAAGACCACGACATCTACAAAACGAACAATCATCTATCATCTTAACAGAACTCCCTGAACACAAGAAAGACCACAACATCTACAAAACGAACAATCAGCTATCATCCTAACTCCCTGAACACAAGAAAGACCACGACATCTACAAAACAAACAATCATCTATCATCTAAACTCCCTGAGCACAAGAAAGACCACGACATCTACAAAACAAACAATCGTCTATCATCTTAACTCCCTGAACAAAAGAAAGACCACGACATCTACAAAACAAACAATCATATATCATATTAACTCCCTTAATACAAGAAAGACCACGACATCTACAAAACAAACAATAATCTATCATCCTAACAGAACTCCCTGAACACAAGAATGACCACAACATCTACAAAACAAACAATCATCTATCATCTTAACAGAACTCCCTGAACACAAGAAAGACCACGACATCTACAAAACGAACAATCATCTATCATCTTAACAGAACTCCCTGAACACAAGAAAGACCACGACATCTACAAAACGAACAATCAGCTATCATCCTAACTCCCTGAACACAAGAAAGACCACGACATCTACAAAGCAAACAATCATCTATCATCTAAACTCCCTGAGCACAAGAAAGACCACGACATCTACAAAACAAACAATCGTCTATCATCTTAACTCCCTGAACACAAGAAAGACCACGACATGTACAAAACAAACAATCATCTATCATCTTAACTCCCTGAACACAAGAAAGACCACGACATCTACAAAACAAACAATCATCTATCATCTTAACTCCCTGAACACAAGAAAGACCACGACATCTACAAAACAAACAATCATCTATCATCTTAACTCCCTGAACACAAGAAAGACCAAGACATCTACAAAACAAACACTCATCTATCATCCTAACAGAACTCCCTGAACACAAAAATGACCACGACATCTACAAAACAAACAAAGATCTATCATCTTAACTCCCTGAACACAAGAATGACCACGACATCTACAAAACAAACAATCATTTATCATCCTAACTCCCTGAACACAAGAAAGACCACGACATCTACAACACAAACAATCATCTTCCATCCTAACAGAACTCCCTGAACACAAGAATGACCACGACATCTACAAAACAAACAATCATCTATCATCTTAACTCCCTGAACTCAAGAAAGACCACGACATCTACAAAACAAACAATCATCTATCATCTTAACTCCCTGAACTCAAGAAAGACCAAGACATCTACAAAACAAACAATAATCTATCATCTTAACAGAACTCCCTGAACACAAGAAAGACCACTACATCTAAAAAACAAACAATCATCTATCATCTTAACTCCCTGAACACAAGAAAGAGCACGACATCTACAAAACAAACACTCATCTATCATCCTAACTCCCTGAACTCAAGAATGACCACGACATCTACAAAACAAACAATCATCTATCATCCTAACTCCCTGAACACAAGAAAGACCACGCCATCTACAAAACAAACAATCGCCTATCATCTTAACTCCCTGAACACAAGAATGACCACGACATCTACAAAACAAACAATCATCTATCATCCTAACTCCCTGAACACAAGAAAGACCACGACATCTATAACACAAACAATCATCTTTCATCCTAACAGAACTCCCTGAACACAAGAATAACCATGACATCTACAAAACAAACAATCATCTATCATCTTAACTCCCTGAACACAAGAAAGACCACGACATCTACAATACAAACAATCATCTATCATCTTAACTCCCTGAACTCGAGAAAGACCACGACATCTACAAAACAAACAATAATCTATCATCCTAACAGAACTCCCTGAACACAAGAATGACCACGACATCTACAAAACAAACAATCATCTATCATCTTAACAGAACTCCCTGAACACAAGAAAGACCACGACATCTACAAAACGAACAATCATCTATCATCTTAACAGAACTCCCTGAACACAAGAAAGACCACGACATCTACAAAACGAACAATCATCTATCATCCTAACTCCCTGAACACAAGAAAGACCACGACATCTACAAAACAAACAATAATCTATCATATTAACTCCCTGAACACAAGAAAGACCACGACATCTACAAAACAAACAATCATCTATCATCTTAACTCACTGAACACAAGAAAGTGCACGACATTTACAAAACAAGCAATCATCTATCATCCTAACTCCCTGAACACAAGAATGACCACGACATCTACAAAACAAACAATCATCTATCATCCTAACTCCCTGAACACAAGAAAGACCACGACATCTACAAAACAAACAATCATCTATCATCTTAACTCCCTTAACACAAGAAAGACCACGACATCTACAACACAAGCAATCATCTTTCATCCTAACAGAACTCCCTGAACACAAGAATGACCACGACATCTACAAAACAAACAATCATCTATCATCTTAACTCCCTGAACACAAGAAAGACCACGACATCTACAAAACAAACAATCATCTATCATCTTAACTCCCTGAACTCAAGAAAGACCAAGACTTCTACAAAACAAACAATAATCTATCATCCTAACAGAACTCCCTGAACACAAGAATGACCACGACATCTACAAAACAAACAATCATCTATCATCTTAACAGAACTCCCTGAACACAAGAAAGACCACGACATCTACAAAACGAACAATCATCTATCATCTTAACAGAACTCCCTGAACACAAGAAAGACAACGACATCTACAAAACGAACAATCATCTATCATCCTAACTCCCTGAACAAAAGAAAGACCACGACATCTACAAAACGAACAATCATCTATCATCTTAACTCCCTGAACACAAGAAAGACCACGACATCTACAATACAAACAATCATCTATCATCTTAACTCCCTGAACTCAAGAAAGACCACGACATCTACAAAACAAACAATAATCTATCATCCTAACAGAACTCCCTGAACACAAGAATGACCACGACATCTACAAAACAAACAATCATCTATCATCTTAACTCCCTGAACACAAGAAAGACCACGACATCTACAATACAAACAATCATCTATCATCTTAACTCCCTGAACTCAAGAAAGACCACGACATCTACAAAACAAACAATAATCTATCATCCTAACAGAACTCCCTGAACACAAGAATGACCACGACATCTACAAAACAAACAATCATCTATCATCTTAACAGAACTCCCTGAACACAAGAAAGACCACGACATCTACAAAACGAACAATCATCTATCATCTTAACAGAACTCCCTGAACACAAGAAAGACAACGACATCTACAAAGCGAACAATCATCTATCATCCTAACTCCCTGAACACAAGAATGACCACGACATCTACAAAACGAACAATCATCCATCATCTTAACTCCCTGAACACAAGAAAGACCACGACATCTACAAAACAAACAATCGTCTATAATCTTAACTCCCTGAACACAAGAAAGACCACGACATCTACAAAACAAACAATCATCTATCATCTTAACTCCCTGAACACAAGAAAGACCACCACATCAACAAAAAGGAACATTCATCTATCATCTTAACAGAACTCCCTGAACACAAGAAAGACCACGACATCTACAAAACGAACAATCATCTATCATCTTAACAGAACTCCCTGAACACAAGAAAGACCACGACATCTACAAAACGAACAATCAGCTATCATCCTAACTCCCTGAACACAAGAAAGACCACGACATCTACAAAACAAACAATCATCTATCATCTAAACTCCCTGAGCACAAGAAAGACCACGACATCTACAAAACAAACAATCGTCTATCATCTTAACTCCCTGAACACAAGAAAGACCACGACATCTACAAAACAAACAATCATATATCATATTAACTCCCTTAATACAAGAAAGACCACGACATCTACAAAACAAACAATAATCTATCATCCTAACAGAACTCCCTGAACACAAGAATGACCACAACATCTACAAAACAAACAATCATCTATCATCTTAACAGAACTCCCTGAACACAAGAAAGACCACGACATCTACAAAACGAACAATCATCTATCATCTTAACAGAACTCCCTGAACACAAGAAAGACCACGACATCTACAAAACGAACAATCAGCTATCATCCTAACTCCCTGAACACAAGAAAGACCACGACATCTACAAAACAAACAATCGTCTATCATCTAAACTCCCTGAGCACAAGAAAGACCACGACATCTACAAAACAAACAATCGTCTATCATCTTAACTCCCTGAACACAAGAAAGACCACGACATGTACAAAACAAACAATCATCTATCATCTTAACTCCCTGAACACAAGAAAGACCACGACATCTACAAAACAAACAATCATCTATCATCTTAACTCCCTGAACACAAGAAAGACCACGACATCTACAAAACAAACAATCATCTATCATCTTAACTCCCTGAACACAAGAAAGACCAAGACATCTACAAAACAAACACTCATCTATCATCCTAACAGAACTCCCTGAACACAAAAATGACCACGACATCTACAAAACAAACAAAGATCTATCATCTTAACTCCCTGAACACAAGAATGACCACGATATCTACAAAACAAACAATCATTTATCATCCTAACTCCCTGAACACAAGAAAGACCACGACATCTACAACACAAACAATCATCTTCCATCCTAACAGAACTCCCTGAACACAAGAATGACCACGACATCTACAAAACAAACAATCATCTATCATCTTAACTCCCTCAACTCAAGAAAGACCACGACATCTACAAAACAAACAATCATCTATCATCTTAACTCCCTGAACTCAAGAAAGACCAAGACATCTACAAAACAAACAATAATCTATCATCTTAACAGAACTCCCTGAACACAAGAAAGACCACTACATCTAAAAAACAAACAATCATCTATCATCTTAACTCCCTGAACACAAGAAAGAGCACGACATCTACAAAACAAACACTCATCTATCATCCTAACTCCCTGAACACAAGAATGACCACGACATCTACAAAACAAACAATCATCTATCATCCTAACTCCCTGAACACAAGAAAGACCACGACATCTACAAAACAAACAATCGTCTATCATCTTAACTCCCTGAACACAAGAATGACCACGACATCTACAAAACAAACAATCATCTATCATCCTAACTCCCTGAACACAAGAAAGACCACGACATCTATAACACAAACAATCATCTTTCATCCTAACAGAACTCCCTGAACACAAGAATAACCATGACATCTACAAAACAAACAATCATCTATCATCTTAACTCCCTGAACACAAGAAAGACCACGACATCTACAATACAAACAATCATCTATCATCTTAACTCCCTGAACTCAAGAAAGACCACGACATCTACAAAACAAACAATAATCTATCATCCTAACAGAACTCCCTGAACACAAGAATGACCACGACATCTACAAAACAAACAATCATCTATCATCTTAACAGAACTCCCTGAACACAAGAAAGACCACGACATCTACAAAACGAACAATCATCTATCATCTTAACAGAACTCCCTGAACACAAGAAAGACCACGACATCTACAAAACGAACAATCATCTATCATCCTAACTCCCTGAACACAAGAAAGACCACGACATCTACAAAACAAACAATCATCTATCATCTTAACTCCCTTAACACAAGAAAGACCACGACATCTACAACACAAGCAATCATCTTTCATCCTAACAGAACTCCCTGAACACAAGAATGACCACGACATCTACAAAACAAACAATCATCTATCATCTTAACTCCCTGAACACAAGAAAGACCACGACATTTACAAAACAAGCAATCATCTATCATCCTAACTCCCTGAACACAAGAATGACCACGACATCTACAAAACAAACAATCATCTATCATCTTAACTCACTGAACACAAGAAAGTGCACGACATTTACAAAACAAGCAATCATCTATCATCCTAACTCCCTGAACACAAGAATGACCACGACATCTACAAAACAAACAATCATCTATCATCCTAACTCCCTGAACACAAGAAAGACCACGACATCTACAAAACAAACAATCATCTATCATCTTAACTCCCTTAACACAAGAAAGACCACGACATCTACAACACAAGCAATCATCTTTCATCCTAACAGAACTCCCTGAACACAAGAATGACCACGACATCTACAAAACAAACAATCATCTATCATCTTAACTCCCTGAACACAAGAAAGACCACGACATCTACAAAACAAACAATCATCTATCATCTTAACTCCCTGAACTCAAGAAAGACCAAGACTTCTACAAAACAAACAATAATCTATCATCCTAACAGAACTCCCTGAACACAAGAATGACCACGACATCTACAAAACAAACAATCATCTATCATCTTAACAGAACTCCCTGAACACAAGAAAGACCACGACATCTACAAAACGAACAATCATCTATCATCTTAACAGAACTCCCTGAACACAAGAAAGACAACGACATCTACAAAACGAACAATCATCTATCATCCTAACTCCCTGAACACAAGAAAGACCACGACATCTACAAAACGAACAATCATCTATCATCTTAACTCCCTGAACACAAGAAAGACCACGACATCTACAATACAAACAATCATCTATCATCTTAACTCCCTGAACTCAAGAAAGACCACGACATCTACAAAACAAACAATAATCTATCATCCTAACAGAACTCCCTGAACACAAGAATGACCACGACATCTACAAAACAAACAATCATCTATCATCTTAACTCCCTGAACACAAGAAAGACCACGACATCTACAATACAAACAATCATCTATCATCTTAACTCCCTGAACTCAAGAAAGACCACGACATCTACAAAACAAACAATAATCTATCATCCTAACAGAACTCCCTGAACACAAGAATGACCACGACATCTACAAAACAAACAATCATCTATCATCTTAACAGAACTCCCTGAACACAAGAAAGACCACGACATCTACAAAACGAACAATCATCTATCATCTTAACAGAACTCCCTGAACACAAGAAAGACAACGACATCTACAAAGCGAACAATCATCTATCATCCTAACTCCCTGAACACAAGAATGACCACGACATCTACAAAACGAACAATCATCCATCATCTTAACTCCCTGAACACAAGAAAGACCACGACATCTACAAAACAAACAATCGTCTATAATCTTAACTCCCTGAACACAAGAAAGACCACGACATCTACAAAACAAACAATCATCTATCATCTTAACTCCCTGAACACAAGAAAGACCACCACATCAACAAAAAGGAACATTCATCTATCATCTTAACAGAACTCCCTGAACACAAGAAAGACCACGACATCTACAAAACGAACAATCATCTATCATCTTAACAGAACTCCCTGAACACAAGAAAGACCACGACATCTACAAAACGAACAATCAGCTATCATCCTAACTCCCTGAACACAAGAAAGACCACGACATCTACAAAACAAACAATCGTCTATCATCTTAACTCCCTGAACACAAGAAAGACCACGACATCTACAAAACAAACAATCATATATCATATTAACTCCCTTAATACAAGAAAGACCACGACATCTACAAAACAAACAATAATCTATCATCCTAACAGAACTCCCTGAACACAAGAATGACCACAACATCTACAAAACAAACAATCATCTATCATCTTAACAGAACTCCCTGAACACAAGAAAGACCACGACATCTACAAAACGAACAATCATCTATCATCTTAACAGAACTCCCTGAACACAAGAAAGACCACGACATCTACAAAACGAACAATCAGCTATCATCCTAACTCCCTGAACACAAGAAAGACCACGACATCTACAAAACAAACAATCGTCTATCATCTAAACTCCCTGAGCACAAGAAAGACCACGACATCTACAAAACAAACAATCGTCTATCATCTTAACTCCCTGAACACAAGAAAGACCACGACATGTACAAAACAAACAATCATCTATCATCTTAACTCCCTGAACACAAGAAAGACCACGACATCTACAAAACAAACAATCATCTATCATCTTAACTCCCTGAACACAAGAAAGACCACGACATCTACAAAACAAACAATCATCTATCATCTTAACTCCCTGAACACAAGAAAGACCAAGACATCTACAAAACAAACACTCATCTATCATCCTAACAGAACTCCCTGAACACAAAAATGACCACGACATCTACAAAACAAACAAAGATCTATCATCTTAACTCCCTGAACACAAGAATGACCACGATATCTACAAAACAAACAATCATTTATCATCCTAACTCCCTGAACACAAGAAAGACCACGACATCTACAACACAAACAATCATCTTCCATCCTAACAGAACTCCCTGAACACAAGAATGACCACGACATCTACAAAACAAACAATCATCTATCATCTTAACTCCCTCAACTCAAGAAAGACCACGACATCTACAAAACAAACAATCATCTATCATCTTAACTCCCTGAACTCAAGAAAGACCAAGACATCTACAAAACAAACAATAATCTATCATCTTAACAGAACTCCCTGAACACAAGAAAGACCACTACATCTAAAAAACAAACAATCATCTATCATCTTAACTCCCTGAACACAAGAAAGAGCACGACATCTACAAAACAAACACTCATCTATCATCCTAACTCCCTGAACACAAGAATGACCACGACATCTACAAAACAAACAATCATCTATCATCCTAACTCCCTGAACACAAGAAAGACCACGACATCTACAAAACAAACAATCGTCTATCATCTTAACTCCCTGAACACAAGAATGACCACGACATCTACAAAACAAACAATCATCTATCATCCTAACTCCCTGAACACAAGAAAGACCACGACATCTATAACACAAACAATCATCTTTCATCCTAACAGAACTCCCTGAACACAAGAATAACCATGACATCTACAAAACAAACAATCATCTATCATCTTAACTCCCTGAACACAAGAAAGACCACGACATCTACAATACAAACAATCATCTATCATCTTAACTCCCTGAACTCAAGAAAGACCACGACATCTACAAAACAAACAATAATCTATCATCCTAACAGAACTCCCTGAACACAAGAATGACCACGACATCTACAAAACAAACAATCATCTATCATCTTAACAGAACTCCCTGAACACAAGAAAGACCACGACATCTACAAAACGAACAATCATCTATCATCTTAACAGAACTCCCTGAACACAAGAAAGACCACGACATCTACAAAACGAACAATCATCTATCATCCTAACTCCCTGAACACAAGAAAGACCACGACATCTACAAAACAAACAATAATCTATCATCTTAACTCCCTGAACACAAGAAAGACCACGACATCTACAAAACAAACAATCATCTATCATCTTAACTCACTGAACACAAGAAAGAGCACGACATTTACAAAACAAACAATCATCTATCATCCTAACTCCCTGAACACAAGAATGACCACGACATCTACAAAACAAACAATCATCTATCATCCTAACTCCCTGAACACAAGAAAGACCACGACATCTACAAAACAAACAATCATCTATCATCTTAACTCCCTGAACACAAGAAAGACCACGACATCTACAACACAAGCAATCATCTTTCATCCTAACAGAACTCCCTGAACACAAGAATGATCACGACATCTACAAAACAAACAATCATCTATCATCTTAACTCCCTGAACACAAGAAAGACCACGACATCTACAAAACAAACAATCATCTATCATCTTAACTCCCTGAACTCAAGAAAGACCAAGACTTCTACAAAACAAACAATAATCTATCATCCTAACAGAACTCCCTGAACACAAGAATGACCACGACATCTACAAAACAAACAATCATCTATCATCTTAACAGAACTCCCTGAACACAAGAAAGACCACGACATCTACAAAACGAACAATCATCTATCATCTTAACAGAACTCCCTGAACACAAGAAAGACAACGACATCTACAAAACGAACAATCATCTATCATCCTAACTCCCTGAACACAAGAAAGACCACGACATCTACAAAACGAACAATCATCTATCATCTTAACTCCCTGAACACAAGAAAGACCACGACATCTACAAAACAAACAATCGTCTATAATCTTAACTCCCTGAACACAAGAAAGACCACGACATCTACAAAACAAACAATCATCTATCATCTTAACTCCCTGAACACAAGAAAGACCACGACATCTACAAAACAAACAATCATCTATCATCTTAACTCCCTGAACACAAGAAAGACCACCACATCAACAAAAAGGAACATTCATCTATCATCTTAACAGAACTCCCTGAACACAAGAAAGACCACGACATCTACAAAACAAACAATCATCTATCATATTAACTCCCTTAATACAAGAAAGACCACGACATCTACAAAACAAACAATCATCTATCATCCTAACTCCCTGAACACAAGTAAGACCACGACATCTACAAAACAAACAATCATCTATCATCCTAACTCCCTGAACACAAGAAAGACCACGACATCTACAAAACAAACAATCATCTATCATCTTAACTCCCTGAACACAAGAATGACCACGACATCTACAAAACAAACAATCATCTATCATCCTAACTCCCTGAACACAAGAAAGACCACGACATCTACAACACAAACAATCATCTTTCATCCTAACAGAACTCCCTGAACACAAGAATGACCACGACATCTACAAAGCAAACAATTATCTATCATCTTAACTCCCTGAACACAAGAAAGACCACGATATCTACAAACAAACAATCATCTATCATCTTAACTCCCTGAACACAAGAAAGACCACTACATCTACAAACAAACAATAATATATCATCCTAACAGAACTCCCTGAACAAAAGAATGACCACGACATCTACAAACAAACAATCATATATCATCTTAACAGAACTCCCTGCACACAAGAAAGACCACGACATCTACAAAACAAACAATCGTCTATCATCTTAACTCCCTGAACACAAGAAAGACCACGACATCTACAAAACAAACAATCATCTATCATCTTAACTTCCTGAACACAAGAAAGACCACGACATCTACAAAACAAACAATCATCTATCATCTTAAATCCCTGAACACAAGAAAGACCACGAAATCAACAAAACAAACAATCATCTATCATCCTAACTCCCTGAACACAAGAAAGACCACGACATCTACAAAACAAACAATCGTCTATCATCTTAACTCCCTGAACACAAGAGAGACCACGACATCTACAAAACAAACAATCATCTATCATCTTAACAGAACTCCCTGAACACAAGAAAGACCACGACATCTACAAAACGAACAATCATCTATCATCTTAACAGAACTCCCTGAATACAAGAAAGACCACGACATCTACAAAACGAACAAGCATCTATCATCTTAACAGAACTCCCTGAACACAAGAAAGACCACGACATCTACAAAACGAACAATCAGCTATCATCCTAACTCCCTGAACACAAGAAAGACCACTACATCTACAAAACAAACAATAATATATCATCCTAACAGAACTCCCTGAACAAAAGAATGACCACGACATCTACAAACAAACAATCATATATCATCTTAACAGAACTCCCTGCACACAAGAAAGACCACGACATCTACAAAACAAACAATCGTCTATCATCTTAACTCCCTGAACACAAGAAAGACCACGACATCTACAAAACAAACAATCATCTATCATCTTAACTTCCTGAACACAAGAAAGACCACGACATCTACAAAACAAACAATCATCTATCATCTTAAATCCCTGAACACAAGAAAGACCACGACATCTACAAAACAAACAATCATCTATCTTCTTAACTCCCTGAACACAAGAAAGACCACGACATCTACAAAAATGAACAATCATCTATCATCTTAACAGAACTCCTTGAACACAAGAAAGACCACGACATCTACAAAACAAACAATCATCTATCATCTTAACTCCCTTAACACAAGAAACACCACGAAATCTACAAAACAAACAATCATCTATCATCCTAACTCCCTGAACACAAGAAAGACCACGACATCTACAAAACAAACAATCGTCTATCATCTTAACTCCCTGAACACAAGAGAGACCACGACATCTACAAAACAAACAATCATCTATCATCTTAACAGAGCTCCCTGAACACAAGAAAGACCACGACATCTACAAAACGAACAATCATCTATCATCTTAACAGAACTCCCTGAATACAAGAAAGACCACGACATCTACAAAACGAACAAGCATCTATCATCTTAATAGAACTCCCTGAACACAAGAAAGACCACGACATCTACAAAACGAACAATCAGCTATCATCCTAACTCCCTGAACACAAGAAAGACCACGACATCTACAAAACAAACAATCATCTATCATCTAAACTCCCTGAGCACAAGAAAGACCACGACATCTACAAAACAAACAATCGTCTATCATCTTAACTCCCTGAACACAAGAAAGACCACGACATATACAAAACAAACAATCATCTATCATCTTAACTCCCTGAACACAAGAAAGACCACGACATCTACAAAACAAACAATCATCTATCATCTTAACTCCCTGAACACAAGAAAGACCACGACATCTACAAAACAAACAATCATCTATCATCTTAACTCCCTGAACACAAGAAAGACCAAGACATCTACAAAAAGGAACATTCATCTATCATCTTAACAGAACTCCCTGAACACAAGAAAGACCACGACATCTACAAAGCAAACAATCATCTATCATCTTAACTCCCTTAACACAAGAAAGACCACGACATCTAGAAAACAAACAATCATCTATCATCCTAACTCCCTGAACACAAGAAAGACCACGACATCTACAAAACAAACAATCGTCTATCATCTTAACTCCCTGAACACAAGAAAGACCACGACATCTACAAAACAAACACTCATCTATCATCCTAACAGAACTCCCTGAACACAAAAATGACAACGACATCTACAAAGCAAACAATCATCTATCATTTTAACTCCCTGAACACAAGAAAGAGCACGACATCTACAAAACAAATAATCATCTATCATCTTAACTCCCTGAACACAAGAATGACCACGACATCTACAAAACAAACAATCATCTATCATCCTAACTCCCTGAACACAAGAAAGACCACGACATCTACAAAACGAACAATCATCTATCATCTTAACTCCCTGAACACAAGAAAGACCACGACATCTACAAAACAAACAATCGTCTATAATCTTAACTCCCTGAACACAAGAAAGACCACGACATCTACAAAACAAACAATCATCTATCATCTTAACTCCCTGAACACAAGAAAGACCACGACATCTACAAAACAAACAATCATCTATCATCTTAACTCCCTGAACACAAGAAAGACCACCACATCAACAAAAAGGAACATTCATCTATCATCTTAACAGAACTCCCTGAACACAAGAAAGACCACGACATCTACAAAACAAACAATCATCTATCATATTAACTCCCTTAATACAAGAAAGACCACGACATCTACAAAACAAACAATCATCTATCATCCTAACTCCCTGAACACAAGTAAGACCACGACATCTACAAAACAAACAATCATCTATCATCCTAACTCCCTGAACACAAGAAAGACCACGACATCTACAAAACAAACAATCATCTATCATCTTAACTCCCTGAACACAAGAATGACCACGACATCTACAAAACAAACAATCATCTATCATCCTAACTCCCTGAACACAAGAAAGACCACGACATCTACAACACAAACAATCATCTTTCATCCTAACAGAACTCCCTGAACACAAGAATGACCACGACATCTACAAAGCAAACAATTATCTATCATCTTAACTCCCTGAACACAAGAAAGACCACGATATCTACAAACAAACAATCATCTATCATCTTAACTCCCTGAACACAAGAAAGACCACTACATCTACAAACAAACAATAATATATCATCCTAACAGAACTCCCTGAACAAAAGAATGACCACGACATCTACAAACAAACAATCATATATCATCTTAACAGAACTCCCTGCACACAAGAAAGACCACGACATCTACAAAACAAACAATCGTCTATCATCTTAACTCCCTGAACACAAGAAAGACCACGACATCTACAAAACAAACAATCATCTATCATCTTAACTTCCTGAACACAAGAAAGACCACGACATCTACAAAACAAATAATCATCTATCATCTTAACTCCCTGAACACAAGAAAGACCACGACATCTACAAAACAAACAATCATCTATCTTCTTAACTCCCTGAACACAAGAAAGACCACGACATCTACAAAAATGAACAATCATCTATCATCTTAACAGAACTCCCTGAACACAAGAAAGACCACGACATCTACAAAACAAACAATCATCTATCATCTTAACTCCCTTAACACAAGAAACACCACGAAATCAACAAAACAAACAATCATCTATCATCCTAACTCCCTGAACACAAGAAAGACCACGACATCTACAAAACAAACAATCGTCTATCATCTTAACTCCCTGAACACAAGAGAGACCACGACATCTACAAAACAAACAATCATCTATCATCTTAACAGAACTCCCTGAACACAAGAAAGACCACGACATCTACAAAACGAACAATCATCTATCATCTTAACAGAACTCCCTGAATACAAGAAAGACCACGACATCTACAAAACGAACAAGCATCTATCATCTTAACAGAACTCCCTGAACACAAGAAAGACCACGACATCTACAAAACGAACAATCAGCTATCATCCTAACTCCCTGAACACAAGAAAGACCACTACATCTACAAAACAAACAATAATATATCATCCTAACAGAACTCCCTGAACAAAAGAATGACCACGACATCTACAAACAAACAATCATATATCATCTTAACAGAACTCCCTGCACACAAGAAAGACCACGACATCTACAAAACAAACAATCGTCTATCATCTTAACTCCCTGAACACAAGAAAGACCACGACATCTACAAAACAAACAATCATCTATCATCTTAACTTCCTGAACACAAGAAAGACCACGACATCTACAAAACAAACAATCATCTATCATCTTAAATCCCTGAACACAAGAAAGACCACGACATCTACAAAACAAACAATCATCTATCTTCTTAACTCCCTGAACACAAGAAAGACCACGACATCTACAAAAATGAACAATCATCTATCATCTTAACAGAACTCCTTGAACACAAGAAAGACCACGACATCTACAAAACAAACAATCATCTATCATCTTAACTCCCTTAACACAAGAAACACCACGAAATCTACAAAACAAACAATCATCTATCATCCTAACTCCCTGAACACAAGAAAGACCACGACATCTACAAAACAAACAATCGTCTATCATCTTAACTCCCTGAACACAAGAGAGACCACGACATCTACAAAACAAACAATCATCTATCATCTTAACAGAGCTCCCTGAACACAAGAAAGACCACGACATCTACAAAACGAACAATCATCTATCATCTTAACAGAACTCCCTGAATACAAGAAAGACCACGACATCTACAAAACGAACAAGCATCTATCATCTTAATAGAACTCCCTGAACACAAGAAAGACCACGACATCTACAAAACGAACAATCAGCTATCATCCTAACTCCCTGAACACAAGAAAGACCACGACATCTACAAAACAAACAATCATCTATCATCTAAACTCCCTGAGCACAAGAAAGACCACGACATCTACAAAACAAACAATCGTCTATCATCTTAACTCCCTGAACACAAGAAAGACCACGACATATACAAAACAAACAATCATCTATCATCTTAACTCCCTGAACACAAGAAAGACCACGACATCTACAAAACAAACAATCATCTATCATCTTAACTCCCTGAACACAAGAAAGACCACGACATCTACAAAACAAACAATCATCTATCATCTTAACTCCCTGAACACAAGAAAGACCAAGACATCTACAAAAAGGAACATTCATCTATCATCTTAACAGAACTCCCTGAACACAAGAAAGACCACGACATCTACAAAGCAAACAATCATCTATCATCTTTACTCCCTTAACACAAGAAAGACCACGACATCTAGAAAACAAACAATCATCTATCATCCTAACTCCCTGAACACAAGAAAGACCACGACATCTACAAAACAAACAATCGTCTATCATCTTAACTCCCTGAACACAAGAAAGACCACGACATCTACAAAACAAACACTCATCTATCATCCTAACAGAACTCCCTGAACACAAAAATGACAACGACATCTACAAAGCAAACAATCATCTATCATTTTAACTCCCTGAACACAAGAAAGAGCACGACATCTACAAAACAAATAATCATCTATCATCTTAACTCCCTGAATACAAGAATGACCACGACATCTACAAAACAAACAATCATCTATCATCCTAACTCCCTGAACACAAGAAAGACCACGACATCTACAAAACAAACAAAGATCTATCATCTTAACTCCCTGAACACAAGAATGACCACGACATCTACAAAACAAACAATCATTTATCATCCTAACTCCCTGAACACAAGAAAGACCACGACATCTACAACACAAACAATCATCTTCCATCCTAACAGAACTCCCTGAACACAAGAATGACCACGACATCTACAAAACAAACAATCATCTATCATCTTAACTCCCTGAACTCAAGAAAGACCACGACATCTACAAAACAAACAATCATCTATCATCTTAACTCCCTGAACTCAAGAAAGACCAAGACATCTACAAAACAAACAATAATCTATCATCTTAACAGAACTCCCTGAACACAAGAAAGACCAATACATCTACAAAACAAATAATCATATATCATCTTAACTCCCTGAACACAAGAAAGAGCACGACATCTACAAAACAAACAATCATCTATCATCCTAACTCCCTGAACTCAAGAATGACCACGACATCTACAAAACAAACAATCATCTATCATCCTAACTCCCTGAACACAAGAAAGACCACGACATCTACAAAACAAACAATCGTCTATCATCTTAACTCCCTGAACACAAGAATGACCACGACATATACAAAACAAACAATCATCTATCATCCTAACTCCCTGAACACAAGAAAGATCACGACATCTACAACACAAACAATCATCTTTCATCTTAACAGAACTCCCTGAACACAAGAATAACCATGACATCTACAAAACAAACAATCATCTATCATCTTAACTCCCTGAACTCAAGAAAGACCAAGACTTCTACAAAACAAACAATAATCTATCATCCTAACAGAACTCCCTGAACACAAGAATGACCACGACATCTACAAAACAAACAATCATCTATCATCTTAACAGAACTCCCTGAACACAAGAAAGACCATGACATCTACAAAACGAACAATCATCTATCATCTTAACAGAACTCCCTGAACACAAGAAAGACAACGACATCTACAAAACGAACAATCATCTATCATCCTAACTCCCTGAACACAAGAAAGACCACGACATCTACCAAACGAACAATCATCTATCATCTTAACTCCCTGAACACAAGAAAGACCACGACATCTACAAAACAAACAATCGTCTATAATCTTAACTCCCTGAACACAAGAAAGACCACGACATCTACAAAACAAACAATCATCTATCATCTTAACACCCTGAACACAAGAAAGACCACGACATCTACAAAACAAACAATCATCTATCATCTTAACTCCCTGAACTCAAGAAAGACCACCACATCAACAAAAAGGAACATTCATCTATCATCTTAACAGAACTCCCTGACCACAAGAAAGACCACGACATCTACAAAACAAACAATCATCTATCATATTAACTCCCTTAATACAAGAAAGACCACGACATCTACAAAACAAACAATCATCTATCATCCTAACTCCCTGAACACAAGTAAGACCACGACATCTACAAAACAAACAATCATCTATCATCCTAACTCCCTGAACACAAGAAAGACCACGACATCTACAAAACAAACAATCATCTATCATCTTAACTCCCTGAACACAAGAATGACCACGACATCTACAAAACAAACAATCATCTATCATCCTAACTCCCTGAACACAAGAAAGACCACGACATCTACAACACAAACAATCATCTTTCATCCTAACAGAACTCCCTGAACACAAGAATGACCACGACATCTACAAAGCAAACAATTATCTATCATCTTAACTCCCTGAACACAAGAAAGACCACGATATCTACAAACAAACAATCATCTATCATCTTAACTCCCTGAACACAAGAAAGACCACGACATCTACAAAACAAACAATAATATATCATCCTAACAGAACTCCCTGAACAAAAGAATGACCACGACATCTACAAAAAAACAATCATATATCATCTTAACAGAACTCCCTGCACACAAGAAAGACCACGACATCTACAAAACAAACAATCGTCTATCATCTTAACTCCCTGAACAAAAGAAAGACCACGACATCTACAAAACAAACAATCATCTATCATCTTAACTCCCTGAACACAAGAAAGACCACGACAGCTACAAAACAAACAATCATCTATCATCTTAACTCCCTGAACACAAGAAAGACCACGACATCTACAAAACAAACAATCATCTATCTTCTTAACTCCCTGAACACAAGAAAGACCACGACATCTACAAAAATGAACAATCATCTATCATCTTAACAGAACTCCCTGAACACAAGAAAGACCACGACATCTACAAAACAAACAATCATCTATCATCTTAACTCCCTTAACACAAGAAACACCACGAAATCTACAAAACAAACAATCATCTATCATCCTAACTCCCTGAACACAAGAAAGACCACGACATCTACAAATCAAACAATCGTCTATCATCTTAACTCCCTGAACACAAGAAAGACCACGACATCTACAAAACAAACAATCATCTATCATCTTAACATAACTCCCTGAACACAAGAAAGACCACGACATCTACAAAACGAACAATCATTTATCATCTTAACAGAACTCCCTGAACACAAGAAAGACCACGACATCTACAAAACGAACAATCATCTATCATCCTAACTCCCTGAACACAAGAAAGACCACGACATCTACAAAACAAACAATAATCTATCATCTTAACTCCCTGAACACAAGAAAGACCACGACATCTACAAAACAAACAATAATCTATCATCTTAACTCCCTGAACACAAGAAAGACCACGACATCTACAAAACAAACAATCATCTATCATCCTAACTCCCTGAACACAAGAATGACCACGACATCTACAAAACAAACAATCATCTATCATCCTAACTCCCTGAACACAAGAAAGACCACGACATCTACAAAACAAACAATCATCTATCATCTTAACTCCCTGAACACAAGAAAGACCACGACATCTACAAAACAAACAATCATCTATCATCTTAACTCCCTGAACTCAAGAAAGACCAAGACTTCTACAAAACAAACAATAATCTATCATCCTAACAGAACTCCCTGCACACAAGAAAGACCACGACATCTACAAAACAAACAATCATCTATCATCTTAACTCCCTGAACACAAGAAAGACCACGACATCTACAAAACAAAAAATTATCTATCATCTTAACTCCCTGAACTCAAGAAAGACCAAGACTTCTACAAAACAAACAATAATCTATCATCCTAACTGAACTCCCTGAACACAAGAATGACCACGACATCTACAAAACAAACAATCATCTATCATCTTAACAGAACTCCCTGAACACAAGAAAGACCACGACATCTACAAAACGAACAATCATCTATCATCTTAACAGAACTCCCTGAACACAAGAAATACAACGACATCTACAAAACGAACAATCATCTGTCATCCTAACTCCCTGAACACAAGAAAGACCACGACATCTACCAAACGAACAATCATCTATCATCTTATCTCCCTGAACACAAGAAAGACCACGACATCTACAAAACAAACAATCATCTATCATCTTAACAGAACTCCCTGAACACAAGAAAGACCACGACATCTACAAAACGAACAATCATCTATCATCTTAACAGAACTCCCTGAACACAAGAAAGGCCACGACATCTACAAAACGAACAATCATCTATCATCCTAACTCCCTGAACACAAGAAAGACCACGACATCTACAAAACAAACAATAATCTATCATCTTAACTCCCTGAACACAAGAAAGACCACGACATCTACAAAACAAACAATCATCTATCATCTTAACTCACTGAACACAAGAAAGAGCACGACATCTACAAAACAAACAATCATCTATCATCCTAACTCCCTGAACACAAGAATGACCACGACATCTACAAAACAAACAATCATCTATCATCCTAACTCCCTGAACACAAGAAAGACCACGACATCTACAAAACAAACAATCATCTATCATCTTAACTCCCTGAACACAAGAAAGACCACGACATCTACAACACAAACAATCATCTTTCATCCTAACAGAACTCCCTGAACACAGGAATGACCACGACATCTACAAAACAAACAATCATCTATCATCTTAACTCACTGAACACAAGAAAGACCACGACATCTACAAAACAAACAATCATCTATCATCTTAACTCCCTGAACTCAAGAAAGACCAAGACTTCTACAAAACAAACAATAATCTATCATCCTAACAGAACTCCCTGAACACAAGAATGACCACGACATCTACAAAACAAACAATCATCTATCATCTTAACAGAACTCCCTGAACACAAGAAAGATCACGACATCTACAAAACGAACAATCATCTATCATCTTAACAGAACTCCCTGAACACAAGAAAGACAACGACATCTACAAAACGAACAATCATCTATCATCCTAACTCCCTGAACACAAGAAAGACCACGACATCTACAAAACAAACAATCGTCTATAATCTTAACTCCCTGAACACAAGAAAGACCACGACATCTACAAAACAAACAATCATCTATCATCCTAACTCCCTGAACACAAGAATGACCACGACATCTACAAAACAAACAATCATCTATCATCCTAACTCCCTGAACACAAGAAAGACTACGACATCTACAAAACAAACAATCATCTATCATCTTAACTCCCTGAACACAAGAATGACTACGACATCTACAAAACAAACAATCATCTATCATCCTAACTCCCTGAACACAAGAAAGACTACGACATCTACAACACAAACAATCATCTTTCATCCTAACAGAACTCCCTGAATACAAGAATGACCACGACATCTACAAAACAAACAATCATCTATCATCTTAACAGAACTCCCTGAACACAAGAAAGACCACGACATCTACAAAACGAACAATCATCTATCATCTTAACAGAACTCCCTGAACACAAGAAATACAACGACATCTACAAAACGAACAATCATCTATCATCCTAACTCCCTGAACACAAGAAAGACCACGACATCTACAAAACGAACAATCATCTATCATCTTAACTCCCTGAACACAAGAAAGACCACGACATCTACAAAACAAACAATCATCTATCATCTTAACAGAATTCCCTGAACACAAGAAAGACCACGACATCTACAAAACGAACAATCATCTATCATCTTAACAGAACTCCCTGAACACAAGAAAGGCCACGACATCTACAAAACGAACAATCATCTATCATCCTAACTCCCTGAACACAAGAAAGACCACGACATCTACAAAACAAACAATAATCTATCATCTTAACTCCCTGAACACAAGAAAGACCACGACATCTACAAAACAAACAATCATCTATCATCTTAACTCACTGAACACAAGAAAGAGCACGACATCTACAAAACAAACAATCATCTATCATCCTAACTCCCTGAACACAAGAATGACCACGACATCTACAAAACAAACAATCATCTATCATCCTAACTCCCTGAACACAAGAAAGACCACGACATCTACAAAACAAACAATCATCTATCATCTTAACTCCCTGAACACAAGAAAGACCACGACATCTACAACACAAACAATCATCTTTCATCCTAACAGAACTCCCTGAACACAGGAATGACCACGACATCTACAAAACAAACAATCATCTATCATCTTAACTCACTGAACACAAGAAAGACCACGACATCTACAAAGCAAACAATCATCTATCATCTTAACTCCCTGAACTCAAGAAAGACCAAGACTTCTACAAAACAAACAATAATCTATCATCCTAACAGAACTCCCTGAACACAAGAATGACCACGACATCTACAAAACAAACAATCATCTATCATCTTAACAGAACTCCCTGAACACAAGAAAGACCACGACATCTACAAAACGAACAATCATCTATCATCCTAACTCCCTGAACACAAGAAAGACCACGACATCTACAAAACAAACAATCGTCTATAATCTTAACTCCCTGAACACAAGAAAGACCACGACATCTACAAAACAAACAATCATCTATCATCCTAACTCCCTGAACACAAGAATGACCACGACATCTACAAAACAAACAATCATCTATCATCCTAACTCCCTGAACACAAGAAAGACTACGACATCTACAAAACAAACAATCATCTATCATCTTAACTCCCTGAACACAAGAATGACTACGACATCTACAAAACAAACAATCATCTATCATCCTAACTCCCTGAACACAAGAAAGACTACGACATCTACAACACAAACAATCATCTTTCATCCTAACAGAACTCCCTGAATACAAGAATGACCACGACATCTACAAAACAAACAATCATCTATCATCTTAACTCCCTGAACACACGAAAGACCACGACATCTACAAAACAAACAATCATCTATCATCTTAACTCCCTGAACTCAAGAAAGTCCACGACATCTACAACACAAACAATAATCTATCATCCTAACAGAACTCCCTGAATACAAGAAAGAGCACGACATCTACAAAACGAACAATCATCTATCATCTTAACAGAACTCCCTGAACACAAGAAAGACCACGACATCTACAAAACGAACAATCATCTATCATCCTAACTCCCTGAACACAAATAAGACCACGACATCTACAAAACGAACAATCATCTATCATCTTAACTCCCTGAACACAAGAAAGACCACGACATCTACAAAACAAACAATCGTCTATCATCTTAACTCCCTGAACACAAGAAAGACCACGACATCTACAAAACAAACAATCATCTATCATCTTAACTCCCTGAACTCAAGAAAGACCACGACATCTACAAAACAAACAATAATCTATCATCCTAACAGAACTCCCTGAACACAAGAATGACCACGACATCTACAAAACAAACAATCATCTATCATCTTAACAGAACTCCCTGAACACAAGAAAGACCACGACATCTACAAAACGAACAATCATCTATCATCTTAACAGAACTCCCTGAACACAAGAAAGACCACGACATCTACAAAACGAACAATCAGCTATCATCCTAACTCCCTGAACACAAGAAAGACCACGACATCTACAAAACAAACAATCATATATCATCTAAACTCCCTGAACACAAGAAAGACCACGACATCTACAAAACAAACAATCATCTATCATCTTAACTCACTGAACACAAGAAAGAGCACAACATCTACAAAACAAACAATCATCTATCATCCTAACTCCCTGAACACAAGAATGACCACGACATCTACAAAACAAACAATCATCTATCATCTTAACTCACTGAACACAAGAAAGAGCACGACATCTACAAAACAAACAATCATCTATCATCCTAACTCCCTGAACACAAGAATGACCACGACATCTACAAAACAAACAATCATCTATCATCCTAACTCCCTGAACACAAGAAAGACCACGACATCTACAAAACAAACAATCATCTATCATCTTAACTCCCTGAACACAAGAAAGACCACGACATCTACAACACAAACAATCATCTTTCATCCTAACAGAACTCCCTGAACACAGGAATGACCACGACATCTACAAAACAAACAATCATCTATCATCTTAACTCACTGAACACAAGAAAGACCACGACATCTACAAAACAAACAATCATCTATCATCTTAACTCCCTGAACTCAAGAAAGACCAAGACTTCTACAAAACAAACAATAATCTATCATCCTAACAGAACTCCCTGAACACAAGAATGACCACGACATCTACAAAACAAACAATCATCTATCATCTTAACAGAACTCCCTGAACACAAGAAAGATCACGACATCTACAAAACGAACAATCATCTATCATCTTAACAGAACTCCCTGAACACAAGAAAGACAACGACATCTACAAAACGAACAATCATCTATCATCCTAACTCCCTGAACACAAGAAAGACCACGACATCTACAAAACAAACAATCGTCTATAATCTTAACTCCCTGAACACAAGAAAGACCACGACATCTACAAAACAAACAATCATCTATCATCCTAACTCCCTGAACACAAGAATGACCACGACATCTACAAAACAAACAATCATCTATCATCCTAACTCCCTGAACACAAGAAAGACTACGACATCTACAAAACAAACAATCATCTATCATCTTAACTCCCTGAACACAAGAATGACTACGACATCTACAAAACAAACAATCATCTATCATCCTAACTCCCTGAACACAAGAAAGACTACGACATCTACAACACAAACAATCATCTTTCATCCTAACAGAACTCCCTGAATACAAGAATGACCACGACATCTACAAAACAAACAATCATCTATCATCTTAACAGAACTCCCTGAACACAAGAAAGACCACGACATCTACAAAACGAACAATCATCTATCATCTTAACAGAACTCCCTGAACACAAGAAATACAACGACATCTACAAAACGAACAATCATCTATCATCCTAACTCCCTGAACACAAGAAAGACCACGACATCTACAAAACGAACAATCATCTATCATCTTAACTCCCTGAACACAAGAAAGACCACGACATCTACAAAACAAACAATCATCTATCATCTTAACAGAACTCCCTGAACACAAGAAAGACCACGACATCTACAAAACGAACAATCATCTATCATCTTAACAGAACTCCCTGAACACAAGAAAGGCCACGACATCTACAAAACGAACAATCATCTATCATCCTAACTCCCTGAACACAAGAAAGACCACGACATCTACAAAACAAACAATAATCTATCATCTTAACTCCCTGAACACAAGAAAGACCACGACATCTACAAAACAAACAATCATCTATCATCTTAACTCACTGAACACAAGAAAGAGCACGACATCTACAAAACAAACAATCATCTATCATCCTAACTCCCTGAACACAAGAATGACCACGACATCTACAAAACAAACAATCATCTATCATCCTAACTCCCTGAACACAAGAAAGACCACGACATCTACAAAACAAACAATCATCTATCATCTTAACTCCCTGAACACAAGAAAGACCACGACATCTACAACACAAACAATCATCTTTCATCCTAACAGAACTCCCTGAACACAGGAATGACCACGACATCTACAAAACAAACAATCATCTATCATCTTAACTCACTGAACACAAGAAAGACCACGACATCTACAAAGCAAACAATCATCTATCATCTTAACTCCCTGAACTCAAGAAAGACCAAGACTTCTACAAAACAAACAATAATCTATCATCCTAACAGAACTCCCTGAACACAAGAATGACCACGACATCTACAAAACAAACAATCATCTATCATCTTAACAGAACTCCCTGAACACAAGAAAGACCACGACATCTACAAAACGAACAATCATCTATCATCTTAACAGAACTCCCTGAACACAAGAAAGACAACGACATCTACAAAACGAACAATCATCTATCATCCTAACTCCCTGAACACAAGAAAGACCACGACATCTACAAAACAAACAATCGTCTATAATCTTAACTCCCTGAACACAAGAAAGACCACGACATCTACAAAACAAACAATCATCTATCATCCTAACTCCCTGAACACAAGAATGACCACGACATCTACAAAACAAACAATCATCTATCATCCTAACTCCCTGAACACAAGAAAGACTACGACATCTACAAAACAAACAATCATCTATCATCTTAACTCCCTGAACACAAGAATGACTACGACATCTACAAAACAAACAATCATCTATCATCCTAACTCCCTGAACACAAGAAAGACTACGACATCTACAACACAAACAATCATCTTTCATCCTAACAGAACTCCCTGAATACAAGAATGACCACGACATCTACAAAACAAACAATCATCTATCATCTTAACTCCCTGAACACACGAAAGACCACGACATCTACAAAACAAACAATCATCTATCATCTTAACTCCCTGAACTCAAGAAAGTCCACGACATCTACAACACAAACAATAATCTATCATCCTAACAGAACTCCCTGAATACAAGAAAGAGCACGACATCTACAAAACGAACAATCATCTATCATCTTAACAGAACTCCCTGAACACAAGAAAGACCACGACATCTACAAAACGAACAATCATCTATCATCCTAACTCCCTGAACACAAATAAGACCACGACATCTACAAAACGAACAATCATCTATCATCTTAACTCCCTGAACACAAGAAAGACCACGACATCTACAAAACAAACAATCGTCTATCATCTTAACTCCCTGAACACAAGAAAGACCACGACATCTACAAAACAAACAATCATCTATCATCTTAACTCCCTGAACTCAAGAAAGACCACGACATCTACAAAACAAACAATAATCTATCATCCTAACAGAACTCCCTGAACACAAGAATGACCACGACATCTACAAAACAAACAATCATCTATCATCTTAACAGAACTCCCTGAACACAAGAAAGACCACGACATCTACAAAACGAACAATCATCTATCATCTTAACAGAACTCCCTGAACACAAGAAAGACCACGACATCTACAAAACGAACAATCAGCTATCATCCTAACTCCCTGAACACAAGAAAGACCACGACATCTACAAAACAAACAATCATATATCATCTAAACTCCCTGAACACAAGAAAGACCACGACATCTACAAAACAAACAATCATCTATCATCTTAACTCACTGAACACAAGAAAGAGCACAACATCTACAAAACAAACAATCATCTATCATCCTAACTCCCTGAACACAAGAATGACCACGACATCTACAAAACAAACAATCATCTATCATCCTAACTCCCTGAACACAAGAAAGACCACGACATCTACAAAACAAACAATCATCTATCATCTTAACTCCCTGAACACAAGAAAGACCACGACCTCTACAACACAAACAATAATCTTTCATCCTAACAGAACTCCCTGAACACAGGAAAGACCACGACATCTACAAAACAAACAATCATCTATCATCTTAACTCACTGAACACAAGAAAGACCACGACATCTACAAAACAAACAATCATCTATCATCTTAACTCCCTGAACTCAAGAAAGACCAAGACTTCTACAAAACAAACAATAATCTATCATCCTAACAGAACTCCCTGAACACAAGAATGACCACGACATCTACAAAACAAACAATCATCTATCATCTTAACAGAACTCCCTGAACACAAGAAAGACCACGACATCTACAAAACGAACAATCATCTATCATCTTAACAGAACTCCCTGAACACAAGAAAGACAACGACATCTACAAAACGAACAATCATCTATCATCCTAACTCCCTGAACACAAGAAAGACCACGACATCTACAAAACGAACAATCATCTATCATCTTAACTCCCTGAACACAAGAAAGACCACGACATCTACAAAACAAACAATCGTCTATAATCTTAACTCCCTGAACACAAGAAAGACCACGACATCTACAAAACAAACAATCTATCATCCTAACTCCCTGAACACAAGAATGACCACGACATCTACAAAACAAACAATCATCTATCATCCTAACTCCCTGAACACAAGAAAGACTACGACATCTACAAAACAAACAATCATCTATCATCTTAACTCCCTGAACACAAGAATGACTACGACATCTACAAAACAAACAATCATCTATCATCCTAACTCCCTGAACACAAGAAAGACTACGACATCTACAACACAAACAATCATCTTTCATCCTAACAGAACTCCCTGAATACAGGAATGACCACGACATCTACAAAACAAACAATCATCTATCATCTTAACTCCCTGAACACACGAAAGACCACGACATCTACAAAACAAACAATCATCTATCATCTTAACTCCCTGAACTCAAGAAAGTCCACGACATCTACAACACAAACAATAATCTATCATCCTAACAGAACTCCCTGAATACAAGAAAGAGCACGACATCTACAAAACGAACAATCATCTATCATCTTAACAGAACTCCCTGAACACAAGAAAGACCACGACATCTACAAAACGAACAATCATCTATCATCCTAACTCCCTGAACACAAATAAGACCACGACATCTACAAAACGAACAATCATCTATCATCTTAACTCCCTGAACACAAGAAAGACCACGACATCTACAAAACAAACAATCGTCTATCATCTTAACTCCCTGAACACAAGAAAGACCACGACATCTACAAAACAAACAATCATCTATCATCTTAACTCCCTGAACTCAAGAAAGACCACGACATCTACAAAACAAACAATAATCTATCATCCTAACAGAACTCCCTGAACACAAGAATGACCACGACATCTACAAAACAAACAATCATCTATCATCTTAACAGAACTCCCTGAACACAAGAAAGACCACGACATCTACAAACGAACAATCATCTATCATCTTAACAGAACTCCCTGAACACAAGAAAGACCACGACATCTACAAAACGAACAATCAGCTATCATCCTAACTCCCTGAACACAAGAAAGACCACGACATCTACAAAACAAACAATCATATATCATCTAAACTCCCTGAACACAAGAAAGACCACGACATCTACAAAACAAACAATCATCTATCATCTTAACTCACTGAACACAAGAAAGAGCACACCATCTACAAAACAAACAATCATCTATCATCCTAACTCCCTGAACACAAGAATGACCACGACATCTACAAAACAAACAATCATCTATCATCCTAACTCCCTGAACACAAGAAAGACCACGACATCTACAAAACAAACAATCATCTATCATCTTAACTCCCTGAACACAAGAAAGACCACGACATCTACAACACAAACAATCATCTTTCATCCTAACAGAACTCCCTGAACACAGGAATGACCACGACATCTACACAACAAACAATCATCTATCATCTTAACTCACTGAACACAAGAAAGACCACGACATCTACAAAACAAACAATCATCTATCATCTTAACTCCCTGAACTCAAGAAAGACCAAGACTTCTACAAAACAAACAATAATCTATCATCCTAACAGAACTCCCTGAACACAAGAATGACCACGACATCTACAAAACAAACAATCATCTATCATCTTAACAGAACTCCCTGAACACAAGAAAGACCACGACATCTACAAAACGAACAATCATCTATCATCTTAACAGAACTCCCTGAACACAAGAAAGACAACGACATCTACAAAACGAACAATCATCTATCATCCTAACTCCCTGAACACAAGAAAGACCACGACATCTACAAAACGAACAATCATCTATCATCTTAACTCCCTGAACACAAGAAAGACCACGACATCTACAAAACAAACAATCGTCTATAATCTTAACTCCCTGAACACAAGAAAGACCAAGACATCTACAAAACAAACAATCATCTATCATCCTAACTCCCTGAACACAAGAATGACCACGACATCTACAAAACAAACAATCATCTATCATCCTAACTCCCTGAACACAAGAAAGACTACGACATCTACAAAACAAACAATCATCTATCATCTTAACTCCCTGAACACAAGAATGACTACGACATCTACAAAACAAACAATCATCTATCATCCTAACTCCCTGAACACAAGAAAGACTACGACATCTACAACACAAACAATCATCTTTCATCCTAACAGAACTCCCTGAATACAAGAATGACCACGACATCTACAAAACAAACAATCATCTATCATCTTAACTCCCTGAACACACGAAAGACCACGACATCTACAAAACAAACAATCATCTATCATCTTAACTCCCTGAACTCAAGAAAGTCCACGACATCTACAACACAAACAATAATCTATCATCCTAACAGAACTCCCTGAACACAAGAAAGACCACGACATCTACAAAACAAACAATCATCTATCATCTTAACAGAACTCCCTGAACACAAGAAAGAGCACGACATCTACAAAACGAACAATCATCTATCATCTTAACAGAACTCCCTGAACACAAGAAAGACCACGACATCTACAAAACGAACAATCATCTATCATCCTAACTCCCTGAACACAAATAAGACCACGACATCTACAAAACGAACAATCATCTATCATCTTAACTCCCTGAACACAAGAAAGACCACGACATCTACAAAACAAACAATCGTCTATCATCTTAACTCCCTGAACACAAGAAAGACCACGACATCTACAAAACAAACAATCATCTATCATCTTAACTCCCTGAACTCAAGAAAGACCACGACATCTACAAAACAAACAATAATCTATCATCCTAACAGAACTCCCTGAACACAAGAATGACCACGACATCTACAAAACAAACAATCATCTATCATCTTAACAGAACTCCCTGAACACAAGAAAGACCACGACATCTACAAAACGAACAATCATCTATCATCTTAACAGAACTCCCTGAACACAAGAAAGACCACGACATCTACAAAACGAACAATCAGCTATCATCCTAACTCCCTGAACACAAGAAAGACCACGACATCTACAAAACAAACAATCATATATCATCTAAACTCCCTGAGCACAAGAAAGACCACGACATCTACAAAACAAACAATCGTCTATCATCTTAACTCCCTGAACACAAGAAAGACCAAGACATATACAAAACAAACAATCATCTATCATCTTAACTCCCTGAACACAAGAAAGACCACGACATCTACAAAACAAACAATCATCTATCATCTTAACTCCCTGAACACAAGAAAGACCAAGACATCTACAAAACAAACAATCATCTATCATCTTAACTCCCTGAAGACAAGAAAGACCAAGACATCTACAAAAAGGAACATTCATCTATCATCTTAACAGAACTCCCTGAACACAAGAAAGACCACGACATCTACAAAGCAAACAATCATCTATCATCTTAACTCCCTTAACACAAGAAAGACCACGACATCTAGAAAACAAACAATCATCTATCATCCTAACTCCCTGAACACAAGAAAGACCACGACATCTACAAAACAAACAATCGTCTATCATCTTAACTCCCTGAACACAAGAAAGACCACGACATCTACAAAACAAACAATCATCTATCATCCTAACAGAACTCCCTGAACACAAAAATGACCACGACATCTACAAAACAAACAATCATCTATCATTTTAACTCCCTGAACACAAGAAAGAGCACGACATCTACAAAACAAATAATCATCTATCATCTTAACTCCCTGAACACAAGAATGACCACGACATCTACAAAACAAACAATCATCTATCATCCTAACTCCCTGAACACAAGAAAGACCACGACATCTACAAAACAAACAAAGATCTATCATCTTAACTCCCTGAACACAAGAATGACCACGACATCTACAAAACAAACAATCATTTATCATCCTAACTCCCTGAACACAAGAAAGACCACGACATCTACAACACAAACAATCATCTTCCATCCTAACAGAACTCCCTGAACACAAGAATGACCACGACATCTACAAAACGAACAATCATCTATCATCCTAACTCCCTGAACACAAGAAAGACCACGACATCTACAAAACGAACAATCATCTATCATCTTAACTCCCTGAACACAAGAAAGACCACGACATCTACAAAACAAACAATCGTCTATCATCTTAACTCCCTGAACACAAGAAAGACCACGACATCTACAAAACAAACAATCATCTATCATCTTAACTCCCTGAACTCAAGAAAGACCACGACATCTACAAAACAAACAATAATCTATCATCCTAACAGAACTCCCTGAACACAAGAATGACCACGACATCTACAAAACAAACAATCATCTATCATCTTAACAGAACTCCCTGAACACAAGAAAGACCACGACATCTAAAAAACGAACAATCATCTATCATCTTAACAGAACTCCCTGAACACAAGAAAGACCACGACATCTACAAAACGAACAATCAGCTATCATCCTAACTCCCTGAACACAAGAAAGACCACGACATATACAAAACAAACAATCATCTATCATCTTAACTCCCTGAACACAAGAAAGACCACGACATCTACAAAACAAACAATCATCTATCATCTTAACTCCCTGAACACAAGAAAGACCACGACATCTACAAAACAAACAATCATCTATCATCTTAACTCCCTGAACACAAGAAAGACCAAGACATCTACAAAAAGGAACATTCATCTATCATCTTAACAGAACTCCCTGAACACAAGAAAGACCACGACATCTACAAAGCAAACAATCATCTATCATCTTAACTCCCTTAACACAAGAAAGACCACGACATCTAGAAAACAAACAATCATCTATCATCCTAACTCCCTGAACACAAGAAAGACCACGACATCTACAAAACAAACAATCGTCTATCATCTTAACTCCCTGAACACAAGAAAGACCACGACATCTACAAAACAAACAATCATCTATCATCCTAACAGAACTCCCTGAACACAAAAATGACCACGACATCTACAAAACAAACAATCATCTATCATTTCAACTCCCTGAACACAAGAAAGAGCACGACATCTACAAAACAAATAATCATCTATCATCTTAACTCCCTGAACACAAGAATGACCACGACATCTACAAAACAAACAATCATCTATCATCCTAACTCCCTGAACACAAGAAAGACCACGACATCTACAAAACAAACAAAGATCTATCATCTTAACTCCCTGAACACAAGAATGACCACGACATCTACAAAACAAACAATCATTTATCATCTTAACTCCCTGAACACAAGTTAGACCACGACATCTACAACACAAACAATCATCTTCCATCCTAACAGAACTCCCTGAACACAAGAATGACCACGACATCTACAAAACAAACAATCATCTATCATCTTAACTCCCTGAACTCAAGAAAGACCAAGACATCTACAAAACAAACAATAATCTATCATCTTAACAGAACTCCCTGAACACAAGAAAGACCACTACATCTACAAAACAAACAATCATCTATCATCTTAACTCCCTGAACACAAGAAAGAGCACGACATCTACAAAACAAACAATCATCTATCATCCTAACTCCCTGAACTCAAGAATTACCACGACATCTACAAAACAAACAATCATCTATCATCATAACTCCCTGAACACAAGAAAGACCACGACATCTACAAAACAAACAATCGTCTATCATCTTAACTCCCTGAACACAAGAATGACCACGACATCTACAAAACAAACAATCATCTATCATCCTAACTCCCTGAACACAAGAAAGACCACGACATCCACAACACAAACAATCATCTTTCATCCTAACAGAACTCCCTGAACACAAGAATAACCATGACATCTACAAAACAAACAATCATCTATCATCTTAACTCCTTGAACAAAAGAAAGACCACGACATCTACAATACAAACAATCATCTATCATCTTAACTCCCTGAACTCAAGAAAGACCACGACATCTACAAAACAAACAATAATCTATCATCCTAACAGAACTCCCTGAACACAAAAATGCCCACGACATCTACAAAACAAACAATCATCTATCATTTTAACTCCCTGAACACAAGAAAGAGCACGACATCTACAAAACAAATAATCATCTATCATTTTAACTCCCTGAACACAAGAATGACCACGACATCTACAAAACAAACAATCATCTATCATCCTAACTCCCTGAACACAAGAAAGACCACGACATCTACAAAACAAACAAAGATCTATCATCTTAACTCCCTGAACACAAGAATGACCACGACATCTACAAAACAAACAATCATTTATCATCCTAACTCCCTGAACACAAGAAAGACCACGACATCTACAACACAAACAATCATCTTCCATCCTAACAGAACTCCCTGAACACAAGAATGACCACGACATCTACAAAACAAACAATCATCTATCATCTTAACTCCCTGAACTCAAGAAAGACCACGACATCTACAAAACAAACAATCATCTATCATCTTAACTCCCTGAACTCAAGAAAGACCAAGACATCTACAAAACAAACAATAATCTATCATCTTAACAGAACTCCCTGAACACAAGAAAGACCACTACATCTACAAAACAAACAATCATCTATCATCTTAACTCCCTGAACACAAGAAAGAGCACGACATCTACAAAACAAACAATCATCTATCATCCTAACTCCCTGAACTCTAGAATTACCACGACATCTACAAAACAAACAATCATCTATCATCCTAACTCCCTGAACACAAGAAAGACCACGACATCTACAAAGCAAACAATCGTCTATCATCTTAACTCCCTGAACACAAGAATGACCACGACATCTACAAAACAAACAATCATCTTTCATCCTAACAGAACTCCCTGAACACAAGAATAACCATGACATCTACAAAACAAACAATCATCTATCATCTTAACTCCTTGAACACAAGAAAGACCAGGACATCTACAATACAAACAATCATCTATCATCTTAACTCCCTGAACTCAAGAAAGACCACGACATCTACAAAACAAACAATCATCTATCATCCTAACAGAACTCCCTGAACACAAGAATGACCACGACATCTACAAAACAAACAATCATCTATCATCTTAACAGAACTCCCTGAACACAAGAAAGACCACGACATCTACAAAACGAACAATCATCTATCATCTTAACAGAACTCCCTGAACACAAGAAAGACCACGACATCTACAAAACGAACAATCATCTATCATCCTAACTCCCTGAACACAAGAAAGACCACGACATCTACAAAACAAACAATAATCTATCATCTTAACTCCCTGAACACAAGAAAGCACACGACATCTACAAAACAAACAATCATCTATCATCTTAACTCACTGAACACAAGAAAGAGCACGACATTTACAAAACAAACAATCATCTATCATCCTAACTCCCTGAACACAAGAATGACCACGACATCTACAAAACAAACAATCATCTATCATCTTAACTCCCTGAACACAAGAAAGACCACGACATCTACAAAACAAACAATCATCTATCATCTTAACTCCCTGAACACAAGAAAGACCACGACATCTACAACACAAACAGTCATCTTTCATCTTAACAGAACTCCCTGAACACAAGAATGACCACGACATCTACAAAACAAACAATCATCTATCATCTTAACTCCCTGAACACAAGAAAGACCACGACATCTACAAAACAAACAATCATCTATCATCTTAACTCCCTGAACTCAAGAAAGACCAAGACTTCTACAAAACAAACAATAATCTATCATCCTAACAGAACTCCCTGAACACAAGAATGACCACGACATCTACAAAACAAACAATCATCTATCATCTTAACAGAACTCCCTGAACACAAGAAAGACAACGACATCTACAAAACGAACAATCATCTATCATCTTAACTCCCTGAACACAAGAAAGACCACGACATCTACAAAACGAACAATCATCTATCATCTTAACTCTCTGAACACAAGAAAGACCACGACATCTACAAAACAAACAATCGTCTATAATCTTAACTCCCTGAACACAAGAAAGACCACGACATCTACAAAACAAACAATCATCTATCATCTTAACTCCCTGAACACAAGAAAGACCACGACATCTACAAAACAAACAATCATCTATCATCTTAACTCCCTGAACACAAGAAAGACCACCACATCAACAAAAAGGAACATTCATCTATCATCTTAACAGAACTCCCTGAACACAAGAAAGACCACGACATCTACAAAACAAACAATCATCTATCATATTAACTCCCTTAATACAAGAAAGACCACGACATCTACAAAACAAACAATCATCTATCATCCTAACTCCCTGAACACAAGAAAGACCACGACATCTACAAAACAAACAATCATCTATCATCTTAACTCCCTGAACACAAGAATGACCACGATATCTACAAAACAAGCAATCATCTATCATCCTAACTCCCTGAACTCTAGAATTACCACGACATCTACAAAACAAACAATCATCTATCATCCTAACTCCCTGAACACAAGAAAGACCACGACATCTACAAAGCAAACAATCGTCTATCATCTTAACTCCCTGAACACAAGAATGACCACGACATCTACAAAACAAACAATCATCTTTCATCCTAACAGAACTCCCTGAACACAAGAATAACCATGACATCTACAAAACAAACAATCATCTATCATCTTAACTCCTTGAACACAAGAAAGACCAGGACATCTACAATACAAACAATCATCTATCATCTTAACTCCCTGAACTCAAGAAAGACCACGACATCTACAAAACAAACAATAATCTATCATCCTAACAGAACTCCCTGAACACAAGAATGACCACGACATCTACAAAACAAACAATCATCTATCATCTTAACAGAACTCCCTGAACACAAGAAAGACCACGACATCTACAAAACGAACAATCATCTATCATCTTAACAGAACTCCCTGAACACAAGAAAGACCACGACATCTACAAAACGAACAATCATCTATCATCCTAACTCCCTGAACACAAGAAAGACCACGACATCTACAAAACAAACAATAATCTATCATCTTAACTCCCTGAACACAAGAAAGACCACGACATCTACAAAACAAACAACCATCTATCATCTTAACTCACTGAACACAAGAAAGAGCACGACATTTACAAAACAAACAATCATCTATCATCCTAACTCCCTGAACACAAGAATGACCACGACATCTACAAAACAAACAATCATCTATCATCTTAACTCCCTGAACACAAGAAAGACCACGACATCTACAAAACAAACAATCATCTATCATCTTAACTCCCTGAACACAAGAAAGACCACGACATCTACAACACAAACAGTCATCTTTCATCCTAACAGAACTCCCTGAACACAAGAATGACCACGACATCTACAAAACAAACAATCATCTATCATCTTAACTCCCTGAACACAAGAAAGACCACGACATCTACAAAACAAACAATCATCTATCATCTTAACTCCCTGAACTCAAGAAAGACCAAGACTTCTACAAAACAAACAATAATCTATCATCCTAACAGAACTCCCTGAACACAAGAATGACCACGACATCTACAAAACAAACAATCATCTATCATCTTAACAGAACTCCATGAACACAAGAAAGACAACGACATCTACAAAACGAACAATCATCTATCATCTTAACTCCCTGAACACAAGAAAGACCACGACATCTACAAAACGAACAATCATCTATCATCTTAACTCCCTGAACACAAGAAAGACCACGACATCTACAAAACAAACAATCGTCTATAATCTTAACTCCCTGAACACAAGAAAGACCACGACATCTACAAAACAAACAATCATCTATCATCTTAACTCCCTGAACACAAGAAAGACCACGACATCTACAAAACAAACAATCATCTATCATCTTAACTCCCTGAACACAAGAAAGACCACCACATCAACAAAAAGGAACATTCATCTATCATCTTAACAGAACTCCCTGAACACAAGAAAGACCACGACATCTACAAAACAAACAATCATCTATCATATTAACTCCCTTAATACAAGAAAGACCACGACATCTACAAAACAAACAATCATCTATCATCCTAACTCCCTGAACACAAGAAAGACCACGACATCTACAAAACAAACAATCATCTATCATCTTAACTCCCTGAACACAAGAATGACCACGATATCTACAAAACAAGCAATCATCTATCATCCTAACTCCCTGAACACAAGAAAGACCACGACATCTACAACACAAACAATCATCTTTCATCCTAACAGAACTCCCTGAACACAAGAATGACCACGACATCTACAAAGTAAACATTTATCTATCATCTTAACTCCCTGAACACAAGAAAGACCACGATATCTACAAACAAACAATCATCTATCATCTTAACTCCCTGAACACAAGAAAGACCACTACATCTACAAAACAAACAATAATATTTCATCCTAACAGAACTCCCTGAACAAAAGAATGACCACGACATCTACAAACAAACAATCATATATCATCTTAACAGAACTCCCTGCACACAAGAAAGACCACGACATCTACAAAACAAACAATCGTCTATCATCTTAACTCCCTGAACACAAGAAAGACCACGACATCTACAAAACAAACAATCATCTATCATCTTAACTCCCTGAACACAAGAAAGACCACGACATCTACAAAACAAACAATCATCTATCATCTTAACTCCCTGAACACAAGAAAGACCACGACATCTACAAAACAAACACTCATCTATCTTCTTAACTCCCTGAACACAAGAAAGACCACGACATCTACAAAAATGAACAATCACCTATCATCTTAACAGAACTCCCTGAACACAAGAAAGACCACGACATCTACAAAACAAACAATCATCTATCATCTTAACTCCCTTAACACAAGAAACACCATGACATCTACAAAACAAACAATCATCTATCATCCTAACTCCCTGAACACAAGAAAGACCACGACATCTACAAAACAAACAATCGTCTATCATCTTAACTCCCTGAACACAAGAAAGACCACGACATCTACAAAACAAACAATCATCTATCATCTTAACAGAACTCCCTGAACACAAGAAAGACCTCGACATCTACAAAACGAACAATCATCTATCATCCTAACTCCCTGAACACAAGAATGACCACGACATCTACAAAACAAACAATAATCTATCATCTTAACTCCCTGAACACAAGAAAGACCACGACATCTACAAAACAAACAATCATCTATCATCTTAACTCACTGAACACAAGAAAGAGCACGACATCTACAAAACAAACAATCATCTATCATCCTAACTCCCTGAACACAAGAAAGACCACGACATCTACAAAACAAACAATCATCTATCATCTTAACTCCCTGAACACAAGAAAGACCACGACATCTACAACACAAACAATCATCTTTCATCCTAACAGAACTCCCTGAACACAAGAATGACCACGACATCTACAAAACAAACAATCATCTATCATCTTAACTCCCTGAACACAAGAAAGAACACGACATCTACAAAACAAACAATCATCTATCATCTTAACTCCCAGAACTCAAGAAAGACCAAGACTTCTACAAAACAAACAATAATCTATCATCCTAACAGAACTCCCTGAACACAAGAATGACCACGACATCTACAAAACAAACAATCATCTATCATCTTAACAGAACTCCCTGAACACAAGAAAGACCACGACATCTACAAAACGAACAATCATCTATCATCTTAACAGAACTCCCTGAACACAAGAAAGACAACGACATCTACAAAACGAACAATCATCTATCATCCTAACTCCCTGAACACAAGAAAGACCACGACATCTACAAAACGAACAATCATCTATCATCTTAACTCCCTGAACACAAGAAAGACCACGACATCTACAAAACAAAAAATCGTCTATAATCTTAACTCCCTGACCACAAGAAAGACCACGACATCTACAAAACAAACAATCATCTATCATCTTAACTCCCTGAACACAAGAAAGACCAAGACATCTACAAAACAAACAATCATCTATCATCTTAACTCCCTGAACACAAGAAAGACCACCACATCAACAAAAAGGAACATTCATCTATCATCTTAACAGAACTCCCTGAACACAAGAAAGACCACGACATCTACAAAGCAAACAATCATCTATCATATTAACTCCCTTAATACAAGAAAGACCACGACATCTACAAAACAAACAATCATCTATCATCCTAACTCCCTGAACACAAGTAAGACCACGACATCTACAAAACAAACAATCATCTATCATACTAACTCCCTGAACACAAGAAAGACCACGACATCTACAAAACAAACAATCATCTATCATCTTAACTCCCTGAACACAAGAATGACCACGACATCTACAAAACAAACAATCATCTATCATCCTAACTCCCTGAACACAAGAAAGACCAAGACATCTACAACACAAACAATCATCTTTCATCCTAACAGAACTCCCTGAACACAAGAATGACCACGACATCTACAAAGCAAACAATTATCTATCATCTTAACTCCCTGAAAACAAGAAAGACCACGATATCTACAAACAAACAATCATCTATCATCTTAATTCCCTGAACACAAGAAAGACCACTACATCTACAAAACAAACAATAATATATCATCCTAACAGAACTCCCTGAACAAAAGAATGACCACGACATCTACAAACAAACAATCATATATCATCTTAACAGAACTCCCTGCACACAAGAAAGACCACGACATCTACAAAACAAACAATCGTCTATCATCTTAACTCCCTGAAAACAAGAAAGACCACGACATCTACAAAACAAACAATCATCTATCATCTTAACTCCCTGAACACAAGAAAGACCACGACATCTACAAAACAAACAATCATCTATCATCTTAACTCCCTGAACACAAGAAAGACCACGACATCTACAAAACAAACAATCATCAATCTTCTTAACTCCCTGAACACAAGAAAGACCACGACATCTACAAAAATGAACAATCATCTATCATCTTAACAGAACTCCCTGAACACAAGAAAGACCACGACATCTACAAAACAAACAATCATCTATCATCTTAACTCCCTTAACACAAGAAACACCACGACATCTACAAAACAAACAATCATCTATCATCCTAACTCACTGAACACAAGAAAGACCACGACATCTACAAAACAAACAATAGTCTATCATCTTAACTCCCTGAACACAAGAAAGACCACGACATCTACAAAACAAACAATCATCTATCATCTTAACAGAACTCCCTGAACAAAAGAAAGACCACGATATCTACAAAACGAACAATCATCTATCATCCTAACTCCCTGAACACAAGAAAGACCACGACATCTACAAAACAAACAATCATCTATCATCTTAACTCCCTGAACACAAAAAAGACCACGACATCTACAAAACAAACAATCATCTATCATCTTAACTCACTGAACACAAGAAAGAGCACGACATCTACAAAACAAACAATCATCTATCATCCTAACTCCCTGAACACAAGAATGACCACGACATCTACAAAACAAACAATCATCTATCATCCTAACTCCCTGAACATAAGAAAGACCACGACATCTACAAAACAAACAATCATCTATCATCTTATCTCCCTGAACACAAGAAAGACCACGACATCTACAACACAAACAATCATCTTTCATCCTAACAGAACTCCCTGAACACAAGAATGACCACGACATCTACAAAACAAACAATCATCTATCATCTTAACTCCCTGAACACAAGAAAGACCACGACATCTACAAAACAAACAATCATCTATCATCTTAACTCCCTGAACTCAAGAAAGACCAAGACTTCTACAAAACAAACAATAATCTATCATCCTAACAGAACTCTCTTAACACAAGAATGACCACGACATCTACAAAACAAACAATCATCTATCATCTTAACAGAACTCCCTGAACACAAGAAAGACCACGACATCTACAAAACGAACAATCATCTATCATCCTAACTCCCTGAACACAAGAAAGACCACGACATCTACAAAACAAACAATAATCTATCATCTTAACTCCCTGAACACAAGAAAGACCACGACATCTACAAAACAAACAATCATCTATCATCTTAACTCCCTGAACACAAGAAAGACCACGACATCTACAAAACAAACAATCATCTATCATCCTAACTCCCTGAACACAAGAATGACCACGACATCTACAAAACAAACAATCATCTATCATCCTAACTCCCTGAACACAAGAATGACCACGACATCTACAAAACAAACAATCATCTATCATCTTAACAGAACTCCCTGAACACAAGAAAGACCTCGACATCTACAAAAGGAACAATCATCTATCATCCTAACAGAACTCCCTGAACACAAGAAAGACCACGACATCTACAAAACAAACAATCATCTATCATCCTAACTCCCTGAACACAAGTAAGACCACGACATCTACAAAACAAACAATCATCTATCATCCTAACTCCCTGAACACAAGAAAGACCACGACATCTACAAAACAAACAATCATCTATCATCCTAACTCCCTGAACACAAGAAAGACCACGACATCTACAACACAAACAATCATCTTTCATCCTAACAGAACTCCCTGAACACAAGAATGACCACTACATCTACAAAGCAAACAATTATCTATCATCTTAACTCCCTGAACACAAGAAAGACCACGATATCTACAAACAAACAATCATCTATCATCTTAATTCCCTGAACACAAGAAAGACCACTACATCTACAAAACAAACAATAATATATCATCCTAACAGAACTCCCTGAACAAAAGAATGACCACGACATCTACAAACAAACAATCATATATCATCTTAACAGAACTCCCTGCACACAAGAAAGACCACGACATCTACAAAACAAACAATCGTCTATCATCTTAACTCCCTGAACACAAGAAAGACCACGACATCTACAAAACAAACAATCATCTATCATCTTAACTCCCTGAACACAAGAAAGACCACGACATCTACAAAACAAACAATCATCTATCATCTTAACTCCCTCATCACAAGAAAGACCACGATATCTACAAAACAAACAATCATCTATCTTCTTAACTCCCTGAACACAAGAAAGACCACGACATCTACAAAAATGAACAATCATCTATCATCTTAACAGAACTCCCTGAACACAAGAAAGACCACGACATCTACAAAACCTACAATCATCTATCATCTTAACTCCCTTAACACAAAAAACACCACGACATCTACAAAACAAACAATCATCTATCATCCTAACTCCCTGAACACAAGAAAGACCACGACATCTACAAAACAAACAATCGTCTATCATCTTAACTCCCTGAACACAAGAAAGACCACGACATCTACAAAACAAACAATCATCTATCATCCTAACAGAACTCCCTGAACACAAGAATGACCACGACATCTACAAAACAAACAATCATCTATCATCTTAACTCCCTGAACACAAGAAAGAGCACGATATCTACAAAACAAACCATCATCTCTCATCCTAACTCCCTGAACACAAGAATGACCACGACATCTACAAAACAAACAATCATCTATCATCCTAACTCCCTGAACACAAGAAAGACAACGACATCTACAAAACAAACAATCATCTTTCATCTTAACTCCCTGAACACAAGAATGACCACGACATCTACAAAACAAACAATCATCTATCATCTTAACTCCCTTAACACAAGAAAGACCACGACATCTACAAAACAAACAATCATCTATCATCTTAACTCCCTGAACACAAGAAAGACCACGACATCTACAATAGAAGCAATCATCTATCTTCTTAACTCCCTTTACACAAGAAAGACCACGACATCTACAAAACAAACAATCATCTATCATCTTAACTCCCTGAACTCAAGAAAGACCACCACATCAACAAAAAGGAACATTCATCTATCATCTTAACAGAACTCTCTGAACAAAAGAAAGACCACGACATCTACAAAACAAACAAGCATCTATCATATTAACTCCCTTAATACAAGAAAGACCACGACATCTACAAAACAAACAATCATCTATCATATTAACTCCCTTAATACAAGAAAGACCACGACATCTACAAAGCAAACAATCATCTATCATCTTAACTCCCTTTACACAAGAAAGACCACGACATCTACAAAACAAACAATCATCTATCATCTTAACTCCCTGAACACAAGAAAGACCACCACATCAACAAAAAGGAACATTCATCTATCATCTTAACAGAACTCCCTGAACAAACGAAAGACCACGACATCTACAAAACAAACAATCATCTATCATATTAACTCCCTTAATACAAGAAAGACCACCACATCAACAAAAAGGATCATTCATCTATTATCTTAACAGAACTCCTTGAACACAAGAAAGACCACGACATCTACAAAACAAACAATCATCTATCATCTTAACTCCCTGAACACAAGAAAGATCACGACATCTACAAAACAAACAATCATCTATCATCTTAACTCCCTGAACACAAGAAAGACCACGACATCTACAAAACAAACAATCATCTATCATCTTAACTCCCTGAACACAAGAAAGACCACGACATCTACAAAACAAACAATCATCTATCTTCTTAACTCCCTGAACACAAGAAAGACCACGACATCTACAAAAATGAACAATCATCTATCATCTTAACAGAACTCCCTGAACACAAGAAAGACCACGACATCTACAAAACAAACAATCATCTATCATCTTAACTCCCTTAACACAAGAAACACCACGACATCTACAAAACAAACAATCATCTATCATCCTAACTCACTGAACACAAGAAAGACCACGACATCTACAAAACAAACAATCGTCTATCATCTTAACTCCCTGAACACAAGAAAGACCACGACATCTACAAAACAAACAATCATCTATCATCCTAACAGAACTCCCTGAACACAAGAATGACCACGACATCTACAAAACAAACAATCATCTATCATCTTAACTCCCTGAACACAAGAAAGAGCACGATATCTACAAAACAAACTATCATCTCTCATCCTAACTCCCTGAACACAAGAATGACCACGACATCTACAAAACAAACAATCATCTATCATCCTAACTCCCTGAACACAAGAAAGACAACGACATCTACAAAACAAACAATCATCTTTCATCTTAACTCCCTGAACACAAGAATGACCACGACATCTACAAAACAAACAATCATCTATCATCTTAACTCCCTTAACACAAGAAAGAACACGACATCTACAAAACAAACAATCATCTATCATCTTAACTCCCTGAACACAAGAAAGACCACGACATCTACAAAAGAAGCAATCATCTATCTTCTTAACTCCCTTTACACAAGAAAGACCACGACATCTACAAAACAAACAATCATCTATCATCTTAACTCCCTGAACTCAAGAAAGACCACCACATCAACAAAAAGGAACATTCATCTATCATCTTAACAGAACTCCCTGAACAAAACAAAGACCACGACATCTACAAAACAAACAAGCATCTATCATATTAACTCCCTTAATACAAGAAAGACCACGACATCTACAAAACAAACAATCATCTATCATATTAACTCCCTTAATACAAGAAAGACCACGACATCTACAAAACAAACAATCATCTATCATCTTAACTCCCTTTACACAAGAAAGACCACGACATCTACAAAACAAACAATCATCTATCATCTTAACTCCCTGAACACAAGAAAGACCACCACATCAACAAAAAGGAACATTCATCTATCATCTTAACAGAACTCCCTGAACAAACGAAAGACCACGACATCTACAAAACAAACAATCATCTATCATATTAACTCCCTTAATACAAGAAAGACCACCACATCAACAAAAAGGATCATTCATCTACCATCTTAACAGAACTCCTTGAACACAAGAAAGACCACGACATCTACAAAACAAACAATCATCTATCATCTTAACTCCCTGAACACAAGAAAGATCACGACATCTACAAAACAAACAATCATCTATCATCTTAACTCCCTGAACACAAGAAAGACCACGACATCTACAAAACAAACAATCATCTATCATCTTAACTCCCTGAACACAAGAAAGACCACGACATCTACAAAACAAACAATCATCTATCTTCTTAACTCCCTGAACACAAGACAGACCACGACATCTACAAAAATGAACAATCATCTATCATCTTAACAGAACTCCCTGAACACAAGAAAGACCACGACATCTACAAAACAAACAATCATCTATCATCTTAACTCCCTTAACACAAGAAACACCACGACATCTACAAAACAAACAATCATCTATCATCCTAACTCCCTGAACACAAGAAAGACCACGACATCTACAAAACAAACAATCGTCTATCATCTTAACTCCCTGAACACAAGAAAGACCACGACATCTACAAAACAAACAATCATCTATCATCCTAACAGAACTCCCTGAACACAAGAATGACCACGACATCTACAAAACAAACAATCATCTATCATCTTAACTCCCTGAACACAAGAAAGAGCACGATATCTACAAAACAAACTATCATCTCTCATCCTAACTCCCTGAACACAAGAATGACCACGACATCTACAAAACAAACAATCATCTATCATCCTAACTCCCTGAACACAAGAAAGACCACGACATCTACAAAACAAACAATCATCTATCATCTTAACTCCCTGAACACAAGAAAGACCACGACATCTACAAAAGAAACAATCATCTATCTTCTTAACACCCTGAACACAAGAAAGACCACGACATCTAAAAAAATGAACAATCATCTATCATCTTAACAGAACTCCCTGAACACAAGAAAGACCACGACATCTACAAAACCTACAATCATCTATCATCTTAACTCCCTTAACACAAGAAACACCACGACATCTACAAAACAAACAATCATCTATCATCCTAACTCCCTGAACACAAGAAAGACCACGACATCTACAATACAAACAATCGTCTATCATCTTAACTCCCTGAACACAAGAAAGACCACGACATCTACAAAACAAACAATCATCTATCATCCTAACAGAACTCCCTGAACACAAGAATTACCACGACATCTACAAAACAAACAATCATCTATCATCTTAACTCCCTGAACACAAGAAAGAGCACGATATCTACAAAACAAACTATCATCTCTCATCCTAACTCCCTGAACACAAGAATGACCACGACATCTACAAAACAAACAATCATCTATCATCCTAACTCCTTGAACACAAGAAAGACAACGACATCTACAAAACAAACAATCATCTTTCATCTTAACTCCCTGAACACAAGAATGACCACGACATCTACAAAACAAACAATCATCTATCATCTTAACTCCCTTAACACAAGAAAGACCACGACATCTACAAAACAAACAATCATCTATCATCTTAACTCCCTGAACACAAGAAAGACCACGACATCTACAAAAGAAACAATCATCTATCTTCTTAACTCCCTTTACACAAGAAAGACCACGACATCTACAAAACAAACAATCATCTATCATCTTAACTCCCTGAACACAAGAAAGACCACGACATCTACAAAACAAACAAGCATCTATCATATTAACTCCCTTAATACAAGAAAGACCACGACATCTACAAAACAAACAATCATCTATCATATTAACTCCCTTAATACAAGAAAGACCACGACATCTACAAAACAAACAATCATCTATCATCTTAACTCCCTTTACACAAGAAAGACCACGACATCTACAAAACACACAATCATCTATCATCTTAACTCCCTGAACACAAGAAAGACCACCACATCAACAAAAAGGAACATTCATCTATCATCTTAACAGAACTCCCTGAACAAACGAAAGACCACGACATCTACAAAACAAACAATCATCTATCATATTAACTCCCTTAATACAAGAAAGACCACGACATCTACAAAACAAACAATCATCTATCATCCTAACAGAACTCCCTGAACACAAGAATGACCACGACATCTACAAAACAAACAATCATCTATCATCCTAACTCCCTGAACACAAGAAAGACCACGACATCTACAAAACAAACAATCGTCTATCATCTTAACTCCCTGAACACAAGAAAGACCACGACATCTACAAAACAAACAATCATCTATTATCCTAACAGAACTCCCTGAACACAAGAATGACCACGACATCTACAAAACAAACAATCATCTATCATCTTAACTCCCTGAACACAAGAAAGAGCACGATATCTACAAAACAAACTATCATCTCTCATCCTAACTCCCTGAACACAAGAATGACCACGACATCTACAAAACAAACAATCATCTATCATCCTAACTCCCTGAACACAAGAAAGACCACGACATCTACAAAACAAACAATCATCTATCATCTTAACTCCCTGAACACAAGAAAGACCACGACATCTACAAAAGAAACAATCATCTATCTTCTTAACTCCCTGAACACAAGAAAGACCACGACATCTAAAAAAATGAACAATCATCTATCATCTTAACAGAACTCCCTGAACACAAGAAAGACCACGACATCTACAAAACCTACAATCATCTATCATCTTAACTCCCTTAACACAAGAAACACCACGACATCTACAAAACAAACAATCATCTATCATCCTAACTCCCTGAACACAAGAAAGACCACGACATCTACAAAACAAACAATCGTCTATCATCTTAACTCCCTGAACACAAGAAAGACCACGACATCTACAAAACAAACAATCATCTATCATCCTAACAGAACTCCCTGAACACAAGAATGACCACGACATCTACAAAACAAACAATCATCTATCATCTTAACTCCCTGAACACAAGAAAGAGCACGATATCTACAAAACAAACTATCATCTCTCATCCTAACTCCCTGAACACAAGAATGACCACGACATCTACAAAACAAACAATCATCTATCATCCTAACTCCCTGAACACAAGAAAGACAACGACATCTACAAAACAAACAATCATCTTTCATCTTAACTCCCTGAACACAAGAATGACCACGACATCTACAAAACAAACAATCATCTATCATCTTAACTCCCTTAACACAAGAAAGACCACGACATCTACAAAACAAACAATCATCTATCATCTTAACTCCCTGAACACAAGAAAGACCACGACATCTACAAAAGAAACAATCATCTATCATCTTAACTCCCTGAACTCAAGAAAGACCACGACATCTACAAAAAGGAACATTCATCTATCATCTTAACAGAACTCCCTGAACAAAACAAAGACCACGACATCTACAAAACAAACAAGCATCTATCATATTAACTCCCTTAATACAAGAAAGACCACGACATCTACAAAACAAACAATCATCTATCATATTAACTCCCTTAATACAAGAAAGACCACGACATCTACAAAACAAACAATCATCTATCATCTTAACTCCCTTTACACAAGAAAGACCACGACATCTACAAAACAAACAATCATCTATCATCTTAACTCCCTGAACACAAGAAAGACCACCACATCAACAAAAAGGAACATTCATCTATCATCTTAACAGAACTCCCTGAACAAACGAAAGACCACGACATCTACAAAACAAACAATCATCTATCATATTAACTCCCTTAATACAAGAAAGACCACCACATCAACAAAAAGGAACATTCATCTACCATCTTAACAGAACTCCTTGAACACAAGAAAGACCACGACATCTACAAAACAAACAATCATCTATCATCTTAACTCCCTGAACACAAGAAAGATCACGACATCTACAAAACAAACAATCATCTATCATCTTAACTCCCTGAACACAAGAAAGACCACGACATCTACAAAACAAACAATCATCTATCATCTTAACTCCCTGAACACAAGAAAGACCACGACATCTACAAAACAAACAATCATCTATCTTCTTAACTCCCTGAACACAAGAAAGACCACGACATCTACAAAAATGAACAATCATCTATCATCTTAACAGAACTCCCTGAACACAAGAGAGACCACGACATCTACAAAACAAACAATCATCTATCATCTTAACTCCCTTAACACAAGAAACACCACGACATCTACAAAACAAACAATCATCTATCATCCTAACTCCCTGAACACAAGAAAGACCACGACATCTACAAAACAAACAATCGTCTATCATCTTAACTCCCTGAACACAAGAAAGACCACGACATCTACAAAACAAACAATCATCTATCATCCTAACAGAACTCCCTGAACACAAGAATGACCACGACATCTACAAAACAAACAATCATCTATCATCTTAACTCCCTGAACACAAGAAAGAGCACGATATCTACAAAACAAACTATCATCTCTCATCCTAACTCCCTGAACACAAGAATGACCACGACATCTACAAAACAAACAATCATCTATCATCCTAACTCCCTGAACACAAGAAAGACCACGACATCTACAAAACAAACAATCATCTTTCATCTTAACTCCCTGAACACAAGAATGACCACGACATCTACAAAACAAACAATCATCTATCATCTTAACTCCCTTAACACAAGAAAGACCACGACATCTACAAAACAAACAATCATCTCTCATCTTAACTCCCTGAACACAAGAAAGACCACGACATCTACAAAAGAAACAATCATCTATCTTCTTAACTCCCTTTACACAAGAAAGACCACGACATCTACAAAACAAACAATCATCTATCATCTTAACTCCCTGAACACAAGAAAGACCACCACATCAACAAAAAGGAACATTCATCTATCATCTTAACAGAACTCCCTGAACAAAAGAAAGACCACGACATCTACAAAACAAACAAGCATCTATCATATTAACTCCCTTAATACAAGAAAGACCACGACATCTACAAAACAAACAATCATCTATCATATTAACTCCCTTAATACAAGAAAGACCACGACATCTACAAAACAAACAATCATCTATCATCTTAACTCCCTTTACACAAGAAAGACCACGACATCTACAAAACAAACAATCATCTATCATCTTAACTCCCTGAACACAAGAAAGACCACATCAACAAAAAGGAACATTCATCTATCATCTTAACAGAACTCCCTGAACAAACGAAAGACCACGACATCTACAAAACAAACAATCATCTATCATATTAACTCCCTTAATACAAGAAAGACCACCACATCAACAAAAACGAACATTCATCTACCATCTTAACAGAACTCCTTGAACATAAGAAAGACCACGACATCTACAAAACAAACAATCATCTATCATATTAACTCCCTTAATACAAGAAAGACCACGACATCTACAAAACAAACAATCATCTATCATCCTAACTCCCTGAACACAAGAAAGACCACGACATCTACAAAACAAACAATCATCTATCATCCTAACTCCCTGAACACAAGAAAGACCACGACATCTACAAAACAAACAATCATCTATCATCTTAACTCCCTGAACACAAGAATGACCACGACATCTACAAAACAAACAATCATCTATCATCCTAACTCCCTGAACACAAGAAAGACCACGACATCTACAACACAAACAATCATCTTTCATCCTAACAGAACTCCCTGAACACAAGAATGACCACGACATCTACAAAACAAACAATCATCTATCATCTTAACTCCCTGAACACAAGAAAGAGCACGATATCTACAAAACAAACTATCATCTCTCATCCTAACTCCCTGAACACAGGAATGACCACGACATCTACAAAACAAACAATCATCTATCATCCTAACTCCCTGAACACAAGAAAGACCACGACATCTACAAAACAAACAATCATCTTTCATCTTAACTCCCTGAACACAAGAATGACCACGACATCTACAAAACAAACAATCATCTATCATCTTAACTCCCTTAACACAAGAAAGACCACGACATCTACAAAACAAACAATCATCTATCATCTTAACTCCCTGAACACAAGAAAAACCACGACATCTACAAAAGAAACAATCATCTATCTTCTTAACTCCATTTACACAAGAAAGACCACGACATCTACAAAACAAGCAATCATCTATCATCTTAACTCCCTGAACACAAGAAAGACCACCACATCAACAAAAAGGAACATTCATCTATCATCTTAACAGAACTCCCTGAACAAAAGAAAGACCACGACATCTGCAAAACAAACAAGCATCTATCATATTAACTCCCTTAATACAAGAAAGACCACGACATCTACAAAACAAACAATCATCTATCATATTAACTCCCTTAATACAAGAAGGACCACGACATCTACAAAACAAACAATCATCTATCATCTTAACTCCCTTTACACAAGAAAGACCACGACATCAACAAAACAAACAATCATCTATCATCTTAACTCCCTGAACACAAGAAAGACCATATCAACAAAAAGGAACATTCATCTATCATCTTAACAGAACTCCCTGAACAAACGAAAGACCACGACATCTACAAAACAAACAATCATCTATCATATTAACTCCCTTAATACAAGAAAGACCACCACATCAACAAAAAGGAACATTCATCTACCATCTTAACAGAACTCCTTGAACACAAGAAAGACCACGACATCTACAAAACGAACAATCATCTATCATATTAACTCCCTTAATACAAGAAAGACCACGACATCTACAAAACAAACAATCATCTATCATCCTAACTCCCTGAACACAAGAAAGACCACGACATCTACAAAACAAACAATCATCTATCATCCTAACTCCCTGAACACAAGAAAGAGCACGACATCTACAAAACAAACAATCATCTATCATCTTAACTCCCTGAACACAAGAATGACCACGACATCTACAAAACAAACAATCATCTATCATCCTAACTCCCTGAACACAAGAAAGACCACCACATCTACAACACAAACAATCATCTTTCATCCTAACAGAACTCCCTGAACACAAGAATGACCACGACATCTACAAAACAAACAATCATCTATCATCTTAACTCCCTGAACACAAGAAAGAGCACGATATCTACAAAACAAACTATCATCTCTCATCCTAACTCCCTGAACACAAGAATGACCACGACATCTACAAAACAAACAATCATCTATCATCCTAACTCCCTGAACACAAGAAAGACCACGACATCTACAAGACAAACAATCATCTTTCATCTTAACTCCCTGAACACAAGAATGACCACGACATCTACAAAACAAACAATCATCTATCATCTTAACTCCCTGAACACAAGAAAGACCACGACATCTACAAAACAAACAATCATCTATCTTCTTAACTCCATTTACACAAGAAAGACCACGACATCTACAAAACAAACAATCATCTATCATCTTAACTCCCTGAACACAAGAAAGACCACCACATCAACAAAAAGGAACATTCATCTATCATCTTAACAGAACTCCCTGAACAAAAGAAAGACCACGACATCTACAAAACAAACAAGCATCTATCATATTAACTCCCTTAATACAAGAAAGACCACGACATCTACAAAACAAACAATCATCTATCATCCTAACTCCCTGAACACAAGAAAGACCACGACATCTACAAAACAAACAATCATCTATCATCCTAACTCCCTGAACACAAGAAAGACCACGACATCTACAAAACAAACAATCATCTATCATCTTAACTCCCTGAACACAAGAATGACCACGACATCTACAAAACAAACAATCATCTATCATCCTAACTCCCTGAACACAAGAAAGACCACGACATCTACAACACAAACAATCATCTTTCATCCCAACAGAACTCCCTGAACACAAGAATGACCACGACATCTACAAAACAAACAATCATCTATCATCTTAACTCCCTGAACACAAGAAAGAGCACGATATCTACAAAACAAACTATCATCTCTCATCCTAACTCCCTGAACACAAGAATGACCACGACATCTACAAAACAAACAATCATCTATCATCCTAACTCCCTGAACACAAGAAAGACCACGACATCTACAAAACAAACAATCATCTTTCATCTTAACTCCCTGAACACAAGAATGACCACGACATCTACAAAACAAACAATCATCTATCATCTTAACTCCCTTAACACAAGAAAGACCACGACATCTACAAAACAAACAATCATCTATCATCTTAACTCCCTGAACACAAGAAAGACCACGACATCTACAAAAGAAACAATCATCTATCTTCTTAACTCCATTTACACAAGAAAGACCACGACATCTACAAAACAAACAATCATCTATCATCTTAACTCCCTGAACACAAGAAAGACCACCACATCAACAAAAAGGAACATTCATCTATCATCTTAACACAACTCCCTGAACAAAAGAAAGACCACGACATCTGCAAAACAAACAAGCATCTATCATATTAACTCCCTTAATACAAGAAAGACCACGACATCTACAAAACAAACAATCATCTATCATATTAACTCCCTTAATACAAGAAGGACCACGACATCTACAAAACAAACAATCATCTATCATCTTAACTCCCTTTACACAAGAAAGACCACGACATCAACAAAACAAACAATCATCTATCATCTTAACTCCCTGAACACAAGAAAGACCATATCAACAAAAAGGAACATTCATCTATCATCTTAACAGAACTCCCTGAACAAACGAAAGACCACGACATCTACAAAACAAACAATCATCTATCATATTAACTCCCTTAATACAAGAAAGACCACCACATCAACAAAAAGGAACATTCATCTACCATCTTAACAGAACTCCTTGAACACAAGAAAGACCACGACATCTACAAAACGAACAATCATCTATCATATTAACTCCCTTAATACAAGAAAGACCACGACATCTACAAAGCAAACAATCATCTATCATCCTAACTCCCTGAACACAAGAAAGACCACGACATCTACAAAACAAACAATCATCTATCATCCTAACTCCCTGAACACAAGAAAGAGCACGACATCTACAAAACAAACAATCATCTATCATCTTAACTCCCTGAACACAAGAATGACCACGACATCTACAAAACAAACAATCATCTATCATCCTAACTCCCTGAACACAAGAAAGACCACCACATCTACAACACAAACAATCATCTTTCATCCTAACAGAACTCCCTGAACACAAGAATGACCACGACATCTACAAAACAAACAATCATCTATCATCTTAACTCCCTGAACACAAGAAAGAGCACGATATCAACAAAACAAACTATCATCTCTCATCCTAACTCCCTGAACACAAGAATGACCACGACATCTACAAAACAAACAATCATCTATCATCCTAACTCCCTGAACACAAGAAAGACCACGACATCTACAAGACAAACAATCATCTTTCATCTTAACTCCCTGAACACAAGAATGACCACGACATCTACAAAACAAACAATCATCTATCATCTTAACTCCCTGAACACAAGAAAGACCACGACATCTACAAAAGAAACAATCATCTATCTTCTTAACTCCATTTACACAAGAAAGACCACGACATCTACAAAACAAACAATCATCTATCATCTTAACTCCCTGAACACAAGAAAGACCACCACATCAACAAAAAGGAACATTCATCTATCATCTTAACAGAACTCCCTGAACAAAAGAAAGACCACGACATCTACAAAACAAACAAGCATCTATCATATTAACTCCCTTAATACAAGAAAGACCACGACATCTACAAAACAAACAATCATCTATCATATTAACTCCCTTAATACAAGAAAGACCACAACATCTACAAAACAAACAATCATCTATCATCTTAACTCCCTTTACACAAGAAAGACCACGACATCTACAAAACAAACAATCATCTATCATCTTAACTCCCTGAACACAAGAAAGACCACATCAACAAAAAGGAACATTCATCTATCATCTTAACAGAACTCCCTGAACAAACGAAAGACCACGACATCTACAAAACAAACAATCATCTATCATATTAACTCCCTTAATACAAGAAAGACCACCACATCAACAAAAAGGAACATTCATCTACCATCTTAACAGAACTCCTTGAACAAAAGAAAGACCACGACATCTACAAAACAAACAATCATCTATCATATTAACTCCCTTAATACAAGAAAGACCACGACATCTACAAAACAAACAATCATCTATCATCTTAACTCCCTGAACACAAGAATGGCCACGACATCTACAAAACAAACAATCATCTATCATCCTAACTCCCTGAACACAAGAAAGACCACGACATCTACAACACAAACAATCATCTTTCATCCTAACAGAACTCCCTGAACACAAGAATGACCACGACATCTACAAAGCAAACAATCATCTATCATCTTAACTCCCTGAACACAAGAAAGACCACGATATCTACAAAACAAACATTCATCTATCATCTTAACTCCCTGAACACAAGAAAGACCACTACATCTACAAAACAAACAATAATATATCATCATAACAGAACTCCCTGAACACAAGAATGACCACGACATCTACAAAACAAACAATCATATATCATCTTAACAGAACTCCCTGAACACAAGAAAGACCACGACATCTACAAAACGAACAATCATCTATCATCTTAACTCCCTGAACACAAGAAAGACCACGACATCTACAAAACGAACAATCATCTATCATCTTAACTCCCTGCACACAAGAAAGACCACGACATCTACAAAACAAACAATCGTCTATCATCTTAACTCCCTGAACACAAGAAAGACCACGATATCTACAAAACAAACAATCATCTATCATCTTAACTCCCTGAACATAAAGAAAGACCACGACATCTACAAAACAAACAATCATCTATCATCTTAACTCCCTGAACACAATAAAGACCACGACATCTACAAAACAAACAATCATCTATCTTCTTAACTCCCTGAACACAAGAAAGACCACGACATCTACAAAAATGAACAATCATCTATCATCTTAACAGAACTCCCTGAACACAAGAAAGACCACGACATCTACAAAACAAACAATCATCTATCATCTTAACTCCCTTAACACAAGAAACACCACGACATCTACAAAACAAACAAGCATCTATCATATTAACTCCCTTAATACAAGAAAGACCACGACATCTACAAAACAAACAATCATCTATCATATTAACTCCCTTAATACAAGAAAGACCACGACATCTACAAAACAAACAATCATCTATCATCTTAACTCCCTTTACACAAGAAAGACCACGACATCTACAAAACAAACAATCATCTATCATCTTAACTCCCTGAACACAAGAAAGACCACATCAACAAAAAGGAACATTCATCTATCATCTTAACAGAACTCCCTGAACAAACGAAAGACCACGACATCTACAAAACAAACAATCATCTATCATATTAACTCCCTTAATACAAGAAAGACCACCACATCAACAAAAAGGAACATTCATCTACCATCTTAACAGAACTCCTTGAACAAAAGAAAGACCACGACATCTACAAAACAAACAATCATCTATCATATTAACTCCCTTAATACAAGAAAGACCACGACATCTACAAAACAAACAATCATCTATCATCTTAACTCCCTGAACACAAGAATGACCACGACATCTACAAAACAAACAATCATCTATCATCCTAACTCCCTGAACACAAGAAAGACCACGACATCTACAACACAAACAATCATCTTTCATCCTAACAGAACTCCCTGAACACAAGAATGACCACGACATCTACAAAGCAAACAATCATCTATCATCTTAACTCCCTGAACACAAGAAAGACCACGATATCTACAAAACAAACATTCATCTATCATCTTAACTCCCTGAACACAAGAAAGACCACTACATCTACAAAACAAACAATAATATATCATCATAACAGAACTCCCTGAACACAAGAATGACCACGACATCTACAAAACAAACAATCATATATCATCTTAACAGAACTCCCTGAACACAAGAAAGACCACGACATCTACAAAACGAACAATCATCTATCATCTTAACTCCCTGAACACAAGAAAGACCACGACATCTACAAAACGAACAATCATCTATCATCTTAACTCCCTGCACACAAGAAAGACCACGACATCTACAAAACAAACAATCGTCTATCATCTTAACTCCCTGAACACAAGAAAGACCACGATATCTACAAAACAAACAATCATCTATCATCTTAACTCCCTGAACATAAAGAAAGACCACGACATCTACAAAACAAACAATCATCTATCATCTTAACTCCCTGAACACAATAAAGACCACGACATCTACAAAACAAACAATCATCTATCTTCTTAACTCCCTGAACACAAGAAAGCCCACGACATCTACAAAAATGAACAATCATCTATCATCTTAACAGAACTCCCTGAACACAAGAAAGACCACGACATCTACAAAACAAACAATCATCTATCATCTTAACTCCCTGAACACAAGAAAGAGCACGACATCTACAAAACAAACTATCATATATCATCCTAACTCCCTGAACACAAGAATGACCACGACATCTACAAAACAAACAATCATCTATCATCCTAACTCCCTGAACACAAGAAAGACCACGACATCTACAAAGAAACAATCATCTATCATCTTAACTCCCTGAACACAAGAATGACCACGACATCTACAAAACAAACAATCATCTATCATCTTAACTCCCTGAACACAAGAAAGACCACGACATCTACAAAAGAAACAATCATCTATCTTCTTAACTCCCTGAACACAAGAAAGACCACGACATCTACAAAAATGAACAATCATCTATCATCTTAACAGAACTCCCTGAACACAAGAAAGACCACGACATCTACAAAACAAACAATCATCTATCATCTTAACTCCCTTAACACAAGAAAGGCCACGACATCTACAAAACAAACAATAATCTATCATCCTAACTCCCTGAACACAAGAAAGACCACGACATCTACAAAACAAACAATCGTCTATCATCTTAACTCCCTGAACACAAGAAAGACCACGACATCTACAAAACAAACAATCATTTATCATCCTAACAGAACTCCCTGAACACAAGAATAACCACGACATCTACAAAACAAACAATCATCTATCATCTTAACTCCCTGAACACAAGAAAGAGCACGACATCTACAAAACAAACAATCATCTATCATCCTAACTCCCTGAAAACAAGAAAGACCACGACATCTACAAAACAAACAATCATCTATCATCTTAACTCCCTGAACACAAGAATGACCACGACATCTACAAAACAAACAATCATCTATCATCCTAACTCCCTGAACACAAGAAAGACCACGACATCTACAACACAAACAATCATCTTTCATCCTAACAGAACTCCCTGAACACAAGAATGACCACGACATCTACAAAACAAACAATCATCTATCATCTTAACTCCCTGAACACAAGAAAGACCACGACATCTACAAAACAAACAATCATCTATCATCTTAACTCCCTGAACTCAAGAAAGACCACGACATCTACAAAACAAACAATAATCTAACATCCTAACAGAACTCCTTGAACACAAGAATGACCACGACATCTACAAAACAAACAATCATCTATCATATTAACTCCCTTAATACAAGAAAGACCACCACATCAACAAAAAGGAACATTCATCTACCATCTTAACAGAACTCCTTGAACAAAAGAAAGACCACGACATCTACAAAACAAACAATCATCTATCATATTAACTCCCTTAATACAAGAAAGACCACGACATCTACAAAACAAACAATCATCTATCATCTTAACTCCCTGAACACAAGAATGACCACGACATCTACAAAACAAACAATCATCTATCATCCTAACTCCCTGAACACAAGAAAGACCACGACATCTACAACACAAACAATCATCTTTCATCCTAACAGAACTCCCTGAACACAAGAATGACCACGACATCTACAAAGCAAACAATCATCTATCATCTTAACTCCCTGAACACAAGAAAGACCACGATATCTACAAAACAAACATTCATCTATCATCTTAACTCCCTGAACACAAGAAAGACCACTACATCTACAAAACAAACAATAATATATCATCATAACAGAACTCCCTGAACACAAGAATGACCACGACATCTACAAAACAAACAATCATATATCATCTTAACAGAACTCCCTGAACACAAGAAAGACCACGACATCTACAAAACGAGCAATCATCTATCATCTTAACTCCCTGAACACAAGAAAGACCACGACATCTACAAAACGAACAATCATCTATCATCTTAACTCCCTGCACACAAGAAAGACCACGACATCTACAAAACAAACAATCGTCTATCATCTTAACTCCCTGAACACAAGAAAGACCACGATATCTACAAAACAAACAATCATCTATCATCTTAACTCCCTGAACATAAAGAAAGACCACGACATCTACAAAACAAACAATCATCTATCATCTTAACTCCCTGAACACAATAAAGACCACGACATCTACAAAACAAACAATCATCTATCTTCTTAACTCCCTGAACACAAGAAAGCCCACGACATCTACAAAAATGAACAATCATCTATCATCTTAACAGAACTCCCTGAACACAAGAAAGACCACGACATCTACAAAACAAACAATCATCTATCATCTTAACTCCCTTAACACAAGAAACACCACGATATCTACAAAACAAACAAGCATCTATCATATTAACTCCCTTAATACAAGAAAGACCACGACATCTACAAAACAAACAATCATCTATCATATTAACTCCCTTAATACAAGAAAGACCACGACATCTACAAAACAAACAATCATCTATCATCTTAACTCCCTTTACACAAGAAAGACCACGACATCTACAAAACAAACAATCATCTATCATCTTAACTCCCTGAACACAAGAAAGACCACATCAACAAAAAGGAACATTCATCTATCATCTTAACAGAACTCCCTGAACAAACGAAAGACCACGACATCTACAAAACAAACAATCATCTATCATATTAACTCCCTTAATACAAGAAAGACCACCACATCAACAAAAAGGAACATTCATCTACCATCTTAACAGAACTCCTTGAACAAAAGAAAGACCACGACATCTACAAAACAAACAATCATCTATCATATTAACTCCCTTAATACAAGAAAGACCACGACATCTACAAAACAAACAATCATCTATCATCTTAACTCCCTGAACACAAGAATGACCACGACATCTACAAAACAAACAATCATCTATCATCCTAACTCCCTGAACACAAGAAAGACCACGACATCTACAACACAAACAATCATCTTTCATCCTAACAGAACTCCCTGAACACAAGAATGACCACGACATCTACAAAGCAAACAATCATCTATCATCTTAACTCCCTGAACACAAGAAAGACCACGATATCTACAAAACAAACATTCATCTATCATCTTAACTCCCTGAACACAAGAAAGACCACTACATCTACAAAACAAACAATAATATATCATCATAACAGAACTCCCTGAACACAAGAATGACCACGACATCTACAAAACAAACAATCATATATCATCTTAACAGAACTCCCTGAACACAAGAAAGACCACGACATCTACAAAACGAACAATCATCTATCATCTTAACTCCCTGAACACAAGAAAGACCACGACATCTACAAAACGAACAATCATCTATCATCTTAACTCCCTGCACACCAGAAAGACCACGACATCTACAAAACAAACAATCGTCTATCATCTTAACTCCCTGAACACAAGAAAGACCACGATATCTACAAAACAAACAATCATCTATCATCTTAACTCCCTGAACATAAAGAAAGACCACGACATCTACAAAACAAACAATCATCTATCATCTTAACTCCCTGAACACAATAAAGACCACGACATCTACAAAACAAACAATCATCTATCTTCTTAACTCCCTGAACACAAGAAAGCCCACGACATCTACAAAAATGAACAATCATCTATCATCTTAACAGAACTCCCTGAACACAAGAAAGACCACGACATCTACAAAACAAACAATCATCTATCATCTTAACTCCCTGAACACAAGAAAGAGCACGACATCTACAAAACAAACTATCATATATCATCCTAACTCCCTGAACACAAGAATGACCACGACATCTACAAAACAAACAATCATCTATCATCCTAACTCCCTGAACACAAGAAAGACCACGACATCTACAAAGAAACAATCATCTATCATCTTAACTCCCTGAACACAAGAATGACCACGACATCTACAAAACAAACAATCATCTATCATCTTAACTCCCTGAACACAAGAAAGACCACGACATCTACAAAAGAAACAATCATCTATCTTCTTAACTCCCTGAACACAAGAAAGACCACGACATCTACAAAAATGAACAATCATCTATCATCTTAACAGAACTCCCTGAACACAAGAAAGACCACGACATCTACAAAACAAACAATCATCTATCATCTTAACTCCCTTAACACAAGAAAGGCCACGACATCTACAAAACAAACAATAATCTATCATCCTAACTCCCTGAACACAAGAAAGACCACGACATCTACAAAACAAACAATCGTCTATCATCTTAACTCCCTGAACACAAGAAAGACCACGACATCTACAAAACAAACAATCATTTATCATCCTAACAGAACTCCCTGAACACAAGAATAACCACGACATCTACAAAACAAACAATCATCTATCATCTTAACTCCCTGAACACAAGAAAGAGCACGACATCTACAAAACAAACAATCATCTATCATCCTAACTCCCTGAAAACAAGAAAGACCACGACATCTACAAAACAAACAATCATCTATCATCTTAACTCCCTGAACACAAGAATGACCACGACATCTACAAAACAAACAATCATCTATCATCCTAACTCCCTGAACACAAGAAAGACCACGACATCTACAACACAAACAATCATCTTTCATCCTAACAGAACTCCCTGAACACAAGAATGACCACGACATCTACAAAACAAACAATCATCTATCATCTTAACTCCCTGAACACAAGAAAGACCACGACATCTACAAAACAAACAATCATCTATCATCTTAACTCCCTGAACTCAAGAAAGACCACGACATCTACAAAACAAACAATAATCTAACATCCTAACAGAACTCCTTGAACACAAGAATGACCACGACATCTACAAAACAAACAATCATCTATCATATTAACTCCCTTAATACAAGAAAGACCACCACATCAACAAAAAGGAACATTCATCTACCATCTTAACAGAACTCCTTGAACAAAAGAAAGACCACGACATCTACAAAACAAACAATCATCTATCATATTAACTCCCTTAATACAAGAAAGACCACGACATCTACAAAACAAACAATCATCTATCATCTTAACTCCCTGAACACAAGAATGACCACGACATCTACAAAACAAACAATCATCTATCATCCTAACTCCCTGAACACAAGAAAGACCACGACATCTACAACACAAACAATCATCTTTCATCCTAACAGAACTCCCTGAACACAAGAATGACCACGACATCTACAAAGCAAACAATCATCTATCATCTTAACTCCCTGAACACAAGAAAGACCACGATATCTACAAAACAAACATTCATCTATCATCTTAACTCCCTGAACACAAGAAAGACCACTACATCTACAAAACAAACAATAATATATCATCATAACAGAACTCCCTGAACACAAGAATGACCACGACATCTACAAAACAAACAATCATATATCATCTTAACAGAACTCCCTGAACACAAGAAAGACCACGACATCTACAAAACGAGCAATCATCTATCATCTTAACTCCCTGAACACAAGAAAGACCACGACATCTACAAAACGAACAATCATCTATCATCTTAACTCCCTGCACACAAGAAAGACCACGACATCTACAAAACAAACAATCGTCTATCATCTTAACTCCCTGAACACAAGAAAGACCACGATATCTACAAAACAAACAATCATCTATCATCTTAACTCCCTGAACATAAAGAAAGACCACGACATCTACAAAACAAACAATCATCTATCATCTTAACTCCCTGAACACAATAAAGACCACGACATCTACAAAACAAACAATCATCTATCTTCTTAACTCCCTGAACACAAGAAAGCCCACGACATCTACAAAAATGAACAATCATCTATCATCTTAACAGAACTCCCTGAACACAAGAAAGACCACGACATCTACAAAACAAACAATCATCTATCATCTTAACTCCCTTAACACAAGAAACACCACGACATCTACAAAACAAACAATCATCTATCATCCTAACAGAACTCCCTGAACACAAGAATGACCACGACATCTACAAAACAAACAATCATCTATCATCTTAACTCCCTGAACACAAGAAAGAGCACGACATCTACAAAACAAACTATCATATATCATCCTAACTCCCTGAACACAAGAATGACCACGACATCTACAAAACAAACAATCATCTATCATCCTAACTCCCTGAACACAAGAAAGACCACGACATCTACAAAGAAACAATCATCTATCATCTTAACTCCCTGAACACAAGAATGACCACGACATCTACAAAACAAACAATCATCTATCATCTTAACTCCCTGAACACAAGAAAGACCACGACATCTACAAAAGAAACAATCATCTATCTTCTTAACTCCCTGAACACAAGAAAGACCACGACATCTACAAAAATGAACAATCATCTATCATCTTAACAGAACTCCCTGAACACAAGAAAGACCACGACATCTACGAAACAAACAATCATCTATCATCTTAACTCCCTTAACACAAGAAAGGCCACGACATCTACAAAACAAACAATAATCTATCATCCTAACAGAACTCCCTGAACACAAGAATAACCACGACATCTACAAAACAAACAATCATCTATCATCTTAACTCCCTGAACACAAGAAAGAGCACGACATCTACAAAACAAACAATCATCTATCATCCTAACTCCCTGAAAACAAGAAAGACCACGACATCTACAAAACAAACAATCATCTATCATCTTAACTCCCTGAACACAAGAATGACCACGACATCTACAAAACAAACAATCATCTATCATCCTAACTCCCTGAACACAAGAAAGACCACGACATCTACAACACAAACAATCATCTTTCATCCTAACAGAACTCCCTGAACACAAGAATGACCACGACATCTACAAAACAAACAATCATCTATCATCTTAACTCCCTGAACACAAGAAAGACCACGACATCTACAAAACAAACAATCATCTATCATCTTAACTCCCTGAACTCAAGAAAGACCACGACATCTACAAAACAAACAATAATCTAACATCCTAACAGAACTCCTTGAACACAAGAATGACCACGACATCTACAAAACAAACAATCATCTATCATATTAACTCCCTTAATACAAGAAAGACCACCACATCAACAAAAAGGAACATTCATCTACCATCTTAACAGAACTCCTTGAACAAAAGAAAGACCACGACATCTACAAAACAAACAATCATCTATCATATTAACTCCCTTAATACAAGAAAGACCACGACATCTACAAAACAAACAATCATCTATCATCTTAACTCCCTGAACACAAGAATGACCACGACATCTACAAAACAAACAATCATCTATCATCCTAACTCCCTGAACACAAGAAAGACCACGACATCTACAACACAAACAATCATCTTTCATCCTAACAGAACTCCCTGAACACAAGAATGACCACGACATCTACAAAGCAAACAATCATCTATTATCTTAACTCCCTGAACACAAGAAAGACCACGATATCTACAAAACAAACATTCATCTATCATCTTAACTCCCTGAACACAAGAAAGACCACTACATCTACAAAACAAACAATAATATATCATCATAACAGAACTCCCTGAACACAAGAATGACCACGACATCTACAAAACAAACAATCATATATCATCTTAACAGAACTCCCTGAACACAAGAAAGACCACGACATCTACAAAACGAACAATCATCTATCATCTTAACTCCCTGAACACAAGAAAGACCACGACATCTACAAAACGAACAATCATCTATCATCTTAACTCCCTGCACACAAGAAAGACCACGACATCTGCAAAACAAACAATCGTCTATCATCTTAACTCCCTGAACACAAGAAAGACCACGATATCTACAAAACAAACAATCATCTATCATCTTAACTCCCTGAACATAAAGAAAGACCACGACATCTACAAAACAAACAATCATCTATCATCTTAACTCCCTGAACACAATAAAGACCACGACATCTACAAAACAAACAATCATCTATCTTCTTAACTCCCTGAACACAAGAAAGCCCACGACATCTACAAAAATGAACAATCATCTATCATCTTAACAGAACTCCCTGAACACAAGAAAGACCACGACATCTACAAAACAAACAATCATCTATCATCTTAACTCCCTTAACACAAGAAACACCACGACATCTACAAAACAAACAATCATCTATCATCCTAACAGAACTCCCTGAACACAAGAATGACCACGACATCTACAAAACAAACAATCATCTATCATCTTAACTCCCTGAACACAAGAAAGAGCACGACATCTACAAAACAAACTATCATATATCATCCTAACTCCCTGAACACAAGAATGACCACGACATCTACAAAACAAACAATCATCTATCATCCTAACTCCCTGAACACAAGAAAGACCACGACATCTACAAAGAAACAATCATCTATCATCTTAACTCCCTGAACACAAGAATGACCACGACATCTACAAAACAAACAATCATCTATCATCTTAACTCCCTGAACACAAGAAAGACCACGACATCTACAAAAGAAACAATCATCTATCTTCTTAACTCCCTGAACACAAGAAAGACCACGACATCTACAAAAATGAACAATCATCTATCATCTTAACAGAACTCCCTGAACACAAGAAAGACCACGACATCTACAAAACAAACAATCATCTATCATCTTAACTCCCTTAACACAAGAAAGGCCACGACATCTACAAAACAAACAATAATCTATCATCCTAACTCCCTGAACACAAGAAAGACCACGACATCTACAAAACAAACAATCGTCTATCATCTTAACTCCCTGAACACAAGAAAGACCACGACATCTACAAAACAAACAATCATTTATCATCCTAACAGAACTCCCTGAACACAAGAATAACCACGACATCTACAAAACAAACAATCATCTATCATCTTAACTCCCTGAACACAAGAAAGAGCACGACATCTACAAAACAAACAATCATCTATCATCCTAACTCCCTGAAAACAAGAAAGACCACGACATCTACAAAACAAACAATCATCTATCATCTTAACTCCCTGAACACAAGAATGACCACGACATCTACAAAGCAAACAATCATCTATCATCCTAACTCCCTGAACACAAGAAAGACCACGACATCTACAACACAAACAATCATCTTTCATCCTAACAGAACTCCCTGAACACAAGAATGACCACGACATCTACAAAACAAACAATCATCTATCATCTTAACTCCCTGAACACAAGAAAGACCACGACATCTACAAAACAAACAATCATCTATCATCTTAACTCCCTGAACTCAAGAAAGACCACGACATCTACAAAACAAACAATAATCTAACATCCTAACAGAACTCCTTGAACACAAGAATGACCACAACATCTACAAAACAAACAATCATCTATCATCTTAACAGAACTCCCTGAACACAAGAAAGACCACGACATCTACAACACAAACAATCATCTTTCATCCTAACAGAACTCCCTGAACACAAGAAATACCACGACATCTACAAAACAAACAATCATCTATCATCTTAACTCCCTGAACACAAGAAAGACCACGACATCTACAAAAGAAACAATCATCTATCTTCTTAACTCCCTGAACACAAGAAAGACCACGACATTTACAAAAATGAACAATCATCTATCATCTTAACAGAACTCCCTGAACACAAGAAAGACCACGACATCTACAAAACAAACAATCATCTATCATATTAACTCCCTTAATACAAGAAAGACCACGACATCTACAAAACAAACAATCATCTATCATCTTAACTCCCTGAACACAAGAATGACCACGACATCTACAAAACAAACAATCATCTATCATCCTAACTCCCTGAACACAAGAAAGACCACGACATCTACAAAACAAACAATCATCTATCATCCTAACTCCCTGAACACAAGAAAGAGCACGACATCTACAAAACAAACAATCATCTATCATCTTAACTCCCTGAACACAAGAATGACCACGACATCTACAAAACAAACAATCATCTATCATCCTAACTCCCTGAACACAAGAAAGACCACGACATCTACAACACAAACAATTATCTTTCATCCTAACAGAACTCCCTGAACACAAGAATGACCACGACATCTACAAAACAAACAATCATCTATCATCTTAACTCCTTGAACACAAGAAAGAGTACGATATCTACAAAACAAACTATCATCTCTCATCCTAACTCCCTGAACACAAGAATGACCACGACATCTACAAAACAAACAATCATCTATCATCCTAACTCCCTGAACACAAGAAAGACCACGACATCTACAAGACAAACAATCATCTTTCATCTTAACTCCCTGAACACAAGAATGACCACGACATCTACAAAACAAACAATCATCTATCATCTTAACTCCCTTAACACAAGAAAGACCACGACATCTACAAAACAAACAATCATCTATCATCTTAACTCCCTGAACACAAGAAAGACCACGACATCTACAAAAGAAACAATCATCTATCTTCTTAACTCCATTTACACAAGAAAGACCACGACATCTACAAAACAAACAATCATCTATCATCTTAACTCCCTGAACACAAGAAAGACCACCACATCAACAAAAAGGAACATTCATCTATCATCTTAACAGAACTCCTTGAACAAAAGAAAGACCACGACATCTACAAAACAAACAAGCATCTATCATATTAACTCCCTTAATACAAGAAAGACCACGACATCTACAAAACAAACAATCATCTATCATATTAACTCCCTTAATACAAGAAAGACCACGACATCTACAAAACAAACAATCATCTATCATCTTAACTCCCTTTACACAAGAAAGACCACGACATCTACAAAACAAACAATCATCTATCATCTTAACTCCCTGAACACAAGAAAGACCACATCAACAAAAAGGAACATTCATCTATCATCTTAACAGAACTCCCTGAACAAACGAAAGACCACGACATCTACAAAACAAACAATCATCTATCATATTAACTCCCTTAATACAAGAAAGACCACCACATCAACAAAAAGGAACATTCATCTACCATCTTAACAGAACTCCTTGAACAAAAGAAAGACCACGACATCTACAAAACAAACAATCATTTATCATATTAACTCCCTTAATACAAGAAAGACCTCGACATCTACAAAACAAACAATCATCTATCATCTTAACTCCCTGAACACAAGAATGACCACGACATCTACAAAACAAACAATCATCTATCATCCTAACTCCCTGAACACAAGAAAGACCACGACATCTACAACACAAACAATCATCTTTCATCCTAACAGAACTCCCTGAACACAAGAATGACCACGACATCTACAAAGCAAACAATCATCTATCATCTTAACTCCCTGAACACAAGAAAGACCACGATATCTACAAAACAAACATTCATCTATCATCTTAACTCCCTGAACACAAGAAAGACCACTACATCTACAAAACAAACAATAATATATCATCATAACAGAACTCCCTGAACACAAGAATGACCACGACATCTACAAAACAAACAATCATATATCATCTTAACAGAACTCCCTGAACACAAGAAAGACCACGAAATCTACAAAACGAACAATCATCTATCATCTTAACTCCCTGAACACAAGAAAGACCACGACATCTACAAAACGAACAATCATCTATCATCTTAACTCCCTGCACACAAGAAAGACCACGACATCTACAAAACAAACAATCGTCTATCATCTTAACTCCCTGAACACAAGAAAGACCACGATATCTACAAAACAAACAATCATCTATCATCTTAACTCCCTGAACATAAAGAAAGACCACGACATCTACAAAACAAACAATCATCTATCATCTTAACTCCCTGAACACAATAAAGACCACGACATCTACAAAACAAACAATCATCTATCTTCTTAACTCCCTGAACACAAGAAAGACCACGACATCTACAAAAATGAACAATCATCTATCATCTTAACAGAACTCCCTGAACACAAGAAAGACCACGACATCTACAAAACAAACAATCATCTATCATCTTAACTCCCTTAACACAAGAAACACCACGACATCTACAAAACAAACAATCATCTATCATCCTAACAGAACTCCCTGAACACAAGAATGACCACGACATCTACAAAACAAACAATCATCTATCATCTTAACTCCCTGAACACAAGAAAGAGCACGACATCTACAAAACAAACTATCATATATCATCCTAACTCCCTGAACACAAGAATGACCACGACATCTACAAAACAAACAATCATCTATCATCCTAACTCCCTGAACACAAGAAAGACCACGACATCTACAAAAGAAACAATCATCTATCATCTTAACTCCCTGAACACAAGAATGACCACGACATCTACAAAACAAACAATCATGTATCATCTTAACTCCCTGAACACAAGAAAGACCACGACATCTACAAAAATGAACAATCATCTATCAACTTTACAGAACTCCCTGAACACAAGAAAGACCATGACATCTAAAAAACAAACAATCATCTATCATCTTAACTCCCTTAACACAAGAAAGGCCACGACATCTACAAAACAAACAATAATCTATCATCCTAACTCCCTGAACACAAGAAAGACCACGACATCTACAAAACAAACAATCGTCTATCATCTTAACTCCCTGAACACAAGAAAGACCACGACATCTACAAAACAAACAATCATCTATCATCCTAACAGAACTCCCTGAACACAAGAATGACCACGACATCTACAAAACAAACAATCATCTATCATCTTAACTCCCTGAACACAAGAAAGAGCACGACATCTACAACACAAACAATCATCTATCATCCTAACTCCCTGAAAACAAGAAAGACCACGACATCTACAAAACAAACAATCATCTATCATCTTAACTCCCTGAACACAAGAATGACCACGACATCTACAAAACAAACAATCATCTATCATCCTAACTCCCTGAACACAAGAAAGACCACGACATCTACAACACAAACAATCATCTTTCATCCTAACAGAACTCCCTGAACACAAGAATGACCACGACATCTACAAAACAAACAATCATCTATCATCTTAACTCCCTGAACACAAGAAAGACCACGACATCTACAAAACAAACAATCATCTATCATCTTAACTCCCTGAACTCAAGAAAGACCACGACATCTACAAAACAAACAATAATCTAACATCCTAACAGAACTCCTTGAACACAAGAATGACCACAACATCTACAAAACAAACAATCATCTATCATCTTAACAGAACTCCCTGAACACAAGAAAGACCACGACATCTACAACACAAACAATCATCTTTCATCCTAACAGAACTCCCTGAACACAAGAATGACCACGACATCTACAAAGCAAACAATCATCTATCATCTTAACTCCCTGAACACAAGAAATACCACGACATCTACAAAACAAACAATCATCTATCATCTTAACTCCCTGAACACAAGAAAGACCACGACATCTACAAAAGAAACAATCATCTATCTTCTTAACTCCCTGAACACAAGAAAGACCACGACATCTACAAAAATGAACAATCATCTATCATCTTAACAGAACTCCCTGAACACAAGAAAGACCACGACATCTACAAAACAAACAATCATCTATCATCTTAACTCTCTTAACACAAGAAAGGCCACGACATCTACAAAACAAACAATAATCTATCATCCTAACTCCCTGAACACAAGAAAGACCACGACATCTACAAAACAAACAATCGTCTATCATCTTAACTCCCTGAACACAAGAAAGACCACGACATCTACAAAACAAACAATCATCTATCATCCTAACAGAACTCCCTGAAAACAAGAATGACCACGACATCTACAAAACAAACAATCATCTATCATTTTAACTCCCTGAACACAAGAAAGAGCACGACATCTACAAAACAAACAATCATCTATCATCCTAACTCCCTGAAAACAAGAAAGACCACGACATCTACAAACAAACAATCATCTATCATCTTAACTCCCTGAACACAAGTATGACCATGACATCTACAAAACAAACAATCATCTATCATCCTAACTCCCTGAACACAAGAAAGACCACGACATCTACAACAAAAACAATCATCTTTCATCCTAAGAGAACTCCCTGAACACAAGAATGACCACGACATCTACAAAACAAACAATCATCTATCATCTTAACTCCCTGAACACAAGAAAGACCACGACATCTACAAAACAAACAATCATCTATCATCTTAACTCCCTGAACTCAAGAAAGACCACGACATCTACAAAACAAACAATAATCTAACATCCCCTGAACACAAGAATGACCACAACATCTACAAAACAAACAATCATCTATCATCTTAACAGAAATCCCTGAACACAAGAAAGACCACGACATCTACAACACAAACAATCATCTTTCATCCTTACAGAACTCCCTGAACACAAGAATGACCAAGACATCTACAAAGCAAACAATCATCTATCATCTTAACTCCCTGAACACAAGAAAGACCACGATATCTACAAAGCAAACAATCATCTATCATCTTAACTCCCTGAACACAAAAAAGACCACTACATCTACAAAACAAACAATAATATATCATCCTAACAGAACTCCCTGAACACAAGAATGACCACGACATCTACAAAACAAACAATCATATATCATCTTAACAGAACTCCCTGAACACAAGAAAGACCACGACATCTACAAAACGAACAAGCATCTATCATCTTAACTCCCTGAACACAAGAAAGACCACGACATCTACAAAACGAACAATCATCTATCATCTTAACTCCCTGCATACAAGAAAGACCACGACATCTACAAAACAAACAATCGTCTATCATCTTAACTCCCTGAACATAAGAAAGACCACGACATCTACAAAACAAACAATCATCTATCATCTTAACTCCCTGAACACAAGAAAGACCACGACATCTACAAAACAAACAATCATCTATCATCTTAACTCCCTGAACACAAGAAAGACCACGACATCTACAAAACAAACAATCACCTATCTTCTTAACTCCCTGAACACAAGAAAGACCACGACATCTACAAAACAAACAATCATCTATCATCTTAACTCCCTTAACACAAGAAAGACCACGACATCTACAAAACAAACAATCGTCTATCATCCTAACAGAACTCCCTGAACACAAGAATGACCACGACATCTACAAAACAAACAATCATCTATCATCTTAACTCCCTGAACACAAGAAAGACCACGACATCTACAAAAGAAACAATCATCTATCTTCTTAACTCCCTGAACACAAGAAAGACCACGACATCTACAAAATGAACAATCATCTATCATCTTAACAGAACTCCCTGAACACAAGAAAGACCACGACATCTACAAAACAAACAATCATCTATCATCTTAACTCTCTTAACACAAGAAAGGCCACGACATCTACAAAACAAACAATAATCTATCATCCTAACTCCCTGAACACAAGAAAGACCACGACATCTACAAAACAAACAATCGTCTATCATCTTAACTCCCTGAACACAAGAAAGACCACGACATCTACAAAACAAACAATCATCTATCATCCTAACAGAACTCCCTGAACACAAGAATGACCACGACATCTACAAAACAAACAATCATCTATCATCCTAACTCCCTGAAAACAAGAAAGACCACGACATCTACAAAACAAACAATCATCTATCATCTTAACTCCCTGAACACAAGTATGACCATGACATCTACAAAACAAACAATCATCTATCATCCTAACTCCCTGAACACAAGAAAGACCACGACATCTACAACAAAAACAATCATCTTTCATCCTAAGAGAACTCCCTGAACACAAGAATGACCACGACATCTACAAAACAAACAATCATCTATCATCTTAACTCCCTGAACACAAGAAAGACCACGACATCTACAAAACAAACAATCATCTATCATCTTAACTCCCTGAACTCAAGAAAGACCACGACATCTACAAAACAAACAATAATCTAACATCCTAACAGAACTCCCTGAACACAAGAATGACCACAACATCTACAAAACAAACAATCATCTATCATCTTAACAGAACTCCCTGAACACAAGAATGACCAAGACATCTACAAAGCAAACAATCATCTATCATCTTAACTCCCTGAACACAAGAAAGACCACGATATCTACAAAGCAAACAATCATCTATCATCTTAACTCCCTGAACACAAGAAAGACCACTACATCTACAAAACAAACAATAATATATCATCCTAACAGAACTCCCTGAACACAAGAATGACCACGACATCTACAAAACAAACAATCATATATCATCTTAACAGAACTCCCTGAACACAAGAAAGACCACGACATCTACAAAACGAACAAGCATCTATCATCTTAACTCCCTGAACACAAGAAAGACCACGACATCTACAAAACGAACAATCATCTTTCATCTTAACTCCCTGCATACAAGAAAGACCACGACATCTACAAAACAAACAATCGTCTATCATCTTAACTCCCTGAACACAAGAAAGACCACGATATCTACAAAACAAACAATCATCTATCATCTTAACTCCCTGAACACAAGAAAGACCACGACATCTACAAAACAAACAATCATCTATCATCTTAACTCCCTGAACACAAGAAAGACCACGACATCTACAAAACAAACAATCACCTATCTTCTTAACTCCCTGAACACAAGAAAGACCACGACATCTACAAAACAAACAATCATCTATCATCTTAACTCCCTTAACACAAGAAAGACCACGACAATTGCAAAACAAACAATCATCTATCATCTTAACTCCCTGAACACAAGAAAGACCACGACATCTACAAAACAAACAATCGTCTATCATCTTAACTCCCTGAACACAAGAAAGACCACGACATCTACAAAACAAACAATCATCTATCATCCTAACAGAACTCCCTGAACACAAGAATGACCACGACATCTACAAAACAAACAATCATCTATCATCTTAACTCCCTGAACACAAGAAAGAGCACGACATCTACAAAACAAACTATCATCTATCATCCTAACTCCCTGAACACAAGAATGACCACGACATCTACAAAACAAACAATCATCTATCATCCTAACTCCCTGAACACAAGAAAGACCACGACATCTACAAAACAAACAATCATCTATCATCTTAACTCCCTGAACACAAGAATGACCACGACATCTACAAAACAAACAATCATCTATCATCTTAACTCCCTGAACACAAGAAAGACCACGACATCTACAAAACAAACAATCGTCTATCATCTTAACTCCCTGAACACAAGAAAGACCACGACATCTACAAAACAAACAATCATCTATCATCCTAACAGAACTCCCTGAACACAAGAATGACCACGACATCTACAAAACAAACAATCATCTATCATTTTAACTCCCTGAACACAAGAAAGACCACGACATCTACAAAACAAACAATCATCTATCATCCTAACTCCCTGAAAACAAGAAAGACCACGACATCTACAAAACAAACAATCATCTATCATCTTAACTCCCTGAACACAAGTATGACCATGACATCTACAAAACAAACAATCATCTATCATCCTAACTCCCTGAACACAAGAAAGACCACGACATCTACAACAAAAACAATCATCTTTCATCCTAAGAGAACTCCCTGAACACAAGAATGACCACGACATCTACAAAACAAACAATCATCTATCATCTTAACTCCCTGAACACAAGAAAGACCACGACATCTACAAAACAAACAATCATCTATCATCTTAACTCCCTGAACTCAAGAAAGACCACGACATCTACAAAACAAACAATAATCTAACATCCTAACAGAACTCCCTGAACACAAGAATGACCACAACATCTACAAAACAAACAATCATCTATCATCTTAACAGAACTCCCTGAACACAAGAAAGACCACGACATCTACAACACAAACAATCATCTTTCATCCTTACAGAACTCCCTGAACACAAGAATGACCAAGACATCTACAAAGCAAACAATCATCTATCATCTTAACTCCCTGAACACAAGAAACACCACGATATCTACAAAGCAAACAATCATCTATCATCTTAACTCCCTGAACACAAGAAAGACCACTACATCTACAAAACAAACAATAATATATCATCCTAACAGAACTCCCTGAACACAAGAATGACCACGACATCTACAAAACAAACAATCATATATCATCTTAACAGAACTCCCTGAACACAAGAAAGACCACGACATCTACAAAACGAACAAGCATCTATCATCTTAACTCCCTGAACACAAGAAAGACCACGACATCTACAAAACGAACAATCATCTTTCATCTTAACTCCCTGCATACAAGAAAGACCACGACATCTACAAAACAAACAATCGTCTATCATCTTAACTCCCTGAACACAAGAAAGACCACGATATCTACAAAACAAACAATCATCTATCATCTTAACTCCCTGAACACAAGAAAGACCACGACATCTACAAAACAAACAATCATCTATCATCTTAACTCCCTGAACACAAGAAAGACCACGACATCTACAAAACAAACAATCACCTATCTTCTTAACTCCCTGAACACAAGAAAGACCACGACATCTACAAAACAAACAATCATCTATCATCTTAACTCCCTTAACACAAGAAAGACCACGACAATTGCAAAACAAACAATCATCTATCATCTTAACTCCCTGAACACAAGAAAGACCACGACATCTACAAAACAAACAATCGTCTATCATCTTAACTCCCTGAACACAAGAAAGACCACGACATCTACAAAACAAACAATCATCTATCATCCTAACAGAACTCCCTGAACACAAGAATGACCACGACATCTACAAAACAAACAATCATCTATCATCTTAACTCCCTGAACACAAGAAAGAGCACGACATCTACAAAACAAACTATCATCTATCATCCTAACTCCCTGAACACAAGAATGACCACGACATCTACAAAACAAACAATCATCTATCATCCTAACTCCCTGAACACAAGAAAGACCACGACATCTACAAAACAAACAATCATCTATCATCTTAACTCCCTGAACACAAGAATGACCACGACATCTACAAAACAAACAATCATCTATCATCTTAACTCCCTGAACACAAGAAAGACCACGACATCTACAAAACAAACAATCGTCTATCATCTTAACTCCCTGAACACAAGAAAGACCACGACATCTACAAAACAAACAATCATCTATCATCCTAACAGAACTCCCTGAACACAAGAATGACCACGACATCTACAAAACAAACAATCATCTATCATTTTAACTCCCTGAACACAAGAAAGACCACGACATCTACAAAACAAACAATCATCTATCATCCTAACTCCCTGAAAACAAGAAAGACCACGACATCTACAAAACAAACAATCATCTATCATCTTAACTCCCTGAACACAAGTATGACCATGACATCTACAAAACAAACAATCATCTATCATCCTAACTCCCTGAACACAAGAAAGACCACGACATCTACAACAAAAACAATCATCTTTCATCCTAAGAGAACTCCCTGAACACAAGAATGACCACGACATCTACAAAACAAACAATCATCTATCATCTTAACTCCCTGAACACAAGAAAGACCACGACATCTACAAAACAAACAATCATCTATCATCTTAACTCCCTGAACTCAAGAAAGACCACGACATCTACAAAACAAACAATAATCTAACATCCTAACAGAACTCCCTGAACACAAGAATGACCACAACATCTACAAAACAAACAATCATCTATCATCTTAACAGAACTCCCTGAACACAAGAAAGACCACGACATCTACAACACAAACAATCATCTTTCATCCTTACAGAACTCCCTGAACACAAGAATGACCAAGACATCTACAAAGCAAACAATCATCTATCATCTTAACTCCCTGAACACAAGAAACACCACGATATCTACAAAGCAAACAATCATCTATCATCTTAACTCCCTGAACACAAGAAAGACCACTACATCTACAAAACAAACAATAATATATCATCCTAACAGAACTCCCTGAACACAAGAATGACCACGACATCTACAAAACAAACAATCATATATCATCTTAACAGAACTCCCTGAACACAAGAAAGACCACGACATCTACAAAACGAACAAGCATCTATCATCTTAACTCCCTGAACACAAGAAAGACCACGACATCTACAAAACGAACAATCATCTTTCATCTTAACTCCCTGCATACAAGAAAGACCACGACATCTACAAAACAAACAATCGTCTATCATCTTAACTCCCTGAACACAAGAAAGACCACGACATCTACAAAACAAACAATCATCTATCATCTTAACTCCCTGAACACAAGAAAGACCACGACATCTACAAAACAAACAATCATCTATCATCTTAACTCCCTGAACACAAGAAAGACCACGACATCTACAAAACAAACAATAATATATCATCTTAACTCCCTGAACACAAGAAAGACCACGATATCTACAAAAATGAACAATCATCTATCATCTTAACTCCCTGCACACAAGAAAGACCACGACATCTACAAAACAAACAATCGTCTATCATCTTAACTCCCTGAACACAAGAAAGACCACGACATCTACAAAACAAACAATCATCTATCATCTTAACTCCCTGAACACAAGAAAGACCACGACATCTACAAAACAAACAATCATCTCTCATCCTAACTCCCTGAATACAAGAATGACCACGACATCTACAAAACAAACAATCATCTATCATCCTAACTCCCTGAACACAAGAAAGACCACGACATCTACAAAACAAACAATCATCTATCATCTTAACTCCCTGAACACAAGAAAGACCACGACATCTACAAAACAAACAATCATCTATCATCTTAACTCCCTGAACACAAGAAAGACCACGACATCTACAAAACAAACAATCATCTATCATCCTAACTCCCTGAACACAAGAAAGACCACGACATCTACAACACAAACAATCATCTTTCATCCTAAGAGAACTCCCTGAACACAAGAATGACCACGACATCTACAAAGCAAACAATCATCTATCATCTTAACTCCCTGAACACAAGAAAGACCACGATATCTACAAAACAAACAATCATCTATCATCTTAACTCCCTGAACACAAGAAAGACCAATACATCTACAAAACAAACAATAATATATCATCCTAACAGAACTCCCTGAACACAAGATTGACCACGACATCTACAAAACAAACAATCATATATCATCTTAACAGAACTCCCTGAACACAAGAAAGACCACGACATCTACAAAACGAACAAGCATCTATCATCTTAACTCCCTGAACACAAGAAAGACCACGACATCTACAAAACAAACAATCGTCTATCATCTTAACTCCCTGAACACAAGAAAGACCACGACATCTACAAAACAAACAATCATCTATCATCCTAACAGAACTCTCTGAACACAAGAAAGACCACGACATCTACAAAACAAACAATCATCTATCATCTTAACTCCCTGAACACAAGAAACAGCACGACATCTACAAAACAAACAATCATCTATCATCCTAACTCCCTGAAAACAAGAAAGACCACGACATCTACAAAACAAACAATCATCTATCATCTTAACTCCCTGAACACAAGAATGACCACGACATCTACAAAACAAACAATCATCTATCATCCTAACTCCCTGAACACAAGAAAGACCACGACATCTACAACACAAACAATCATCTTTCATCCTAACAGAACTCCCTGAACACAAGAATGACCACGACATCTACAAAACAAACAATCTTCTATCATCTTAACTCCCTGAACACAAGAAAGACCACGACATCTACAAAACAAACAATAATCTAACATCCTAACAGAACTCCCTGAACACAAGAATGACCACAACATCTACAAAACAAACAATCATCTATCATCTTAACAGAACTCCCTGAACACAAGAAAGACCACGACATCTACAAAACGAACAATCATCTATCATCTTAACAGAACTCCCTGAACACAAGAAAGACCACGACATCTACAAAACGAACAATCATCTATCATCCTAACTCCCTGAACACAAGAAAGGCCACGACATCTACAAAACAAACAATCATCTATCTTCTTAACTCCCTGAACAAAAGAAAGACCACGACATCTACAAAACAAACAATCATCTATCATCTTAACTCCCTGAACACAAGAAAGACCACGACATCTACAAAAAGGAACATTCATCTATCATCTTAACAGAACTCCCTGAACACAAGAAAGACCACGACATCTAGAAAACAAACAATCATCTATCATCTTAACTCTCTTAACACAAGAAAGACCACGACATCTACAAAACAAACAATCATCTATCATCCTAACTCCCTGAACACAAGAAAGACCACGACATCTACAAAACAAACAATCATCTATCATCTTAACTCCCTGAACACAAGAAAGACCACGACATCTACAAAACAAACAATCATCTATCATCTTAACTCCCTGAACACAAGAAAGACCACGACATCTACAAAACAAACAATCATCTATCATCCTAACTCCCTGAACACAAGAAAGACCACGACATCTACAACACAAACAATCATCTTTCATCCTAAGAGAACTCCCTGAACACAAGAATGACCACGACATCTACAAAGCAAACAATCATCTATCATCTTAACTCCCTGAACACAAGAAAGACCACGATATCTACAAAACAAACAATCATCTTTCATCTTAACTCCCTGAACACAAGAAAGACCAATACATCTACAAAACAAACAATAATATATCATCCTAACAGAACTCCCTGAACACAAGATTGACCACGACATCTACAAAACAAACAATCATATATCATCTTAACAGAACTCCCTGAACACAAGAAAGACCACGACATCTACAAAACGAACAAGCATCTATCATCTTAACTCCCTGAACACAAGAAAGACCACGACATCTACAAAACGAACAATCATCTATCATCCTAACTCCCTGAACACAAGAAAGACCACGACATCTACAAAACAAACAATCGTCTATCATCTTAACTCCCTGAACACAAGAAAGACCACGACATCTGCAAAACAAACAATCATCTATCATCCTAACAGAACTCTCTGAACACAAGAAAGACCACGACATCTACAAAACAAACAATCATCTATCATCTTAACTCCCTGAACACAAGAAACAGCACGACATCTACAAAACAAACAATCATCTATCATCCTAACTCCCTGAAAACAAGAAAGACCACGACATCTACAAAACAAACAATCATCTATCATCTTAACTCCCTGAACACAAGAATGACCACGACATCTACAAAACAAACAATCATCTATCATCCTAACTCCCTGAACACAAGAAAGACCACGACATCTACAACACAAACAATCATCTTTCATCCTAACAGAACTCCCTGAACACAAGAATGACCACGACATCTACAAAACAAACAATCTTCTATCATCTTAACTCCCTGAACACAAGAAAGACCACGACATCTACAAAACAAACAATAATCTAACATCCTAACAGAACTCCCTGAACACAAGAATGACCACAACATCTACAAAACAAACAATCATCTATCATCTTAACAGAACTCCCTGAACACAAGAAAGACCACGACATCTACAAAACGAACAATCATCTATCATCTTAACAGAACTCCCTGAACACAAGAAAGACCACGACATCTACAAAACGAACAATCATCTATCATCCTAACTCCCTGAACACAAGAAAGGCCACGACATCTACAAAACAAACAATCATCTATCTTCTTAACTCCCTGAACAAAGGAAAGACCACGACATCTACAAAACAAACAATCATCTATCATCTTAACTCCCTGAACACAAGAAAGACCACGACATCTACAAAAAGGAACATTCATCTATCATCTTAACAGAACTCCCTGAACACAAGAAAGACCACGACATCTACAAAACAAACAATCATCTATCATCTTAACTCTCTTAACACAAGAAAGACCACGACATCTACAACACAAACAATCATCTATCATCCTAACTCCCTGAACACAAGAAAGACCACGACATCTACAAAACAAACAATCGTCTATCATCTTAACTCCCTGAACACAAGAAAGACCACGACATCTACAAAACAAACAATCATCTATCATCCTAACAGAACTCCCTGAACACAAGAAAGACCACGACATCTACAAAACAAACAATCATCTATCATCTTAACTCCCTTAACACAAGAAAGACCACGACATCTACAAAACGAACAATCATCTATCATCTTAACTCCCTGAACACAAGAGAGACCACGACATCTACAAAACGAACAATCATCTATCATCCTAACTCCCTGCACACAAGAAAGACCACGACATCTACAAAACAAACAATCGTCTATCATCTTAACTCCCTGAACACAAGAAAGACCACGACATCTACAAAACAAACAATCATCTATCATCTTAACTCCCTGAACAGAAGAAAGACCACGACATCTACAAAACAAACAATAATATATCATCTTAACTCCCTGAACACAAGAAAGACCACGACATCTACAAAACAAACAATCATCTATCTTCTTAACTCCCTGAACACAAGAAAGACCACGACATCTACAAAAATGAACAATCATCTATCATCTTAACAGAACTCCCTGAACACAAGAATGACCACGACATCTACAAAACAAACAATCATCTATCATCCTAACTCCCTGAACACAAGAAAGACCACGACATCTACAAAACAAACAATCATCTATCATCCTAACTCCCTGAACAGAAGAAAGACCACGACATCTACAAAACAAACAATAATATATCATCTTAACTCCCTGAACACAAGAAAGACCACGACATCTACAAAACAAACAATCATCTATCTTCTTAACTCCCTGAACACAAGAAAGACCACGACATCTACAAAAATGAACAATCATCTATCATTTTAACAGAACTCCCTGAACACAAGAATGACCACGACATCTACAAAACAAACAATCATCTATCATCTTAACTCCCTGAACACAAGAAAGACCACGACATCTACAAAACAAACAATCATCTCTCATCCTAACTCCCTGAATAAAAGAATGACCACGACATCTACAAAACAAACAATCATCTATCATCCTAACTCCCTGAACACAAGAAAGACCACGACATCTACAAAACAAACAATCATCTATCATCTTAACTCCCTGAACACAAGAAAGACCACGACATCTACAAAACAAACAATCATCTATCATCTTAACTCCCTGAACACAAGAAAGACCACGACATCTACAAAACAAACAATCATCTATCATCCTAACTCCCTGAACACAAGAAAGACCACGACATCTACAACACAAACAATCATCTTTCATCCTAAGAGAACTCCCTGAACACAAGAATGACCACGACATCTACAAAGCAAACAATCATCTATCATCTTAACTCCCTGAACACAAGAAAGACCACGATATCTACAAAACAAACAATCATCTATCATCTTAACTCCCTGAACACAAGAAAGACCAATACATCTACAAAACAAACCATAATATATCATTAATAATATAAACAATAATATATCATCCTAACAGAACTCCCTGAACACAAGATTGACCACGACATCTACAAAACAAACAATCATATATCATCTTAACAGAACTCCCTGAACACAAGAAAGACCACGACATCTACAAAACGAACAATCATCTATCATCTTAACTCCCTGAACACAAGAAAGACCACGACATCTACAAAACGAACAATCATCTATCATCTTAACTCCCTGCATACAGAAAGACCACGACATCTACAAAACAAACAATCGTCTATCATCTTAACTCCCTGAACACAAGAAAGACCACGACATCTACAAAACAAACAATCATCTATCATCTTAACTCCCTGAACACAAGAAAGACAACGACATCTACAAAACGAACAATCATCTATCATCTTAACTCCCTGAACACAAGAAAGACCACGACATCTACAAAACAAACAATCATCTATCTTCTTAACTCCCTGAACACAAGAAAGACCACGACATCTACAAAACAAACAATCTTCTATCATCTTAACTCCCTTAACACAAGAAAGACCACGACATCTGCAAAACAAACAATCATCTATCATCCTAACTCCCTGAACACAAGAAAGACCACGACATCTACAAAACAAACAATCGTCTATCATCTTAACTCCCTGAACACAAGAAAGACCACGACATCTACAAAACAAACAATCATCTATCATCCTAACATAACTCCCTGAACACAAGAATGACCACGACATCTACAAAACAAACAATCATCTATCATCTTAACTCCCTGTACACAAGAAAGAGCACGACATCTACAAAACAAACAAGCATCTATCATCCTAACTCCCTGAACACAAGAATGACCACGACATCTACAAAACAAACAATCAGCTATCATCATAACTCCCTGAACACAAGAAAGACCACGACATCTACAAAACAAACAATCATCTATCATCTTAACTCCCTGAACACAAGAATGACCACGACATCTACAAAACAAACAATTATCTATCATCTTAACTCCCTGAATACAAGAAAGACCACGACATCTACAAAACAAACAATCATCTATCATCTTAACTCCCTGAACACAAGAAAGACCACGACATCTACAAAAGAAACAATCATCTATCTTCTTAACTCCCTGAACACAAGAAAGACCACGACATCTACAAAAATGAACAATCATCTATCATCTTAACAGAACTCCCTGAACACAAGAAAGACCACGACATCTACAAAACAAACAATCATCTATCATCTTAACTCCCTTAACACAAGAAAGACCACGACATCTACAAAACAAACAATAATCTATCATCCTAACTCCCTGAACACAAGAAAGACCACGACATCTACAAAACAAACAATCGTCTATCATCTTAACTCCCTGAACACAAGAAAGACCACGACATCTACAAAACAAACAATCATCTATCATCCTAACAGAACCCTCTGAACACAAGAAAGACCACGACATCTACAAAACAAACAATCATCTATCATCTTAACTCCCTGAACACAAGAAAGACCACGACATCTACAAAACAAACAATCATCTATCATCTTAACTCCCTGAACACAAGAAAGACCACGACATCTACAAAACAAACAATCATCTATCATCCTAACTCCCTGAACACAAGAAAGACCACGACATCTACAACACAAACAATCATCTTTCATCCTAAGAGAACTCCCTGAACACAAGAATGACCACGACATCTACAAAGCAAACAATCATCTATCATCTTAACTCCCTGAACACAAGAAAGACCACGATATCTACAAAACAAACAATCATCTATCATCTTAACTCCCTGAACACAAGAAAGACCAATACATCTACAAAACAAACAATAATATATCATCCTAACAGAACTCCCTGAACACAAGATTGACCACGACATCTACAAAACAAACAATCATATATCATCTTAACAGAACTCCCTGAACACAAGAAAGACCACGACATCTACAAAACGAACAAGCATCTATCATCTTAACTCCCTGAACACAAGAAAGACCACGACATCTACAAAACAAACAATCGTCTATCATCTTAACTCCCTGAACACAAGAAAGACCACGACATCTACAAAACAAACAATCATCTATCATCCTAACAGAACTCTCTGAACACAAGAAAGACCACGACATCTACAAAACAAACAATCATCTATCATCTTAACTCCCTGAACACAAGAAACAGCACGACATCTACAAAACAAACAATCATCTATCATCCTAACTCCCTGAAAACAAGAAAGACCACGACATCTACAAAACAAACAATCATCTATCATCTTAACTCCCTGAACACAAGAATGACCACGACATCTACAAAACAAACAATCATCTATCATCCTAACTCCCTGAACACAAGAAAGACCACGACATCTACAACACAAACAATCATCTTTCATCCTAACAGAACTCCCTGAACACAAGAATGACCACGACATCTACAAAACAAACAATCTTCTATCATCTTAACTCCCTGAACACAAGAAAGACCACGACATCTACAAAACAAACAATAATCTAACATCCTAACAGAACTCCCTGAACACAAGAATGACCACAACATCTACAAAACAAACAATCATCTATCATCTTAACAGAACTCCCTGAACACAAGAAAGACCACGACATCTACAAAACGAACAATCATCTATCATCTTAACAGAACTCCCTGAACACAAGAAAGACCACGACATCTACAAAACGAACAATCATCTATCATCCTAACTCCCTGAACACAAGAAAGGCCACGACATCTACAAAACAAACAATCATCTATCTTCTTAACTCCCTGAACAAAAGAAAGACCACGACATCTACAAAACAAACAATCATCTATCATCTTAACTCCCTGAACACAAGAAAGACCACGACATCTACAAAAAGGAACATTCATCTATCATCTTAACAGAACTCCCTGAACACAAGAAAGACCACGACATCTAGAAAACAAACAATCATCTATCATCTTAACTCTCTTAACACAAGAAAGACCACGACATCTACAAAACAAACAATCATCTATCATCCTAACTCCCTGAACACAAGAAAGACCACGACATCTACAAAACAAACAATCATCTATCATCTTAACTCCCTGAACACAAGAAAGACCACGACATCTACAAAACAAACAATCATCTATCATCTTAACTCCCAGAACACAAGAAAGACCACGACATCTACAAAACAAACAATCATCTATCATCCTAACTCCCTGAACACAAGAAAGACCACGACATCTACAACACAAACAATCATCTTTCATCCTAAGAGAACTCCCTGAACACAAGAATGACCACGACATCTACAAAGCAAACAATCATCTATCATCTTAACTCCCTGAACACAAGAAAGACCACGATATCTACAAAACAAACAATCATCTTTCATCTTAACTCCCTGAACACAAGAAAGACCAATACATCTACAAAACAAACAATAATATATCATCCTAACAGAACTCCCTGAACACAAGATTGACCACGACATCTACAAAACAAACAATCATATATCATCTTAACAGAACTCCCTGAACACAAGAAAGACCACGACATCTACAAAACGAACAAGCATCTATCATCTTAACTCCCTGAACACAAGAAAGACCACGACATCTACAAAACGAACAATCATCTATCATCCTAACTCCCTGAACACAAGAAAGACCACGACATCTACAAAACAAACAATCGTCTATCATCTTAACTCCCTGAACACAAGAAAGACCACGACATCTGCAAAACAAACAATCATCTATCATCCTAACAGAACTCTCTGAACACAAGAAAGACCACGACATCTACAAAACAAACAATCATCTATCATCTTAACTCCCTGAACACAAGAAACAGCACGACATCTACAAAACAAACAATCATCTATCATCCTAACTCCCTGAAAACAAGAAAGACCACGACATCTACAAAACAAACAATCATCTATCATCTTAACTCCCTGAACACAAGAATGACCACGACATCTACAAAACAAACAATCATCTATCATCCTAACTCCCTGAACACAAGAAAGACCACGACATCTACAACACAAACAATCATCTTTCATCCTAACAGAACTCCCTGAACACAAGAATGACCACGACATCTACAAAACAAACAATCTTCTATCATCTTAACTCCCTGAACACAAGAAAGACCACGACATCTACAAAACAAACAATAATCTAACATCCTAACAGAACTCCCTGAACACAAGAATGACCACAACATCTACAAAACAAACAATCATCTATCATCTTAACAGAACTCCCTGAACACAAGAAAGACCACGACATCTACAAAACGAACAATCATCTATCATCTTAACAGAACTCCCTGAACACAAGAAAGACCACGACATCTACAAAACGAACAATCATCTATCATCCTAACTCCCTGAACACAAGAAAGGCCACGACATCTACAAAACAAACAATCATCTATCTTCTTAACTCCCTGAACAAAGGAAAGACCACGACATCTACAAAACAAACAATCATCTATCATCTTAACTCCCTGAACACAAGAAAGACCACGACATCTACAAAAAGGAACATTCATCTATCATCTTAACAGAACTCCCTGAACACAAGAAAGACCACGACATCTACAAAACAAACAATCATCTATCATCTTAACTCTCTTAACACAAGAAAGACCAATACATCTACAAAACAAACAATAATATACCATCCTAACAGAACTCCCTGAACACAAGATTGACCACGACATCTACAAAACAAACAATCATATATCATCTTAACAGAACTCCCTGAACACAAGAAAGACCACGACATCTACAAAACGAACAAGCATCTATCATCTTAACTCCCTGAACACAAGAAAGACCACGACATCTACAAAACAAACAATCGTCTATCATCTTAACTCCCTGAACACAAGAAAGACCACGACATCTACAAAACAAACAATCATCTATCATCCTAACAGAACTCTCTGAACACAAGAAAGACCACGACATCTACAAAACAAACAATCATCTATCATCTTAACTCCCTGAACACAAGAAACAGCACGACATCTACAAAACAAACAATCATCTATCATCCTAACTCCCTGAAAACAAGAAAGACCACGACATCTACAAAACAAACAATCATCTATCATCTTAACTCCCTGAACACAAGAATGACCACGACATCTACAAAACAAACAATCATCTATCATCCTAACTCCCTGAACACAAGAAAGACCACGACATCTACAACACAAACAATCATCTTTCATCCTAACAGAACTCCCTGAACACAAGAATGACCACGACATCTACAAAACAAACAATCTTCTATCATCTTAACTCCCTGAACACAAGAAAGACCACGACATCTACAAAACAAACAATAATCTAACATCCTAACAGAACTCCCTGAACACAAGAATGACCACAACATCTACAAAACAAACAATCATCTATCATCTTAACAGAACTCCCTGAACACAAGAAAGACCACGACATCTACAAAACGAACAATCATCTATCATCTTAACAGAACTCCCTGAACACAAGAAAGACCACGACATCTACAAAACGAACAATCATCTATCATCCTAACTCCCTGAACACAAGAAAGGCCACGACATCTACAAAACAAACAATCATCTATCTTCTTAACTCCCTGAACAAAAGAAAGACCACGACATCTACAAAACAAACAATCATCTATCATCTTAACTCCCTGAACACAAGAAAGACCACGACATCTACAAAAAGGAACATTCATCTATCATCTTAACAGAACTCCCTGAACACAAGAAAGACCACGACATCTAGAAAACAAACAATCATCTATCATCTTAACTCTCTTAACACAAGAAAGACCACGACATCTACAAAACAAACAATCATCTATCATCCTAACTCCCTGAACACAAGAAAGACCACGACATCTACAAAACAAACAATCATCTATCATCTTAACTCCCTGAACACAAGAAAGACCACGACATCTACAAAACAAACAATCATCTATCATCTTAACTCCCTGAACACAAGAAAGACCACGACATCTACAAAACAAACAATCATCTATCATCCTAACTCCCTGAACACAAGAAAGACCACGACATCTACAACACAAACAATCATCTTTCATCCTAAGAGAACTCCCTGAACACAAGAATGACCACGACATCTACAAAGCAAACAATCATCTATCATCTTAACTCCCTGAACACAAGAAAGACCACGATATCTACAAAACAAACAATCATCTTTCATCTTAACTCCCTGAACACAAGAAAGACCAATACATCTACAAAACAAACAATAATATATCATCCTAACAGAACTCCCTGAACACAAGATTGACCACGACATCTACAAAACAAACAATCATATATCATCTTAACAGAACTCCCTGAACACAAGAAAGACCACGACATCTACAAAACGAACAAGCATCTATCATCTTAACTCCCTGAACACAAGAAAGACCACGACATCTACAAAACGAACAATCATCTATCATCCTAACTCCCTGAACACAAGAAAGACCACGACATCTACAAAACAAACAATCGTCTATCATCTTAACTCCCTGAACACAAGAAAGACCACGACATCTGCAAAACAAACAATCATCTATCATCCTAACAGAACTCTCTGAACACAAGAAAGACCACGACATCTACAAAACAAACAATCATCTATCATCTTAACTCCCTGAACACAAGAAACAGCACGACATCTACAAAACAAACAATCATCTATCATCCTAACTCCCTGAAAACAAGAAAGACCACGACATCTACAAAACAAACAATCATCTATCATCTTAACTCCCTGAACACAAGAATGACCACGACATCTACAAAACAAACAATCATCTATCATCCTAACTCCCTGAACACAAGAAAGACCACGACATCTACAACACAAACAATCATCTTTCATCCTAACAGAACTCCCTGAACACAAGAATGACCACGACATCTACAAAACAAACAATCTTCTATCATCTTAACTCCCTGAACACAAGAAAGACCACGACATCTACAAAACAAACAATAATCTAACATCCTAACAGAACTCCCTGAACACAAGAATGACCACAACATCTACAAAACAAACAATCATCTATCATCTTAACAGAACTCCCTGAACACAAGAAAGACCACGACATCTACAAAACGAACAATCATCTATCATCTTAACAGAACTCCCTGAACACAAGAAAGACCACGACATCTACAAAACGAACAATCATCTATCATCCTAACTCCCTGAACACAAGAAAGGCCACGACATCTACAAAACAAACAATCATCTATCTTCTTAACTCCCTGAACAAAGGAAAGACCACGACATCTACAAAACAAACAATCATCTATCATCTTAACTCCCTGAACACAAGAAAGACCACGACATCTACAAAAAGGAACATTCATCTATCATCTTAACAGAACTCCCTGAACACAAGAAAGACCACGACATCTACAAAACAAACAATCATCTATCATCTTAACTCTCTTAACACAAGAAAGACCACGACATCTACAACACAAACAATCATCTATCATCCTAACTCCCTGAACACAAGAAAGACCACGACATCTACAAAACAAACAATCGTCTATCATCTTAACTCCCTGAACACAAGAAAGACCACGACATCTACAAAACAAACAATCATCTATCATCCTAACAGAACTCCCTGAACACAAGAAAGACCACGACATCTACAAAACAAACAATCATCTATCATCTTAACTCCCTTAACACAAGAAAGACCACGACATCTACAAAACGAACAATCATCTATCATCTTAACTCCCTGAACACAAGAGAGACCACGACATCTACAAAACGAACAATCATCTATCATCCTAACTCCCTGCACACAAGAAAGACCACGACATCTACAAAACAAACAATCGTCTATCATCTTAACTCCCTGAACACAAGAAAGACCACGACATCTACAAAACAAACAATCATCTATCATCTTAACTCCCTGAACAGAAGAAAGACCACGACATCTACAAAACAAACAATAATATATCATCTTAACTCCCTGAACACAAGAAAGACCACGACATCTACAAAACAAACAATCATCTATCTTCTTAACTCCCTGAACACAAGAAAGACCACGACATCTACAAAAATGAACAATCATCTATCATCTTAACAGAACTCCCTGAACACAAGAATGACCACGACATCTACAAAACAAACAATCATCTATCATCCTAACTCCCTGAACACAAGAAAGACCACGACATCTACAAAACAAACAATCATCTATCATCCTAACTCCCTGAACAGAAGAAAGACCACGACATCTACAAAACAAACAATAATATATCATCTTAACTCCCTGAACACAAGAAAGACCACGACATCTACAAAACAAACAATCATCTATCTTCTTAACTCCCTGAACACAAGAAAGACCACGACATCTACAAAAATGAACAATCATCTATCATTTTAACAGAACTCCCTGAACACAAGAATGACCACGACATCTACAAAACAAACAATCATCTATCATCTTAACTCCCTGAACACAAGAAAGACCACGACATCTACAAAACAAACAATCATCTCTCATCCTAACTCCCTGAATAAAAGAATGACCACGACATCTACAAAACAAACAATCATCTATCATCCTAACTCCCTGAACACAAGAAAGACCACGACATCTACAAAACAAACAATCATCTATCATCTTAACTCCCTGAACACAAGAAAGACCACGACATCTACAAAACAAACAATCATCTATCATCTTAACTCCCTGAACACAAGAAAGACCACGACATCTACAAAACAAACAATCATCTATCATCCTAACTCCCTGAACACAAGAAAGACCACGACATCTACAACACAAACAATCATCTTTCATCCTAAGAGAACTCCCTGAACACAAGAATGACCACGACATCTACAAAGCAAACAATCATCTATCATCTTAACTCCCTGAACACAAGAAAGACCACGATATCTACAAAACAAACAATCATCTATCATCTTAACTCCCTGAACACAAGAAAGACCAATACATCTACAAAACAAACCATAATATATCATTAATAATATAAACAATAATATATCATCCTAACAGAACTCCCTGAACACAAGATTGACCACGACATCTACAAAACAAACAATCATATATCATCTTAACAGAACTCCCTGAACACAAGAAAGACCACGACATCTACAAAACGAACAATCATCTATCATCTTAACTCCCTGAACACAAGAAAGACCACGACATCTACAAAACGAACAATCATCTATCATCTTAACTCCCTGCATACAGAAAGACCACGACATCTACAAAACAAACAATCGTCTATCATCTTAACTCCCTGAACACAAGAAAGACCACGACATCTACAAAACAAACAATCATCTATCATCTTAACTCCCTGAACACAAGAAAGACAACGACATCTACAAAACAAACAATCATCTATCATCTTAACTCCCTGAACACAAGAAAGACCACGACATCTACAAAACAAACAATCATCTATCTTCTTAACTCCCTGAACACAAGAAAGACCACGACATCTACAAAACAAACAATCTTCTATCATCTTAACTCCCTTAACACAAGAAAGACCACGACATCTGCAAAACAAACAATCATCTATCATCCTAACTCCCTGAACACAAGAAAGACCACGACATCTACAAAACAAACAATCGTCTATCATCTTAACTCCCTGAACACAAGAAAGACCACGACATCTACAAAACAAACAATCATCTATCATCCTAACATAACTCCCTGAACACAAGAATGACCACGACATCTACAAAACAAACAATCATCTATCATCTTAACTCCCTGTACACAAGAAAGAGCACGACATCTACAAAACAAACAAGCATCTATCATCCTAACTCCCTGAACACAAGAATGACCACGACATCTACAAAACAAACAATCAGCTATCATCATAACTCCCTGAACACAAGAAAGACCACGACATCTACAAAACAAACAATCATCTATCATCTTAACTCCCTGAACACAAGAATGACCACGACATCTACAAAACAAACAATCATCTATCATCTTAACTCCCTGAATACAAGAAAGACCACGACATCTACAAAACAAACAATCATCTATCATCTTAACTCCCTGAACACAAGAAAGACCACGACATCTACAAAAGAAACAATCATCTATCTTCTTAACTCCCTGAACACAAGAAAGACCACGACATCTACAAAAATGAACAATCATCTATCATCTTAACAGAACTCCCTGAACACAAGAAAGACCACGACATCTACAAAACAAACAATCATCTATCATCTTAACTCCCTTAACACAAGAAAGACCACGACATCTACAAAACAAACAATAATCTATCATCCTAACTCCCTGAACACAAGAAAGACCACGACATCTACAAAACAAACAATCGTCTATCATCTTAACTCCCTGAACACAAGAAAGACCACGACATCTACAAAACAAACAATCATCTATCATCCTAACAGAACCCTCTGAACACAAGAAAGACCACGACATCTACAAAACAAACAATCATCTATCATCTTAACTCCCTGAACACAAGAAAGAGCACGACATCTACAAAACAAACAATCATCTATCATCCTAACTCCCTGAAAACAAGAAAGACCACGACATCTACAAAACAAGCAATCATCTATCACCTTAACTCCCTGAACACAAGAATGACCACGACATCTACAAAACAAACAATCATCTATCATCCTAACTGCCTGAACACAAGAAAGACCACGACATCTACAACACAAACAATCATCTTTCATCCTAACAGAACTCCCTGAACACAAGAATGACCACGACATCTACAAAACAAACAATCATCTATCATCTTAACTCCCTGAACACAAGAAAGACCACGACATCTACAAAACAAACAATAATCTAACATCCTAAAAGAACTCCCTGAACACAAGAATGACCACAACATCTACAAAACAAACAATCATCTATCATATTAACAGAACTCCCTGAACACAAGAAAGACCACGACATCTACAAAACGAACAATCATCTATCATCTTAACAGAACTCCCTGAACACAAGAAAGACCACGACATCTACAAAACGAACAATCATCTATCATCCTAACTCCCTGAACACAAGAAAGGCCACGACATCTACAAAACAAACAATCATCTATCATCTTAACTCCCTGAACAAAAGAAAGACCACGACATCTACAAAACAAACAATCATCTATCATCTTAACTCCCTGAACACAAGAAAGACCACGACATCTACAAAAAGGAACATTCATCTATCATCTTAACAGAATTCCCTGAACACAAGAAAGACCACGACATCTACAAAACAAACAATCATCTATCATCTTAACTCTCTTAACACAAGAAAGACCACGACATCTACAAAACAAACAATCATCTATCATCCTAACTCCCTGAACACAAGAAAGACCACGACATCTACAAAACAAACAATCGTCTATCATCTTAACTCCCTGAACACAAGAAAGACCACGACATCTACAAAACAAACAATCATCTATCATCCTAACAGAACTCCCTGAACACAAGAAAGACAACGACATCTACAAAACAAACAATCATCTATCATCTTAACTCCCTTAACACAAGAAACACCACGACATCTACAAAACGAACAATCATATTTCATCTTAACAGAACTCCCTGTACACAAGAAAGACCACGACATCTACAAAGCGAACAATCATCTATCATCTTAACTCCCTGAACACAAGAGAGACCACGACATCTACAAAACGAACAATCATCTATCATCTTAACTCCCTGCACACAAGAAAGACCACGACATCTACAAAACAAACAATCGTCTATCATCTTAACTCCCTGAACACAAGAAAGACCACGACATCTACAAAACAAACAATCATCTATCATCTTAACTCCCTGAACACAAGAAAGACCACGACATCTACAAAACAAACAATAATATATCATCTTAACTCCCTGAACACAAGAAAGACCACGACATCTACAAAACAAACAATCATCTATCTTCTTAACTCCCTGAACACAAGAAAGACCACGACATCTACAAAAATGAACAATCATCTATCATCTTAACTCCCTGCACACAAGAAAGACCACGACATCTACAAAACAAACAATCGTCTATCATCTTAACTCCCTGAACACAAGAAAGACCACGACATCTACAAAACAAACAATCATCTATCATCTTAACTCCCTGAACACAAGAAAGACCACGACATCTACAAAACAAACAATCATCTCTCATCCTAACTCCCTGAATACAAGAATGACCACGACATCTACAAAACAAACAATCATCTATCATCCTAACTCCCTGAACACAAGAAAGACCACGACATCTACAAAACAAACAATCATCTATCATCTTAACTCCCTGAACACAAGAAAGACCACGACATCTACAAAACAAACAATCATCTATCATCTTAACTCCCTGAACACAAGAAAGACCACGACATCTAAAAACAAACAATCATCTATCATCTTAACTCCCTGAACACAAGAAAGACCACGACATCTACAAAACAAACAATCATCTCTCATCCTAACTCCCTGAATACAAGAATGACCACGACATCTACAAAACAAACAATCATCTATCATCCTAACTCCCTGAACACAAGAAAGACCACGACATCTACAAAACAAACAATCATCTATCATCTTAACTCCCTGAACACAAGAAAGACCACGACATCTACAAAACAAACAATCATCTATCATCTTAACTCCGTGAACAAAAGAAAGACCACGACATCTACAAAACAAACAATCATCTATCTTCTTAACTCCCTGAACACAAGAAAGACCACGACATCTACAAAACAAACAATCATCTATCATCTTAACTCCCTTAACACAAGAAAGACCACGACATCTGCAAAACAAACAATCTTCTATCATCCTAACTCCCTGAACACAAGAAAGACCACGACATCTACAAAACAAACAATCGTCTATCATCTTAACTCCCTGAACACAAGAAAGACCACGACATCTACAAAACAAACAATCATCTATCATCCTAACAGAACTCCCTGAACACAAGAATGACCACGACATCTACAAAACAAACAATCATCTATCATCTTAACTCCCTGAACACAAGAAAGAGCACGACATCTACAAAACAAACAATCATCTATCATCCTAACTGCCTGAACACAAGAATGACCACGACATCTACAAAACAAACAATCATCTATCATCCTAACTCCCTGAACACAAGAAAGACCACGACATCTACAAAACAAACAATCGTCTATCATCTTAACTCCCTGAACACAAGAATGACCACGACATCTACAAAACAAACAATCATCTATCATCTTAACTCCCTGAACACAAGAAAGACCACGACATCTACAAAATAAACAATCATCTATCATCTTAACTCCCTGAACACAAGAAAGACCACGACATCTACAAAAGAAACAATCATCTATCTTCTTAACTCCCTGAACACAAGAAAGACCACGCCATCTACAAAAATGAACAATCATCTATCATCTTAACTCCCTGAACACAAGAATGACCACGACATCTACAAAACAAACAATCATCTATCATCTTAACTCCCTGAACACAAGAAAGACCACGACATCTACAAAACAAACAATCATCTATCATCTTAACTCCCTGAACACAAGAAAGACCACGACATCTACAAAACAAACAATAATATATCATCTTAACTCCCTGAACACAAGAAAGACCACGACATCTACAAAACAAACAATCATCTATCTTCTTAACTCCCTGAACACAAGAAAGACCACGATATCTACAAAAATGAACAATCATCTATCATCTTAACTCCCTGCACACAAGAAAGACCACGACATCTACAAAACAAACAATCGTCTATCACCTTAACTCCCTGAACACAAGAAAGACCACGACATCTACAAAACAAACAATCATCTATCATCTTAACTCCCAGAACAAAAGAAAGACCACGACATCTACAAAACAAACAATCATCTATCATCCTAACTCCCTGAACACAAGAAAGACCACGACATCTACAAAACAAACAATCATCTATCATCTTAACTCCCTGAACACAAGAAAGACCACGACATCTACAAAACAAACAATCATCTATCATCTTAACTCCCTGAACACAAGAAAGACCACGACATCTACAAAACAAACAATCATCTATCATCTTAACTCCCTGAACACAAGAAAGACCACGACATCTACAAAACAAACAATCATCTCTCATCCTAACTCCCTGAATACAAGAAAGACCACGACATCTACAAAACAAACAATCATCTATCATCTTAACTCCCTGAACACAAGAAAGACCACGACATCTACAAAACAAACAATCATCTATCATCTTAACTCCCTGAACAAAAGAAAGACCACGACATCTACAAAACAAACAATCATCTATCTTCTTAACTCCCTGAACACAAGAAAGACCACGACATCTACAAAACAAACAATCATCTATCATCTTAACTCCCTTAACACAAGAAAGACCACGACATCTGCAAAACAAACAATCTTCTATCATCCTAACTCCCTGAACACAAGAAAGACCACGACATCTACAAAACAAACAATCGTCTATCATCTTAACTCCCTGAACACAAGAAAGACCACGACATCTACAAAACAAACAATCATCTATCATCTTAACTCCCTGAACACAAGAAAGACCACGACATCTACAAAACAAACAATCATCTATCATCTTAACTCCCTGAACACAAGAAAGACCACGACATCTACAAAACAAACAATCATCTCTCATCCTAACTCCCTGAATACAAGAAAGACCACGACATCTACAAAACAAACAATCATCTATCATCTTAACTCCCTGAACACAAGAAAGACCACGACATCTACAAAACAAACAATCATCTATCATCCTAACTCCCTGAACACAACAAAGACCACGACATCTACAAAACAAACAATCATCTATCATCTTAACTCCCTGAACACAAGAATGACCACGACATCTACAAAACAAACAATCATCTATCATCTTAACTCCCTGAACACAAGAAAGACCACGACATCTACAAAATAAACAATCATCTATCATCTTAACTCCCTGAACACAAGAAAGACCACGACATCTACAAAAGAAACAATCATCTATCTTCTTAACTCCCTGAACACAAGAAAGACCACGACATCTACAAAAATGAACAATCATCTATCATCTTAACTCCCTGAACACAAGAATGACCACGACATCTACAAAACAAACAATCATCTATCATCTTAACTCCCTGAACACAAGAAAGACCACGACATCTACAAAACAAACAATCATCTATCATCTTAACTCCCTGAACACAAGAAAGACCACGACATCTACAAAACAAACAATAATATATCATCTTAACTCCCTGAACACAAGAAAGACCACGACATCTACAAAACAAACAATCATCTATCTTCTTAACTGCCTGAACACAAGAAAGACCACGATATCTACAAAAATGAACAATCATCTATCATCTTAACTCCCTGCACACAAGAAAGACCACGACATCTACAAAACAAACAATCGTCTATCATCTTAACTCCCTGAACACAAGAAAGACCACGACATCTACAAAACAAACAATCATCTATCATCTTAACTCCCTGAACAAAAGAAAGACCACGACATCTACAAAACAAACAATAATCTCTCATCCTAACTCCCTGAATACAAGAATGACCACGACATCTACAAAACAAACAATCATCTATCATCCTAACTCCCTGAACACAAGAAAGACCACGACATCTACAAAACAAACAATCATCTATCATCTTAACTCCCTGAACAAAAGAAAGACCACGACATCTACAAAACAAACAATCATCTATCTTCTTAACTCCCTGAACACAAGAAAGACCACGACATCTACAAAACAAACAATCATCTATCATCTTAACTCCCTTAACACAAGAAAGACCACGACATCTGCAAAACAAACAATCTTCTATCATCCTAACTCCCTGAACACAAGAAAGACCACGACATCTACAAAACAAACAATCGTCTATCATCTTAACTCCCTGAACACAAGAAAGACCACGACATCTACAAAACAAACAATCATCTATCATCTTAACTCCCTGAACACAAGAAAGACCACGACATCTACAAAACAAACAATCATCTATCATCTTAACTCCCTGAACACAAGAAAGACCACGACATCTACAAAACAAACAATCATCTCTCATCCTAACTCCCTGAATACAAGAAAGACCACGACATCTACAAAACAAACAATCATCTATCATCTTAACTCCCTGAACACAAGAAAGACCACGACATCTACAAAACAAACAATCATCTATCATCCTAACTCCCTGAACACAACAAAGACCACGACATCTACAAAACAAACAATCATCTATCATCTTAACTCCCTGAACACAAGAATGACCACGACATCTACAAAACAAACAATCATCTATCATCTTAACTCCCTGAACACAAGAAAGACCACGACATCTACAAAATAAACAATCATCTATCATCTTAACTCCCTGAACACAAGAAAGACCACGACATCTACAAAAGAAACAATCATCTATCTTCTTAACTCCCTGAACACAAGAAAGACCACGACATCTACAAAAATGAACAATCATCTATCATCTTAACTCCCTGAACACAAGAATGACCACGACATCTACAAAACAAACAATCATCTATCATCTTAACTCCCTGAACACAAGAAAGACCACGACATCTACAAAACAAACAATCATCTATCATCTTAACTCCCTGAACACAAGAAAGACCACGACATCTACAAAACAAACAATAATATATCATCTTAACTCCCTGAACACAAGAAAGACCACGACATCTACAAAACAAACAATCATCTATCTTCTTAACTGCCTGAACACAAGAAAGACCACGATATCTACAAAAATGAACAATCATCTATCATCTTAACTCCCTGCACACAAGAAAGACCACGACATCTACAAAACAAACAATCGTCTATCATCTTAACTCCCTGAACACAAGAAAGACCACGACATCTACAAAACAAACAATCATCTATCATCTTAACTCCCTGAACAAAAGAAAGACCACGACATCTACAAAACAAACAATAATCTCTCATCCTAACTCCCTGAATACAAGAATGACCACGACATCTACAAAACAAACAATCATCTATCATCCTAACTCCCTGAACACAAGAAAGACCACGACATCTACAAAACAAACAATCATCTATCATCTTAACTCCCTGAACACAAGAAAGACCACGACATCTACAAAACAAACAATCATCTATCATCTTAACTCCCTGAACACAAGAAAGACCACGACATCTACAAAACAAACAATCATCTATCATCTTAACTCCCTGAACAAAAGAAAGACCACGACATCTACAAAACAAACAATCATCTATCTTCTTAACTCCCTGAACACAAGAAAGACCACGACATCTACAAAACAAACAATCATCTATCATCTTAACTCCCTTAACACAAGAAAGACCACGACATCTGCAAAACAAACAATCTTCTATCATCCTAACTCCCTGAACACAAGAAAGACCACGACATCTACAAAACAAACAATCGTCTATCATCTTAACTCCCTGAACACAAGAAAGACCACGACATCTACAAAACAAACAATCATCTATCATCCTAACAGAACTCCCTGAACACAAGAATGACCACGACATCTACAAAACAAACAATCATCTATCATCTTAACTCCCTGAACACAAGAAAGAGCACGACATCTACAAAACAACAATCATCTATCATCCTAACTGCCTGAACACAAGAAAGACCACGACATCTACAAAACAAACAATCATCTATCATCTTAACTCCCTGAACACAAGAATGACCACGACATCTACAAAACAAACAATCATCTATCATCTTAACTCCCTGAACACAAGAAAGACCACGACATCTACAAAATAAACAATCATCTATCATCTTAACTTCCTGAACACAAGAAAGACCACGACATCTACAAAAGAAACAATCATCTATCTTCTTAACTCCCTGAACACAAGAAAGACCACGACATCTACAAAAATGAACAATCATCTATCATCTTAACTCCCTGAACACAAGAATGACCACGACATCTACAAAACAAACAATCATCTATCATCTTAACTCCCTTAACACAAGAAAGACCACGACATCTACAAAACAAACAATCATCTATCATCTTAACTCCCTTAACACAAGAAAGACCACGACATCTACAAAACAAACAATAATCTATCATCCTAACTCCCTGAACACATGAAAGACCACGACATCTACAAAACAAACAATCGTCTATCATCTTAACTCCCTGAACACAAGAAAGACCACGACATCTACAAAACAAACAATCATCTATCATCCTAACAGAACTCTCTGAAGACAAGAATGACCACGACATCTACAAAGCAAACAATCATCTATCATCTTAACTCCCTGAACACAAGAAAGAGCACGACATCTACAAAACAAACAATCATCTATCATCCTAACTCCCTGAAAACAAGAAAGACCACGACATCTACAAAACAAACAATCATCTATCATCTTAACTCCCTGAACACAAGAATGACCACGACATCTACAAAACAAACAATCATCTATCATCCTAACTCCCTGAACACAAGAAAGACCACGACATCTACAACACAAACAATCATCTTTCATCCTAACAGAACTCCCTGAACACAAGAATGACCACGACATCTACAAAGCAAACAATCATCTATCATCTTAACTCCCTGAACACAAGAAAGACCACGACATCTACAAAACAAACAATAATCTAACATCCTAACAGAACTCCCTGAACACAAGAATGACCACAACATCTACAAAACAAACAATCATCTATCATCTTAACAGAACTCCCTGAACACAAGAAAGACCACCACATCTACAAAACGAACAATCATCTATCATGTTAACAGAACTCCCTGAACACAGGAAAGACCAAGACATCTACAAAACGAACAATCATCTATCATCCTAACTCCCTTAACACAAGAAAGGCCTCGACATCTAAAAAACAAACAATCATCTATCATCTTAACTCCCTGAACACAAGAAAGACCACGACATCTACAAAACAAACAATCATCTATCATCTTAACTCCCTGAACACAACAAAGACCACGACATCTACAAAAAGGAACATTCATCTATCATCTTAACAGAACTCCCTGAACACAAGAAAGACCACGACATCTACAAAACAAACAATCATCTATCATCTTAACTCCATTAATACAAGAAATACCACGACATCTACAGAACAAACAATCATCTATCATCCTAACAGAACTCCCTGAACACAAGAAAGACCACGACATCTACAAAACAAACAATCATCTATCATCTTAACTCCCTTAACACAAGAAACACCACGACATCTACAAAACAAACAATCATATATCATCTTAACAGAACTCCCTGTACACAAGAAAGACCACGACATCTACAAAACGAACAATCATCTATCATCTTAACTCCCTGAACACAAGAGAGACCACGACATCTACAAAACGAACAATCATCTATCATCTTAACTCCCTGCACACAAGAAAGACCACGAAATCTACAAAACAAACAATCGTCTATCATCTTAACTCCCTGAACACAAGAATGACCACGACATCTACAAAACAAACAATCATCTATCATCTTAACTCCCTTAACACAAGAAAGACCACGACATCTACAAAACAAACAATCATCTATCATCTTAACTCCCTGAACACAAGAAAGGCCACGACATCTACAAAACAAACAATAATCTATCATCCTAACCCCCTGAACACAAGAAAGACCACGACATCTACAAAACAAACAATCGTCTATCATCTTAACTCCATGAACACAGGAAAGACCACGACATCTACAAAACAAACAATCATCTATCATCCTAACAGAACTCCATGAACACAAGAATGACCACGACATCTACAAAACAAACAATCATCTATCATCTTAACTCCCTGAACACAAGAAAGAGCACGACATCTACAAAACAAACAATCATCTATCATCCTAACTCCCTGAAAACAAGAAAGACCACGACATCTACAAAACAAACAATCATCTATCATCTTAACTCCCTGAACACAAGAATGACCACGACATCTACAAAACAAACAATCATCTATCATCCTAACTCCCTGAACACAAGAAAGACCACGACATCTACAACACAAACAATCATCTTTCATCCTAACAGAACTCCCTGAACACAAGAATGACCACGACATCTACAAAACGAACAATCATCTATCATCGTAACTCCCTGAACACAAGAAAGACCACGACATCTACAAAACAAACAATCATCTATCATCTTAACTCCCTGAACTCAAGAAAGACCACGACATCTACAAAACAAACAATAATATAACATCCTAACAGAACTCCCTGAACACAAGAATGACCACAACATCTACAAAACAAACAATCATCTATCATCTTAACAGAACTCCCTGAACACATGAAAGACCACGACATCTACAACTCAAACAATCATCTTTCATCCTAACAGAACTCCCTGAACACAAGAATGACCACGACATCTACAAAACAAACAATCATCTATCATCTTAACTCCCTGAACACAAGAAAGACCACGATTTCTACAAAACAAACAATCATCTATCATCTTAACTCCCTGAACACAAGAAAGACCACTACATCTACAAAACAAAAAATAATATATCATCCTAACAAAACTCCCTGAACACAAGAATGACCACGACATCTACAAAACAAACAATCATATATCATCTTAACAGAACTCCCTGAACACAAGAAAAACCACGACATCTACAAAACGAACAATCATCTATCATCTTAACTCCCTGCACACAAGAAAGACCACGACATCTACAAAACAAACAATCGTCTATCATCTTAACTCCCTGAACCCAAGAAAGACCACGACATCTACAAAACAAACAATCATCTATCATCTTAACTCCCTGAACACAAGAATGACCACGACATCTACAAAACAAACAATCATCTATCATCTTAACTCCCTGAACACAAGAAAGACCACGACATCTACAAAACAAACAATCATCTATCATCTTAACTCCCTGAACTCAAGAAAGACCACGACATCTACAAAACAAACAATAATCTATCATCTTAACAGAACTCCCTCAACACAAGAATGACCACAACATCTACAAAACTAACAATCATCTATCATCTTAACTCCCTTAACACAAGAAAGACCACGACATCTACAAAACAAACAATAATCTATCATCCTAACTCCGTGAACACAAGAAAGACCACGACATCTACAAAACAAACAATCGTCTATCATCTTAACTCCCTGAACACAAGAAAGACCACGACATCTACAAAACAAACAATCATCTATCATCCTAACAGAACTCTCTGAACACAAGAATGACCACGACATCTACAAAACAAACAATCATCTATCATCTTAACTCCCTGAACACAAGAAAGAGCACGACATCTACAAAACAAACAATCATCTATCATCCTAACTCCCTGAAAACAAGAAAGACCACGACATCTACAAAACAAACAATCATCTATCATCTTAACTCCCTGAACACAAGAATGACCACGACATCTACAAAACAAACAATCATCTATCATCCTAACTCCCTGAACACAAGAAAGACCACGACATCTACAACACAAACAATCATCTTTCATCCTACCAGAATTCCCTGAACACAAGAATGACCACGACATCTACAAAACAAACAATCATCTATCATCTTAACTCCCTGAACACAAGAAAGACCACGACATCTACAAAACAAACAATAATCTATCATCCTAACAGAACTCCCTGAACACAAGAATGACCACAACATCTACAAAACAAACAATCATCTATCATCTTAACAGAACTCCCTGAACACAAGAAAGACCACGACATCTACAAAACAAACAATCATCTATCATCTTAACAGAACTCCCTGAACACAAGAAAGACCACGACATCTACAAAACGAACAATCATCTATCATCCTAACTCCCTGAACACAAGAAAGGCCACGACATCTACAAAACAAACAATCATCTATCATCCTAACTCCCTGAACACAAGAAAGACCACGACATCTACAAAACAAACAATCATCTATCATCTTAGCTCCCTGAACACAAGAAAGACCACGACATCTACAAAAAGGAACATTCATCTATCATCTTAACAGAACTCCCTAAACACAAGAAAGACCACGACATCTACAAAACAAACAATCATCTATCATCTTAACTCCCTTAACACAAGAAAGACCACGACATCTACAAAACAAACAATCATCTATCATCTTAACTCCCTGAGCACAAGAAAGACCACGACATCTACAAAACAAACAATCGTCTATCATCTTAACTCCCTGAACACAAGAAAGACCACGACATCTACAAAACAAACAATCATCTATCATCCTAACAGAACTCCCTGAACACAAGAAAGACCACGACATCTACAAAACAAACAATCATCTATCATCTTAACTCCCTTAACACAAGAAACACCACAACATCTACAAAACAAACAATCATATATCATCTTAACAGAACTCCCTGTACACAAGAAAGTCCACGACATCTACAAAACGAACAATCATCTATCATCTTAACTCCCTGAACACAAGAGAGACCACGACATCTACAAAACAAACAATCATATATCATCTTAACAGAACTCCCTGTACACAAGAAAGACCACGACATCTACAAAACGAACAATCATCTATCATCTTAACTCCCTGAACTCAAGAAAGACCACGACATCTACAAAACAAACAATAATCTATCATCTTAACAGAACTCCCTCAACACAAGAATAACCACAACATCTACAAAACAAACAATCATCTATCATCTTAACTCCCTTAACACAAGAAAGACCACGACATCTACAAAACAAACAATAATCTATCATCCTAACTCCGTGAACACAAGAAAGACCACGACATCTACAAAACAAACAATCGTCTATCATCTTAACTCCCTGAACACAAGAAAGACCACGACATCTACAAAACAAACAATCATCTATCATCCTAACAGAACTCTCTGAACAAAAGAATAACCACGACATCTACAAAACAAACAATCATCTATCATCTTAACTCCCTGAACACAAGAAAGAGCACGACATCTACAAAACAAACAATCATCTATCATCCTAACTCCCTGAAAACAAGAAAGACCACGACATCTACAAAACAAACAATCATCTATCATCTTAACTCCCTGAACACAAGAATGACCACGACATCTACAAAACAAACAATCATCTATCATCCTAACTCCCTGAACACAAGAAAGACCACGACATCTACAACACAAACAATCATCTTTCATCCTACCAGAATTCCCTGAACACAAGAATGACCACGACATCTACAAAACAAACAATCATCTATCATCTTAACTCCCTGAACACAAGAAAGACCACGACATCTACAAAACAAACAATAATCTAACATCCTAACAGAACTCCCTGAACACAAGAATGACCACAACATCTACAAAACAAACAATCATCTATCATCTTAACAGAACTCCCTGAACACAAGAAAGACCACGACATCTACAAAACAAACAATCATCTATCATCTTATCAGAACTCCCTGAACACAAGAAAGACCACGACATCTACAAAACGAACAATCATCTATCATCCTAACTCCCTGAACACAAGAAAGGCCATGACATCTACAAAACAAACAATCATCTATCATCCTAACTCCCTGAACACAAGAAAGACCACGACATCTACAAAACAAACAATCATCTATCATCTTAGCTCCCTGAACACAAGAAAGACCACGACATCTACAAAAAGGAACATTCATCTATCATCTTAACAGAACTCCCTAAACACAAGAAAGACCACGACATCTACAAAACAAACAATCATCTATCATCTTAACTCCCTTAACACAAGAAAGACCACGACATCTACAAAACAAACAATCATCTATCATCTTAACTCCCTGAACACAAGAAAGACCACGACATCTACAAAACAAACAATCGTCTATCATCTTAACTCCCTGAACACAAGAAAGACCACGACATCTACAAAACAAACAATCATCTATCATCCTAACAGAACTCCCTGAACACAAGAATGACCACGACATCTACAAAACAAACAATCATCTATCATCTTAACTCCCTTAACACAAGAAACACCACGACATCTACAAAACAAACAATCATATATCATCTTAACAGAACTCCCTGTACACAAGAAAGACCACGACATCTACAAAACGAACAATCATCTATCATCTTAACTCCCTGAACACAAGAGAGACCACGACATCTACAAAACGAACAATCATCTATCATCTTAACTCCCTGCACACAAGAAAGACCACGACATCTACAAAACAGACAATCGTCTATCATCTTAACTCCCTGAACACAAGAAAGACCACGACATCTACAAAACAAACAATCATCTATCATCTTAACTCCCTGAACACAAGAATGACCACGACATCTACAAAACAAACAATAATATATCATCTTAACTCCCTGAACACAAGAAAGACCACGGCATCTACAAAACAAACAATCATCTATCTTCTTAACTCCCTGAACACAAGAAAGACCACGACATCTACAAAAATGAACAATCATCTATCATCTTAACTCCCTGCACACAAGAAAGACCACGACATCTACAAAACAAACAATCGTCTATCATCTTAACTCCCTGAACACAAGAAAGACCACGACATCTACAAAACAAACAATCATCTCTCATCCTAAATCCCTGAATACAAGAATGACCACGACATCTACAAAACAAACAAACATCTATCATCCTAACTCCCTGAACACAAGAAAGACCACGACATCTACAAAACAAACAATCATCTATCATCTTAACTCCCTGAACACAAGAATGACCACGACATCTACAAAACAAACAATCATCTATCATCGTAACTCCCTTAACACAAGAAAGACCACGACATCTACAAAACAAACAATCATCTATCATCTTAACTCCCTGAACACAAGAAAGGCCACGACATCTGCAAAACAAACAATAATCTATCATCCTAACTCCCTGAACACAAGAAAGACCACGACATCTACAAAACAAACAATCGTCTATCATCTTAACTCCCTGAACACAAGAAAGACCACGACATCTACAAAACAAACAATCATCTATCATCCTAACTCCCTGAAAACAAGAAAGACCACGACATCTACAAAACAAACAATCATCTATCATCTTAACTCCCTGAACACAAGAATGACCACGACATCTACAAAACAAACAATCATCTATCATCCTAACTCCCAGAACACAAGAAAGACCACGACATCTACAACACAAACAATCATCTTTCATCCTAACAGAACTCCCTGAACACAAGAATGACCACGACATCTACAAAACGAACAATCATCTATCATCTTAACTCCCTGAACACAAGAAAGACCACGACATCTACAAAACAAACAATCATCTATCATCTTAACTCCCTGAACACAAGAAAGAGCACGACATCTACAAAACAAACAATCATCTATCATCCTAACTCCCTGAAAACAAGAAAGACCACGACATCTACAAAACAAACAATCATCTATCATCTTAACTCCCTGAACACAAGAATGACCACGACATCTACAAAACAAACAATCATCTATCATCCTAACTCCCTGAACACAAGAAAGACCACGACATCTACAACACAAACAATCATCTTTCATCCTACCAGAATTCCCTGAACACAAGAATGACCACGACATCTACAAAACAAACAATCATCTATCATCTTAACTCCCTGAACACAAGAAAGACCACGACATCTACAAAACAAACAATAATCTAACATCCTAACAGAACTCCCTGAACACAAGAATGACCACAACATCTACAAAACAAACAATCATCTATCATCTTAACAGAACTCCCTGAACACAAGAAAGACCACGACATCTACAAAACAAACAATCATCTATCATCTTATCAGAACTCCCTGAACACAAGAAAGACCACGACATCTACAAAACGAACAATCATCTATCATCCTAACTCCCTGAACACAAGAAAGGCCATGACATCTACAAAACAAACAATCATCTATCATCCTAACTCCCTGAACACAAGAAAGACCACGACATCTACAAAACAAACAATCATCTATCATCTTAGCTCCCTGAACACAAGAAAGACCACGACATCTACAAAAAGGAACATTCATCTATCATCTTAACAGAACTCCCTAAACACAAGAAAGACCACGACATCTACAAAACAAACAATCATCTATCATCTTAACTCCCTTAACACAAGAAAGACCACGACATCTACAAAACAAACAATCATCTATCATCTTAACTCCCTGAACACAAGAAAGACCACGACATCTACAAAACAAACAATCGTCTATCATCTTAACTCCCTGAACACAAGAAAGACCACGACATCTACAAAACAAACAATCATCTATCATCCTAACAGAACTCCCTGAACACAAGAATGACCACGACATCTACAAAACAAACAATCATCTATCATCTTAACTCCCTTAACACAAGAAACACCACGACATCTACAAAACAAACAATCATATATCATCTTAACAGAACTCCCTGTACACAAGAAAGACCACGACATCTACAAAACGAACAATCATCTATCATCTTAACTCCCTGAACACAAGAGAGACCACGACATCTACAAAACGAACAATCATCTATCATCTTAACTCCCTGCACACAAGAAAGACCACGACATCTACAAAACAGACAATCGTCTATCATCTTAACTCCCTGAACACAAGAAAGACCACGACATCTACAAAACAAACAATCATCTATCATCTTAACTCCCTGAACACAAGAATGACCACGACATCTACAAAACAAACAATAATATATCATCTTAACTCCCTGAACACAAGAAAGACCACGGCATCTACAAAACAAACAATCATCTATCTTCTTAACTCCCTGAACACAAGAAAGACCACGACATCTACAAAAATGAACAATCATCTATCATCTTAACTCCCTGCACACAAGAAAGACCACGACATCTACAAAACAAACAATCGTCTATCATCTTAACTCCCTGAACACAAGAAAGACCACGACATCTACAAAACAAACAATCATCTCTCATCCTAAATCCCTGAATACAAGAATGACCACGACATCTACAAAACAAACAAACATCTATCATCCTAACTCCCTGAACACAAGAAAGACCACGACATCTACAAAACAAACAATCATCTATCATCTTAACTCCCTGAACACAAGAATGACCACGACATCTACAAAACAAACAATCATCTATCATCGTAACTCCCTTAACACAAGAAAGACCACGACATCTACAAAACAAACAATCATCTATCATCTTAACTCCCTGAACACAAGAAAGGCCACGACATCTGCAAAACAAACAATAATCTATCATCCTAACTCCCTGAACACAAGAAAGACCACGACATCTACAAAACAAACAATCGTCTATCATCTTAACTCCCTGAACACAAGAAAGACCACGACATCTACAAAACAAACAATCATCTATCATCCTAACTCCCTGAAAACAAGAAAGACCACGACATCTACAAAACAAACAATCATCTATCATCTTAACTCCCTGAACACAAGAATGACCACGACATCTACAAAACAAACAATCATCTATCATCCTAACTCCCAGAACACAAGAAAGACCACGACATCTACAACACAAACAATCATCTTTCATCCTAACAGAACTCCCTGAACACAAGAATGACCACGACATCTACAAAACGAACAATCATCTATCATCTTAACTCCCTGAACACAAGAAAGACCACGACATCTACAAAACAAACAATCATCTATCATCTTAACTCCCTGAACTCAAGAAAGACCACGACATCTACAAAACAAACAATAATCTAACATCCTAACAGAACTCCCTGAACACAAGAATGACCACAACATCTACAAAACAAACAATCATCTATCATCTTAACTCCCTTAACACAAGAAACACCACAACATCTACAAAACAAACAATCATATATCATCTTAACAGAACTCCCTGTACACAAGAAAGTCCACGACATCTACAAAACGAACAATCATCTATCATCTTAACTCCCTGAACACAAGAGAGACCACGACATCTACAAAACAAACAATCATATATCATCTTAACAGAACTCCCTGTACACAAGAAAGACCACGACATCTACAAAACGAACAATCATCTATCATCTTAACTCCCTGAACTCAAGAAAGACCACGACATCTACAAAACAAACAATAATCTATCATCTTAACAGAACTCCCTCAACACAAGAATAACCACAACATCTACAAAACAAACAATCATCTATCATCTTAACTCCCTTAACACAAGAAAGACCACGACATCTACAAAACAAACAATAATCTATCATCCTAACTCCGTGAACACAAGAAAGACCACGACATCTACAAAACAAACAATCGTCTATCATCTTAACTCCCTGAACACAAGAAAGACCACGACATCTACAAAACAAACAATCATCTATCATCCTAACAGAACTCTCTGAACAAAAGAATAACCACGACATCTACAAAACAAACAATCATCTATCATCTTAACTCCCTGAACACAAGAAAGAGCACGACATCTACAAAACAAACAATCATCTATCATCCTAACTCCCTGAAAACAAGAAAGACCACGACATCTACAAAACAAACAATCATCTATCATCTTAACTCCCTGAACACAAGAATGACCACGACATCTACAAAACAAACAATCATCTATCATCCTAACTCCCTGAACACAAGAAAGACCACGACATCTACAACACAAACAATCATCTTTCATCCTACCAGAATTCCCTGAACACAAGAATGACCACGACATCTACAAAACAAACAATCATCTATCATCTTAACTCCCTGAACACAAGAAAGACCACGACATCTACAAAACAAACAATAATCTAACATCCTAACAGAACTCCCTGAACACAAGAATGACCACAACATCTACAAAACAAACAATCATCTATCATCTTAACAGAACTCCCTGAACACAAGAAAGACCACGACATCTACAAAACAAACAATCATCTATCATCTTATCAGAACTCCCTGAACACAAGAAAGACCACGACATCTACAAAACGAACAATCATCTATCATCCTAACTCCCTGAACACAAGAAAGGCCATGACATCTACAAAACAAACAATCATCTATCATCCTAACTCCCTGAACACAAGAAAGACCACGACATCTACAAAACAAACAATCATCTATCATCTTAGCTCCCTGAACACAAGAAAGACCACGACATCTACAAAAAGGAACATTCATCTATCATCTTAACAGAACTCCCTAAACACAAGAAAGACCACGACATCTACAAAACAAACAATCATCTATCATCTTAACTCCCTTAACACAAGAAAGACCACGACATCTACAAAACAAACAATCATCTATCATCTTAACTCCCTGAACACAAGAAAGACCACGACATCTACAAAACAAACAATCGTCTATCATCTTAACTCCCTGAACACAAGAAAGACCACGACATCTACAAAACAAACAATCATCTATCATCCTAACAGAACTCCCTGAACACAAGAATGACCACGACATCTACAAAACAAACAATCATCTATCATCTTAACTCCCTTAACACAAGAAACACCACGACATCTACAAAACAAACAATCATATATCATCTTAACAGAACTCCCTGTACACAAGAAAGACCACGACATCTACAAAACGAACAATCATCTATCATCTTAACTCCCTGAACACAAGAGAGACCACGACATCTACAAAACGAACAATCATCTATCATCTTAACTCCCTGCACACAAGAAAGACCACGACATCTACAAAACAGACAATCGTCTATCATCTTAACTCCCTGAACACAAGAAAGACCACGACATCTACAAAACAAACAATCATCTATCATCTTAACTCCCTGAACACAAGAATGACCACGACATCTACAAAACAAACAATAATATATCATCTTAACTCCCTGAACACAAGAAAGACCACGGCATCTACAAAACAAACAATCATCTATCTTCTTAACTCCCTGAACACAAGAAAGACCACGACATCTACAAAAATGAACAATCATCTATCATCTTAACTCCCTGCACACAAGAAAGACCACGACATCTACAAAACAAACAATCGTCTATCATCTTAACTCCCTGAACACAAGAAAGACCACGACATCTACAAAACAAACAATCATCTCTCATCCTAAATCCCTGAATACAAGAATGACCACGACATCTACAAAACAAACAAACATCTATCATCCTAACTCCCTGAACACAAGAAAGACCACGACATCTACAAAACAAACAATCATCTATCATCTTAACTCCCTGAACACAAGAATGACCACGACATCTACAAAACAAACAATCATCTATCATCGTAACTCCCTTAACACAAGAAAGACCACGACATCTACAAAACAAACAATCATCTATCATCTTAACTCCCTGAACACAAGAAAGGCCACGACATCTGCAAAACAAACAATAATCTATCATCCTAACTCCCTGAACACAAGAAAGACCACGACATCTACAAAACAAACAATCGTCTATCATCTTAACTCCCTGAACACAAGAAAGACCACGACATCTACAAAACAAACAATCATCTATCATCCTAACTCCCTGAAAACAAGAAAGACCACGACATCTACAAAACAAACAATCATCTATCATCTTAACTCCCTGAACACAAGAATGACCACGACATCTACAAAACAAACAATCATCTATCATCCTAACTCCCAGAACACAAGAAAGACCACGACATCTACAACACAAACAATCATCTTTCATCCTAACAGAACTCCCTGAACACAAGAATGACCACGACATCTACAAAACGAACAATCATCTATCATCTTAACTCCCTGAACACAAGAAAGACCACGACATCTACAAAACAAACAATCATCTATCATCTTAACTCCCTGAACTCAAGAAAGACCACGACATCTACAAAACAAACAATAATCTAACATCCTAACAGAACTCCCTGAACACAAGAATGACCACAACATCTACAAAACAAACAATCATCTATCATCTTAACAGAAGTCCCTGAACACAAGAAAGACCACGACATCTACAACACAAACAATCATCTTTCATCCTAACAGAACTCCCTGAACACAAGAATGACCACGACATCTACAAAGCAAACAATCATCTATCATCTTAACTCTCTGAACACAAGAAAGACCACAATATCTACAAAACAAACAATCATCTATCATCTTAACTCCCTGAACACAAGAAAGACCACTACATCTACAAAACAAACAATAATATATCATCCTAACAGAACTCCCTTAACACAAGAATGACCACGACATCTACAAAACAAACAATCATATATCATCTTAACAGAACTCCCTGAACACAAGAAAAACCACGACATCTACAAAACGAACAATCATCTATCATCTTAACTCCCTGCACACAAGAAAGACCACGACATCTACAAAACAAACAATCGTCTATCATCTTAACTCCCTGAATACAAGAAAGACCACGACATCTACAAAACAAACAATCATCTATCATCCTAACTCCCTGAACACAAGAAAGACCACGACATCTACAAAACAAACAATCATCTATCATCCTAACAGAACTCCCTGAACACAAGAAAGATTACGACATCTACAAAACAAACAATCATCTATCATCCTAACAGAACTCCCTGAACACAGGAATGACCACGACATCTACAAAACAAACAATCATATATCATCCTAACTCCCTGAACACAAGAAGCACCACGACATCTACAAAACAAACAATCCTCTATCATCATAACTCCCTGAACACAAGAAAGACCACGACATTTACAAAACAAACAATCATCTATCATCTTAACTCCCTGAACACAAGAAAGACCACGACATCTACAAAACAAACAATCATCTATCATCCTAACTCCCTGAACACAAGAAAGACCACGTTATCTACAAAACAAACAATCATCTATCATCTTAACAGAACTCCCTGAACACAAGAAAGACCACGACATCTACAAAAGAAACAATCATCTATCATCTTAACTCCCTGAACACAAGAAAGACCACGACATCTACAAAACAAACAATCATCTATCATCTTAACAGAACTCCCTGAACACAAGAATGACCACGACATCTACAAAACAAACAATCATCTATCATCCTAACTCCCTGAACACAAGAAAGACCACGACATATACAAAACAAACAATCATCTATCATCTTAACTCCCTGAACACAAGAAAGACCACGACATCTACAAAACAAACAATAATCTATCATCCTAACTCCCTGAACACAAGAAAGACCACGACATCTACAAAACAAACAATCATCTATCATCCTAACAGAACTCCCTGGATACAACAATGTCCACTACATCTACAAAACAAACAATCATCTATCATCCTAACTCCCTGAACACAAGAAACACCACTACATCTACAAAACAAACAATCATCTATCATCCTAACTCCCTGAAAACAAGAAAGACCACGACATCTACAAAAGAAACAATCATCTATCATCCTAACAGAACACCCTGGATACAACAATGTCCACTACATCTACAAAACAAACAATCATCTATCATCCTAACTCCCTGAACACAAGAAACACCACTACATCTTCAAAACAAACAATCATCTATCATCCTAACTCCCTGAAAACAAGAAAGACCACGACATCTACAAAACAAACAATCATCTATCATCTTAACAGAACTCCCTGGATACAACAATGTCCACTACATCTACAAAACAAACAATCATCTATCATCCTAACTCCCTGAACACAAGAAACACCACGACATCTACAAAACGAACAATCATCTATCATCTTAACTCCCTGCACACAAGAAAGACCAAGACATCTACAAAACAAACAATCGTCTATCATCTTAACTCCCTGAACACAAGAAAGACCACGACATCTACAACACAACCAATCATCTATCATCCTAACTCCCTGAACACAAGAAAGACCACGACATCTACAAAACAAACAATCATCTATCATCCTAACAGAACTCCCTGAACACAGGAAAGACCACGACATCTACAAAACAAACAATCATCTATCATCCTAACAGAACTCCCTGAACACAAGAATGACCACGACATCTACAAAACAAACAATCATATATCATCCTAACTCCCTGAACACAAGAAGCACCACGACATCTACAAAACAAACAATCCTCTATCATCATAACTCCCTGAACACAAGAAAGACCACGACATCTACAAAACAAACAATCATCTATCATCGTAACAGAACTCCCTGAACACAAGAAAGACCACGACATCTACAAAACAAACAATCATCTATCACCCTAACTCCCTGAACACAAGAAAGACCACGTTATCTACAAAACAAACAATTATCTACCATCCTAACTCCCTGAACACAAGAAAGACCACGACATCTACAAAAGAAACAATTATCTATCATCTTAACTCCCTGAACACAAGAAAGACCACGACATCTACAAAACAAACAATCATCTATCATCTTAACAGAACTCCCTGAACACAAGAATGTCCACGACATCTACAAAACAAACAATCATCTATCATCCTAACTCCCTGAACACAAGAAAGACCACGACATCTACAAAACAAACAATCATCTATCATCTTAACTCCCTGAACACAGGAAAGACCACGACATCTACAAAACAAACAATCATCTATCATCTTAACTCCCTGAACACAAGAAAGACCACGACATCTACAAAACAAACAATCATATATCATCCTAACAGAACTCCCTGGATACAACAATGTCCACTACATCTACAAAACAAACAATCATCTCTCATCCTAACTCCCTGAACATAAGAAACACCACTACATCTACAAAACAAACAATCATCTATCATCCTAACTCCCTGAAAACAAGAAAGACCACGACATCTACAAAAGAAACAATCATCTATCATCCTAACAGAACTCCCTGGATACAACAATGTCCACTACATCTACAAAACAAACAATCATCTATCATCCTAACTCCCTGAACACAAGAAACACCACTACATCTACAAACCAAACAATCATCTATCATCCTAACTCCCTGAACACAAGAATGACCACGACATCTACAAAACAAACAATCATCTATCATCCTAACTCCCTGAACACAAGAAAGACCACGACATCTACAACACAAACAATCATCTTTCATCCTAACAGAACTCCCTGAACACAAGAATGACCACGACATCTACAAAACGAACAATCATCTATCATCTTAACTCCCTGAACACAAGAAAGACCACGACATCTACAAAACAAACAATCATCTATCATCTTAACTCCCTGAACTCAAGAAAGACCACGACATCTACAAAACAAACAATAATCTAACATCCTAACAGAACTCACTGAACACAAGAATGACCACAACATCTACAAAACAAACAATCATCTATCATCTTAACAGAAGTCCCTGAACACAAGAAAGACCACGACATCTACAACACAAACAATCATCTTTCATCCTAACAGAACTCCCTGAACACAAGAATGACCACGACATCTACAAAGCAAACAATCATCTATCATCTTAACTCTCTGAACACAAGAAAGACCACGATATCTACAAAACAAACAATCATCTATCATCTTAACTCCCTGAACACAAGAAAGACCACTACATCTACAAAACAAACAATAATATATCATCCTAACAGAACTCCCTGAACACAAGAATGACCACGACATCTACAAAACAAACAATCATATATCATCTTAACAGAACTCCCTGAACACAAGAAAAACAACGACATCTACAAAACGAACAATCATCTATCATCTTAACTCCCTGCACACAAGAAAGACCACGACATCTACAAAACAAACAATCGTCTATCATCTTAACTCCCTGAATACAAGAAAGACCACGACATCTACAAAACAAACAATCATCTATCATCCTAACTCCCTGAACACAAGAAAGACCACGACATCTACAAAACAAACAATCATCTATCATCCTAACAGAACTCCCTGAACACAAGAAAGATTACGACATCTACAAAACAAACAATCATCTATCATCCTAACAGAACTCCCTGAACACAGGAATGACCACGACATCTACAAAACAAACAATCATATATCATCCTAACTCCCTGAACACAAGAAGCACCACGACATCTACAAAACAAACAATCCTCTATCATCATAACTCCCTGAACACAAGAAAGACCACGACATTTACAAAACAAACAATCATCTATCATCTTAACTCCCTGAACACAAGAAAGACCACGACATCTACAAAACAAACAATCATCTATCATCCTAACTCCCTGAACACAAGAAAGACCACGTTATCTACAAAACAAACAATCATCTATCATCCTAACTCCCTGAACACAAGAAAGACCACGACATCTACAAAAGAAACAATCATCTATCATCTTAACTCCCTGAACACAAGAAAGACCACGACATCTACAAAACAAACAATCATCTATCATCTTAACAGAACTCCCTGAACACAAGAATGACCACGACATCTACAAAACAAACAATCATCTATCATCCTAACTCCCTGAACACAAGAAAGACCACGACATATACAAAACAAACAATCATCTATCATCTTAACTCCCTGAACACAGGAAAGACCACGACATCTACAAAACAAACAATCATCTATCATCTTAACTCCCTGAACACAAGAAAGACCACGACATCTACAAAACAAACAATCATCTATCATCCTAACTCCCTGAACACAAGAAAGACCACGACATCTACAAAACAAACAATCATCTATCATCCTAACAGAACTCCCTGGATACAACAATGTCCACTACATCTACAAAACAAACAATCATCTATCATCCTAACTCCCTGAACACAAGAAACACCACTACATCTACAAAACAAACAATCATCTATCATCCTAACTCCCTGAAAACAAGAAAGACCACGACATCTACAAAAGAAACAATCATCTATCATCCTAACAGAACTCCCTGGATACAACAATGTCCACTACATCTACAAAACAAACAATCATCTATCATCATAACTCCCTGAACACAAGAAACACCACTACATCTACAAAACAAACAATCATCTATCATCCTAACTCCCTGAAAACAAGAAAGACCACGACATCTACAAAACAAACAATCATCTATCATCTTAACAGAACTCCCTGGATACAACAATGTCCACTACATCTACAAAACAAACAATCATCTATCATCCTAACTCCCTGAACACAAGAAACACCACCACATCTACAAAACGAACAATCATCTATCATCTTAACTCCCTGCACACAAGAAAGACCAAGACATCTACAAAACAAACAATCGTCTATCATCTTAACTCCCTGAACACAGTAAAAGACCACGACATCTACAACACAACCAATCATCTATCATCCTAACTCCCTGAACACAAGAAAGACCACGACATCTACAAAACAAACAATCATCTATCATCCTAACAGAACTCCCTGAACACAGGAAAGACCACGACATCTACAAAACAAACAATCATCTATCATCCTAACAGAACTCCTTGAACACAAGAATGACCACGACATCTACAAAACAAACAATCATATATCATCCTAACTCCCTGAACACAAGAAGCACCACGACATCTACAAAACAAACAATCCTCTATCATCATAACTCCCTGAACACAAGAAAGACCACGACATCTACAAAACAAACAATCATCTATCATCTTAACTCCCTGAACACAAGAAAGACCACGACATCTACAAAACAAACAATCATCTATCATCCTAACTCCCTGAACACAAGAAAGACCACGTTATCTACAAAACAAACAATCATCTACCATCCTAACTCCCTGAACACAAGAAAGACCACGACATCTACAAAAGAAACAATTATCTATCATCTTAACTCCCTGAACACAAGAAAGACCACGACATCTACAAAACAAACAATCATCTATCATCTTAACAGAACTCCCTGAACACAAGAATGACCACGACATCTACAAAACAAACAATCATCTATCATCCTAACTCCCTGAACACAAGAAAGACCACGACATCTACAAAACAAACAATCATCTATCATCTTAACTCCCTGAACACAGGAAAGACCACGACATCTACAAAACAAACAATCATCTATCATCTTAACTCCCTGAACACAAGAAAGACCACGACATCTACAAAACAAACAATCATATATCATCCTAACAGAACTCCCTGGATACAACAATGTCCACTACATCTACAAAACAAACAATCATCTCTCATCCTAACTCCCTGAACATAAGAAACACCACTACATCTACAAAACAAACAATCATCTATCATCCTAACTCCCTGAAAACAAGAAAGACCACGACATCTACAAAAGAAACAATCATCTATCATCCTAACAGAACTCCCTGGATACAACAATGTCCACTACATCTACAAAACAAACAATCATCTATCATCCTAACTCCCTGAACACAAGAAACACCACTACATCTACAAAACAAACAATCATCTATCATCCTAACTCCCTGAAAACAAGAAAGACCACGACATCTACAAAACAAACAATCATCTATCATCTTAACAGAGCTCCCTGGATACAACAATGTCCACTACATCTACAAAACAAACAATCATCTATCATCCTAACTCCCTGAACACAAGAAACACCACGACATCTACAAAACAAACAATCATCTATCATCCTAACAGAACTCCCTGAACACAAGAAAGACCACGACATCTACAAAACAAACAATCATCTATCATCCTAACAGAACTCCCTGAACACAAGAATGACCACGACATCTACAAAACAAACAATCATATATCATCCTAACTCCCTGAACACAAGAAACACCACGACATCTACAAAACAAACAATCATCTATCATCATAACTCCCTGAACACAAGAAAGACCACGACATCTACAAAACAAACAATCATCTATCATCCTAACTCCCTGAACACAAGAAAGACCACGACATCTACAAAACAAACAATCATCTATCATCCTAACTCCCTGAACACAAGAAAGACCACGACATCTACAAAAGAAACAATCATCTATCATCCTAACTCCCTGAACACAAGAAAGACCACGACATCTACAAAAGAAACAATCATCTATCATCTTAACTCCCTGAACACAAGAAAGACCACGACATCTACAAAACAAACAATCTTCTATCATCTTAACAGAACTCCCTGAACACAAGAATGACCACGACATCTACAAAACAAACAATCATCTATCATCCTAACTCCCTGACCACAGGAAAGACCACGACATCTACAAAGCAAACAATCATCTATCATCCTAACTCCCTGAACACAAGAAAGACCACGACATCTACAAAACAAACAATCATCTATCATCTTAACATAACTCACTGAACACAAGAATGACCACGACATCTACAAAACAAACAATCATCTATCATCTTAACTCCCTGAACACAACAAAGACCACGACATCTACAAAACAAACAATCATCTATCATCCTAACAGAACTCCCTGAACACAAGAATGACCACGACATCTACAATACAAACAATCATCTATCATCCTAACTCCCTGAACACAAGAAAGACCACGACATCTACAAAACAAACAATCATCTATCATCCTAACTCCCTGAACACAAGAAAGACCACGACATCCACAAAACAAACAATCATCTATCATCTTAACTCCCTGAACACAAGAAACACCACGACATCTACAAAACGAACAATCATCTATTATCCTAACAGAACTCCCTGAACACAAGAATGACCACGACATCTACAAAACAAACAATCTTCTATCATCTTAACTCCCTGAACACAAGAAAGACCACGACATCTACAAAACAAACAATCATCTATCATCTTAACTCCCTGAACACAAGAAAGACCACGACATCTACAAAACAATCAATCATCTATCATCCTAACAGAACTCCCTGAACACAAGAATGACCACGACATCTACAAAACAAACAATCATCTATCATCCAAACTCCCTGAACACAAGAAAGACCACGACATCTACAAAACAAACAATCATCTATCATCTTAACTCCCTGAACACAGGAAAGACCACTACATCTACAAAACAAACAATCATCTATCATCCTAACTCCCTGAACACAAGAAAGACCACGACATCTACAAAACAAACAATCATCTATCATCCTAACAGAACTCCCTGAACACAAGAATGACCACGACATCTACAAAACAAACAATCATCTATCATCTTAACTCCCTGAACACAAGAAAGACCACGACATCTACAAAACAAACAATCATCTATCATCCTAACAGAACTCCCTGAACACAAGAAAGACCACAACATCTACAAAACAAACAATCATCTATCATCCTAACAGAACTCCCTGAACACAAGAATGACCACGACATCTACAAAACAAACAATCATCTATGATCCTAAATCCCTGAACACAAGAAACACCACGACATCAACAAAACAAACAATCATCTATCATCTTAACTCCCTGAACACAAGAATGACCACGACATCTACAAAACAAACAATCATCTATCATCTTAACAGAACTCCCTGAACACAAGAATGACCACGACATCTACAAAACAAACAGTCATCTCTCATCCTAACTCCCTGAACACAAGGAAGACCACGACATCTACAAAGCAAACAATCATCTATCATCCTAACTCCCTGAACACAAGAAAGACCACGACATCTACAAAACAAACATTCATCTATCATCTTAACAGAACTCACTGAACACAAGAATGACCACGACATCTACAAAAGAAACAACCATCTATCATCCTAACTCCCTGAACACAAGAAAGACCACGACATCTACAAAAGAAACAATCATCTATCATCTTAACTCCCTGAACACAAGAAAGACCACGACATCTACCAAACAAACAATCATCTATCATCCTAACTCCCTGAACACAAGAAAGACCACGACATCTACAAAACAAACAATCATCTATCATCTTAACATAACTCACTGAACACAAGAATCACCACGACATCTACAAAACAAACAATCATCTATCATCTTAACTCCCTGAACACAACAAAGACCACGACATCTACAAAACAAACAATCATCTATCATCCTAACAGAACTCCCTGAACACAAGAATGACCACGACATCTACAAAACAAACAGTCATCTCTCATCCTAACTCCCTTAACACAAGAAAGACCACGACATCTACAAAGCAAACAATCATCTATCATCCTAACTCCCTGAACACAAGAAAGACCACGACATCTACAAAACAAACATTCATCTATAATCTTAACAGAACTCACTGAACACAAGAATGACCACGACATCTACAAAAGAAACAATCATCTATCATCCTAACTCCCTGAACACAAGAAAGACCACGACATCTACAAAAGAAACAATCATCTATCATCTTAACTCCCTGAACACAAGAAAGACCACGACATCTACAAACAAACAATCATCTATCATCCTAACTCCCTGAACACAAGAAAGACCACGACATCTACAAAACAAACAATCATCTATCATCTTAACATAACTCACTGAACACAAGAATCACCACGACATCTACAAAACAAACAATCATCTATCACCCTAACTCCCTGAACACAAGAAAGACCACGACATCTACAAAACAAACAATCATCTATCATCTTAACTCCCTGAACACAGGAAAGACCACTACATCTACAAAACAAACAATCATCTATCATCCTAACTCCCTGAACACAAGAAAGACCACGACATCTACAAAACGAACAATAATCTATCATCCTAACAGAACTCCCTGAACACAAGAATGACCACGACATCTACAAAACAAACAATCTTCAATCATCTTAACTCCCTGTACACAAGAAAGACCACGACATCTACAAAACAAACAATCATCTATCATCTTAACTCCCTGAACACAAGAAAGACCACGACATCTACAAAACAATCAATCATCTATCATCCTAACAGAACTCCCTGAACACAAGAAAGACCACGACATCTACAAAACAAACAATCATCAATCATCTTAACTCCCTGAACACAAGAAAGACCACGACATCTACAAAACAAACAATCATCTATCATCCTAACAGAATTCCCTGAACACAAGAATGACCACGACATCTACAAAACAAACAATCATCTATCATCAAAACTCCCTGAACACAAGAAAGACCACGACATCTACAAAACAAACAATCATCTATCATCCTAACAGAACTCCCTGAACACAAGAAAGACCACAACATCTACAAAACAAACAATCATCTATCATCCTAACAAGAACTCCCTCAACACAAGAATGACCACGACATCTACAAAACAAACAATCATCTATCATCCTAAATCCCTGAACACAAGAAACACCACGACATCAACAAAACAAACAATCATCTATCATCTTAACTCCCTGAACACAAGAAAGACCACGACATCTACAAAACAAACAATCATCTATCATCTTAACAGAACTCCCTGAACACAAGAATGACCACGACATCTACAAAACAAACAGTCATCTCTCATCCTAACTCCCTGAACACAAGAAAGCCCACGACATCTACAAAGCAAACAATCATCTATCATCCTAACTCCCTGAACACAAGAAAAACCACGACATCTACAAAGCAAACATTCATCTATCATCTTAACAGAACTCACTGAACACAAGAATGACCACGACATCTACAAAACAAACAATCATCTATCATCTTAACTCCCTGAACTCCAGAAAGACCACGACATCTACAAAACAAACAATCATCTATCATCCTAACAGAACTCGCTGAACACAAGAATGACCACGAATCTACAAAACAAACAATCATCTATCATCCTAACTCCCTGAACACAAGAAAGACCACGACATCTACAAAACATACAATCATCTATCATCTTAACTCCCTGAACACAAGAAAGACCACGACATCTACAAAACAAACAATCATCTATCATCCTAACAGAACTCCCTGAACACAAGAATGACCACGACATCTACAAAACAAACAATCATCTATCATTCTAACTCCCTGAACACAAGAAAGAGCACGACATCTACAAAACAAACAATCATCTATCATCTTAACTCCCTGAACACAAGAAAGACCACGACATCTACAAAACAAACAATCATCTATCATCTTAACATAACTCACTGAACACAAGAATCACCACGACATCTACAAAACGAACAATCATCTATCATCCTATCTCCCTGAACACAAGAAAGACCACGACATCTACAAAACAAACAATCATCTATCACCCTAACTCCCTGAACACAAGAAAGACCACGACATCTACAAAACAAACAATCATCTATCATCTTAACTCCCTGAACACAGGAAAGACCACTACATCTACAAAACAAACAATCATCTATCATCCTAACTCCCTGAACACAAGAAAGACCACGACATCTACAAAACGAACAATAATCTATCATCCTAACAGAACTCCCTGAACACAAGAATGACCACGACATCTACAAAACAAACAATCTTCAATCATCTTAACTCCCTGTACACAAGAAAGACCACGACATCTACAAAACAAACAATCATCTATCATCTTAACTCCCTGAACACAAGAAAGACCACGACATCTACAAAACAATCAATCATCTATCATCCTAACAGAACTCCCTGAACACAAGAAAGACCACGACATCTACAAAACAAACAATCATCAATCATCTTAACTCCCTGAACACAAGAAAGACCACGACATCTACAAAACAAACAATCATCTATCATCCTAACAGAATTCCCTGAACACAAGAATGACCACGACATCTACAAAACAAACAATCATCTATCATCCAAACTCCCTGAACACAAGAAAGACCACGACATCTACAAAACAAACAATCATCTATCATCCTAACAGAACTCCCTGAACACAAGAAAGACCACAACATCTACAAAACAAACAATCATCTATCATCCTAACAAGAACTCCCTCAACACAAGAATGACCACGACATCTACAAAACAAACAATCATCTATCATCCTAAATCCCTGAACACAAGAAACACCACGACATCAACAAAACAAACAATCATCTATCATCTTAACTCCCTGAACACAAGAAAGACCACGACATCTACAAAACAAACAATCATCTATCATCTTAACAGAACTCCCTGAACACAAGAATGACCACGACATCTACAAAACAAACAGTCATCTCTCATCCTAACTCCCTGAACACAAGAAAGCCCACGACATCTACAAAGTAAACAATCATCTATCATCCTAACTCCCTGAACACAAGAAAAACCACGACATCTACAAAACAAACATTCATCTATCATCTTAACAGAACTCACTGAACACAAGAATGACCACGACATCTACAAAACAAACAATCATCTATCATCTTAACTCCCTGAACTCAAGAAAGACCACGACATCTACAAAACAAACAATCATCTATCATCCTAACAGAACTCCCTGAACACAAGAATGACCACGAATCTACAAAACAAACAATCATCTATCATCCTAACTCCCTGAACACAAGAAAGACCACGACATCTACAAAACATACAATCATCTATCATCTTAACTCCCTGAACACAAGAAAGAGCACGACATCTACAAAACAAACAATCATCTATCATCCTAACAGAACTCCCTGAACACAAGAATGACCACGACATCTACAAAACAAACAATCATCTATCATTCTAACTCCCTGAACACAAGAAAGAGCACGACATCTACAAAACAAACAATCATCTATCATCTTAACTCCCTGAACACAAGAAAGACCACGACATCTACAAAACAAACAATCATCTATCATCTTAACTCCCTGAACACAAGAAAGACCACGACATCTACAAAACAAACAATCATCTATCATCCTAACAGAACTCCCTGAAGACAAGAATGACCACGACATCTACAAAAGAAACAATCATCTATCATCCTAACTCCCTGAACACAAGAAAGACCACGACATCTACAAAACGAACAATCATCTATCATCCTAACAGAACTCCCTGAACACAAGAATGACCACGACATCTACAAAACAAACAATCTTCTATCATCTTAACTCCCTGAACACAAGAAAGACCACGACATCTACAAAACAAACAATTATCTATCATCTTAACTCCCTGAACACAAGAAAGACCACGACATCTACAAAACAAACAATCATCTATCATCCTAACTCCCTGAACACAAGAAACACCACGACATCTACAAAACAAACAATCATCTATCATCTTAACTCCCTGAACACAAGAAATACCACGACATCTACAAAAAGGAACATTCATCTATCATCTTAACAGAACTCCCTAAACACAAGAAAGACCACGACATCTACAAAACAAACAATCATCTATCATACTAACAGAACTCCCTGAACACAAGAAAGACCACGACATCTACAAAACAAACAATCATCTATCATCCTAACAGAACTCGCTGAACACAAGAATGACCACGAATCTACAAAACAAACAATCATCTATCATCCTAACTCCCTGAACACAAGAAAGACCACGACATCTACAAAACATACAATCATCTATCATCTTAACTCCCTGAACACAAGAAAGACCACGACATCTACAAAACAAACAATCATCTATCATCCTAACAGAACTCCCTGAACACAAGAATGACCACGACATCTACAAAACAAACAATCATCTATCATTCTAACTCCCTGAACACAAGAAAGAGCACGACATCTACAAAACAAACAATCATCTATCATCTTAACTCCCTGAACACAAGAAAGACCACGACATCTACAAAACAAACAATCATCTATCATCTTAACATAACTCACTGAACACAAGAATCACCACGACATCTACAAAACGAACAATCATCTATCATCCTATCTCCCTGAACACAAGAAAGACCACGACATCTACAAAACAAACAATCATCTATCACCCTAACTCCCTGAACACAAGAAAGACCACGACATCTACAAAACAAACAATCATCTATCATCTTAACTCCCTGAACACAGGAAAGACCACTACATCTACAAAACAAACAATCATCTATCATCCTAACTCCCTGAACACAAGAAAGACCACGACATCTACAAAACGAACAATAATCTATCATCCTAACAGAACTCCCTGAACACAAGAATGACCACGACATCTACAAAACAAACAATCTTCAATCATCTTAACTCCCTGTACACAAGAAAGACCACGACATCTACAAAACAAACAATCATCTATCATCTTAACTCCCTGAACACAAGAAAGACCACGACATCTACAAAACAATCAATCATCTATCATCCTAACAGAACTCCCTGAACACAAGAAAGACCACGACATCTACAAAACAAACAATCATCAATCATCTTAACTCCCTGAACACAAGAAAGACCACGACATCTACAAAACAAACAATCATCTATCATCCTAACAGAATTCCCTGAACACAAGAATGACCACGACATCTACAAAACAAACAATCATCTATCATCCAAACTCCCTGAACACAAGAAAGACCACGACATCTACAAAACAAACAATCATCTATCATCTTAACTCCCTGAACACAGGAAAGACCACTACATCTACAAAACAAACAATCATCTATCACCCTAACTCCCTGAACACAAGAAAGACCACGACATCTACAAAACAAACAATCATCTATCATCTTAACTCCCTGAACACAGGAAAGACCACTACATCTACAAAACAAACAATCATCTATCATCCTAACTCCCTGAACACAAGAAAGACCACGACATCTACAAAACGAACAATCATCTATCATCCTAACAAGAACTCCCTGAACACAAGAATGACCACGACATCTACAAAACAAACAATCATCTATCATCCTAAATCCCTGAACACAAGAAACACCACGACATCAACAAAACAAACAATCATCTATCATCTTAACTCCCTGAACACAAGAAAGACCACGACATCTACAAAACAAACAATCATCTATCATCTTAACAGAACTCCCTGAACACAAGAATGACCACGACATCTACAAAACAAACAGTCATCTCTCATCCTAACTCCCTGAACACAAGAAAGCCCACGACATCTACAAAGTAAACAATCATCTATCATCCTAACTCCCTGAACACAAGAAAAACCACGACATCTACAAAACAAACATTCATCTATCATCTTAACAGAACTCACTGAACACAAGAATGACCACGACATCTACAAAACAAACAATCATCTATCATCTTAACTCCCTGAACTCAAGAAAGACCACGACATCTACAAAACAAACAATCATCTATCATCCTAACAGAACTCCCTGAACACAAGAATGACCACGAATCTACAAAACAAACAATCATCTATCATCCTAACTCCCTGAACACAAGAAAGACCACGACATCTACAAAACATACAATCATCTATCATCTTAACTCCCTGAACACAAGAAAGAGCACGACATCTACAAAACAAACAATCATCTATCATCCTAACAGAACTCCCTGAACACAAGAATGACCACGACATCTACAAAACAAACAATCATCTATCATTCTAACTCCCTGAACACAAGAAAGAGCTCGACATCTACAAAACAAACAATCATCTATCATCTTAACTCCCTGAACACAAGAAAGACCACGACATCTACAAAACAAACAATCATCTATCATCTTAACTCCCTGAACACAAGAAAGACCACGACATCTACAAAACAAACAATCATCTATCATCCTAACAGAACTCCCTGAAGACAAGAATGACCACGACATCTACAAAAGAAACAATCATCTATCATCCTAACTCCCTGAACACAAGAAAGACCACGACATCTACAAAACGAACAATCATCTATCATCCTAACAGAACTCCCTGAACACAAGAATGACCACGACATCTACAAAACAAACAATCTTCTATCATCTTAACTCCCTGAACACAAGAAAGACCACGACATCTACAAAACAAACAATTATCTATCATCTTAACTCCCTGAACACAAGAAAGACCACGACATCTACAAAACAAACAATCATCTATCATCCTAACTCCCTGAACACAAGAAACACCACGACATCTACAAAACAAACAATCATCTATCATCTTAACTCCCTGAACACAAGAAATACCACGACATCTACAAAAAGGAACATTCATCTATCATCTTAACAGAACTCCCTAAACACAAGAAAGACCACGACATCTACAAAACAAACAATCATCTATCATACTAACAGAACTCCCTGAACACAAGAAAGACCACGACATCTACAAAACAAACAATCATCTATCATCCTAACAGAACTCCCTGAACACAAGAATGACCACGACATCTACAAAATAAACAATCATCTATCATCCTAACTCCCTGAACACAAGAAAGACCACGACATCTACAAAACAAACAATCATCTATCATCCTAAGAGAACTCCCTGAACACAAGAATAACCACGAATCTACAACACAAACAATCATCTATCATCCTAACTCCCTGAACACAAGAAAGACCACGACATCTACAAAACAAACAATCATCTATCATCTTAACATAACTCACTGAACACAAGAATCACCACGACATCTACAAAACAAACAATCATCTATCATCTTAACTCCCTGAACACAACAAAGACCACGACATCTACAAAACAAACAATCATCTATCATCCTAACAGAACTCCCTGAACACAAGAATGACCACGACATCTACAAAACAAACAGTCATCTCTCATCCTAACTCCCTTAACACAAGAAAGACCACGACATCTACAAAGCAAACAATCATCTATCATCCTAACTCCCTGAACACAAGAAAGACCACGACATCTACAAAACAAACATTCATCTATCATCTTAACAGAACTCACTGAACACAAGAATGACCACGACATCTACAAAAGAAACAATCATCTATCATCCTAACTCCCTGAACACAAGAAAGACCACGACATCTACAAAAGAAACAATCATCTATCATCTTAACTCCCTGAACACAAGAAAGACCACGACATCTACAAGCAAACAATCATCTATCATCCTAACTCCCTGAATACAAGAAAGACCACGACATCTACAAAACAAACAATCATCTATCATCTTAACATAACTCACTGAACACAAGAATCACCACGACATCTACAAAACGAACAATCATCTATCATCCTAACTCCCTGAACACAAGAAAGACCACGACATCTACAAAACAAACAATCATCTATCACCCTAACTCCCTGAACACAAGAAAGACCACGACATCTACAAAACAAACAATCATCTATCATCTTAACTCCCTGAACACAGGAAAGACCACTACATCTACAAAACAAACAATCATCTATCATCCTAACTCCCTGAACACAAGAAAGACCACGACATCTACAAAACGAACAATAATCTATCATCCTAACAGAACTCCCTGAACACAAGAATGACCACGACATCTACAAAACAAACAATCTTCAATCATCTTAACTCCCTGTACACAAGAAAGACCACGACATCTACAAAACAAACAATCATCTATCATCTTAACTCCCTGAACACAAGAAAGACCACGGCATCTACAAAACAATCAATCATCTATCATCCTAACAGAACTCCCTGAACACAAGAAAGACCACGACATCTACAAAACAAACAATCATCTATCATCTTAACTCCCTGAACACAAGAAAGACCACGACATCTACAAAACAAACAATCATCTATCATCCTAACAGAATTCCCTGAACACAAGAATGACCACGACATCTACAAAACAAACAATCATCTATCATCCAAACTCCCTGAACACAAGAAAGACCACGACATCTACAAAACAAACAATCATCTATCATCCTAACAGAACTCCCTGAACGCAAGAAAGACCACAACATCTACAAAACAAACAATCATCTATCATCTTAACAAGAACTCCATCAACACAAGAATGACCACGACATCTACAAAACAAACAATCATCTATCATCCTAAATCCCTGAACACAAGAAACACCACGACATCAACAAAACAAACAATCATCTATCATCTTAACTCCCTGAACACAAGAAAGACCACGACATCTACAAAACAAACAATCATCTATCATCTTAACAGAACTCCCTGAACACAAGAATGACCACGACATCTACAAAACAAACAGTCATCTCTCATCCTAACTCCCTGAACACAAGAAAGCCCACGACATCTACAAAGCAAACAATCATCTATCATCCTAACTCCCTGAACACAAGAAAAACCACGACATCTACAAAACAAACATTCATCTATCATCTTAACAGAACTCACTGAACACAAGAATGACCACGACATCTACAAAACAAACAATCATCTATCATCTTAACTCCCTGAACACAAGAAAGACCACGACATCTACAAAACAAACAATCATCTATCATCCTAACAGAACTCCCTGAACACAAGAATGACCACGAATCTACAAAACAAACAATCATCTATCATCCTATCTCCCTGAACACAAGAAAGACCACGACATCTACAAAACAAACAATCATCTATCACCCTAACTCCCTGAACACAAGAAAGACCACGACATCTACAAAACAAACAATCATCTATCATCTTAACTCCCTGAACACAGGAAAGACCACTACATCTATAAAACAAACAATCATCTATCATCCTAACTCCCTGAACACAAGAAAGACCACGACATCTACAAAACGAACAATAATCTATCATCCTAACAGAACTCCCTGAACACAAGAATGACCACGACATCTACAAAACAAATAATCTTCAATCATCTTAACTCCCTGTACACAAGAAAGACCACGACATCTACAAAACAAACAATCATCTATCATCTTAACTCCCTGAACACAAGAAAGACCACGACATCTACAAAACAATCATTCATCTATCATCCTAACAGAACTCCCTGTACACAAGAAAGACCACGACATCTACAAAACAAACAATCATCTATCATCTTAACTCCCTGAACACAAGAAAGACCACGACATCTACAAAACAAACAATCATCTATCATCCTAACAGAATTCCCTGAACACAAGAATGACCACGACATCTACAAAACAAACAATCATCTATCATCCAAACTCCCTGAACACAAGAAAGACCACGACATCTACAAAACAAACAATCATCTATCATCCTAACAGAACTCCCTGAACACAAGAAAGACCACAACATCTACAAAACAAACAATCATCTATCATCCTAACAAGAACTCCCTCAACACAAGAATGACCACGACATCTACAAAACAAACAATCATCTATCATCCTAAATCCCTGAACACAAGAAACACCACGACATCAACAAAACAAACAATCATCTATCATCTTAACTCCCTGAACACAAGAAAGACCACGACATCTACAAAACAAACAATCATCTATCATCTTAACAGAACTCCCTGAACACAAGAATGACCATGACATCTACAAAACAAACAGTCATCTCTCATCCTAACTCCCTGAACACAAGAAAGCCCACGACATCTACAAAGCAAACAATCATCTATCATCCTAACTCCCTGAACACAAGAAAAACCACGACATCTACAAAACAAACATTCATCTATCATCTTAACAGAACTCACTGAACACAAGAATGACCACGACATCTACAAAACAAACAATCATCTATCATCTTAACTCCCTGAACACAAGAAAGACCACGACATCTACAAAACAAACAATCATCTATCATCCTAACAGAACTCCCTGAACACAAGAAAGGCCACGAATCTACAAAACAAACAATCATCTATCATCCTAACTCCCTGAACACAAGAAAGACCACGACATCTACAAAACATACAATCATCTATCATCTTAACTCCCTGAACACAAGAAAGACCACGACATCTACAAAACAAACAATCATCTATCTTCCTAACAGAACTCCCTGAACACAAGAATGACCACGACATCTACAAAACAAACAATCATCTATCATTCTAACTCCCTGAACACAAGAAAGAGCACGACATCTACAAAACAAACAATCATCTATCATCTTAACTCCCTGAACACAAGAAAGACCACGACATCTACAAAACAAACAATCATCTATCATCTTAACTCCCTGAACAAAAGAAAGACCACGACATCTACAAAACAAACAATCATCTATCATCCTAACAGAACTCCCTGAAGACAAGAATGACCACGACATCTACAAAAGAAACAATCATCTATCATCCTAACTCCCTGAACACAAGAAAGACCACGACATCTACAAAACGAACAATCATCTATCATCCTAACAGAACTCCCTGAACACAAGAATGACCACGACATCTACAAAACAAACAATCTTCTATCATCTTAACTCCCTGAACACAAGAAAGACCACGACATCTACAAAACAAACAATTATCTATCATCTTAACTCCCTGAACACAAGAAAGACCACGACATCTACAAAACAAACAATCATCTATCATCCTAACTCCCTGAACACAAGAAAGACCACGACATCTACAAAAAGGAACATTCATCTATCATCTTAACAGAACTCCCTAAACACAAGAAAGACCACGACATCTACAAAACAAACAATCATCTATCATACTAACAGAACTCCCTGAACACAATAAAGACCACGACATCTACAAAACAAACAATCATCTATCATCCTAACAGAACTCCCTGAACACAAGAATGACCACGACATCTACAAAATAAACAATCATCTATCATCCTAACTCCCTGAACACAAGAAAGACCACGACATCTACAAAACAAACAATCATCTATCATCCTAACAGAACTCCCTGAACACAAGAATGACCACGAATCTACAAAACAAACAATCATCTATCATCCTAACTCCCTGAACACAAGAAAGACCACGACATCTACAAAACAAACAATCATCTATCATCTTAACAGAACTCCCTGAACACAAGAATGACCACGACATCTACAAAACAAACAGTCATCTCTCATCCTAACTCCCTGAACACAAGAAAGACCACGACATCTACAAAGCAAACAATCATCTATCATCTTAACTCCCTGAACACAAGAAAGACCACGACATCTACAAAACAAACAATCATCTATCATCTTAACAGAACTCACTGAACACAAGAATGACCACGACATCTACAAAACAAACAATCATCTATCATCTTAACTCCATGAACACAAGAAAGACCACGACATCTACAAAACAAACAATCATCTATCATCCTAACAGAACTCCCTGAACACAAGAATGACTACGACATCTACAAAACAAACAATCATCTATCATCGTAACTCCCTGAACACAAGAAAGACCACGACATCTACAAAACATACAATCTTCTATCATCTTAACTCCCTGAACACAAGAAAGACCACGACATCTACAAAACAAACAATTATCTATCATCTTAACTCCCTGAACACAAGAAAGACCACGACATCTACAAAACAAACAATCATCTATCATCCTAACTCCCTGAACACAAGAAAGACCACGACATCTACAAAAAGGAACATTCATCTATCATCTTAACAGAACTCCCTAAGCACAAGAAAGACCACGACATCTACAAAACAAACAATCATCTATCATACTAACAGAACTCACTGAACACAAGAAAGACCACGACATCTACAAAACAAACAATCATCTATCATCCTAACAGAACTCCCTGAACACAAGAATGACCACGACATCTACAAAATAAACAATCATCTATCATCCTAACTCCCTGAACACAAGAAAGACCACGACATCTACAAAACAAACAATCATCTATCATCCTAACAGAACTCCCTGAACACAAGAATGACCACGAATCTACAAAACAAACAATCATCTATCATCCTAACTCCCTGAACACAAGAAAGACCACGACATCTACAAAACAAACAATCATCTATCATCTTAACAGAACTCCCTGAACACAAGAATGACCACGACATCTACAAAACAAACAGTCATCTCTCATCCTAACTCCCTGAACACAAGAAAGACCACGACATCTACAAAGCAAACAATCATCTATCATCTTAACTCCCTGAACACAAGAAAGACCACGACATCTACAAAACAAACAATCATCTATCATCTTAACAGAACTCACTGAACACAAGAATGACCACGACATCTACAAAACAAACAATCATCTATCATCTTAACTCCATGAACACAAGAAAGACCACGACATCTACAAAACAAACAATCATCTATCATCCTAACAGAACTCCCTGAACACAAGAATGACCACGACATCTACAAAACAAACAATCATCTATCATCGTAACTCCCTGAACACAAGAAAGACCACGACATCTACAAAACATACAATCATCTATCATCTTAACTCCCTGAACACAAGAAAGACCACGACATCTACAAAACAAACAATCATCTATCATCCTAACAGAACTCCCTGAACACAAGAAAGACCACGACATCTAGAAAACAAACAAGCATCTATCATCCTAACAGAAATCCCTGAACACAAGAATGACCACGACATCTACAAAACAAACAATCATCTATCATCCTAACAGAACTCCCTGAACACAAGAACGACCACGACATCTACAAAACAAACAACCGTCTATCATCTTAACTCCCTTAACACAAGAAAGACCACGACATCTACAAAACAAACAATCATCTATCATGCTAACAGAACTCCCTGAACACAAGAAAGACCACGACATCTACAAAACAAACAATCATCTATCATCCTAACTCCCTGAACACAAGAAAGACCACGACATCTACAAAAGAAACATTCATCTATCATCCTAACAGAACTCCCTGAACACAAGAAAGACCACAACATCTACAAAACAAACAATCATCTATCATCCTAACAGAACTCCCTGAACACAAGAAAGACCACGACATCTACAAAACAAACAATCATCTATGATCCTAACTCCCTGAACACAAGAAACACCACGACATCTACAAAACAAACAATCATCTATCATCCTAACTCCCTGAACACAAGAAAGACCACGACATCTACAAAACAAACAATCATCTATCATCTTAACAGAACTCCCTCAACACAAGAATGACCACGACATCTACAAAACAAACAGTCATCTATCATCCTAACTCCCTGAACACAAGAAAGACCACGACATCTACAAAGCAAACAATCATCTATCATCCTAACTCCCTGAACACAAGAAAGACCACTACATCTACAAAACAAACAATCATCTATCATCTTAACAGAACTCACTGAACACAAGAATGACCACGACATCTACAAAACAAACAATCATCTATCATTCTAACTCCCTGAACACAAGAAATAGCACGACATCTACAAAACAAACAATCATCTATCATCTTAACTCCCTGAACACAAGAAAGACCACGACATCTACAAAACAAACAATCATCTATCATCTTAACTCCCTGAACACAAGAAAGACCACGACATCTACAAAACAAACAATCATCTATCATCCTAACAGAACTCCCTGAACACAAGAACGACCACGACATCTACAAAACAAACAACCGTCTATCATCTTAACTCCCTTAACACAAGAAAGACCACGACATCTACAAAACAAACAATCATCTATCATGCTAACAGAACTCCCTGAACACAAGAAAGACCACGACATCTACAAAACAAACAATCATCTATCATCCTAACTCCCTGAACACAAGAAAGACCACGACATCTACAAAAGAAACATTCATCTATCATCCTAACAGAACTCCCTGAACACAAGAAAGACCACAACATCTACAAAACAAACAATCATCTATCATCCTAACAGAACTCCCTGAACACAAGAAAGACCACGACATCTACAAAACAAACAATCATCTATGATCCTAACTCCCTGAACACAAGAAACACCACGACATCTACAAAACAAACAATCATCTATCATCCTAACTCCCTGAACACAAGAAAGACCACGACATCTACAAAACAAACAATCATCTATCATCTTAACAGAACTCCCTCAACACAAGAATGACCACGACATCTACAAAACAAACAGTCATCTATCATCCTAACTCCCTGAACACAAGAAAGACCACGACATCTACAAAGCAAACAATCATCTATCATCCTAACTCCCTGAACACAAGAAAGACCACGACATCTACAAAACAAACAATCATCTATCATCTTAACAGAACTCACTGAACACAAGAATGACCACGACATCTACAAAACAAACAATCATCTATCATTCTAACTCCCTGAACACAAGAAATAGCACGACATCTACAAAACAAACAATCATCTATCATCTTAACTCCCTGAACACAAGAAAGACCACGACATCTACAAAACAAACAATCATCTATCATCTTAACTCCCTGAACACAAGAAAGACCACGACATCTACAAAACAAACAATCATCTATCATCCTAACAGAACTCCCTGAAGACAAGAATGACCACGACATCTACAAAAGATACAATCATCTATCATCCTAACTCCCTGAACACAAGAAAGACCACGACATCTACAAAACGAACAATCATCTATCATCCTAACAGAACTCCCTCAACACAAGAATGACCACGACATCTACAAAACAAACAATCTTCTATCATCTTAACTCTCTGAACACAAGAAAGACCACGACATCTACAAAACAAACAATTATCTATCATCTTAACTCCCTGAACATAAGAAAGACCACGACATCTACAAAACAAACAATCATCTATCATCCTAACTCCCTGAACACAAGAAACACCACGACATCTACAAAACAAACAATCATCTATCATCTTAACTCCCTGAACACAAGAAAGACCACGACATCTACAAAAAGGAACATTCATCTATCATCTTAACAGAACTCCCTAAACACAAGAAAGACCACGACATCTACAAAACAAACAATCATCTATCATACTAACAGAACTCCCTGAACACAAGAAAGACCACGACATCTACAAAACAAACAATCATCTATCATCCTAACAGAACTCCCTGAACACAAGAATGACCACGACATCTACAAAATAAACAATCATCTATCATCCTAACTCCCTGAACACAAGAAAGACCACGACATCTACAAAACAAACAATCATCTATCATCCTAACAGAACTCCCTGAACACAAGAATGACCAGGAATCTACAAAACAAACAATCATCTATCATCCTAACTCCCTGAACACAAGAAAGACCACGACATCTACAAAACAAACAATCATCTATCATCTTAACTCCATGAACACAAGAAAGACCACGACATCTACAAAACAAACAATCATCTATCATCCTAACAGAACTCCCTGAACACAAGAATGACCACGACATCTACAAAACAAACAATCATCTATCATCGTAACTCCCTGAACACAAGAAAGACCACGACATCTACAAAACATACAATCTTCTATCATCTTAACTCCCTGAACACAAGAAAGACCACGACATCTACAAAACAAACAATTATCTATCATCTTAACTCCCTGAACACAAGAAAGACCACGACATCTACAAAACAAACAATCATCTATCATCCTAACTCCCTGAACACAAGAAAGACCACGACATCTACAAAAAGGAACATTCATCTATCATCTTAACAGAACTCCCTAAGCACAAGAAAGACCACGACATCTACAAAACAAACAATCATCTATCATACTAACAGAACTCCCTGAACACAAGAAAGAGCACGACATCTACAAAACAAACAATCATCTATCATCCTAACAGAACTCCCTGAACACAAGAATGACCACGACATCTACAAAATAAACAATCATCTATCATCCTAACTCCCTGAACACAAGAAAGACCACGACATCTACAAAACAAACAATCATCTATCATCCTAACAGAACTCCCTGAACACAAGAATGACCACGAATCTACAAAACAAACAATCATCTATCATCCTAACTCCCTGAACACAAGAAAGACCACGACATCTACAAAACAAACAATCATCTATCATCTTAACAGAACTCCCTGAACACAAGAATGACCACGACATCTACAAAACAAACAGTCATCTCTCATCCTAACTCCCTGAACACAAGAAAGACCACGACATCTACAAAGCAAACAATCATCTATCATCTTAACTCCCTGAACACAAGAAAGACCACGACATCTACAAAACAAACAATCATCTATCATCTTAACAGAACTCACTGAACACAAGAATGACCACGACATCTACAAAACAAACAATCATCTATCATCTTAACTCCATGAACACAAGAAAGACCACGACATCTACAAAACAAACAATCATCTATCATCCTAACAGAACTCCCTGAACACAAGAATGACCACGACATCTACAAAACAAACAATCATCTATCATCGTAACTCCCTGAACACAAGAAAGACCACGACATCTACAAAACATACAATCATCTATCATCTTAACTCCCTGAACACAAGAAAGACCACGACATCTACAAAACAAACAATCATCTATCATCCTAACAGAACTCCCTGAATACAAGAAAGACCACGACATCTAGAAAACAAACAAGCATCTATCATCCTAACAGAAATCCCTGAACACAAGAATGACCACGACATCTACAAAACAAACAATCATCTATCATCCTAACAGAACTCCCTGAACACAAGAACGACCACGACATCTACAAAACAAACAACCGTCTATCATCTTAACTCCCTTAACACAAGAAAGACCACGACATCTACAAAACAAACAATCATCTATCATGCTAACAGAACTCCCTGAACACAAGAAAGACCACGACATCTACAAAACAAACAATCATCTATCATCCTAACTCCCTGAACACAAGAAAGACCACGACATCTACAAAAGAAACATTCATCTATCATCCTAACAGAACTCCCTGAACACAAGAAAGACCACAACATCTACAAAACAAACAATCATCTATCATCCTAACAGAACTCCCTGAACACAAGAAAGACCACGACATCTACAAAACAAACAATCATCTATGATCCTAACTCCCTGAACACAAGAAACACCACGACATCTACAAAACAAACAATCATCTATCATCCTAACTCCCTGAACACAAGAAAGACCACGACATCTACAAAACAAACAATCATCTATCATCTTAACAGAACTCCCTCAACACAAGAATGACCACGACATCTACAAAACAAACAGTCATCTATCATCCTAACTCCCTGAACACAAGAAAGACCACGACATCTACAAAGCAAACAATCATCTATCATCCTAACTCCCTGAACACAAGAAAGACCACGACATCTACAAAACAAACAATCATCTATCATCTTAACAGAACTCACTGAACACAAGAATGACCACGACATCTACAAAACAAACAATCATCTATCATTCTAACTCCCTGAACACAAGAAATAGCACGACATCTACAAAACAAACAATCATCTATCATCTTAACTCCCTGAACACAAGAAAGACCACGACATCTACAAAACAAACAATCATCTATCATCTTAACTCCCTGAACACAAGAAAGACCACGACATCTACAAAACAAACAATCATCTATCATCCTAACAGAACTCCCTGAAGACAAGAATGACCACGACATCTACAAAAGATACAATCATCTATCATCCTAACTCCCTGAACACAAGAAAGACCACGACATCTACAAAACGAACAATCATCTATCATCCTAACAGAACTCCCTCAACACAAGAATGACCACGACATCTACAAAACAAACAATCTTCTATCATCATAACTCTCTGAACACAAGAAAGACCACGACATCTACAAAACAAACAATTATCTATCATCTTAACTCCCTGAACATAAGAAAGACCACGACATCTACAAAACAAACAATCATCTATCATCCTAACTCCCTGAACACAAGAAACACCACGACATCTACAAAACAAACAATCATCTATCATCTTAACTCCCTGAACACAAGAAAGACCACGACATCTACAAAAAGGAACATTCATCTATCATCTTAACAGAACTCCCTAAACACAAGAAAGACCACGACATCTACAAAACAAACAATCATCTATCATACTAACAGAACTCCCTGAACACAAGAAAGACCACGACATCTACAAAACAAACAATCATCTATCATCCTAACAGAACTCCCTGAACACAAGAATGACCACGACATCTACAAAATAAACAATCATCTATCATCCTAATTCCCTGAACACAAGAAAGACCACGACATCTACAAAACAAACAATCATCTATCATCCTAACAGAACTCCCTGAACACAAGAATGACCAGGAATCTACAAAACAAACAATCATCTATCATCCTAACTCCCTGAACACAAGAAAGACCACGACATCTACAAAACAAACAATCATCTATCATCTTAACAGAACTCCCTGAACACAAGAATGACCACGACATCTACAAAACAAACAGTCATCTCTCATCCTAACTCCCTGAACACAAGAAAGACCACGACATCTACAAAGCAAACAATCATCTATCATCTTAACTCCCTGAACACAAGAAAGACCACGACATCTACAAAACAAACAATCATCTATCATCTTAACAGAACTCACTGAACACAAGAATGACCACGACATCTACAAAACAAACAATCATCTATCATCTTAACTCCATGAACACAAGAAAGACCACGACATCTACAAAACAAACAATCATCTATCATCCTAACAGAACTCCCTGAACACAAGAATGACCACGACATCTACAAAACAAACAATCATCTATCATCGTAACTCCCTGAACACAAGAAAGACCACGACATCTACAAAACATACAATCATCTATCATCTTAACTCCCTGAACACAAGAAAGACCACGACATCTACAAAACAAACAATCATCTATCATCCTAACAGAAATCCCTGAACACAAGAATGACCACGACATCTACAAAACAAACAATCATCTATCATCCTAACAGAACTCCCTGAACACAAGAACGACCACGACATCTACAAAACAAACAACCGTCTATCATCTTAACTCCCTTAACACAAGAAAGACCACGACATCTACAAAACAAACAATCATCTATCATCCTAACAGAACTCCCTGAACACAAGAAAGACCACGACATCTACAAAATAAACAATCATCTATCATCCTAACTCCCTGAACACAAGAAAGACCACGACATCTACAAAAGAAACTATCATCTATCATCCTAACAGAACTCCCTGAACACAAGAAAGACCACAACATCTACAAAACAAACAATCATCTATCATCCTAACAGAACTCCCTGAACACAAGAATGACCACGACATCTACAAAACAAACAATCATCTATGATCCTAACTCCCTGAACACAAGAAACACCACGACATCTACAAAACAAACAATCATCTATCATCCTAACTCCCTGAACACAAGAAAGACCACGACATCTACAAAACAAACAATCATCTATCATCTTAACAGAACTCCCTCAACACAAGAATGACCACGACATCTACAAAACAAACAGTCATCTATCATCCTAACTCCCTGAACACAAGAAAGACCACGACATCTACAAAGCAAACAATCATCTATCATCCTAACTCCCTGAACACAAGAAAGACCACGACATCTACAAAACAAACAATCATCTATCATCTTAACAGAACTCACTGAACACAAGAATGACCACGACATCTACAAAACAAACAATCATCTATCATCTTAACTCCCTGAACACAAGAAAGACCACGACATCTACAAAACAAACAATCATCTATCATCCTAACAGAACTCCCTGAACACAAGAATGACCACGACATCTACAAAACAAACAATCATCTATCATCCTAACTCCCTGAACACAAGAAAGACCACGACATCTACAAAACAAACAATCATCTATCATCCTAATAGAACTCCCTGAACACAAGAAACACCAAGTCATCTACAAAACAAACAATCATCTATCACCATAACTCCATGAACACAAGAAAGACCACGACATCTACAAAACAAACAATCATCTATCATCCTAACAGAACTCTCTGAACACAAGAAAGACCACAACATCTACAAAACAAACAATCATCTAACATCCTAACAGAACTCCCTGAACACAAGAATGACCACGACATCTACAAAACAAACAATCATCTATCATCCTAAGAGAACTCCCTGAACACAAGAAAGACCACGACATCTACAAAACAAACAATCCTCTATCATCCTAACTCCCTGAAAACAAGAAAGACCACGACATCAACAAAACAAACAATCATCTATCATCCTAACAGAACTCCCTGAACACAAGAATGACCACGACATCTACAAAACAAACAATCATCTATCATCTTAACTCCCTGAACAAAAGAAACACCACGACATCTACAAAACAAACAATCCTCTATCATCTTAACTCCCTGAACACAAGAAAGACCACGACATCTACAAAACAAACAATCATCTATCATCCTAACAGAACTCCCTGAACACAAGAAAGACCACGACATCTACAAAACAAACAATCATCTATCATCTTAACTCCCTGAACACAAGAAAGACCACGACATCTACAAAACAAACAATCATCTATCATCTTAACAGAACTCCCTGAACACAAGAATGACCACGACATCTACAAAACAAACAGTCATCTATCATCCTAACTCCCTGAACACAAGAAAGACCACGACATCTACAAAGCAAACAATCATCTATCATCCTAACTCCCTGAACACAAGAAAGACCACGACATCTACAAAACAAACAATCATCTATCATCTTAACAGAACTCACTGATCACAAGAATGACCACGACATCTACAAAACAAACAATCATCTATCATCTTAACTCCCTGAACACAAGAAAGACCACGACATCTACAAAACAAACAATCATCTATCATCCTAACAGAACTCCCTGAACACAAGAATGACCACGACATCTACAAAACAAACAATCATCTATCATCCTAACTCCCTGAACACAAGAAAGACCACGACATCTACAAAACAAACAATCATCTATCATCCTAATAGAACTCCCTGAACACAAGAAACACCAAGTCATCTACAAAACAAACAATCATCTATCATCCTAACTCCCTGAACACAAGAAAGACCACGACATCTACAAAACAAACAATCATCTATCATCCTAACAGAACTCCCTGAACACAAGAATGATCACGACATCTACAAAGCAAACAATCATCTATCATCCTAACTCCCTGAACACAAGAAAGACCACGACATCTACAAAGCAAACAATCATCTATCATCCTAACAGAACTCTCTGAACACAATAATGACCACCAGATCTACAAAACAAACAATCATCTATCATCTTAACAGAATTCCTGAACACAAGAAAGACCACAACATCTACAAAACAAACAATCATCTATCATCCTAACAGAACTCCCTGAACACAAGAATGACCACGACATCTACAAAACAAACAATCATCTATCATCCTAACTCCCTGAACACAAGAAATACCACGACATCTACAAAACAAACAATCATCTATCATCCTAATAGAACTCCCTGGATACAACAATGTCCACTACATCTACAAAACAAACAATCATCTATCATCCTAACTCCCTGAAAACAAGAAACACCACAACATCTACAAAACAAACAATCATCTATCATCTTAACTCCCTGAACACAAGAAACACCACGACATCTACAAAACAAACAATCATCTATCATCCTAACAGAACTCCCTGAACACAAGAATGACCACGACATCTACAAACAAACAATCATCTATCATCCTAACTCCCTGAACACAAGAAACACAACGACATCTACAAAACAAACAATCCTCTATCATCATAACTCCCTGAACACAAGAAACACAACGACATCTACAAAACAAACAATCATCTATCATCTTAACAGAACTCACTGAACACAAGAATGACCACGACATCTACAAAACAAACAATCATCTATCATCTTAACTCCCTGAGCACAAGAAAGACCACGACATCTACAAAACAAACAATCATCTATCATCCTAACAGAACTCCCTGAACACAAGAATGACCACGACATCTACAAAACAAACAATCATCTATCATCCTAACTCCCTGAACACAAGAAAGACCACGACATCTACAAAACAAACAATCATCTATCATCCTAATAGAACTCCCTGAACACAAGAAACACCAAGTCATCTACAAAACAAACAATCATCTATCATCCTAACTCCCTGAACACAAGAAAGACCACGACATCTACAAAACAAACAATCATCTATCATCTTAACAGAACTCACTGAACACAAGAATGACCACGACATCTACAAAACAAACAATTATCTATCATCTTAACTCCCTGAACACAAGAAAGACCACGACATCTACAAAACAAACAATCATCTATCATCCTAACTCCCTGAACACAAGAAAGACCACGACATCTACAAAAAGGAACATTCATCTATCATCTTAACAGAACTCCCTAAGCACAAGAAAGACCACGACATCTACAAAACAAACAATCATCTATCATACTAACAGAACTCCCTGAACACAAGAAAGAGCACGACATCTACAAAACAAACAATCATCTATCATCCTAACAGAACTCCCTGAACACAAGAATGACCACGACATCTACAAAATAAACAATCATCTATCATCCTAACTCCCTGAACACAAGAAAGACCACGACATCTACAAAACAAACAATCATCTATCATCCTAACAGAACTCCCTGAACACAAGAATGACCACGAATCTACAAAACAAACAATCATCTATCATCCTAACTCCCTGAACACAAGAAAGACCACGACATCTACAAAACAAACAATCATCTATCATCCTAATAGAACTCCCTGAACACAAGAAACACCAAGTCATCTACAAAACAAACAATCATCTATCATCCTAACTCCCTGAACACAAGAAAGACCACGACATCTACAAAACAAACAATCATCTATCATCTTAACAGAACTCACTGAACACAAGAATGACCACGACATCTACAAAACAAACAATTATCTATCATCTTAACTCCCTGAACACAAGAAAGACCACGACATCTACAAAACAAACAATCATCTATCATCCTAACTCCCTGAACACAAGAAAGACCACGACATCTACAAAAAGGAACATTCATCTATCATCTTAACAGAACTCCCTAAGCACAAGAAAGACCACGACATCTACAAAACAAACAATCATCTATCATACTAACAGAACTCCCTGAACACAAGAAAGAGCACGACATCTACAAAACAAACAATCATCTATCATCCTAACAGAACTCCCTGAACACAAGAATGACCACGACATCTACAAAATAAACAATCATCTATCATCCTAACTCCCTGAACACAAGAAAGACCACGACATCTACAAAACAAACAATCATCTATCATCCTAACAGAACTCCCTGAACACAAGAATGACCACGAATCTACAAAACAAACAATCATCTATCATCCTAACTCCCTGAACACAAGAAAGACCACGACATCTACAAAACAAACAATCATCTATCATCTTAACAGAACTCCCTGAACACAAGAATGACCACGACATCTACAAAACAAACAGTCATCTCTCATCCTAACTCCCTGAACACAAGAAAGACCACGACATCTACAAAGCAAACAATCATCTATCATCTTAACTCCCTGAACACAAGAAAGACCACGACATCTACAAAACAAACAATCATCTATCATCTTAACAGAACTCACTGAACACAAGAATGACCACGACATCTACAAAACAAACAATCATCTATCATCTTAACTCCATGAACACAAGAAAGACCACGACATCTACAAAACAAACAATCATCTATCATCCTAACAGAACTCCCTGAACACAAGAATGACCACGACATCTACAAAACAAACAATCATCTATCATCGTAACTCCCTGAACACAAGAAAGACCACGACATCTACAAAACATACAATCATCTATCATCTTAACTCCCTGAACACAAGAAAGACCACGACATCTACAAAACAAACAATCATCTATCATCCTAACAGAACTCCCTGAATACAAGAAAGACCACGACATCTAGAAAACAAACAAGCATCTATCATCCTAACAGAAATCCCTGAACACAAGAATGACCACGACATCTACAAAACAAACAATCATCTATCATCCTAACAGAACTCCCTGAACACAAGAACGACCACGACATCTACAAAACAAACAACCGTCTATCATCTTAACTCCCTTAACACAAGAAAGACCACGACATCTACAAAACAAACAATCATCTATCATGCTAACAGAACTCCCTGAACACAAGAAAGACCACGACATCTACAAAACAAACAATCATCTATCATCCTAACTCCCTGAACACAAGAAAGACCACGACATCTACAAAAGAAACATTCATCTATCATCCTAACAGAACTCCCTGAACACAAGAAAGACCACAACATCTACAAAACAAACAATCATCTATCATCCTAACAGAACTCCCTGAACACAAGAAAGACCACGACATCTACAAAACAAACAATCATCTATGATCCTAACTCCCTGAACACAAGAAACACCACGACATCTACAAAACAAACAATCATCTATCATCCTAACTCCCTGAACACAAGAAAGAACACGACATCTACAAAACAAACAATCATCTATCATCTTAACAGAACTCCCTCAACACAAGAATGACCACGACATCTACAAAACAAACAGTCATCTATCATCCTAACTCCCTGAACACAAGAAAGACCACGACATCTACAAAGCAAACAATCATCTATCATCCTAACTCCCTGAACACAAGAAAGACCACGACATCTACAAAACAAACAATCATCTATCATCTTAACAGAACTCACTGAACACAAGAATGACCACGACATCTACAAAACAAACAATCATCTATCATTCTAACTCCCTGAACACAAGAAATAGCACGACATCTACAAAACAAACAATCATCTATCATCTTAACTCCCTGAACACAAGAAAGACCACGACATCTACAAAACAAACAATCATCTATCATCTTAACTCCCTGAATACAAGAAAGACCACGACATCTACAAAACAAACAATCATCTATCATCCTAACAGAACTCCCTGAAGACAAGAATGACCACGACATCTACAAAAGATACAATCATCTATCATCCTAACTCCCTGAACACAAGAAAGACCACGACATCTACAAAACGAACAATCATCTATCATCCTAACAGAACTCCCTCAACACAAGAATGACCACGACATCTACAAAACAAACAATCTTCTATCATCATAACTCTCTGAACACAAGAAAGACCACGACATCTACAAAACAAACAATTATCTATCATCCTAACTCCCTGAACACAAGAAACACCACGACATCTACAAAACAAACAATCATCTATCATCTTAACTCCCTGAACACAAGAAAGACCACGACATCTACAAAAAGGAACATTCATCTATCATCTTAACAGAACTCCCTAAACACAAGAAAGACCACGACATCTACAAAACAAACAATCATCTATCATACTAACAGAACTCCCTGAACACAAGAAAGACCACGACATCTACAAAACAAACAATCATCTATCATCCTAACAGAACTCCCTGAACACAAGAATGACCACGACATCTACAAAATAAACAATCATCTATCATCCTAATTCCCTGAACACAAGAAAGACCACGACATCTACAAAACAAACAATCATCTATCATCCTAACAGAACTCCCTGAACACAAGAATGACCAGGAATCTACAAAACAAACAATCATCTATCATCCTAACTCCCTGAACACAAGAAAGACCACGACATCTACAAAACAAACAATCATCTATCATCTTAACAGAACTCCCTGAACACAAGAATGACCACGACATCTACAAAACAAACAGTCATCTCTCATCCTAACTCCCTGAACACAAGAAAGACCACGACATCTACAAAGCAAACAATCATCTATCATCTTAACTCCCTGAACACAAGAAAGACCACGACATCTACAAAACAAACAATCATCTATCATCTTAACAGAACTCACTGAACACAAGAAAGACCACGACATCTACAAAACAAACAATCATCTATCATCCTAACAGAACTCCCTGAAGACAAGAATGACCACGACATCTACAAAAGATACAATCATCTATCATCCTAACTCCCTGAACACAAGAAAGACCACGACATCTACAAAACAAACAATTATCTATCATCCTAACTCCCTGAACACAAGAAACACCACGACATCTACAAAACAAACAATCATCTATCATCTTAACTCCCTGAACACAAGAAAGACCACGACATCTACAAAAAGGAACATTCATCTATCATCTTAACAGAACTCCCTAAACACAAGAAAGACCACGACATCTACAAAACAAACAATCATCTATCATACTAACAGAACTCCCTGAACACAAGAAAGACCACGACATCTACAAAACAAACAATCATCTATCATCCTAACAGAACTCCCTGAACACAAGAATGACCACGACATCTACAAAATAAACAATCATCTATCATCCTAATTCCCTGAACACAAGAAAGACCACGACATCTACAAAACAAACAATCATCTATCATCCTAACAGAACTCCCTGAACACAAGAATGACCAGGAATCTACAAAACAAACAATCATCTATCATCCTAACTCCCTGAACACAAGAAAGACCACGACATCTACAAAACAAACAATCATCTATCATCTTAACAGAACTCCCTGAACACAAGAATGACCACGACATCTACAAAACAAACAGTCATCTCTCATCCTAACTCCCTGAACACAAGAAAGACCACGACATCTACAAAGCAAACAATCATCTATCATCTTAACTCCCTGAACACAAGAAAGACCACGACATCTACAAAACAAACAATCATCTATCATCTTAACAGAACTCACTGAACACAAGAATGACCACGACATCTACAAAACAAACAATCATCTATCATCTTAACTCCATGAACACAAGAAAGACCACGACATCTACAAAACAAACAATCATCTATCATCCTAACAGAACTCCCTGAACACAAGAATGACCACGACATCTACAAAACAAACAATCATCTATCATCGTAACTCCCTGAACACAAGAAAGACCACGACATCTACAAAACATACAATCATCTATCATCTTAACTCCCTGAACACAAGAAAGACCACGACATCTACAAAACAAACAATTATCTATCATCCTAACAGAACTCCCTGAACACAAGAAAGACCACGACATCTAGAAAACAAACAAGCATCTATCATCCTAACAGAAATCCCTGAACACAAGAATGACCACGACATCTACAAAACAAACAATCATCTATCATCCTAACAGAACTCCCTGAACACAAGAACGACCACGACATCTACAAAACAAACAACCGTCTATCATCTTAACTCCCTTAACACAAGAAAGACCACGACATCTACAAAACAAACAATCATCTATCATCCTAACAGAACTCCCTGAACACAAGAAAGACCACGACATCTACAAAATAAACAATCATCTATCATCCTAACTCCCTGAACACAAGAAAGACCACGACATCTACCAAAGAAACTATCATCTATCATCCTAACAGAACTCCCTGAACACAAGAAAGACCACAACATCTACAAAACAAACAATCATCTATCATCCTAACAGAACTCCCTGAACACAAGAATGACCACGACATCTACAAAACAAACAATCATCTATGATCCTAACTCCCTGAACACAAGAAACACCACGACATCTACAAAACAAACAATCATCTATCATCCTAACTCCCTGAACACAAGAAAGACCACGACATCTACAAAACAAACAATCATCTATCATCTTAACAGAACTCCCTCAACACAAGAATGACCACGACATCTACAAAACAAACAGTCATCTATCATCCTAACTCCCTGAACACAAGAAAGACCACGACATCTACAAAGCAAACAATCATCTATCATCCTAACTCCCTGAACACAAGAAAGACCACGACATCTACAAAACAAACAATCATCTATCATCTTAACAGAACTCACTGAACACAAGAATGACCACGACATCTACAAAACAAACAATCATCTATCATCTTAACTCCCTGAACACAAGAAAGACCACGACATCTACAAAACAAACAATCATCTATCATCCTAACAGAACTCCCTGAACACAAGAATGACCACGACATCTACAAAACAAACAATCATCTATCATCCTAACTCCCTGAACACAAGAAAGACCACGACATCTACAAAACAAACAATCATCTATCATCCTAATAGAACTCCCTGAACACAAGAAACACCAAGTCATCTACAAAACAAACAATCATCTATCACCATAACTCCATGAACACAAGAAAGACCACGACATCTACAAAACAAACAATCATCTATCATCCTAACAGAACTCTCTGAACACAAGAAAGACCACAACATCTACAAAACAAACAATCATCTATCATCCTAACAGAACTCCCTGAACACAAGAATGACCACGACATCTACAAAACAAACAATCATCTATCATCCTAAGAGAACTCCCTGAACACAAGAAAGACCACGACATCTACAAAACAAACAATCCTCTATCATCCTAACTCCCTGAAAACAAGAAAGACCACGACATCAACAAAACAAACAATCATCTATCATCCTAACAGAACTCCCTGAACACAAGAATGACCACGACATCTACAAAACAAACAATCATCTATCATCTTAACTCCCTGAACAAAAGAAACACCACGACATCTACAAAACAAACAATCCTCTATCATCTTAACTCCCTGAACACAAGAAAGACCACGACATCTACAAAACAAACAATCATCTATCATCCTAACAGAACTCCCTGAACACAAGAAAGACCACGACATCTACAAAACAAACAATCATCTATCATCTTAACTCCCTGAACACAAGAAAGACCACGACATCTACAAAACAAACAATCATCTATCATCTTAACAGAACTCCCTGAACACAAGAATGACCACGACATCTACAAAACAAACAGTCATCTATCATCCTAACTCCCTGAACACAAGAAAGACCACGACATCTACAAAGCAAACAATCATCTATCATCCTAACTCCCTGAACACAAGAAAGACCACGACATCTACAAAACAAACAATCATCTATCATCTTAACAGAACTCACTGATCACAAGAATGACCACGACATCTACAAAACAAACAATCATCTATCATCTTAACTCCCTGAACACAAGAAAGACCACGACATCTACAAAACAAACAATCATCTATCATCCTAACAGAACTCCCTGAACACAAGAATGACCACGACATCTACAAAACAAACAATCATCTATCATCCTAACTCCCTGAACACAAGAAAGACCACGACATCTACAAAACAAACAATCATCTATCATCCTAATAGAACTCCCTGAACACAAGAAACACCAAGTCATCTACAAAACAAACAATCATCTATCATCCTGACTCCCTGAACACAAGAAAGACCACGACATCTACAAAACAAACAATCATCTATCATCCTAACAGAACTCCCTGAACACAAGAATGATCACGACATCTACAAAGCAAACAATCATCTATCATCCTAACTCCCTGAACACAAGAAAGACCACGACATCTACAAAGCAAACAATCATCTATCATCCTAACAGAACTCTCTGAACACAATAATGACCACCACATCTACAAAACAAACAATCATCTATCATCTTAACAGAATTCCTGAACACAAGAAAGACCACAACATCTACAAAACAAACAATCATCTATCATCCTAACAGAACTCCCTGAACACAAGAATGACCACGACATCTACAAAACAAACAATCATCTATCATCCTAACTCCCTGAACAGAAGAAATACCACGACATCTACAAAACAAACAATCATCTATCATCCTAATAGAACTCCCTGGATACAACAATGTCCACTACATCTACAAAACAAACAATCATCTATCATCCTAACTCCCTGAAAACAAGAAACACCACAACATCTACAAAACAAACAATCATCTATCATCTTAACTCCCTGAACACAAGAAACACCACGACATCTACAAAACAAACAATCATCTATCATCCTAACAGAACTCCCTGAACACAAGAATGACCACGACATCTACAAACAAACAATCATCTATCATCCTAACTCCCTGAACACAAGAAACACAACGACATCTACAAAACAAACAATCCTCTATCATCATAACTCCCTGAACACAAGAAACACAACGACATCTACAAAACAAACAATCATCTATCATCTTAACAGAACTCACTGAACACAAGAATGACCACGACATCTACAAAACAAACAATCATCTATCATCTTAACTCCCTGAGCACAAGAAAGACCACGACATCTACAAAACAAACAATCATCTATCATCCTAACAGAACTCCCTGAACACAAGAATGACCACGACATCTACAAAACAAACAATCATCTATCATCTTAACAGAACTCCCTGAACACAAGAATGACCACGACATCTACAAAACAAACAGTCATCTATCATCCTAACTCCCTGAACACAAGAAAGACCACGACATCTACAAAGCAAACAATCATCTATCATCCTAACTCCCTGAACACAAGAAAGACCACGACATCTACAAAACAAACAATCATCTATCATCTTAACAGAACTCACTGATCACAAGAATGACCACGACATCTACAAAACAAACAATCATCTATCATCTTAACTCCCTGAACACAAGAAAGACCACGACATCTACAAAACAAACAATCATCTATCATCCTAACAGAACTCCCTGAACACAAGAATGACCACGACATCTACAAAACAAACAATCATCTATCATCCTAACTCCCTGAACACAAGAAAGACCACGACATCTACAAAACAAACAATCATCTATCATCCTAATAGAACTCCCTGAACACAAGAAACACCAAGTCATCTACAAAACAAACAATCATCTATCATCCTGACTCCCTGAACACAAGAAAGACCACGACATCTACAAAACAAACAATCATCTATCATCCTAACAGAACTCCCTGAACACAAGAATGATCACGACATCTACAAAGCAAACAATCATCTATCATCCTAACTCCCTGAACACAAGAAAGACCACGACATCTACAAAGCAAACAATCATCTATCATCCTAACAGAACTCTCTGAACACAATAATGACCACCACATCTACAAAACAAACAATCATCTATCATCTTAACAGAATTCCTGAACACAAGAAAGACCACAACATCTACAAAACAAACAATCATCTATCATCCTAACAGAACTCCCTGAACACAAGAATGACCACGACATCTACAAAACAAACAATCATCTATCATCCTAACTCCCTGAACAGAAGAAATACCACGACATCTACAAAACAAACAATCATCTATCATCCTAATAGAACTCCCTGGATACAACAATGTCCACTACATCTACAAAACAAACAATCATCTATCATCCTAACTCCCTGAAAACAAGAAACACCACAACATCTACAAAACAAACAATCATCTATCATCTTAACTCCCTGAACACAAGAAACACCACGACATCTACAAAACAAACAATCATCTATCATCCTAACAGAACTCCCTGAACACAAGAATGACCACGACATCTACAAACAAACAATCATCTATCATCCTAACTCCCTGAACACAAGAAACACAACGACATCTACAAAACAAACAATCCTCTATCATCATAACTCCCTGAACACAAGAAACACAACGACATCTACAAAACAAACAATCATCTATCATCTTAACAGAACTCACTGAACACAAGAATGACCACGACATCTACAAAACAAACAATCATCTATCATCTTAACTCCCTGAGCACAAGAAAGACCACGACATCTACAAAACAAACAATCATCTATCATCCTAACAGAACTCCCTGAACACAAGAATGACCACGACATCTACAAAACAAACAATCATCTATCATCCTAACTCCCTGAACACAAGAAAGACCACGACATCTACAAAACAAACAATCATCTATCATCCTAATAGAACTCCCTGAACACAAGAAACACCAAGTCATCTACAAAACAAACAATCATCTATCATCCTAACTCCCTGAACACAAGAAAGACCACGACATCTACAAAACAAACAATCATCTATCATCTTAACAGAACTCACTGAACACAAGAATGACCACGACATCTACAAAACAAACAATCATCTATCATCTTAACTCCCTGAACACAAGAAAGACCACGACATCTACAAAACAAACAATCATCTATCATCCTAACAGAACTCCCTGAAGACAAGAATGACCACGACATCTACAAAAGAAACAATCATCTATCATCCTAACTCCCTGAACACAAGAAAGACCACGACATCTACAATCCGAACAATCATCTATCATCCTAACAGAACTCCCTGAACACAAGAATGACCACGACATCTACAAAACAAACAATCTTCTATCATCTTAACTCCCTGAACACAAGAAAGACCACGACATCTACAAAACAAACAATTATCTATCATCTTAACTCCCTGAACACAAGAAAGACCACGACATCTACAAAACAAACAATCATCTATCATCCTAACTCCCTGAACACAAGAAAGACCACGACATCTACAAAAAGGAACATTCATCTATCATCTTAACAGAACTCCCTAAACACAAGAAAGACCACGACATCTACAAAACAAACAATCATCTATCATACTAACAGAACTCCCTGAACACAAGAAAGACCACGACATCTACAAAACAAACAATCATCTATCATCCTAACAGAACTCCCTGAACACAAGAATGACCACGACATCTACAAAATAAACAATCATCTATCATCCTAACTCCCTGAACACAAGAAAGACCACGACATCTACAAAACAAACAATCATCTATCATCCTAACAGAACTCCCTGAACACAAGAATGACCACGAATCTACAAAACAAACAATCATCTATCATCCTAACTCCCTGAACACAAGAAAGACCACGACATCTACAAAACAAACAATCATCTATCATCTTAACAGAACTCCCTGAACACAAGAATGACCACGACATCTACAAAACAAACAGTCATCTCTCATCCTAACTCCCTGAACACAAGAAAGACCACGACATCTACAAAGCAAACAATCATCTATCATCCTAACAGAACTCCCTGAACACAAGAAAGACCACGACATCTACAAAATAAACAATCATCTATCATCCTAACTCCCTGAACACAAGAAAGACCACGACATCTACAAAAGAAACTATCATCTATCATCCTAACAGAACTCCCTGAACACAAGAAAGACCACAACATCTACAAAACAAACAATCATCTATCATCCTAACAGAACTCCCTGAACACAAGAATGACCACGACATCTACAAAACAAACAATCATCTATGATCCTAACTCCCTGAACACAAGAAACACCACGACATCTACAAAACAAACAATCATCTATCATCCTAACTCCCTGAACACAAGAAAGACCACGACATCTACAAAACAAACAATCATCTATCATCTTAACAGAACTCCCTCAACACAAGAATGACCACGACATCTACAAAACAAACAGTCATCTATCATCCTAACTCCCTGAACACAAGAAAGACCACGACATCTACAAAGCAAACAATCATCTATCATCCTAACTCCCTGAACACAAGAAAGACCACGACATCTACAAAACAAACAATCATCTATCATCTTAACAGAACTCACTGAACACAAGAATGACCACGACATCTACAAAACAAACAATCATCTATCATCTTAACTCCCTGAACACAAGAAAGACCACGACATCTACAAAACAAACAATCATCTATCATCCTAACAGAACTCCCTGAACACAAGAATGACCACGACATCTACAAAACAAACAATCATCTATCATCCTAACTCCCTGAACACAAGAAAGACCACGACATCTACAAAACAAACAATCATCTATCATCCTAATAGAACTCCCTGAACACAAGAAACACCAAGTCATCTACAAAACAAACAATCATCTATCATCATAACTCCATGAACACAAGAAAGACCACGACATCTACAAAACAAACAATCATCTATCATCCTAACAGAACTCTCTGAACACAAGAAAGACCACAACATCTACAAAACAAACAATCATCTATCATCCTAACAGAACTCCCTGAACACAAGAATGACCACGACATCTACAAAACAAACAATCATCTATCATCCTAAGAGAACTCCCTGAACACAAGAAAGACCACGACATCTACAAAACAAACAATCCTCTATCATCCTAACTCCCTGAAAACAAGAAAGACCACGACATCAACAAAACAAACAATCATCTATCATCCTAACAGAACTCCCTGAACACAAGAATAACCACGACATCTACAAAACAAACAATCATCTATCATCTTAACTCCCTGAACAAAAGAAACACCACGACATCTACAAAACAAACAATCCTCTATCATCTTAACTCCCTGAACACAAGAAAGACCACGACATCTACAAAACAAACAATCATCTATCATCCTAACAGAACTCCCTGAACACAAGAAAGACCACGACATCTACAAAACAAACAATCATCTATCATCCTAACTCCCTGAACACAAGAAAGACCACGACATCTACAAAACAAACAATCATCTATCATCCTAATAGAACTCCCTGAACACAAGAATGACCACGACATCTACAAAACAAACAATCATATATGATCCTAATTCCATGAACACAAGAAACACCACGACATCTACAAAACAAACAATCATCTATCATCCTAACTCCCTGAACACAAGAAAGACCACGACATCTACAAAACAAACAATCATCTATCATCTTAACTCCCTGAACACAAGAAAGACCACGACATCTACAAAACAAACAATCATCTATCATCTTAACAGAACTCCCTGAACACAAGAATGACCACGACATCTACAAAACAAACAGTCATCTATCATCCTAACTCCCTGAACACAAGAAAGACCACGACATCTACAAAGCAAACAATCATCTATCATCCTAACTCCCTGAACACAAGAAAGACCACGACATCTACAAAACAAACAATCATCTATCATCTTAACAGAACTCACTGATCACAAGAATGACCACGACATCTACAAAACAAACAATCATCTATCATCTTAACTCCCTGAACACAAGAAAGACCACGACATCTACAAAACAAACAATCATCTATCATCCTAACAGAACTCCCTGAACACAAGAATGACCACGACATCTACAAAACAAACAATCATCTATCATCCTAACTCCCTGAACACAAGAAAGACCACGACATCTACAAAACAAACAATCATCTATCATCCTAATAGAACTCCCTGAACACAAGAAACACCAAGTCATCTACAAAACAAACAATCATCTATCATCCTAACTCCCTGAACACAAGAAAGACCACGACATCTACAAAACAAACAATCATCTATCATCCTAACAGAACTCCCTGAACACAAGAATGACCACGACATCTACAAAGCAAACAATCATCTATCATCCTAATTCCCTGAACACAAGAAAGACCACGACATCTACAAAGCAAACAATCATCTATCATCCTAACAGAACTCTCTGAACACAATAATGACCACCACATCTACAAAACAAACAATCATCTATCATCTTAACAGAATTCCTGAACACAAGAAAGACCACAACATCTACAAAACAAACAATCATCTATCATCCTAACAGAACTCCCTGAACACAAGAATGACCACGACATCTACAAAACAAACAATCATCTATCATCCTAACTCCCTGAACACAAGAAATACCACGACATCTACAAAACAAACAATCATCTATCATCCTAATAGAACTCCCTGGATACAACAATGTCCACTACATCTACAAAACAAACAATCATCTATCATCCTAACTCCCTGAAAACAAGAAACACCACGACATCTACAAAACAAACAATCATCTATCATCTTAACTCCCTGAACACAAGAAACACCACGACATCTACAAAACAAACAATCATCTATCATCCTAACAGAACTCCCTGAACACAAGAATGACCACGACATCTACAAACAAACAATCATCTATCATCCTAACTCCCTGAACACAAGTAACACAACGACATCTACAAAACAAACAATCCTCTATCATCATAACTCCCTGAACACAAGAAACACAACGACATCTACAAAACAAACAATCATCTATCATCTTAACAGAACTCACTGAACACAAGAATGACCACGACATCTACAAAACAAACAATCATCTATCATCTTAACTCCCTGAACACAAGAAAGACCACGACATCTACAAAACAAACAATCATCTATCATCCTAACAGAACTCCCTGAACACAAGAATGACCACGACATCTACAAAACAAACAATCATCTATCATCCTAACTCCCTGAACACAAGAAAGACCACGACATCTACAAAACAAACAATCATCTATCATCCTAATAGAACTCCCTGAACACAAGAAACACCAAGTCATCTACAAAACAAACAATCATCTATCATCATAACTCCATGAACACAAGAAAGACCACGACATCTACAAAACAAACAATCATCTATCATCCTAACAGAACTCTCTGAACACAAGAAAGACCACAACATCTACAAAACAAACAATCATCTATCATCCTAACAGAACTCCCTGAACACAAGAATGACCACGACATCTACAAAACAAACAATCATCTATCATCCTAAGAGAACTCCCTGAACACAAGAAAGACCACGACATCTACAAAACAAACAATCCTCTATCATCCTAACTCCCTGAAAACAAGAAAGACCACGACATCTACAAAACAAACAATCATCTATCATCCTAACAGAACTCCCTGAACACAAGAATGACCACGACATCTACAAAACAAACAATCATCTATCATCTTAACTCCCTGAACAAAAGAAACACCACGACATCTACAAAACAAACAATCCTCTATCATCTTAACTCCCTGAACACAAGAAAGACCACGACATCTACAAAACAAACAATCATCTATCATCCTAACAGAACTCCCTGAACACAAGAAAGACCACGACATCTACAAAACAAACAATCATCTATCATCCTAACTCCCTGAACACAAGAAAGACCACGACATCTACAAAACAAACAATCATCTATCATCCTAATAGAACTCCCTGAACACAAGAATGACCACGACATCTACAAAACAAACAATCATATATGATCCTAATTCCCTGAACACAAGAAACACCACGACATCTACAAAACAAACAATCATCTATCATCCTAACTCCCTGAACACAAGAAAGACCACGACATCTACAAAACAAACAATCATCTATCATCTTAACTCCCTGAACACAAGAAAGACCACGACATCTACAAAACAAACAATCATCTATCATCTTAACAGAACTCCCTGAACACAAGAATGACCACGACATCTACAAAACAAACAGTCATCTATCATCCTAACTCCCTGAACACAAGAAAGACCACGACATCTACAAAGCAAACAATCATCTATCATCCTAACTCCCTGAACACAAGAAAGACCACGACATCTACAAAACAAACAATCATCTATCATCTTAACAGAACTCACTGAACACAAGAATGACCACGACATCTACAAAACAAACAATCATCTATCATCTTAACTCCCTGAACACAAGAAAGACCACGACATCTAAAAAACAAACAATCATCTATCATCCTAACAGAACTCCCTGAACACAAGAATGACCACGACATCTACAAAACAAACAATCATCTATCATCCTAACTCCCTGAACACAAGAAAGACCACGACATCTACAAAACAAACAATCATCTATCATCCTAATAGAACTCCCTGAACACAAGAAACACCAAGTCATCTACAAAACAAACAATCATCTATCATCCTAACTCCCTGAACACAAGAAAGACCACGACATCTACAAAACAAACAATCATCTATCATCCTAACAGAACTCCCTGAACACAAGAATGACCACGACATCTACAAAGCAAACAATCATCTATCATCCTAACTCCCTGAACACAAGAAAGACCACGACATCTACAAAGCAAACAATCATCTATCATCCTAACAGAACTCTCTGAACACAATAATGACCACCACATCTACAAAACAAACAATCATCTATCATCTTAACAGAATTCCTGAACACAAGAAAGACCACAACATCTACAAAACAAACAATCATCTATCATCCTAACAGAACTCCCTGAACACAAGAATGACCACGACATCTACAAAACAAACAATCATCTATCATCCTAACTCCCTGAACACAAGAAATACCACGACATCTACAAAACAAACAATCATCTATCATCCTAATAGAACTCCCTGGATACAACAATGTCCACTACATCTACAAAACAAACAATCATCTATCATCCTAACTCCCTGAAAACAAGAAACACCACGACATCTACAAAACAAACAATCATCTATCATCTTAACTCCCTGAACACAAGAAACACCACGATATCTACAAAACAAACAATCATCTATCATCCTAACAGAACTCCCTGAACACAAGAATGACCACGACATCTACAAACAAACAATCATCTATCATCCTAACTCCCTGAACACAAGAAACACAACGACATCTACAAAACAAACAATCATCTATCATCCTAACTCCCTGAACACAAGAAAGACCACGACATCTACAAAAGAAACTATCATCTATCATCCTAACAGAACTCCCTGAACACAAGAAAGACCACAACATCTACAAAACAAACAATCATCTATCATCCTAACAGAACTCCCTGAACACAAGAATGACCACGACATCTACAAAACAAACAATCATCTATGATCCTAACTCCCTGAACACAAGATACACCACGACATCTACAAAACAAACAATCATCTATCATCCTAACTCCCTGAACACAAGAAAGACCACGACATCTACAAAACAAACAATCATCTATCATCTTAACAGAACTCCCTCAACACAAGAATGACCACGACATCTACAAAACAAACAGTCATCTATCATCCTAACTCCCTGAACACAAGAAAGACCACGACATCTACAAAGCAAACAATCATCTATCATCCTAACTCCCTGAACACAAGAAAGACCACGACATCTACAAAACAAACAATCATCTATCATCTTAACAGAACTCACTGAACACAAGAATGACCACGACATCTACAAAACAAACAATCATCTATCATCTTAACTCCCTGAACACAAGAAAGACCACGACATCTACAAAACAAACAATCATCTATCATCCTAACAGAACTCCCTGAACACAAGAATGACCACGACATCTACAAAACAAACAATCATCTATCATCCTAACTCCCTGAACACAAGAAAGACCACGACATCTACAAAACAAACAATCATCTATCATCCTAATAGAACTCCCTGAACACAAGAAACACCAAGTCATCTACAAAACAAACAATCATCTATCATCATAACTCCATGAACACAAGAAAGACCACGACATCTACAAAACAAACAATCATCTATCATCTTAACAGAACTCCCTCAACACAAGAATGACCACGACATCTACAAAACAAACAGTCATCTATCATCCTAACTCCCTGAACACAAGAAAGACCACGACATCTACAAAGCAAACAATCATCTATCATCCTAACTCCCTGAACACAAGAAAGACCACTACATCTACAAAACAAACAATCATCTATCATCTTAACAGAACTCACTGAACACAAGAATGACCACGACATCTACAAAACAAACAATCATCTATCATTCTAACTCCCTGAACACAAGAAATAGCACGACATCTACAAAACAAACAATCATCTATCATCTTAACTCCCTGAACACAAGAAAGACCACGACATCTACAAAACAAACAATCATCTATCATCTTAACTCCCTGAACACAAGAAAGACCACGACATCTACAAAACAAACAATCATCTATCATCCTAACAGAACTCCCTGAACACAAGAACGACCACGACATCTACAAAACAAACAACCGTCTATCATCTTAACTCCCTTAACACAAGAAAGACCACGACATCTACAAAACAAACAATCATCTATCATGCTAACAGAACTCCCTGAACACAAGAAAGACCACGACATCTACAAAACAAACAATCATCTATCATCCTAACTCCCTGAACACAAGAAAGACCACGACATCTACAAAAGAAACATTCATCTATCATCCTAACAGAACTCCCTGAACACAAGAAAGACCACAACATCTACAAAACAAACAATCATCTATCATCCTAACAGAACTCCCTGAACACAAGAAAGACCACGACATCTACAAAACAAACAATCATCTATGATCCTAACTCCCTGAACACAAGAAACACCACGACATCTACAAAACAAACAATCATCTATCATCCTAACTCCCTGAACACAAGAAAGACCACGACATCTACAAAACAAACAATCATCTATCATCTTAACAGAACTCCCTCAACACAAGAATGACCACGACATCTACAAAACAAACAGTCATCTATCATCCTAACTCCCTGAACACAAGAAAGACCACGACATCTACAAAGCAAACAATCATCTATCATCCTAACTCCCTGAACACAAGAAAGACCACGACATCTACAAAACAAACAATCATCTATCATCTTAACAGAACTCACTGAACACAAGAATGACCACGACATCTACAAAACAAACAATCATCTATCATTCTAACTCCCTGAACACAAGAAATAGCACGACATCTACAAAACAAACAATCATCTATCATCTTAACTCCCTGAACACAAGAAAGACCACGACATCTACAAAACAAACAATCATCTATCATCTTAACTCCCTGAACACAAGAAAGACCACGACATCTACAAAACAAACAATCATCTATCATCCTAACAGAACTCCCTGAAGACAAGAATGACCACGACATCTACAAAAGATACAATCATCTATCATCCTAACTCCCTGAACACAAGAAAGACCACGACATCTACAAAACGAACAATCATCTATCATCCTAACAGAACTCCCTCAACACAAGAATGACCACGACATCTACAAAACAAACAATCTTCTATCATCTTAACTCTCTGAACACAAGAAAGACCACGACATCTACAAAACAAACAATTATCTATCATCTTAACTCCCTGAACATAAGAAAGACCACGACATCTACAAAACAAACAATCATCTATCATCCTAACTCCCTGAACACAAGAAACACCACGACATCTACAAAACAAACAATCATCTATCATCTTAACTCCCTGAACACAAGAAAGACCACGACATCTACAAAAAGGAACATTCATCTATCATCTTAACAGAACTCCCTAAACACAAGAAAGACCACGACATCTACAAAACAAACAATCATCTATCATACTAACAGAACTCCCTGAACACAAGAAAGACCACGACATCTACAAAACAAACAATCATCTATCATCCTAACAGAACTCCCTGAACACAAGAATGACCACGACATCTACAAAATAAACAATCATCTATCATCCTAACTCCCTGAACACAAGAAAGACCACGACATCTACAAAACAAACAATCATCTATCATCCTAACAGAACTCCCTGAACACAAGAATGACCAGGAATCTACAAAACAAACAATCATCTATCATCCTAACTCCCTGAACACAAGAAAGACCACGACATCTACAAAACAAACAATCATCTATCATCTTAACTCCATGAACACAAGAAAGACCACGACATCTACAAAACAAACAATCATCTATCATCCTAACAGAACTCCCTGAACACAAGAATGACCACGACATCTACAAAACAAACAATCATCTATCATCGTAACTCCCTGAACACAAGAAAGACCACGACATCTACAAAACATACAATCTTCTATCATCTTAACTCCCTGAACACAAGAAAGACCACGACATCTACAAAACAAACAATTATCTATCATCTTAACTCCCTGAACACAAGAAAGACCACGACATCTACAAAACAAACAATCATCTATCATCCTAACTCCCTGAACACAAGAAAGACCACGACATCTACAAAAAGGAACATTCATCTATCATCTTAACAGAACTCCCTAAGCACAAGAAAGACCACGACATCTACAAAACAAACAATCATCTATCATACTAACAGAACTCCCTGAACACAAGAAAGAGCACGACATCTACAAAACAAACAATCATCTATCATCCTAACAGAACTCCCTGAACACAAGAATGACCACGACATCTACAAAATAAACAATCATCTATCATCCTAACTCCCTGAACACAAGAAAGACCACGACATCTACAAAACAAACAATCATCTATCATCCTAACAGAACTCCCTGAACACAAGAATGACCACGAATCTACAAAACAAACAATCATCTATCATCCTAACTCCCTGAACACAAGAAAGACCACGACATCTACAAAACAAACAATCATCTATCATCTTAACAGAACTCCCTGAACACAAGAATGACCACGACATCTACAAAACAAACAGTCATCTCTCATCCTAACTCCCTGAACACAAGAAAGACCACGACATCTACAAAGCAAACAATCATCTATCATCTTAACTCCCTGAACACAAGAAAGACCACGACATCTACAAAACAAACAATCATCTATCATCTTAACAGAACTCACTGAACACAAGAATGACCACGACATCTACAAAACAAACAATCATCTATCATCTTAACTCCATGAACACAAGAAAGACCACGACATCTACAAAACAAACAATCATCTATCATCCTAACAGAACTCCCTGAACACAAGAATGACCACGACATCTACAAAACAAACAATCATCTATCATCGTAACTCCCTGAACACAAGAAAGACCACGACATCTACAAAACATACAATCATCTATCATCTTAACTCCCTGAACACAAGAAAGACCACGACATCTACAAAACAAACAATCATCTATCATCCTAACAGAACTCCCTGAATACAAGAAAGACCACGACATCTAGAAAACAAACAAGCATCTATCATCCTAACAGAAATCCCTGAACACAAGAATGACCACGACATCTACAAAACAAACAATCATCTATCATCCTAACAGAACTCCCTGAACACAAGAACGACCACGACATCTACAAAACAAACAACCGTCTATCATCTTAACTCCCTTAACACAAGAAAGACCACGACATCTACAAAACAAACAATCATCTATCATGCTAACAGAACTCCCTGAACACAAGAAAGACCACGACATCTACAAAACAAACAATCATCTTTCATCCTAACTCCCTGAACACAAGAAAGACCACGACATCTACAAAAGAAACATTCATCTATCATCCTAACAGAACTCCCTGAACACAAGAAAGACCACAACATCTACAAAACAAACAATCATCTATCATCCTAACAGAACTCCCTGAACACAAGAAAGACCACGACATCTACAAAACAAACAATCATCTATGATCCTAACTCCCTGAACACAAGAAACACCACGACATCTACAAAACAAACAATCATCTATCATCCTAACTCCCTGAACACAAGAAAGACCACGACATCTACAAAACAAACAATCATCTATCATCTTAACAGAACTCCCTCAACACAAGAATGACCACGACATCTACAAAACAAACAGTCATCTATCATCCTAACTCCCTGAACACAAGAAAGACCACGACATCTACAAAGCAAACAATCATCTATCATCCTAACTCCCTGAACACAAGAAAGACCACGACATCTACAAAACAAACAATCATCTATCATCTTAACAGAACTCACTGAACACAAGAATGACCACGACATCTACAAAACAAACAATCATCTATCATTCTAACTCCCTGAACACAAGAAATAGCACGACATCTACAAAACAAACAATCATCTATCATCTTAACTCCCTGAACACAAGAAAGACCACGACATCTACAAAACAAACAATCATCTATCATCTTAACTCCCTGAACACAAGAAAGACCACGACATCTACAAAACAAACAATCATCTATCATCCTAACAGAACTCCCTGAAGACAAGAATGACCACGACATCTACAAAAGATACAATCATCTATCATCCTAACTCCCTGAACACAAGAAAGACCACGACATCTACAAAACGAACAATCATCTATCATCCTAACAGAACTCCCTCAACACAAGAATGACCACGACATCTACAAAACAAACAATCTTCTATCATCATAACTCTCTGAACACAAGAAAGACCACGACATCTACAAAACAAACAATTATCTATCATCTTAACTCCCTGAACATAAGAAAGACCACGACATCTACAAAACAAACAATCATCTATCATCCTAACTCCCTGAACACAAGAAACACCACGACATCTACAAAACAAACAATCATCTATCATCTTAACTCCCTGAACACAAGAAAGACCACGACATCTACAAAAAGGAACATTCATCTATCATCTTAACAGAACTCCCTAAACACAAGAAAGACCACGACATCTACAAAACAAACAATCATCTATCATACTAACAGAACTCCCTGAACACAAGAAAGACCACGACATCTACAAAACAAACAATCATCTATCATCCTAACAGAACTCCCTGAACACAAGAATGACCACGACATCTACAAAATAAACAATCATCTATCATCCTAATTCCCTGAACACAAGAAAGACCACGACATCTACAAAACAAACAATCATCTATCATCCTAACAGAACTCCCTGAACACAAGAATGACCAGGAATCTACAAAACAAACAATCATCTATCATCCTAACTCCCTGAACACAAGAAAGACCACGACATCTACAAAACAAACAATCATCTATCATCTTAACAGAACTCCCTGAACACAAGAATGACCACGACATCTACAAAACAAACAGTCATCTCTCATCCTAACTCCCTGAACACAAGAAAGACCACGACATCTACAAAGCAAACAATCATCTATCATCTTAACTCCCTGAACACAAGAAAGACCACGACATCTACAAAACAAACAATCATCTATCATCTTAACAGAACTCACTGAACACAAGAATGACCACGACATCTACAAAACAAACAATCATCTATCATCTTAACTCCATGAACACAAGAAAGACCACGACATCTACAAAACAAACAATCATCTATCATCCTAACAGAACTCCCTGAACACAAGAATGACCACGACATCTACAAAACAAACAATCATCTATCATCGTAACTCCCTGAACACAAGAAAGACCACGACATCTACAAAACATACAATCATCTATCATCTTAACTCCCTGAACACAAGAAAGACCACGACATCTACAAAACAAACAATTATCTATCATCCTAACAGAACTCCCTGAACACAAGAAAGACCACGACATCTAGAAAACAAACAAGCATCTATCATCCTAACAGAAATCCCTGAACACAAGAATGACCACGACATCTACAAAACAAACAATCATCTATCATCCTAACAGAACTCCCTGAACACAAGAACGACCACGACATCTACAAAACAAACAACCGTCTATCATCTTAACTCCCTTAACACAAGAAAGACCACGACATCTACAAAACAAACAATCATCTATCATCCTAACAGAACTCCCTGAACACAAGAAAGACCACGACATCTACAAAATAAACAATCATCTATCATCCTAACTCCCTGAACACAAGAAAGACCACGACATCTACAAAAGAAACTATCATCTATCATCCTAACAGAACTCCCTGAACACAAGAAAGACCACAACATCTACAAAACAAACAATCATCTATCATCCTAACAGAACTCCCTGAACACAAGAATGACCACGACATCTACAAAACAAACAATCATCTATGATCCTAACTCCCTGAACACAAGAAACACCACGACATCTACAAAACAAACAATCATCTATCATCCTAACTCCCTGAACACAAGAAAGACCACGACATCTACAAAACAAACAATCATCTATCATCTTAACAGAACTCCCTCAACACAAGAATGACCACGACATCTACAAAACAAACAGTCATCTATCATCCTAACTCCCTGAACACAAGAAAGACCACGACATCTACAAAGCAAACAATCATCTATCATCCTAACTCCCTGAACACAAGAAAGACCACGACATCTACAAAACAAACAATCATCTATCATCTTAACAGAACTCACTGAACACAAGAATGACCACGACATCTACAAAACAAACAATCATCTATCATCTTAACTCCCTGAACACAAGAAAGACCACGACATCTACAAAACAAACAATCATCTATCATCCTAACAGAACTCCCTGAACACAAGAATGACCACGACATCTACAAAACAAACAATCATCTATCATCCTAACTCCCTGAACACAAGAAAGACCACGACATCTACAAAACAAACAATCATCTATCATCCTAATAGAACTCCCTGAACACAAGAAACACCAAGTCATCTACAAAACAAACAATCATCTATCACCATAACTCCATGAACACAAGAAAGACCACGACATCTACAAAACAAACAATCATCTATCATCCTAACAGAACTCTCTGAACACAAGAAAGACCACAACATCTACAAAACAAACAATCATCTAACATCCTAACAGAACTCCCTGAACACAAGAATGACCACGACATCTACAAAACAAACAATCATCTATCATCCTAAGAGAACTCCCTGAACACAAGAAAGACCACGACATCTACAAAACAAACAATCCTCTATCATCCTAACTCCCTGAAAACAAGAAAGACCACGACATCAACAAAACAAACAATCATCTATCATCCTAACAGAACTCCCTGAACACAAGAATGACCACGACATCTACAAAACAAACAATCATCTATCATCTTAACTCCCTGAACAAAAGAAACACCACGACATCTACAAAACAAACAATCCTCTATCATCTTAACTCCCTGAACACAAGAAAGACCACGACATCTACAAAACAAACAATCATCTATCATCCTAACAGAACTCCCTGAACACAAGAAAGACCACGACATCTACAAAACAAACAATCATCTATCATCTTAACTCCCTGAACACAAGAAAGACCACGACATCTACAAAACAAACAATCATCTATCATCTTAACAGAACTCCCTGAACACAAGAATGACCACGACATCTACAAAACAAACAGTCATCTATCATCCTAACTCCCTGAACACAAGAAAGACCACGACATCTACAAAGCAAACAATCATCTATCATCCTAACTCCCTGAACACAAGAAAGACCACGACATCTACAAAACAAACAATCATCTATCATCTTAACAGAACTCACTGATCACAAGAATGACCACGACATCTACAAAACAAACAATCATCTATCATCTTAACTCCCTGAACACAAGAAAGACCACGACATCTACAAAACAAACAATCATCTATCATCCTAACAGAACTCCCTGAACACAAGAATGACCACGACATCTACAAAACAAACAATCATCTATCATCCTAACTCCCTGAACACAAGAAAGACCACGACATCTACAAAACAAACAATCATCTATCATCCTAATAGAACTCCCTGAACACAAGAAACACCAAGTCATCTACAAAACAAACAATCATCTATCATCCTAACTCCCTGAACACAAGAAAGACCACGACATCTACAAAACAAACAATCATCTATCATCCTAACAGAACTCCCTGAACACAAGAATGATCACGACATCTACAAAGCAAACAATCATCTATCATCCTAACTCCCTGAACACAAGAAAGACCACGACATCTACAAAGCAAACAATCATCTATCATCCTAACAGAACTCTCTGAACACAATAATGACCACCACATCTACAAAACAAACAATCATCTATCATCTTAACAGAATTCCTGAACACAAGAAAGACCACAACATCTACAAAACAAACAATCATCTATCATCCTAACAGAACTCCCTGAACACAAGAATGACCACGACATCTACAAAACAAACAATCATCTATCATCCTAACTCCCTGAACACAAGAAATACCACGACATCTACAAAACAAACAATCATCTATCATCCTAATAGAACTCCCTGGATACAACAATGTCCACTACATCTACAAAACAAACAATCATCTATCATCCTAACTCCCTGAAAACAAGAAACACCACAACATCTACAAAACAAACAATCATCTATCATCTTAACTCCCTGAACACAAGAAACACCACGACATCTACAAAACAAACAATCATCTATCATCCTAACAGAACTCCCTGAACACAAGAATGACCACGACATCTACAAACAAACAATCATCTATCATCCTAACTCCCTGAACACAAGAAACACAACGACATCTACAAAACAAACAATCCTCTATCATCATAACTCCCTGAACACAAGAAACACAACGACATCTACAAAACAAACAATCATCTATCATCTTAACAGAACTCACTGAACACAAGAATGACCACGACATCTACAAAACAAACAATCATCTATCATCTTAACTCCCTGAGCACAAGAAAGACCACGACATCTACAAAACAAACAATCATCTATCATCCTAACAGAACTCCCTGAACACAAGAATGACCACGACATCTACAAAACAAACAATCATCTATCATCCTAACTCCCTGAACACAAGAAAGACCACGACATCTACAAAACAAACAATCATCTATCATCCTAATAGAACTCCCTGAACACAAGAAACACCAAGTCATCTACAAAACAAACAATCATCTATCATCCTAACTCCCTGAACACAAGAAAGACCACGACATCTACAAAACAAACAATCATCTATCATCTTAACAGAACTCACTGAACACAAGAATGACCACGACATCTACAAAACAAACAATTATCTATCATCTTAACTCCCTGAACACAAGAAAGACCACGACATCTACAAAACAAACAATCATCTATCATCCTAACTCCCTGAACACAAGAAAGACCACGACATCTACAAAAAGGAACATTCATCTATCATCTTAACAGAACTCCCTAAGCACAAGAAAGACCACGACATCTACAAAACAAACAATCATCTATCATACTAACAGAACTCCCTGAACACAAGAAAGAGCACGACATCTACAAAACAAACAATCATCTATCATCCTAACAGAACTCCCTGAACACAAGAATGACCACGACATCTACAAAATAAACAATCATCTATCATCCTAACTCCCTGAACACAAGAAAGACCACGACATCTACAAAACAAACAATCATCTATCATCCTAACAGAACTCCCTGAACACAAGAATGACCACGAATCTACAAAACAAACAATCATCTATCATCCTAACTCCCTGAACACAAGAAAGACCACGACATCTACAAAACAAACAATCATCTATCATCCTAATAGAACTCCCTGAACACAAGAAACACCAAGTCATCTACAAAACAAACAATCATCTATCATCCTAACTCCCTGAACACAAGAAAGACCACGACATCTACAAAACAAACAATCATCTATCATCTTAACAGAACTCACTGAACACAAGAATGACCACGACATCTACAAAACAAACAATTATCTATCATCTTAACTCCCTGAACACAAGAAAGACCACGACATCTACAAAACAAACAATCATCTATCATCCTAACTCCCTGAACACAAGAAAGACCACGACATCTACAAAAAGGAACATTCATCTATCATCTTAACAGAACTCCCTAAGCACAAGAAAGACCACGACATCTACAAAACAAACAATCATCTATCATACTAACAGAACTCCCTGAACACAAGAAAGAGCACGACATCTACAAAACAAACAATCATCTATCATCCTAACAGAACTCCCTGAACACAAGAATGACCACGACATCTACAAAATAAACAATCATCTATCATCCTAACTCCCTGAACACAAGAAAGACCACGACATCTACAAAACAAACAATCATCTATCATCCTAACAGAACTCCCTGAACACAAGAATGACCACGAATCTACAAAACAAACAATCATCTATCATCCTAACTCCCTGAACACAAGAAAGACCACGACATCTACAAAACAAACAATCATCTATCATCTTAACAGAACTCCCTGAACACAAGAATGACCACGACATCTACAAAACAAACAGTCATCTCTCATCCTAACTCCCTGAACACAAGAAAGACCACGACATCTACAAAGCAAACAATCATCTATCATCTTAACTCCCTGAACACAAGAAAGACCACGACATCTACAAAACAAACAATCATCTATCATCTTAACAGAACTCACTGAACACAAGAATGACCACGACATCTACAAAACAAACAATCATCTATCATCTTAACTCCATGAACACAAGAAAGACCACGACATCTACAAAACAAACAATCATCTATCATCCTAACAGAACTCCCTGAACACAAGAATGACCACGACATCTACAAAACAAACAATCATCTATCATCGTAACTCCCTGAACACAAGAAAGACCACGACATCTACAAAACATACAATCATCTATCATCTTAACTCCCTGAACACAAGAAAGACCACGACATCTACAAAACAAACAATCATCTATCATCCTAACAGAAATCCCTGAACACAAGAATGACCACGACATCTACAAAACAAACAATCATCTATCATCCTAACAGAACTCCCTGAACACAAGAACGACCACGACATCTACAAAACAAACAACCGTCTATCATCTTAACTCCCTTAACACAAGAAAGACCACGACATCTACAAAACAAACAATCATCTATCATCCTAACAGAACTCCCTGAACACAAGAAAGACCACGACATCTATAAAATAAACAATCATCTATCATCCTAACTCCCTGAACACAAGAAAGACCACGACATCTACAAAAGAAACTATCATCTATCATCCTAACAGAACTCCCTGAACACAAGAAAGACCACAACATCTACAAAACAAACAATCATCTATCATCCTAACAGAACTCCCTGAACACAAGAATGACCACGACATCTACAAAACAAACAATCATCTATGATCCTAACTCCCTGAACACAAGAAACACCACGACATCTACAAAACAAACAATCATCTATCATCCTAACTCCCTGAACACAAGAAAGACCACGACATCTACAAAACAAACAATCATCTATCATCTTAACAGAACTCCCTCAACACAAGAATGACCACGACATCTACAAAACAAACAGTCATCTATCATCCTAACTCCCTGAACACAAGAAAGACCACGACATCTACAAAGCAAACAATCATCTATCATCCTAACTCCCTGAACACAAGAAAGACCACGACATCTACAAAACAAACAATCATCTATCATCTTAACAGAACTCCCTCAACACAAGAATGACCACGACATCTACAAAACAAACAGTCATCTATCATCCTAACTCCCTGAACACAAGAAAGACCACGACATCTACAAAACAAACAATCATCTATCATCTTAACAGAACTCACTGATCACAAGAATGACCACGACATCTACAAAACAAACAATCATCTATCATCTTAACTCCCTGAACACAAGAAAGACCACGACATCTACAAAACAAACAATCATCTATCATCCTAACAGAACTCCCTGAACACAAGAATGACCACGACATCTACAAAACAAACAATCATCTATCATCCTAACTCCCTGAACACAAGAAAGACCACGACATCTACAAAACAAACAATCATCTATCATCCTAATAGAACTCCCTGAACACAAGAAACACCAAGTCATCTACAAAACAAACAATCATCTATCATCCTAACTCCCTGAACACAAGAAAGACCACGACATCTACAAAACAAACAATCATCTATCATCCTAACAGAACTCCCTGAACACAAGAATGATCACGACATCTACAAAGCAAACAATCATCTATCATCCTAACTCCCTGAACACAAGAAAGACCACGACATCTACAAAGCAAACAATCATCTATCATCCTAACAGAACTCTCTGAACACAATAATGACCACCACATCTACAAAACAAACAATCATCTATCATCTTAACAGAATTCCTGAACACAAGAAAGACCACAACATCTACAAAACAAACAATCATCTATCATCCTAACAGAACTCCCTGAACACAAGAATGACCACGACATCTACAAAACAAACAATCATCTATCATCCTAACTCCCTGAACACAAGAAATACCACGACATCTACAAAACAAACAATCATCTATCATCCTAATAGAACTCCCTGGATACAACAATGTCCACTACATCTACAAAACAAACAATCATCTATCATCCTAACTCCCTGAAAACAAGAAACACCACAACATCTACAAAACAAACAATCATCTATCATCTTAACTCCCTGAACACAAGAAACACCACGACATCTACAAAACAAACAATCATCTATCATCCTAACAGAACTCCCTGAACACAAGAATGACCACGACATCTACAAACAAACAATCATCTATCATCCTAACTCCCTGAACACAAGAAACACAACGACATCTACAAAACAAACAATCCTCTATCATCATAACTCCCTGAACACAAGAAACACAACGACATCTACAAAACAAACAATCATCTATCATCTTAACAGAACTCACTGAACACAAGAATGACCACGACATCTACAAAACAAACAATCATCTATCATCTTAACTCCCTGAGCACAAGAAAGACCACGACATCTACAAAACAAACAATCATCTATCATCCTAACAGAACTCCCTGAACACAAGAATGACCACGACATCTACAAAACAAACAATCATCTATCATCCTAACTCCCTGAACACAAGAAAGACCACGACATCTACAAAACAAACAATCATCTATCATCCTAATAGAACTCCCTGAACACAAGAAACACCAAGTCATCTACAAAACAAACAATCATCTATCATCCTAACTCCCTGAACACAAGAAAGACCACGACATCTACAAAACAAACAATCATCTATCATCTTAACAGAACTCACTGAACACAAGAATGACCACGACATCTACAAAACAAACAATTATCTATCATCTTAACTCCCTGAACACAAGAAAGACCACGACATCTACAAAACAAACAATCATCTATCATCCTAACTCCCTGAACACAAGAAAGACCACGACATCTACAAAAAGGAACATTCATCTATCATCTTAACAGAACTCCCTAAGCACAAGAAAGACCACGACATCTACAAAACAAACAATCATCTATCATACTAACAGAACTCCCTGAACACAAGAAAGAGCACGACATCTACAAAACAAACAATCATCTATCATCCTAACAGAACTCCCTGAACACAAGAATGACCACGACATCTACAAAATAAACAATCATCTATCATCCTAACTCCCTGAACACAAGAAAGACCACGACATCTACAAAACAAACAATCATCTATCATCCTAACAGAACTCCCTGAACACAAGAATGACCACGAATCTACAAAACAAACAATCATCTATCATCCTAACTCCCTGAACACAAGAAAGACCACGACATCTACAAAACAAACAATCATCTATCATCCTAATAGAACTCCCTGAACACAAGAAACACCAAGTCATCTACAAAACAAACAATCATCTATCATCCTAACTCCCTGAACACAAGAAAGACCACGACATCTACAAAACAAACAATCATCTATCATCTTAACAGAACTCACTGAACACAAGAATGACCACGACATCTACAAAACAAACAATTATCTATCATCTTAACTCCCTGAACACAAGAAAGACCACGACATCTACAAAACAAACAATCATCTATCATCCTAACTCCCTGAACACAAGAAAGACCACGACATCTACAAAAAGGAACATTCATCTATCATCTTAACAGAACTCCCTAAGCACAAGAAAGACCACGACATCTACAAAACAAACAATCATCTATCATACTAACAGAACTCCCTGAACACAAGAAAGAGCACGACATCTACAAAACAAACAATCATCTATCATCCTAACAGAACTCCCTGAACACAAGAATGACCACGACATCTACAAAATAAACAATCATCTATCATCCTAACTCCCTGAACACAAGAAAGACCACGACATCTACAAAACAAACAATCATCTATCATCCTAACAGAACTCCCTGAACACAAGAATGACCACGAATCTACAAAACAAACAATCATCTATCATCCTAACTCCCTGAACACAAGAAAGACCACGACATCTACAAAACAAACAATCATCTATCATCTTAACAGAACTCCCTGAACACAAGAATGACCACGACATCTACAAAACAAACAGTCATCTCTCATCCTAACTCCCTGAACACAAGAAAGACCACGACATCTACAAAGCAAACAATCATCTATCATCTTAACTCCCTGAACACAAGAAAGACCACGACATCTACAAAACAAACAATCATCTATCATCTTAACAGAACTCACTGAACACAAGAATGACCACGACATCTACAAAACAAACAATCATCTATCATCTTAACTCCATGAACACAAGAAAGACCACGACATCTACAAAACAAACAATCATCTATCATCCTAACAGAACTCCCTGAACACAAGAATGACCACGACATCTACAAAACAAACAATCATCTATCATCGTAACTCCCTGAACACAAGAAAGACCACGACATCTACAAAACATACAATCATCTATCATCTTAACTCCCTGAACACAAGAAAGACCACGACATCTACAAAACAAACAATCATCTATCATCCTAACAGAACTCCCTGAATACAAGAAAGACCACGACATCTAGAAAACAAACAAGCATCTATCATCCTAACAGAAATCCCTGAACACAAGAATGACCACGACATCTACAAAACAAACAATCATCTATCATCCTAACAGAACTCCCTGAACACAAGAACGACCACGACATCTACAAAACAAACAACCGTCTATCATCTTAACTCCCTTAACACAAGAAAGACCACGACATCTACAAAACAAACAATCATCTATCATGCTAACAGAACTCCCTGAACACAAGAAAGACCACGACATCTACAAAACAAACAATCATCTATCATCCTAACTCCCTGAACACAAGAAAGACCACGACATCTACAAAAGAAACATTCATCTATCATCCTAACAGAACTCCCTGAACACAAGAAAGACCACAACATCTACAAAACAAACAATCATCTATCATCCTAACAGAACTCCCTGAACACAAGAAAGACCACGACATCTACAAAACAAACAATCATCTATGATCCTAACTCCCTGAACACAAGAAACACCACGACATCTACAAAACAAACAATCATCTATCATCCTAACTCCCTGAACACAAGAAAGACCACGACATCTACAAAACAAACAATCATCTATCATCTTAACAGAACTCCCTCAACACAAGAATGACCACGACATCTACAAAACAAACAGTCATCTATCATCCTAACTCCCTGAACACAAGAAAGACCACGACATCTACAAAGCAAACAATCATCTATCATCCTAACTCCCTGAACACAAGAAAGACCACGACATCTACAAAACAAACAATCATCTATCATCTTAACAGAACTCACTGAACACAAGAATGACCACGACATCTACAAAACAAACAATCATCTATCATTCTAACTCCCTGAACACAAGAAATAGCACGACATCTACAAAACAAACAATCATCTATCATCTTAACTCCCTGAACACAAGAAAGACCACGACATCTACAAAACAAACAATCATCTATCATCTTAACTCCCTGAATACAAGAAAGACCACGACATCTACAAAACAAACAATCATCTATCATCCTAACAGAACTCCCTGAAGACAAGAATGACCACGACATCTACAAAAGATACAATCATCTATCATCCTAACTCCCTGAACACAAGAAAGACCACGACATCTACAAAACGAACAATCATCTATCATCCTAACAGAACTCCCTCAACACAAGAATGACCACGACATCTACAAAACAAACAATCTTCTATCATCATAACTCTCTGAACACAAGAAAGACCACGACATCTACAAAACAAACAATTATCTATCATCTTAACTCCCTGAACATAAGAAAGACCACGACATCTACAAAACAAACAATCATCTATCATCCTAACTCCCTGAACACAAGAAACACCACGACATCTACAAAACAAACAATCATCTATCATCTTAACTCCCTGAACACAAGAAAGACCACGACATCTACAAAAAGGAACATTCATCTATCATCTTAACAGAACTCCCTAAACACAAGAAAGACCACGACATCTACAAAACAAACAATCATCTATCATACTAACAGAACTCCCTGAACACAAGAAAGACCACGACATCTACAAAACAAACAATCATCTATCATCCTAACAGAACTCCCTGAACACAAGAATGACCACGACATCTACAAAATAAACAATCATCTATCATCCTAATTCCCTGAACACAAGAAAGACCACGACATCTACAAAACAAACAATCATCTATCATCCTAACAGAACTCCCTGAACACAAGAATGACCAGGAATCTACAAAACAAACAATCATCTATCATCCTAACTCCCTGAACACAAGAAAGACCACGACATCTACAAAACAAACAATCATCTATCATCTTAACAGAACTCCCTGAACACAAGAATGACCACGACATCTACAAAACAAACAGTCATCTCTCATCCTAACTCCCTGAACACAAGAAAGACCACGACATCTACAAAGCAAACAATCATCTATCATCTTAACTCCCTGAACACAAGAAAGACCACGACATCTACAAAACAAACAATCATCTATCATCTTAACAGAACTCACTGAACACAAGAATGACCACGACATCTACAAAACAAACAATCATCTATCATCTTAACTCCATGAACACAAGAAAGACCACGACATCTACAAAACAAACAATCATCTATCATCCTAACAGAACTCCCTGAACACAAGAATGACCACGACATCTACAAAACAAACAATCATCTATCATCGTAACTCCCTGAACACAAGAAAGACCACGACATCTACAAAACATACAATCATCTATCATCTTAACTCCCTGAACACAAGAAAGACCACGACATCTACAAAACAAACAATTATCTATCATCCTAACAGAACTCCCTGAACACAAGAAAGACCACGACATCTAGAAAACAAACAAGCATCTATCATCCTAACAGAAATCCCTGAACACAAGAATGACCACGACATCTACAAAACAAACAATCATCTATCATCCTAACAGAACTCCCTGAACACAAGAACGACCACGACATCTACAAAACAAACAACCGTCTATCATCTTAACTCCCTTAACACAAGAAAGACCACGACATCTACAAAACAAACAATCATCTATCATCCTAACAGAACTCCCTGAACACAAGAAAGACCACGACATCTACAAAATAAACAATCATCTATCATCCTAACTCCCTGAACACAAGAAAGACCACGACATCTACCAAAGAAACTATCATCTATCATCCTAACAGAACTCCCTGAACACAAGAAAGACCACAACATCTACAAAACAAACAATCATCTATCATCCTAACAGAACTCCCTGAACACAAGAATGACCACGACATCTACAAAACAAACAATCATCTATGATCCTAACTCCCTGAACACAAGAAACACCACGACATCTACAAAACAAACAATCATCTATCATCCTAACTCCCTGAACACAAGAAAGACCACGACATCTACAAAACAAACAATCATCTATCATCTTAACAGAACTCCCTCAACACAAGAATGACCACGACATCTACAAAACAAACAGTCATCTATCATCCTAACTCCCTGAACACAAGAAAGACCACGACATCTACAAAGCAAACAATCATCTATCATCCTAACTCCCTGAACACAAGAAAGACCACGACATCTACAAAACAAACAATCATCTATCATCTTAACAGAACTCACTGAACACAAGAATGACCACGACATCTACAAAACAAACAATCATCTATCATCTTAACTCCCTGAACACAAGAAAGACCACGACATCTACAAAACAAACAATCATCTATCATCCTAACAGAACTCCCTGAACACAAGAATGACCACGACATCTACAAAACAAACAATCATCTATCATCCTAACTCCCTGAACACAAGAAAGACCACGACATCTACAAAACAAACAATCATCTATCATCCTAATAGAACTCCCTGAACACAAGAAACACCAAGTCATCTACAAAACAAACAATCATCTATCACCATAACTCCATGAACACAAGAAAGACCACGACATCTACAAAACAAACAATCATCTATCATCCTAACAGAACTCTCTGAACACAAGAAAGACCACAACATCTACAAAACAAACAATCATCTATCATCCTAACAGAACTCCCTGAACACAAGAATGACCACGACATCTACAAAACAAACAATCATCTATCATCCTAAGAGAACTCCCTGAACACAAGAAAGACCACGACATCTACAAAACAAACAATCCTCTATCATCCTAACTCCCTGAAAACAAGAAAGACCACGACATCAACAAAACAAACAATCATCTATCATCCTAACAGAACTCCCTGAACACAAGAATGACCACGACATCTACAAAACAAACAATCATCTATCATCTTAACTCCCTGAACAAAAGAAACACCACGACATCTACAAAACAAACAATCCTCTATCATCTTAACTCCCTGAACACAAGAAAGACCACGACATCTACAAAACAAACAATCATCTATCATCCTAACAGAACTCCCTGAACACAAGAAAGACCACGACATCTACAAAACAAACAATCATCTATCATCTTAACTCCCTGAACACAAGAAAGACCACGACATCTACAAAACAAACAATCATCTATCATCTTAACAGAACTCCCTGAACACAAGAATGACCACGACATCTACAAAACAAACAGTCATCTATCATCCTAACTCCCTGAACACAAGAAAGACCACGACATCTACAAAGCAAACAATCATCTATCATCCTAACTCCCTGAACACAAGAAAGACCACGACATCTACAAAACAAACAATCATCTATCATCTTAACAGAACTCACTGATCACAAGAATGACCACGACATCTACAAAACAAACAATCATCTATCATCTTAACTCCCTGAACACAAGAAAGACCACGACATCTACAAAACAAACAATCATCTATCATCCTAACAGAACTCCCTGAACACAAGAATGACCACGACATCTACAAAACAAACAATCATCTATCATCCTAACTCCCTGAACACAAGAAAGACCACGACATCTACAAAACAAACAATCATCTATCATCCTAATAGAACTCCCTGAACACAAGAAACACCAAGTCATCTACAAAACAAACAATCATCTATCATCCTGACTCCCTGAACACAAGAAAGACCACGACATCTACAAAACAAACAATCATCTATCATCCTAACAGAACTCCCTGAACACAAGAATGATCACGACATCTACAAAGCAAACAATCATCTATCATCCTAACTCCCTGAACACAAGAAAGACCACGACATCTACAAAGCAAACAATCATCTATCATCCTAACAGAACTCTCTGAACACAATAATGACCACCACATCTACAAAACAAACAATCATCTATCATCTTAACAGAATTCCTGAACACAAGAAAGACCACAACATCTACAAAACAAACAATCATCTATCATCCTAACAGAACTCCCTGAACACAAGAATGACCACGACATCTACAAAACAAACAATCATCTATCATCCTAACTCCCTGAACAGAAGAAATACCACGACATCTACAAAACAAACAATCATCTATCATCCTAATAGAACTCCCTGGATACAACAATGTCCACTACATCTACAAAACAAACAATCATCTATCATCCTAACTCCCTGAAAACAAGAAACACCACAACATCTACAAAACAAACAATCATCTATCATCTTAACTCCCTGAACACAAGAAACACCACGACATCTACAAAACAAACAATCATCTATCATCCTAACAGAACTCCCTGAACACAAGAATGACCACGACATCTACAAACAAACAATCATCTATCATCCTAACTCCCTGAACACAAGAAACACAACGACATCTACAAAACAAACAATCCTCTATCATCATAACTCCCTGAACACAAGAAACACAACGACATCTACAAAACAAACAATCATCTATCATCTTAACAGAACTCACTGAACACAAGAATGACCACGACATCTACAAAACAAACAATCATCTATCATCTTAACTCCCTGAGCACAAGAAAGACCACGACATCTACAAAACAAACAATCATCTATCATCCTAACAGAACTCCCTGAACACAAGAATGACCACGACATCTACAAAACAAACAATCATCTATCATCCTAACTCCCTGAACACAAGAAAGACCACGACATCTACAAAACAAACAATCATCTATCATCCTAATAGAACTCCCTGAACACAAGAAACACCAAGTCATCTACAAAACAAACAATCATCTATCATCCTAACTCCCTGAACACAAGAAAGACCACGACATCTACAAAACAAACAATCATCTATCATCTTAACAGAACTCACTGAACACAAGAATGACCACGACATCTACAAAACAAACAATCATCTATCATCTTAACTCCCTGAACACAAGAAAGACCACGACATCTACAAAACAAACAATCATCTATCATCCTAACAGAACTCCCTGAAGACAAGAATGACCACGACATCTACAAAAGAAACAATCATCTATCATCCTAACTCCCTGAACACAAGAAAGACCACGACATCTACAATCCGAACAATCATCTATCATCCTAACAGAACTCCCTGAACACAAGAATGACCACGACATCTACAAAACAAACAATCTTCTATCATCTTAACTCCCTGAACACAAGAAAGACCACGACATCTACAAAACAAACAATTATCTATCATCTTAACTCCCTGAACACAAGAAAGACCACGACATCTACAAAACAAACAATCATCTATCATCCTAACTCCCTGAACACAAGAAAGACCACGACATCTACAAAAAGGAACATTCATCTATCATCTTAACAGAACTCCCTAAACACAAGAAAGACCACGACATCTACAAAACAAACAATCATCTATCATACTAACAGAACTCCCTGAACACAAGAAAGACCACGACATCTACAAAACAAACAATCATCTATCATCCTAACAGAACTCCCTGAACACAAGAATGACCACGACATCTACAAAATAAACAATCATCTATCATCCTAACTCCCTGAACACAAGAAAGACCACGACATCTACAAAACAAACAATCATCTATCATCCTAACAGAACTCCCTGAACACAAGAATGACCACGAATCTACAAAACAAACAATCATCTATCATCCTAACTCCCTGAACACAAGAAAGACCACGACATCTACAAAACAAACAATCATCTATCATCTTAACAGAACTCCCTGAACACAAGAATGACCACGACATCTACAAAACAAACAGTCATCTCTCATCCTAACTCCCTGAACACAAGAAAGACCACGACATCTACAAAGCAAACAATCATCTATCATCCTAACAGAACTCCCTGAACACAAGAAAGACCACGACATCTACAAAATAAACAATCATCTATCATCCTAACTCCCTGAACACAAGAAAGACCACGACATCTACAAAAGAAACTATCATCTATCATCCTAACAGAACTCCCTGAACACAAGAAAGACCACAACATCTACAAAACAAACAATCATCTATCATCCTAACAGAACTCCCTGAACACAAGAATGACCACGACATCTACAAAACAAACAATCATCTATGATCCTAACTCCCTGAACACAAGAAACACCACGACATCTACAAAACAAACAATCATCTATCATCCTAACTCCCTGAACACAAGAAAGACCACGACATCTACAAAACAAACAATCATCTATCATCTTAACAGAACTCCCTCAACACAAGAATGACCACGACATCTACAAAACAAACAGTCATCTATCATCCTAACTCCCTGAACACAAGAAAGACCACGACATCTACAAAGCAAACAATCATCTATCATCCTAACTCCCTGAACACAAGAAAGACCACGACATCTACAAAACAAACAATCATCTATCATCTTAACAGAACTCACTGAACACAAGAATGACCACGACATCTACAAAACAAACAATCATCTATCATCTTAACTCCCTGAACACAAGAAAGACCACGACATCTACAAAACAAACAATCATCTATCATCCTAACAGAACTCCCTGAACACAAGAATGACCACGACATCTACAAAACAAACAATCATCTATCATCCTAACTCCCTGAACACAAGAAAGACCACGACATCTACAAAACAAACAATCATCTATCATCCTAATAGAACTCCCTGAACACAAGAAACACCAAGTCATCTACAAAACAAACAATCATCTATCATCATAACTCCATGAACACAAGAAAGACCACGACATCTACAAAACAAACAATCATCTATCATCCTAACAGAACTCTCTGAACACAAGAAAGACCACAACATCTACAAAACAAACAATCATCTATCATCCTAACAGAACTCCCTGAACACAAGAATGACCACGACATCTACAAAACAAACAATCATCTATCATCCTAAGAGAACTCCCTGAACACAAGAAAGACCACGACATCTACAAAACAAACAATCCTCTATCATCCTAACTCCCTGAAAACAAGAAAGACCACGACATCAACAAAACAAACAATCATCTATCATCCTAACAGAACTCCCTGAACACAAGAATAACCACGACATCTACAAAACAAACAATCATCTATCATCTTAACTCCCTGAACAAAAGAAACACCACGACATCTACAAAACAAACAATCCTCTATCATCTTAACTCCCTGAACACAAGAAAGACCACGACATCTACAAAACAAACAATCATCTATCATCCTAACAGAACTCCCTGAACACAAGAAAGACCACGACATCTACAAAACAAACAATCATCTATCATCCTAACTCCCTGAACACAAGAAAGACCACGACATCTACAAAACAAACAATCATCTATCATCCTAATAGAACTCCCTGAACACAAGAATGACCACGACATCTACAAAACAAACAATCATATATGATCCTAATTCCATGAACACAAGAAACACCACGACATCTACAAAACAAACAATCATCTATCATCCTAACTCCCTGAACACAAGAAAGACCACGACATCTACAAAACAAACAATCATCTATCATCTTAACTCCCTGAACACAAGAAAGACCACGACATCTACAAAACAAACAATCATCTATCATCTTAACAGAACTCCCTGAACACAAGAATGACCACGACATCTACAAAACAAACAGTCATCTATCATCCTAACTCCCTGAACACAAGAAAGACCACGACATCTACAAAGCAAACAATCATCTATCATCCTAACTCCCTGAACACAAGAAAGACCACGACATCTACAAAACAAACAATCATCTATCATCTTAACAGAACTCACTGATCACAAGAATGACCACGACATCTACAAAACAAACAATCATCTATCATCTTAACTCCCTGAACACAAGAAAGACCACGACATCTACAAAACAAACAATCATCTATCATCCTAACAGAACTCCCTGAACACAAGAATGACCACGACATCTACAAAACAAACAATCATCTATCATCCTAACTCCCTGAACACAAGAAAGACCACGACATCTACAAAACAAACAATCATCTATCATCCTAATAGAACTCCCTGAACACAAGAAACACCAAGTCATCTACAAAACAAACAATCATCTATCATCCTAACTCCCTGAACACAAGAAAGACCACGACATCTACAAAACAAACAATCATCTATCATCCTAACAGAACTCCCTGAACACAAGAATGACCACGACATCTACAAAGCAAACAATCATCTATCATCCTAATTCCCTGAACACAAGAAAGACCACGACATCTACAAAGCAAACAATCATCTATCATCCTAACAGAACTCTCTGAACACAATAATGACCACCACATCTACAAAACAAACAATCATCTATCATCTTAACAGAATTCCTGAACACAAGAAAGACCACAACATCTACAAAACAAACAATCATCTATCATCCTAACAGAACTCCCTGAACACAAGAATGACCACGACATCTACAAAACAAACAATCATCTATCATCCTAACTCCCTGAACACAAGAAATACCACGACATCTACAAAACAAACAATCATCTATCATCCTAATAGAACTCCCTGGATACAACAATGTCCACTACATCTACAAAACAAACAATCATCTATCATCCTAACTCCCTGAAAACAAGAAACACCACGACATCTACAAAACAAACAATCATCTATCATCTTAACTCCCTGAACACAAGAAACACCACGACATCTACAAAACAAACAATCATCTATCATCCTAACAGAACTCCCTGAACACAAGAATGACCACGACATCTACAAACAAACAATCATCTATCATCCTAACTCCCTGAACACAAGAAACACAACGACATCTACAAAACAAACAATCCTCTATCATCATAACTCCCTGAACACAAGAAACACAACGACATCTACAAAACAAACAATCATCTATCATCTTAACAGAACTCACTGAACACAAGAATGACCACGACATCTACAAAACAAACAATCATCTATCATCTTAACTCCCTGAACACAAGAAAGACCACGACATCTACAAAACAAACAATCATCTATCATCCTAACAGAACTCCCTGAACACAAGAATGACCACGACATCTACAAAACAAACAATCATCTATCATCCTAACTCCCTGAACACAAGAAAGACCACGACATCTACAAAACAAACAATCATCTATCATCCTAATAGAACTCCCTGAACACAAGAAACACCAAGTCATCTACAAAACAAACAATCATCTATCATCATAACTCCATGAACACAAGAAAGACCACGACATCTACAAAACAAACAATCATCTATCATCCTAACAGAACTCTCTGAACACAAGAAAGACCACAACATCTACAAAACAAACAATCATCTATCATCCTAACAGAACTCCCTGAACACAAGAATGACCACGACATCTACAAAACAAACAATCATCTATCATCCTAAGAGAACTCCCTGAACACAAGAAAGACCACGACATCTACAAAACAAACAATCCTCTATCATCCTAACTCCCTGAAAACAAGAAAGACCACGACATCTACAAAACAAACAATCATCTATCATCCTAACAGAACTCCCTGAACACAAGAATGACCACGACATCTACAAAACAAACAATCATCTATCATCTTAACTCCCTGAACAAAAGAAACACCACGACATCTACAAAACAAACAATCCTCTATCATCTTAACTCCCTGAACACAAGAAAGACCACGACATCTACAAAACAAACAATCATCTATCATCCTAACAGAACTCCCTGAACACAAGAAAGACCACGACATCTACAAAACAAACAATCATCTATCATCCTAACTCCCTGAACACAAGAAAGACCACGACATCTACAAAACAAACAATCATCTATCATCCTAATAGAACTCCCTGAACACAAGAATGACCACGACATCTACAAAACAAACAATCATATATGATCCTAATTCCCTGAACACAAGAAACACCACGACATCTACAAAACAAACAATCATCTATCATCCTAACTCCCTGAACACAAGAAAGACCACGACATCTACAAAACAAACAATCATCTATCATCTTAACTCCCTGAACACAAGAAAGACCACGACATCTACAAAACAAACAATCATCTATCATCTTAACAGAACTCCCTGAACACAAGAATGACCACGACATCTACAAAACAAACAGTCATCTATCATCCTAACTCCCTGAACACAAGAAAGACCACGACATCTACAAAGCAAACAATCATCTATCATCCTAACTCCCTGAACACAAGAAAGACCACGACATCTACAAAACAAACAATCATCTATCATCTTAACAGAACTCACTGAACACAAGAATGACCACGACATCTACAAAACAAACAATCATCTATCATCTTAACTCCCTGAACACAAGAAAGACCACGACATCTAAAAAACAAACAATCATCTATCATCCTAACAGAACTCCCTGAACACAAGAATGACCACGACATCTACAAAACAAACAATCATCTATCATCCTAACTCCCTGAACACAAGAAAGACCACGACATCTACAAAACAAACAATCATCTATCATCCTAATAGAACTCCCTGAACACAAGAAACACCAAGTCATCTACAAAACAAACAATCATCTATCATCCTAACTCCCTGAACACAAGAAAGACCACGACATCTACAAAACAAACAATCATCTATCATCCTAACAGAACTCCCTGAACACAAGAATGACCACGACATCTACAAAGCAAACAATCATCTATCATCCTAACTCCCTGAACACAAGAAAGACCACGACATCTACAAAGCAAACAATCATCTATCATCCTAACAGAACTCTCTGAACACAATAATGACCACCACATCTACAAAACAAACAATCATCTATCATCTTAACAGAATTCCTGAACACAAGAAAGACCACAACATCTACAAAACAAACAATCATCTATCATCCTAACAGAACTCCCTGAACACAAGAATGACCACGACATCTACAAAACAAACAATCATCTATCATCCTAACTCCCTGAACACAAGAAATACCACGACATCTACAAAACAAACAATCATCTATCATCCTAATAGAACTCCCTGGATACAACAATGTCCACTACATCTACAAAACAAACAATCATCTATCATCCTAACTCCCTGAAAACAAGAAACACCACGACATCTACAAAACAAACAATCATCTATCATCTTAACTCCCTGAACACAAGAAACACCACGATATCTACAAAACAAACAATCATCTATCATCCTAACAGAACTCCCTGAACACAAGAATGACCACGACATCTACAAACAAACAATCATCTATCATCCTAACTCCCTGAACACAAGAAACACAACGACATCTACAAAACAAACAATCATCTATCATCCTAACTCCCTGAACACAAGAAAGACCACGACATCTACAAAAGAAACTATCATCTATCATCCTAACAGAACTCCCTGAACACAAGAAAGACCACAACATCTACAAAACAAACAATCATCTATCATCCTAACAGAACTCCCTGAACACAAGAATGACCACGACATCTACAAAACAAACAATCATCTATGATCCTAACTCCCTGAACACAAGATACACCACGACATCTACAAAACAAACAATCATCTATCATCCTAACTCCCTGAACACAAGAAAGACCACGACATCTACAAAACAAACAATCATCTATCATCTTAACAGAACTCCCTCAACACAAGAATGACCACGACATCTACAAAACAAACAGTCATCTATCATCCTAACTCCCTGAACACAAGAAAGACCACGACATCTACAAAGCAAACAATCATCTATCATCCTAACTCCCTGAACACAAGAAAGACCACGACATCTACAAAACAAACAATCATCTATCATCTTAACAGAACTCACTGAACACAAGAATGACCACGACATCTACAAAACAAACAATCATCTATCATCTTAACTCCCTGAACACAAGAAAGACCACGACATCTACAAAACAAACAATCATCTATCATCCTAACAGAACTCCCTGAACACAAGAATGACCACGACATCTACAAAACAAACAATCATCTATCATCCTAACTCCCTGAACACAAGAAAGACCACGACATCTACAAAACAAACAATCATCTATCATCCTAATAGAACTCCCTGAACACAAGAAACACCAAGTCATCTACAAAACAAACAATCATCTATCATCATAACTCCATGAACACAAGAAAGACCACGACATCTACAAAACAAACAATCATCTATCATCCTAACAGAACTCTCTGAACACAAGAAAGACCACAACATCTACAAAACAAACAATCATCTATCATCCTAACAGAACTCCCTGAACACAAGAATGACCACGACATCTACAAAACAAACAATCATCTATCATCCTAAGAGAACTCCCTGAACACAAGAAAGACCACGACATCTACAAAACAAACAATCCTCTATCATCCTAACTCCCTGAAAACAAGAAAGACCACGACATCTACAAAACAAACAATCATCTATCATCCTAACAGAACTCCCTGAACACAAGAATGACCACGACATCTACAAAACAAACAATCATCTATCATCTTAACTCCCTGAACAAAAGAAACACCACGACATCTACAAAACAAACAATCCTCTATCATCTTAACACCCTGAACACAAGAAAGACCACGACATCTACAAAACAAACAATCATCTATCATCCTAACAGAACTCCCTGAACACAAGAAAGACCACGACATCTACAAAACAAACAATCATCTATCATCCTAACTCCCTGAACACAAGAAAGACCACGACATCTACAAAACAAACAATCATCTATCATCCTAATAGAACTCCCTGAACACAAGAATGACCACGACATCTACAAAACAAACAATCATATATGATCCTAATTCCCTGAACACAAGAAACACCACGACATCTACAAAACAAACAATCATCTATCATCCTAACTCCCTGAACACAAGAAAGACCACGACATCTACAAAACAAACAATCATCTATCATCTTAACTCCCTGAACACAAGAAAGACCACGACATCTACAAAACAAACAATCATCTATCATCTTAACAGAACTCCCTGAACACAAGAATGACCACGACATCTACAAAACAAACAGTCATCTATCATCCTAACTCCCTGAACACAAGAAAGACCACGACATCTACAAAGCAAACAATCATCTATCATCCTAACTCCCTGAACACAAGAAAGACCACGACATCTACAAAACAAACAATCATCTATCATCTTAACAGAACTCACTGAACACAAGAATGACCACGACATCTACAAAACAAACAATCATCTATCATCTTAACTCCCTGAACACAAGAAAGACCACGACATCTACAAAACAAACAATCATCTATCATCCTAACAGAACTCCCTGAACACAAGAATGACCACGACATCTACAAAACAAACAATCATCTATCATCCTAACTCCCTGAACACAAGAAAGACCACGACATCTACAAAACAAACAATCATCTATCATCCTAATAGAATTCCCTGAACACAAGAAACACCAAGTCATCTACAAAACAAACAATCATCTATCATCCTAACTCCCTGAACACAAGAAAGACCACGACATCTACAAAACAAACAATCATCTATCATCCTAACAGAACTCCCTGAACACAAGAATGACCACGACATCTACAAAGCAAACAATCATCTATCATCCTAACTCCCTGAACACAAGAAAGACCACGACATCTACAAAGCAAACAATCATCTATCATCCTAACAGAACTCTCTGAACACAATAATGACCACCACATCTACAAAACAAACAATCATCTATCATCTTAACAGAATTCCTGAACACAAGAAAGACCACAACATCTACAAAACAAACAATCATCTATCATCCTAACAGAACTCCCTGAACACAAGAATGACCACGACATCTACAAAACAAACAATCATCTATCATCCTAACTCCCTGAACACAAGAAATACCACGACATCTACAAAACAAACAATCATCTATCATCCTAATAGAACTCCCTGGATACAACAATGTCCACTACATCTACAAAACAAACAATCATCTATCATCCTAACTCCCTGAAAACAAGAAACACCACGACATCTACAAAACAAACAATCATCTATCATCTTAACTCCCTGAACACAAGAAACACCACGACATCTACAAAACAAACAATCATCTATCATCCTAACAGAACTCCCTGAACACAAGAATGACCACGACATCTACAAACAAACAATCATCTATCATCCTAACTCCCTGAACACAAGAAACACAACGACATCTACAAAACAAACAATCCTCTATCATCATAACTCCCTGAACAAAAGAAAGACCACGACATCTACAAAACAAACAATCATCTATCATCCTAACAGAACTCCCTGAACACAAGAAAGACCACGACATCTACAAAACAAACAATCATCTATCATCCTAACAGAACTCCCTGAACACAAGAATGACCACGACATCTACAAAACAAACAATCATCTATCATCCTAAGAGAACTCCCTGAACACAAGAAAGACCACGACATCTACAAAACAAACAACCGTCTATCATCTTAACTCCCTGAACACAAGAAAGACCACGACATCTACAAAACAAACAATCATCTATCATCCTAACAGAACTCCCTGAACACAAGAAAGACCACGACATCTACAAAACAAACAATCATCTATCATCCTAACAGAACTCCATGAACACAAGAATGACCACGACATCTACAAAACAAACAATCATCTATCATCCTAACTCCCTGAACACAAGAAAGACCACGACATCTACAAAACAAACAATCATCTATCATCCTAACAGAACTCCCTGAACACAAGAATGACCACGACATCTACAAAACAAACAATCATCTATCATCCTAACAGAACTCCCTGAACACAAGAATGACCACGACATCTACAAAACAAACAATCATCTATCATCCTAACTCCCTGAACACAAGAAAGACCACGACATCTACAAAACAAACAATCATCTATCATCCTAATAGAACTCCCTGAACACAAGAAACACCAAGTCATCTACAAAACAAACAATCATCTATCATCCTAACTCCCTGAACACAAGAAAGACCACGACATCTACAAAACAAACAATCATCTATCATCCTAACAGAACTCCCTGAACACAAGAATGACCACGACATCTACAAAGCAAACAATCATCTATCATCCTAACTCCCTGAACACAAGAAAGACCACGACATCTACAAAGCAAACAATCATCTATCATCCTAACAGAACTCTCTGAACACAATAATGACCACCACATCTACAAAACAAACAATCATCTATCATCTTAACAGAATTCCTGAACACAAGAAAGACCACAACATCTACAAAACAAACAATCAACTATCATCCTAACAGAACTCCCTGAACACAAGAATGACCACGACATCTACAAAACAAACAATCATCTATCATCCTAACTCCCTGAACACAAGAAATACCACGACATCTACAAAACAAACAATCATCTATCATCCTAATAGAACTCCCTGGATACAACAATGTCCACTACATCTACAAAACAAACAATCATCTATCATCCTAACTCCCTGAAAACAAGAAACACCACGACATCTACAAAACAAACAATCATCTATCATCTTAACTCCCTGAACACAAGAAACACCACGACATCTACAAAACAAACAATCATCTATCATCCTAACAGAACTCCCTGAACACAAGAATGACCACGACATCTACAAACAAACAATCATCTATCATCCTAACTCCCTGAACACAAGAAACACAACGACATCTACAAAACAAACAATCCTCTATCATCATAACTCCCTGAACAAAAGAAAGACCACGACATCTACAAAACAAACAATCATCTATCATCCTAACAGAACTCCCTGAACACAAGAAAGACCACGACATCTACAAAACAAACAATCATCTATCATCCTAACAGAACTCCCTGAACACAAGAATGACCACGACATCTACAAAACAAACAATCATCTATCATCCTAAGAGAACTCCCTGAACACAAGAAAGACCACGACATCTACAAAACAAACAACCGTCTATCATCTTAACTCCCTGAACACAAGAAAGACCACGACATCTACAAAACAAACAATCATCTATCATCCTAACAGAACTCCCTGAACACAAGAAAGACCACGACATCTACAAAACAAACAATCATCTATCATCCTAACAGAACTCCCTGAACACTAGAATGACCACGACATCTACAAAACAAACAATCATCTATCATCCTAACTCCCTGAACACAAGAAAGACCACGACATCTACAAAACAAACAATCATCTATCATCCTAACAGAACTCCCTGAACACAAGAATGACCACGACATCTACAAAACAAACAATCATCTATGATCCTAAATCCCTGAACACAAGAAACACCACGACATCTACAAAACAAACAACCGTCTATCATCCTAACTCCCTGAACACAAGAAAGACCACGACATCTACAAAAGAAACAATCATCTATCATCTTAACTCCCTGAACACAAGAAAGACCACGACATCTACAAAACAAACAATCATCTATCATCTTAACAGAACTCCCTGAACACAAGCATGACCACGACATCTACAAAACAAACAGTCATCTCTCATCCTAACTCCCTGAACACAAGAAAGACCACGACATCTACAAAGCAAACAATCATCTATCATCCTAACTCCCTGAACACAAGAAAGACCACGACATCTACAAAACAAACAATCATCTATCATCTTAACAGAACTCACTGAACACAAGAATGACCACAACATCTACAAAACAAACAATCATCTATCATCTTAACTCCCTGAACACAAGAAAGACCACGACATCTACAAAACAAACAATCATCTATCATCCTAACAGAACTCCCTGAACACAAGAATGACCACGACATCTACAAAACAAACAATCATCTATCATCCTAACTCCCTGAACACAAGAAACACCACGACATCTACAAAACAAACAATCATCTATCATCCTAACTCCCTGAACACAAGAAAGACCACGACATCTACAAAACATACAATCATCTATCATCTTAACTCCCTGAACACAAAAAAGACCACGACATCTACAAAGCAAACAATTATCTATCGTCTTAACCCCCTGAACACAAGAAAGACCACGACATCTACAAAACAAACAATCATCTATCATCCTAACTCCCTGAACACAAGAAAGACCACGACATCTACAAAACAAACAATCATCTATCATCCTAACAGAACTCCCTGAACACAAGAATGACCACGACATCTACAAAACAAACAATCATCTATCATCCTAACTCCCTGAACACAAGAAAGACCACGACATCTACAAAACAAACAATCATCTATCATCCTAACTCCCTGAACACAATAAAGAACACGACATCTACAAAACAAACAATCATCTATCATCCTAACAGAACTCCCTGAACACAAGAAAGACCACGACATCTACAAAACAAACAATTATCTATCATCTTAACTCCCTGAACACAAGAACGACCACGACATCTACAAAACAAACAATCATCTATCATCCTAACTCCCTGAACACAAGAAAGACCACGACATCTACAAAACAAACAATCATCTATCATCCTAACAGAACTCCCTGAACACAACAATGTCCACTACATCTACAAAACATGCAATCATCTATCATCCTAACTCCCTGAACACAAGAAAGAACACGACATCTACAAAACAAACAATCATCTATCATCCTAACAGAACTCCCTGAACACAAGAAAGACCACGACATCTACAAAACAAACAATCATCTGTCATCCTAACAGAACTCCCTGAACACAAGAATGACCACGACATCTACAAAACAAACAATCATCTATCATCCTAACTCCCTGAACACAAGAAAGACCACGACATCTACAAAAGAAACAATCATCTATCATCTTAACTCCCTAAACACAAGAAAGACCACGACATCTACAAAACAAACAATCATCTATCATCCTAACAGAACTCCCTGAACACAAGAATGACCACGACATCTACAAACAAACAATCATCTATCATCCTAACTCCCTGAACACAAGAAACACAACGACATCTACAAAACAAACAATCCTCTATCATCATAACTCCCTGAACAAAAGAAAGACCACGACATCTACAAAACAAACAATCATCTATCATCCTAACAGAACTCCCTGAACACAAGAAAGACCACGACATCTACAAAACAAACAATCATCTATCATCCTAACAGAACTCCCTGAACACAAGAATGACCACGACATCTACAAAACAAACAATCATCTATCATCCTAAGAGAACTCCCTGAACACAAGAAAGACCACGACATCTACAAAACAAACAACCGTCTATCATCTTAACTCCCTGAACACAAGAAAGACCACGACATCTACAAAACAAACAATCATCTATCATCCTAACAGAACTCCCTGAACACAAGAAAGACCACGACATCTACAAAACAAACAATCATCTATCATCCTAACAGAACTCCCTGAACACAAGAATGACCACGACATCTACAAAACAAACAATCATCTATCATCCTAACTCCCTGAACACAAGAAAGACCACGACATCTACAAAACAAACAATCATCTATCATCCTAACAGAACTCCCTGAACACAACAATGTCCACTACATCTACAAAACATGCAATCATCTATCATCCTAACTCCCTGAACACAAGAAAGAACACGACATCTACAAAACAAACAATCATCTATCATCCTAACAGAACTCCCTGAACACAAGAATGACCACGACATCTACAAAACAAACAATCATCTGTCATCCTAACAGAACTCCCTGAACACAAGAATGACCACGACATCTACAAAACAAACAATCATCTATCATCCTAACTCCCTGAACACAAGAAAGACCACGACATCTACAAAAGAAACAATCATCTATCATCTTAACTCCCTAAACACAAGAAAGACCACGACATCTACAAAACAAACAATCATCTATCATCCTAACAGAACTCCCTGAACACAAGAATGACCACGACATCTACAAAACAAACAATCATCTATCATCCTAACTCCCTGAACACAAGAAAGACCACGACATCTACAAAACAAACAATCATCTATCATCCTAACAGAACTCCCTGAACACAAGAATGACCACGACATCTACAAAACAAACAATCATCTATGATCCTAAATCCCTGAACACAAGAAACACCACGACATCTACAAAACAAACAACCGTCTATCATCCTAACTCCCTGAACACAAGAAAGACCACGACATCTACAAAAGAAACAATCATCTATCATCTTAACTCCCTGAACACAAGAAAGACCACGACATCTACAAAACAAACAATCATCTATCATCTTAACAGAACTCCCTGAACACAAGCATGACCACGACATCTACAAAACAAACAGTCATCTCTCATCCTAACTCCCTGAACACAAGAAAGACCACGACATCTACAAAGCAAACAATCATCTATCATCCTAACTCCCTGAACACAAGAAAGACCACGACATCTACAAAACAAACAATCATCTATCATCTTAACAGAACTCACTGAACACAAGAATGACCACAACATCTACAAAACAAACAATCATCTATCATCTTAACTCCCTGAACACAAGAAAGACCACGACATCTACAAAACAAACAATCATCTATCATCCTAACAGAACTCCCTGAACACAAGAATGACCACGACATCTACAAAACAAACAATCATCTATCATCCTAACTCCCTGAACACAAGAAAGACGACGACATCTACAAAACAAACAATCATCTATCATCCTAACTCCCTGAACACAAGAAAGACCACGACATCTACAAAACATACAATCATCTATCATCTTAACTCCCTGAACACAAGAAAGACCACGACATCTACAAAGCAAACAATTATCTATCGTCTTAACCCCCTGAACACAAGAAAGACCACGACATCTACAAAACAAACAATCATCTATCATCCTAACTCCCTGAACACAAGAAAGACCACGACATCTACAAAACAAACAATCATCTATCATCCTAACAGAACTCCCTGAACACAAGAATGACCCCGACATCTACAAAACAAACAATCATCTATCATCCTAACTCCCTGAACACAAGAAAGACCACGACATCTACAAAACAAACAATCATCTATCATCCTAACTCCCTGAACACAATAAAGAACACGACATCTACAAAACAAACAATCATCTATCATCCTAACAGAACTCCCTGAACACAAGAAAGACCACGACATCTACAAAACAAACAATTATCTATCATCTTAACTCCCTGAACACAAGAACGACCACGACATCTACAAAACAAACAATCATCTATCATCCTAACTCCCTGAACACAAGAAAGACCACGACATCTACAAAACAAACAATCATCTATCATCCTAACAGAACTCCCTGAACACAACAATGTCCACTACATCTACAAAACATGCAATCATCTATCATCCTAACTCCCTGAACACAAGAAAGAACACGACATCTACAAAACAAACAATCATCTATCATCCTAACAGAACTCCCTGAACACAAGAAAGACCACGACATCTACAAAACAAACAATCATCTGTCATCCTAACAGAACTCCCTGAACACAAGAATGACCACGACATCTACAAAACAAACAATCATCTATCATCCTAACTCCCTGAACACAAGAAAGACCACGACATCTACAAAAGAAACAATCATCTATCATCTTAACTCCCTAAACACAAGAAAGACCACGACATCTACAAAACAAACAATCATCTATCATCCTAACAGAACTCCCTGAACACAAGAATGACCACGACATCTACAAACAAACAATCATCTATCATCCTAACTCCCTGAACACAAGAAACACAACGACATCTACAAAACAAACAATCCTCTATCATCATAACTCCCTGAACAAAAGAAAGACCACGACATCTACAAAACAAACAATCATCTATCATCCTAACAGAACTCCCTGAACACAAGAAAGACCACGACATCTACAAAACAAACAATCATCTATCATCCTAACAGAACTCCCTGAACACAAGAATGACCACGACATCTACAAAACAAACAATCATCTATCATCCTAAGAGAACTCCCTGAACACAAGAAAGACCACGACATCTACAAAACAAACAACCGTCTATCATCTTAACTCCCTGAACACAAGAAAGACCACGACATCTACAAAACAAACAATCATCTATCATCCTAACAGAACTCCCTGAACACAAGAAAGACCACGACATCTACAAAACAAACAATCATCTATCATCCTAACAGAACTCCCTGAACACAAGAATGACCACGACATCTACAAAACAAACAATCATCTATCATCCTAACTCCCTGAACACAAGAAAGACCACGACATCTACAAAACAAACAATCATCTATCATCCTAACAGAACTCCCTGAACACAACAATGTCCACTACATCTACAAAACATGCAATCATCTATCATCCTAACTCCCTGAACACAAGAAAGAACACGACATCTACAAAACAAACAATCATCTATCATCCTAACAGAACTCCCTGAACACAAGAAAGACCACGACATCTACAAAACAAACAATCATCTGTCATCCTAACAGAACTCCCTGAACACAAGAATGACCACGACATCTACAAAACAAACAATCATCTATCATCCTAACTCCCTGAACACAAGAAAGACCACGACATCTACAAAAGAAACAATCATCTATCATCTTAACTCCCTAAACACAAGAAAGACCACGACATCTACAAAACAAACAATCATCTATCATCCTAACAGAACTCCCTGAACACAAGAATGACCACGACATCTACAAACAAACAATCATCTATCATCCTAACTCCCTGAACACAAGAAACACAACGACATCTACAAAACAAACAATCCTCTATCATCATAACTCCCTGAACAAAAGAAAGACCACGACATCTACAAAACAAACAATCATCTATCATCCTAACAGAACTCCCTGAACACAAGAAAGACCACGACATCTACAAAACAAACAACCGTCTATCATCTTAACTCCCTGAACACAAGAAAGACCACGACATCTACAAAACAAACAATCATCTATCATCCTAACAGAACTCCCTGAACACAAGAAAGACCACGACATCTACAAAACAAACAACCGTCTATCATCTTAACTCCCTGAACACAAGAAAGACCACGACATCTACAAAACAAACAATCATCTATCATCCTAACAGAACTCCCTGAACACAAGAAAGACCACGACATCTACAAAACAAACAATCATCTATCATCCTAACAGAACTCCCTGAACACAAGAATGACCACGACATCTACAAAACAAACAATCATCTATCATCCTAAGAGAACTCCCTGAACACAAGAAAGACCACGACATCTACAAAACAAACAACCGTCTATCATCTTAACTCCCTGAACACAAGAAAGACCACGACATCTACAAAACAAACAATCATCTATCATCCTAACAGAACTCCCTGAACACAAGAAAGACCACGACATCTACAAAACAAACAATCATCTATCATCCTAACAGAACTCCCTGAACACAAGAATGACCACGACATCTACAAAACAAACAATCATCTATCATCCTAACTCCCTGAACACAAGAAAGACCACGACATCTACAAAACAAACAATCATCTATCATCCTAACAGAACTCCCTGAACACAACAATGTCCACTACATCTACAAAACATGCAATCATCTATCATCCTAACTCCCTGAACACAAGAAAGAACACGACATCTACAAAACAAACAATCATCTATCATCCTAACAGAACTCCCTGAACACAAGAAAGACCACGACATCTACAAAACAAACAATCATCTGTCATCCTAACAGAACTCCCTGAACACAAGAATGACCACGACATCTACAAAACAAACAATCATCTATCATCCTAACTCCCTGAACACAAGAAAGACCACGACATCTACAAAAGAAACAATCATCTATCATCTTAACTCCCTAAACACAAGAAAGACCACGACATCTACAAAACAAACAATCATCTATCATCCTAACAGAACTCCCTGAACACAAGAATGACCACGACATCTACAAACAAACAATCATCTATCATCCTAACTCCCTGAACACAAGAAACACAACGACATCTACAAAACAAACAATCCTCTATCATCATAACTCCCTGAACAAAAGAAAGACCACGACATCTACAAAACAAACAATCATCTATCATCCTAACAGAACTCCCTGAACACAAGAAAGACCACGACATCTACAAAACAAACAACCGTCAATCATCTTAACTCCCTGAACACAAGAAAGACCACGACATCTACAAAACAAACAATCATCTATCATCCTAACAGAACTCCCAGAACACAAGAAAGACCACGACATCTACAAAACAAACAACCGTTTATCATCTTAACTCCCTGAACACAAGAAAGACCACGACATCTACAAAACAAACAATCATCTATCATCCTAACAGAACTCCCTGAACACAAGAAACACCACGACATCTACAAAACAAACAATCATCTATCATCCTAACAGAACTCCCTGAACACAAGAATGACCACGACATCTACAAAACAAACAAGCATCTATCATCCTAACTCCCTGAACACAAGAAAGACCACGACATCTATAAAACAAACAATCATCTATCATCCTAACAGTACTCCCTGAACACAAGAATGACCACGACATCTACAAAACAAACAATCATCTATGATCCTAAATCCCTGAACACAAGAAACACCACGACATCTACAAAACAAACAACCGTCTATCATCCTAACTCCCTGAACACAAGAAAGACCACGACATCTACAAAAGAAACAATCATCTATCATCTTAACTCCCTGAACACAAGAAAGACCACAACATCTACAAAACAAACAATCATCTATCATCTTAACAGAACTCCCTGAACACAAGCATGACCACGACATCTACAAAGCAAACAGTCATCTCTCATCCTAACTCCCTGAACACAAGAAAGACCACGACATCTACAAAGCAAACAATCATCTATCATCTTAACTCCCTGAACACAAGAAAGACCACGACATCTACAAAACAAACAATCATCTATCATCTTTACAGAACTCACTGAACACAAGAATGACCACAACATCTACAAAACAAACAATCATCTATCATCTTAACTCCCTGAACACAAGAAAGACCACGACATCTACAAAACAAACAATCATCTATCATCCTAACAGAACTCCCTGAACACAAGAATGACCACCACATCTACAAAACAAACAATCATCTATCATCCTAACTCCCTGAACACAAGAAAGACGACGACATCTACAAAACAAACAATCATCTATCATCCTAACTCCCTGAACACAAGAAAGACCACGACATCTACAAAACATACAATCATCTATCATCTTAACTCCCTGAACACAAGAAAGACCACGACATCTACAAAGCAAACAATTATCTATCGTCTTAACCCCCTGAACACAAGAAAGACCACGACATCTACAAAACAAACAATCATCTATCATCCTAACTCCCTGAACACAAGAAAGACCACGACATCTACAAAACAAACAATCATCTATCATCCTAACAGAACTCCCTGAACACAAGAATGACCACAACATCTACAAAACAAACAATCATCTATCATCCTAACTCCCTGAACACAAGAAAGACCACGACATCTACAAAACAAACAATCATCTATCATCCTAACTCCCTGAACACAATAAAGAACACGACATCTACAAAACAAACAATCATCTATCATCCTAACAGAACTCCCTGAACACAAGAAAGACCACGACATCTACAAAACAAACAATTATCTATCATCTTAACTCCCTGAACACAAGAACGACCACGACATCTATAAAGCAAACAATCATCTATCATCCTAACTCCCTGAACACAAGAAAGACCACGACATCTACAAAACAAACAATCATCTATCATCCTAACAGAACTCCCTGAACACAACAATGTCCACTACATCTACAAAACATGCAATCATATATCATCCTAACTCCCTGAACACAAGAAAGAACACGACATCTACAAAACAAACAATCATCTATCATCCTAACAGAACTCCCTGAACACAAGAAAGACCACGACATCTACAAAACAAACAATCATCTGTCATCCTAACAGAACTCCCTGAACACAAGAATGACCACGACATCTACAAAACAAACAATCATCTATCATCCTAACTCCCTGAACACAAGAAAGACCACGACATCTACAAAACATACAATCATCTATCATCTTAACTCCCTGAACACAAGAAAGACCACGACATCTACAAAGCAAACAATTATCTATCGTCTTAACCCCCTGAACACAAGAAAGACCACGACATCTACAAAACAAACAATCATCTATCATCCTAACTCCCTGAACACAAGAAAGACCACGACATCTACAAAACAAACAATCATCTATCATCCTAACAGAACTCCCTGAACACAAGAATGACCACAACATCTACAAAACAAACAATCATCTATCATCCTAACTCCCTGAACACAAGAAAGACCACGACATCTACAAAACAAACAATCATCTATCATCCTAACTCCCTGAACACAATAAAGAACACGACATCTACAAAACAAACAATCATCTATCATCCTAACAGAACTCCCTGAACACAAGAAAGACCACGACATCTACAAAACAAACAATTATCTATCATCTTAACTCCCTGAACACAAGAACGACCACGACATCTATAAAGCAAACAATCATCTATCATCCTAACTCCCTGAACACAAGAAAGACCACGACATCTACAAAACAAACAATCATCTATCATCCTAACAGAACTCCCTGAACACAACAATGTCCACTACATCTACAAAACATGCAATCATATATCATCCTAACTCCCTGAACACAAGAAAGAACACGACATCTACAAAACAAACAATCATCTATCATCCTAACAGAACTCCCTGAACACAAGAAAGACCACGACATCTACAAAACAAACAATCATCTGTCATCCTAACAGAACTCCCTGAACACAAGAATGACCACGACATCTACAAAACAAACAATCATCTATCATCCTAACTCCCTGAACACAAGAAAGACCACGACATCTACAAAAGAAACAATCATCTATCATCTTAACTCCCTAAACACAAGAAAGACCACAACATCTACAAAACAAACAATCATCTATCATCCTAACAGAACTCCCTGAACACAAGAATGACCACGACATCTACAATACAAACAATCATCTATCATCTTAACTCCCTGAACACAAGAAAGACCACGACATCTACAAAACAAACAATCATCTATCATCCTAACAGAACTCCCTGAATACAAGAATGACCACGACATCTACAAAACAAACAATCATCTATCATCCTAACTCCCTGAACACAAGAAAGACCACGACATCTACAAAACAAACAATCATCTATCATCCTAACTCCCTGAACACAAGAAAGACCACGACATCTACAAAACATACAATCATCTATCATCTTAACTCCCTGAACACAAGAAAGACCACGACATCTACAAAGCAAACAATTATCTATCGTCTTAACCCCCTGAACACAAGAAAGACCACGACATCTACAAAACAAACAATCATCTATCATCCTAACTCCCTGAACACAAGAAAGACCACGACATCTACAAAACAAACAATCATCTATCATCCTAACAGAACTCCCTGAACACAAGAATGACCACGACATCTACAAAACAAACAATCATCTATCATCCTAACTCCCTGAACACAAGAAAGACCACGACATCTACAAAACAAACAATCATCTATCATCCTAACTCCCTGAACACAATAAAGAACACGACATCTACAAAACAAACAATCATCTATCATCCTAACAGAACTCCCTGAACACAAGAAAGACCACGACATCTACAAAACAAACAATTATCTATCATCTTAACTCCCTGAACACAAGAACGACCACGACATCTATAAAACAAACAATCATCTATCATCCTAACTCCCTGAACACAAGAAAGACCACGACATCTACAAAACAAACAATCATCTATCATCCTAACAGAACTCCCTGAACACAACAATGTCCACTACATCTACAAAACATGCAATCATATATCATCCTAACTCCCTGAACACAAGAAAGAACACGACATCTACAAAACAAACAATCATCTATCATCCTAACAGAACTCCCTGAACACAAGAAAGACCACGACATCTACAAAACAAACAATCATCTGTCATCCTAACAGAACTCCCTGAACACAAGAATGACCACGACATCTACAAAACAAACAATCATCTATCATCCTAACTCCCTGAACACAAGAAAGACCACGACATCTACAAAAGATACAATCATCTATCATCTTAACTCCCTAAACACAAGAAAGACCACAACATCTACAAAACAAACAATCATCTATCATCCTAACAGAACTCCCTGAACACAAGAATGACCACGACATCTACAATACAAACAATCATCTATCATCTTAACTCCCTGAACACAAGAAAGACCACGACATCTACAAAACAAACAATCATCTATCATCCTAACAGAACTCCCTGAACACCAGAATGACCACGACATCTACAAAACAAACAATCATCTATCATCCTAACTCCCTGAACACAAGAAAGACCACGACATCTACAAAACAAACAATCATCTATCATCCTAACTCCCTGAACACAAGAAAGACCACGACATCTACAAAACATACAATCATCTATCATCTTAACTCCCTGAACACAAGAAAGACCACGACATCTACAAAGCAAACAATTATCTATCGTCTTAACCCCCTGAACACAAGAAAGACCACGACATCTACAAAACAAACAATCATCTATCATCCTAACTCCCTGAACACAAGAAAGACCACGACATCTATAAAACAAACAATCATCTATCATCCTAACAGTACTCCCTGAACACAAGAATGACCACGACATCTACAAAACAAACAATCATCTATGATCCTAAATCCCTGAACACAAGAAACACCACGACATCTACAAAACAAACAACCGTCTATCATCCTAACTCCCTGAACACAAGAAAGACCACGACATCTACAAAAGAAACAATCATCTATCATCTTAACTCCCTGAACACAAGAAAGACCACAACATCTACAAAACAAACAATCATCTATCATCTTAACAGAACTCCCTGAACACAAGCATGACCACGACATCTACAAAACAAACAGTCATCTCTCATCCTAACTCCCTGAACACAAGAAAGACCACGACATCTACAAAGCAAACAATCATCTATCATCTTAACTCCCTGAACACAAGAAAGACCACGACATCTACAAAACAAACAATCATCTATCATCTTAACAGAACTCACTGAACACAAGAATGACCACAACATCTACAAAACAAACAATCATCTATCATCTTAACTCCCTGAACACAAGAAAGACCACGACATCTACAAAACAAACAATCATCTATCATCCTAACAGAACTCCCTGAACACAAGAATGACCACGACATCTACAAAACAAACAATCATCTATCATCCTAACTCCCTGAACACAAGAAAGACGACGACATCTACAAAACAAACAATCATCTATCATCCTAACTCCCTGAACACAAGAAAGACCACGACATCTACAAAACATACAATCATCTATCATCTTAACTCCCTGAACACAAGAAAGACCACGACATCTACAAAGCAAACAATTATCCATCGTCTTAACCCCCTGAACACAAGAAAGACCACGACATCTACAAAACAAACAATCATCTATCATCCTAACTCCCTGAACACAAGAAAGACCACGACATCTACAAAACAAACAATCATCTATCATCCTAACAGAACTCCCTGAACACAAGAATGACCACAACATCTACAAAACAAACAATCATCTATCATCCTAACTCCCTGAACACAAGAAAGACCACGACATCTACAAAACAAACAATCATCTATCATCCTAACTCCCTGAACACAATAAAGAACACGACATCTACAAAACAAACAATCATCTATCATCCTAACAGAACTCCCTGAACACAAGAAAGACCACGACATCTACAAAACAAACAATTATCTATCATCTTAACTCCCTGAACACAAGAACGACCACGACATCTATAAAACAAACAATCATCTATCATCCTAACTCCCTGAACACAAGAAAGACCACGACATCTACAAAACAAACAATCATCTATCATCCTAACAGAACTCCCTGAACACAACAATGTCCACTACATCTACAAAACATGCAATCATATATCATCCTAACTCCCTGAACACAAGAAAGAACACGACATCTACAAAACAAACAATCATCTATCATCCTAACAGAACTCCCTGAACACAAGAAAGACCACGACATCTACAAAACAAACAATCATCTGTCATCCTAACAGAACTCCCTGAACACAAGAATGACCACGACATCTACAAAACAAACAATCATCTATCATCCTAACTCCCTGAACACAAGAAAGACCACGACATCTACAAAAGAAACAATCATCTATCATCTTAACTCCCTAAACACAAGAAAGACCACAACATCTACAAAACAAACAATCATCTATCATCCTAACAGAACTCCCTGAACACAAGAATGACCACGACATCTACAATACAAACAATCATCTATCATCTTAACTCCCTGAACACAAGAAAGACCACGACATCTACAAAACAAACAATCATCTATCATCCTAACAGAACTCCCTGAATACAAGAATGACCACGACATCTACAAAACAAACAATCATCTATCATCCTAACTCCCTGAACACAAGAAAGACCACGACATCTACAAAACAAACAATCATCTATCATCCTAACTCCCTGAACACAAGAAAGACCACGACATCTACAAAACATACAATCATCTATCATCTTAACTCCCTGAACACAAGAAAGACCACGACATCTACAAAGCAAACAATTATCTATCGTCTTAACCCCCTGAACACAAGAAAGACCACGACATCTACAAAACAAACAATCATCTATCATCCTAACTCCCTGAACACAAGAAAGACCACGACATCTACAAAACAAACAATCATCTATCATCCTAACAGAACTCCCTGAACACAAGAATGACCACGACATCTACAAAACAAACAATCATCTATCATCCTAGCTCCCTGAACACAAGAAAGACCACGACATCTACAAAACAAACAATCATCTATCATCCTAACTCCCTGAACACAATAAAGAACACGACATCTACAAAACAAACAATCATCTATCATCCTAACAGAACTCCCTGAACACAAGAAAGACCACGACATCTACAAAACAAACAATTATCTATCATCTTAACTCCCTGAACACAAGAACGACCACGACATCTATAAAACAAACAATCATCTATCATCCTAACTCCCTGAACACAAGAAAGACCACGACATCTACAAAACAAACAATCATCTATCATCCTAACAGAACTCCCTGAACACAACAATGTCCACTACATCTACAAAACATGCAATCATATATCATCCTAACTCCCTGAACACAAGAAAGAACACGACATCTACAAAACAAACAATCATCTATCATCCTAACAGAACTCCCTGAACACAAGAAATACCACGACATCTACAAAACAAACAATCATCTGTCATCCTAACAGAACTCCCTGAACACAAGAATGACCACGACATCTACAAAACAAACAATCATCTATCATCCTAACTCCCTGAACACAAGAAAGACCACGACATCTACAAAAGATACAATCATCTATCATCTTAACTCCCTAAACACAAGAAAGACCACAACATCTACAAAACAAACAATCATCTATCATCCTAACAGAACTCCCTGAACACAAGAATGACCACGACATCTACAATACAAACAATCATCTATCATCTTAACTCCCTGAACACAAGAAAGACCACGACATCTACAAAACAAACAATCATCTATCATCCTAACAGAACTCCCTGAACACCAGAATGACCACGACATCTACAAAACAAACAATCATCTATCATCCTAACTCCCTGAACACAAGAAAGACCACGACATCTACAAAACAAACAATCATCTATCATCCTAACTCCCTGAACACAAGAAAGACCACGACATCTACAAAACATACAATCATCTATCATCTTAACTCCCTGAACACAAGAAAGACCACGACATCTACAAAGCAAACAATTATCTATCGTCTTAACCCCCTGAACACAAGAAAGACCACGACATCTACAAAACAAACAATCATCTATCATCCTAACTCCCTGAACACAAGAAAGACCACGACATCTACAAAACAAACAATCATCTATCATCCTAACAGAACTCCCTGAACACAAGAATGACCACGACATCTACAAAACAAACAATCATCTATCATCCTAACTCCCTGAACACAAGAAAGACCACGACATCTACAAAACAAACAATCATCTATCATCCTAACTCCCTGAACACAATAAAGAACACGACATCTACAAAACAAACAATCATCTATCATCCTAACAGAACTCCCTGAACACAAGAAATACCACGACATCTACAAAACAAACAATCATCTGTCATCCTAACAGAACTCCCTGAACACAAGAATGACCACGACATCTACAAAACAAACAATCATCTATCATCCTAACTCCCTGAACACAAGAAAGACCACGACATCTACAAAAGAAACAATCATCTATCATCTTAACTCCCTAAACACAAGAAAGACCACGACATCTACAAAACAAACAATCATCTATCATCCTAACAGAACTCCCTGAACACAAGAATGACCACGACATCTACAAACAAACAATCATCTATCATCCTAACTCCCTGAACACAAGAAACACAACGACATCTACAAAACAAACAATCCTCTATCATCATAACTCCCTGAACAAAAGAAAGACCACGACATCTACAAAACAAACAATCATCTATCATCCTAACAGAACTCCCTGAACACAAGAAAGACCACGACATCTACAAAACAAACAATCATCTATCATCCTAACAGAACTCCCTGAACACAAGAATGACCACGACATCTACAAAACAAACAATCATCTATCATCCTAAGAGAACTCCCTGAACACAAGAAAGACCACGACATCTACAAAACAAACAACCGTCTATCATCTTAACTCCCTGAACACAAGAAAGACCACGACATCAACAAAACAAACAATCATCTATCATCCTAACAGAACTCCCTGAACACAAGAAAGACCACGACATCTACAAAACAAACAATCATCTATCATCCTAACAGAACTCCCTGAACACAAGAATGACCACGACATCTACAAAACAAACAATCATCTATCATCCTAACTCCCTGAACACAAGAAAGACCACGACATCTACAAATCAAACAATCATCTATCATCCTAACAGAACTCCCTGAACACAACAATGTCCACTACATCTACAAAACATGCAATCATCTATCATCCTAACTCCCTGAACACAAGAAAGAACACGACATCTACAAAACAAACAATCATCTATCATCCTAACAGAACTCCCTGAACACAAGAAAGACCACGACATCTACAAAACAAACAATCATCTGTCATCCTAACAGAACTCCCTGAACACAAGAATGACCACGACATCTACAAAACAAACAATCATCTATCATCCTAACTCCCTGAACACAAGAAAGACCACGACATCTACAAAAGAAACAATCATCTATCATCTTAACTCCCTAAACACAAGAAAGACCACGACATCTACAAAACAAACAATCATCTATCATCCTAACAGAACTCCCTGAACACAAGAATGACCACGACATCTACAAACAAACAATCATCTATCATCCTAACTCCCTGAACACAAGAAACACAACGACATCTACAAAACAAACAATCCTCTATCATCATAACTCCCTGAACAAAAGAAAGACCACGACATCTACAAAACAAACAATCATCTATCATCCTAACAGAAATCCCTGAACACAAGAAAGACCACGACATCTACAAAACAAACAACCGTCTATCATCTTAACTCCCTGAACACAAGAAAGACCACGACATCTACAAAACAAACAATCATCTATCATCCTAACAGAACTCCCTGAACACAAGAAAGACCACGACATCTACAAAACAAACAACCGTCTATCATCTTAACTCCCTGAACACAAGAAAGACCACGACATCTACAAAACAAACAATCATCTATCATCCTAACAGAACTCCCTGAACACAAGAAAGACCACGACATCTACAAAACAAACAATCATCTATCATCCTAACAGAACTCCCTGAACACAAGAATGACCACGACATCTACAAAACAAACAATCATCTATCATCCTAACTCCCTGAACACAAGAAAGACCACGACATCTACAAAACAAACAATCATCTATCATCCTAACAGAACTCCCTGAACACAAGAATGACCACGACATCTACAAAACAAACAATCATCTATGATCCTAAATCCCTGAACACAAGAAACACCACGACATCTACAAAACAAACAACCGTCTATCATCCTAACTCCCTGAACACAAGAAAGACCACGACATCTACAAAAGAAACAATCATCTATCATCTTAACTCCCTGAACACAAGAAAGACCACGACATCTACAAAACAAACAATCATCTATCATCTTAACAGAACTCCCTGAACACAAGCATGACCACGACATCTACAAAACAAACAGTCATCTCTCATCCTAACTCCCTGAACACAAGAAAGACCACGACATCTACAAAGCAAACAATCATCTATCATCTTAACTCCCTGAACAAAAGAAAGACCACGACATCTACAAAACAAACAATCATCTATCATCTTAACAGAACTCACTGAACACAAGAATGACCACAACATCTACAAAACAAACAATCATCTATCATCTTAACTCCCTGAACACAAGAAAGACCACGACATCTACAAAACAAACAATCATCTATCATCCTAACAGAACTCCCTGAACACAAGAAAGACCACGACATCTACAAAACAAACAATCATCTATCATCCTAACAGAACTCCCTGAACACAAGAATGACCACGACATCTACAAAACAAACAATCATCTATCATCCTAACTCCCTGAACACAAGAAAGACCACGACATCTACAAAACAAACAATCATCTATCATCCTAACAGAACTCCCTGAACACAACATGTCCACTACATCTACAAAACATGCAATCATCTATCATCCTAACTCCCTGAACACAAGAAAGAACACGACATCTACAAAACAAACAATCATCTATCATCCTAACAGAACTCCCTGAACACAAGAAAGACCACGACATCTACAAAACAAACAATCATCTGTCATCCTAACAGAACTCCCTGAACACAAGAATGACCACGACATCTACAAAACAAACAATCATCTATCATCCTAACTCCCTGAACACAAGAAAGACCACGACATCTACAAAAGAAACAATCATCTATCATCTTAACTCCCTAAACACAAGAAAGACCACGACATCTACAAAACAAACAATCATCTATCATCCTAACAGAACTCCCTGAACACAAGAATGACCACGACATCTACAAACAAACAATCATCTATCATCCTAACTCCCTGAACACAAGAAACACAACGACATCTACAAAACAAACAATCCTCTATCATCATAACTCCCTGAACAAAAGAAAGACCACGACATCTACAAAGCAAACAATCATCTATCATCCTAACAGAACTCCCTGAACACAAGAAAGACCACGACATCTACAAAACAAACAACCGTCTATCATCTTAACTCCATGAACACAAGAAAGACCACGACATCTACAAAACAAACAATCATCTATCATCCTAACAGAACTCCCTGAACACAAGAAAGACCACGACATCTACAAAACAAACAACCGTCTATCATCTTAACTCCCTGAACACAAGAAAGACCACGACATCTACAAAACAAACAATCATCTATCATCCTAACAGAACTCCCTGAACACAAGAAAGACCACGACATCTACAAAACAAACAATCATCTATCATCCTAACAGAACTCCCTGAACACAAGAATGACCACGACATCTACAAAACAAACAATCATCTATCATCCTAACTCCCTGAACACAAGAAAGACCACGACATCTACAAAACAAACAATCATCTATCATCCTAACAGAACTCCCTGAACACAAGAATGACCACGACATCTACAAAACAAACAATCATCTATGATCCTAAATCCCTGAACACAAGAAACACCACGACATCTACAAAACAAACAACCGTCTATCATCCTAACTCCCTGAACACAAGAAAGACCACGACATCTACAAAACAATCAATCATCTATCATCTTAACTCCCTGAACACAAGAAAGACCACGACATCTACAAAACAAACAATCATCTATCATCTTAACAGAACTCCCTGAACACAAGCATGACCACGCCATCTACAAAACAAACAGTCATCTCTCATCCTAACTCCCTGAACACAAGAAAGACCACGACATCTACAAAGCAAACAATCATCTATCATCTTAACTCCCTGAACAAAAGAAAGACCACGACATCTACAAAACAAACAATCATCTATCATCTTAACAGAACTCACTGAACACAAGAATGACCACAACATCTACAAAACAAACAATCATCTATCATCTTAACTCCCTGAACACAAGAAAGACCACGACATCTACAAAACAAACAATCATCTATCATCCTAACAGAACTCCCTGAACACAAGAATGACCACGACATCTACAAAACAAACAATCATCTATCATCCTAACTCCCTGAACACAAGAAAGACGACGACATCTACAAAACAAACAATCATCTATCATCCTAACTCCCTGAACACAAGAAAGACCACGACATCTACAAAACATACAATCATCTATCATCTTAACTCCCTGAACACAAGAAAGACCACGACATCTACAAAGCAAACAATTATCTATCGTCTTAACCCCCTGAACACAAGAAAGACCACGACATCTACAAAACAAACAATCATCTATCATCCTAACTCCCTGAACACAAGAAAGACCACGACATCTACAAAACAAACAATCATCTATCATCCTAACAGAACTCCCTGAACACAAGAATGACCACGACATCTACAAAACAAACAATCATCTATCATCCTAACTCCCTGAACACAAGAAAGACCACGACATCTACAAAACAAACAATCATCTATCATCCTAACTCCCTGAACACAATAAAGAACACGACATCTACAAAACAAACAATCATCTATCATCCTAACAGAACTCCCTGAACACAAGAAAGACCACGACATCTACAAAACAAACAATTATCTATCATCTTAACTCCCTGAACACAAGAACGACCACGACATCTATAAAACAAACAATCATCTATCATCCTAACTCCCTGAACACAAGAAAGACCACGACATCTACAAAACAAACAATCATCTATCATCCTAACAGAACTCCCTGAACACAACAATGTCCACTACATCTACAAAACATGCAATCATATATCATCCTAACTCCCTGAACACAAGAAAGAACACGACATCTACAAAACAAACAATCATCTATCATCCTAACAGAACTCCCTGAACACAAGAAAGACCACGACATCTACAAAACAAACAATCATCTGTCATCCTAACAGAACTCCCTGAACACAAGAATGACCACGACATCTACAAAACAAACAATCATCTATCATCCTAACTCCCTGAACACAAGAAAGACCACGACATCTACAAAAGAAACAATCATCTATCATCTTAACTCCCTAAACACAAGAAAGACCACAACATCTACAAAACAAACAATCATCTATCATCCTAACAGAACTCCCTGAACACAAGAATGACCACGACATCTACAATACAAACAATCATCTATCATCTTAACTCCCTGAACACAAGAAAGACCACGACATCTACAAAACAAACAATCATCTATCATCCTAACAGAACTCCCTGAACACAAGAATGACCACGACATCTACAAAACAAACAATCATCTATCATCCTAACTCCCTGAACACAAGAAAGACCACGACATCTACAAAACAAACAATCATCTATCATCCTAACTCCCTGAACACAAGAAAGACCACGACATCTACAAAACATACAATCATCTATCATCTTAACTCCCTGAACACAAGAAAGACCACGACATCTACAAAGCAAACAATTATCTATCGTCTTAACCCCCTGAACACAAGAAAGACCACGACATCTACAAAACAAACAATCATCTATCATCCTAACTCCCTGAACACAAGAAAGACCACGACATCTACAAAACAAACAATCATCTATCATCCTAACAGAACTCCCTGAACACAAGAATGACCACGACATCTACAAAACAAACAATCATCTATCATCCTAACTCCCTGAACACAAGAAAGACCACGACATCTACAAAACAAACAATCATCTATCATCCTAACTCCCTGAACACAATAAAGAACACGACATCTACAAAACAAACAATCATCTATCATCCTAACAGAACTCCCTGAACACAAGAAAGACCACGACATCTACAAAACAAACAATTATCTATCATCTTAACTCCCTGAACACAAGAACGACCACGACATCTATAAAACAAACAATCATCTATCATCCTAACTCCCTGAACACAAGAAAGACCACGACATCTACAAAACAAACAATCATCTATCATCCTAACAGAACTCCCTGAACACAACAATGTCCACTACATCTACAAAACATGCAATCATATATCATCCTAACTCCCTGAACACAAGAAAGAACACGACATCTACAAAACAAACAATCATCTATCATCCTAACAGAACTCCCTGAACACAAGAAAGACCACGACATCTACAAAACAAACAATCATCTGTCATCCTAACAGAACTCCCTGAACACAAGAATGACCACGACATCTACAAAACAAACAATCATCTATCATCCTAACTCCCTGAACACAAGAAAGACCACGACATCTACAAAAGAAACAATCATCTATCATCTTAACTCCCTAAACACAAGAAAGACCACAACATCTACAAAACAAACAATCATCTATCATCCTAACAGAACTCCCTGAACACAAGAATGACCACGACATCTACAATACAAACAATCATCTATCATCTTAACTCCCTGAACACAAGAAAGACCACGACATCTACAAAACAAACAATCATCTATCATCCTAACAGAACTCCCTGAACACCAGAATGACCACGACATCTACAAAACAAACAATCATCTATCATCCTAACTCCCTGAACACATGAAAGACCACGACATCTACAAAACAAACAATCATCTATCATCCTAACTCCCTGAACACAAGAAAGACCACGACATCTACAAAACATACAATCATCTATCATCTTAACTCCCTGAACACAAGAAAGACCACGACATCTACAAAGCAAACAATTATCTATCGTCTTAACCCCCTGAACACAAGAAAGACCACGACATCTACAAAACAAACAATCATCTATCATCCTAACTCCCTGAACACAAGAAAGACCACGACATCTACAAAACAAACAATCATCTATCATCCTAACAGAACTCCCTGAACACAAGAATGACCACGACATCTACAAAACAAACAATCATCTATCATCCTAACTCCCTGAACACAAGAAAGACCACGACATCTACAAAACAAACAATCATCTATCATCCTAACTCCCTGAACACAATAAAGAACACGACATCTACAAAACAAACAATCATCTATCATCCTAACAGAACTCCCTGAACACAAGAAAGACCACGACATCTACAAAACAAACAATTATCTATCATCTTAACTCCCTGAACACAAGAACGACCACGACATCTACAAAACAAACAATCATCTATCATCCTAACTCCCTGAACACAAGAAAGACCACGACATCTACAAAACAAACAATCATCTATCATCCTAACAGAACTCCCTGAACACAACAATGTCCACTACATCTACAAAACATGCAATCATCTATCATCCTAACTCCCTGAACACAAGAAAGAACACGACATCTACATAACAAACAATCATCTATCATCCTAACAGAACTCCCTGAACACAAGAAAGACCACGACATCTACAAAACAAACAATCATCTGTCATCCTAACAGAACTCCCTGAACACAAGAATGACCACGACATCTACAAAACAAACAATCATCTATCATCCTAACTCCCTGAACACAAGAAAGACCACGACATCTACAAAAGAAACAATCATCTATCATCTTAACTCCCTAAACACAAGAAAGACCACAACATCTACAAAACAAACAATCATCTATCATCCTAACAGAACTCCCTGAACACAAGAATGACCACGACATCTACAATACAAACAATCATCTATCATCCTAACTCCCTGAACACAAGAAAGACCACGACATCTACAAAGCAAACAATCATCTATCATCCTAACTCCCTGAACACAAGAAAGACCACAACATCCACAAAACAAACAATCATCTATCATCTTAACTCCCTGAACACAAGAATGACCACGACATCTACAATACAAACAATCAGCTATCATCCTAACTCCCTGAAGACTAGAATGACCACGACATCTACAAAACAAACAATCATCTATCATCCTAACTCCCTGAACACAAGAAAGACCACGACATCTACAAAACAAACAATCATCTATCATCCTAACAGAACTCCCTGAACACAACAATGTCCACTACATCTACAAAACAAACAATCATCTATCATCCTAACTCCCTGAACACAAGACAGACCACGACATCTACAAACAAACAATCATCTATCATCCTAACAGAACTCCCTGAACACAAGAAAGACCACGACATCTACAAAACAAACAATCATCTATCATCCTAACAGAACTCCCTGAACACAAGAATGACCACGACATCTACAAAACAAACAATCATCTATCATCCTAACTCCCTGAACACAAGAAAGACCACGACATCTACAAAAGAAACAATCATCTATCATCCTAACTCCCTGAACACAAGAAAGACCACGACATCTACAAAACAAACAATCATCTATCATCTTAACTCCCTGATCACAAGAAAGACCACGACATCTACAAAACAAACAATCATCTATCATCTTAACAGAACTCCCTGAACACAAGAATGACCACGACATCTACAAAACAAACAATCATCTATCATCCTAACTCCCTGACCACAGGAAAGACCACGACATCTACAAAGCAAACAATCATCTATCATCCTAACTCCCTGAACACAAGAAAGACCACGACATCTACAAAACAAACAATCATCTATCATCTTAACATAACTCACTGAACACAAGAATGACCACGACATCTACAAAACAAACAATCATCTATCATCTTAACTCCCTGAACACAACAAAGACCACGACATCTACAAAACAAACAATCATCTATCATCCTAACAGAACTCCCTGAACACAAGAATGACCACGACATCTACAAAACAAACAATAATCTATCATCCTAACTCCCTGACCACAGGAAAGACCACGACATCTACAAAGCAAACAATCATCTATCATCCTAACTCCCTTAACACAAGAAAGACCACGACATCTACAAAACAAACAATCATCTATCATCTTAACATAACTCACTGAACACAAGAATGACCACGACATCTACAAAACAAACAATCATCTATCATCTTAACTCCCTGAACACAACAAAGACCACGACATCTACAAAACAAACAATCATCTATCATCCTAACAGAACTCCCTGAACACAAGAATGACCACGACATCTACAATACAAACAATCATCTATCATCCTAACTCCCTGAACACAAGAAAGACCACGACATCTACAAAACAAACAATCATCTATCATCCTAACTCCCTGAACACAAGAAAGACCACGACATCCACAAAACAAACAATCATCTATCATCTTAACTCCCTGAACACAAGAATGACCACGACATCTACAATACAAACAATCATCTATCATCCTAACTCCCTGAAGACAAGAATGACCACGACATCTACAATACAAACAATCATCTATCATCCTAACTCCCTGAACACAAGAAAGACCACGACATCTACAAAACAAACAATCATCTATCATCCTAACTCCCTGAACACAAGAAAGACCACGACATCTACAAAACAAACAATCATCTATCATCCTAACTCCCTGAACACAAGAAAGACCACGACATCTACAAAACAAACAATCATCTATCATCCTAACAGAACTCCCTGAACACAACAATGTCCACTACATCTACAAAACAAACAATCATCTATCATCCTAACTCCCTGAACACAAGACAGACCACGACATCTACAAAACAAACCCTCATCTATCATCCTAACAGAACTCCCTGAACACAAGAAAGACCACGACATCTACAAAACAAACAATCATCTATCATCTTAACTCCCTGATCACAAGAAAGACCACGACATCTACAAAACAAACAATCATCTATCATCTTAACAGAACTCCCTGAACACAAGAATGACCACGACATCTACAAAACAAACAATCATCTATCATCCTAACTCCCTGACCACAGGAAAGACCACGACATCTACAAAGCAAACAATCATCTATCATCCTAACTCCCTGAACACAAGAAAGACCACGACATCTACAAAACAAACAATCATCTATCATCTTAACATAACTCACTGAACACAAGAATGACCACGACATCTACAAAACAAACAATCATCTATCATCTTAACTCCCTGAACACAACAAAGACCACGACATCTACAAAACAAACAATCATCTATCATCCTAACAGAACTCCCTGAACACAAGAATGACCACGACATCTACAAAGCAAACAATAATCTATCATCCTAACTCCCTGACCACAGGAAAGACCACGACATCTACAAAGCAAACAATCATCTATCATCCTAACTCCCTTAACACAAGAAAGACCACGACATCTACAAAACAAACAATCATCTATCATCTTAACATAACTCACTGAACACAAGAATGACCACGACATCTACAAAACAAACAATCATCTATCATCTTAACTCCCTGAACACAACAAAGACCACGACATCTACAAAACAAACAATCATCTATCATCCTAACAGAACTCCCTGAACACAAGAATGACCACGACATCTACAATACAAACAATCATCTATCATCCTAACTCCCTGAACACAAGAAAGACCACGACATCTACAAAACAAACAATCATCTATCATCCTAACTCCCTGAACACAAGAAAGACCACGACATCCACAAAACAAACAATCATCTATCATCTTAACTCCCTGAACACAAGAATGACCACGACATCTACAATACAAACAATCATCTATCATCCAAACTCCCTGAAGACAAGAATGACCACGACATCTACAATACAAACAATCATCTATCATCCTAACTCCCTGAACACAAGAAAGACCACGACATCTACAAAACAAACAATCATCTATCATCCTAACTCCCTGAACACAAGAAAGACCACGACATCTACAAAACAAACAATCATCTATCATCCTAACTCCCTGAACACAAGAAAGACCACGACATCTACAAAACAAACAATCATCTATCATCCTAACAGAACTCCCTGAACACAACAATGTCCACTACATCTACAAAACAAACAATCATCTATCATCCTAACTCCCTGAACACAAGACAGACCACGACATCTACAAAACAAACCCTCATCTATCATCCTAACAGAACTCCCTGAACACAAGAAAGACCACGACATCTACAAAACAAACAATCATCTATCATCCTAACAGAACTCCCTGAACACAAGAATGACCACGACATCTACAAAACAAACAATCATCTATCATCCTAACTCCCTGAACACAAGAAAGACCACGACATCTACAAAAGAAACAATCATCTATCATCCTAACTCCCTGAACACAAGAAAGACCACGACATCTACAAAAGAAACAATCATCTATCATCTTAACTCCCTGAACACAAGAAAGACCACGACATCTACAAAACAAACAATCATCTATCATCCTAACAGAACTCCCTGAACACCAGAATGACCACGACATCTACAAAACAAACAATCATCTATCATCCTAACTCCCTGAACACAAGAAAGACCACGACATCTACAAAACAAACAATCATCTATCATCCTAACTCCCTGAACACAAGAAAGACCACGACATCTACAAAACATACAATCATCTATCATCTTAACTCCCTGAACACAAGAAAGACCACGACATCTACAAAGCAAACAATTATCTATCGTCTTAACCCCCTGAACACAAGAAAGACCACGACATCTACAAAACAAACAATCATCTATCATCCTAACTCCCTGAACACAAGAAAGACCACGACATCTACAAAACAAACAATCATCTATCATCCTAACAGAACTCCCTGAACACAAGAATGACCACGACATCTACAAAACAAACAATCATCTATCATCCTAACTCCCTGAACACAATAAAGAACACGACATCTACAAAACAAACAATCATCTATCATCCTAACAGAACTCCCTGAACACAAGAAAGACCACGACATCTACAAAACAAACAATTATCTATCATCTTAACTCCCTGAACACAAGAACGACCACGACATCTACAAAACAAACAATCATCTATCATCCTAACTCCCTGAACACAAGAAAGACCACGACATCTACAAAACAAAGAATCATCAATCATCCTAACAGAACTCCCTGAACACAACAATGTCCACTACATCTACAAAACATGCAATCATCTATCATCCTAACTCCCTGAACACAAGAAAGAACACGACATCTACAAAACAAACAATCATCTATCATCCTAACAGAACTCCCTGAACACAAGAAAGACCACGACATCTACAAAACAAACAATCATCTGTCATCCTAACAGAACTCCCTGAACACAAGAATGACCACGACATCTACAAAACAAACAATCATCTATCATCCTAACTCCCTGAACACATGAAAAACCACGACATCTACAAAAGAAACAATCATCTATCATCTTAACTCCCTAAACACAAGAAAGACCACAACATCTACAAAACAAACAATCATCTATCATCCTAACAGAACTCCCTGAACACAAGAATGACCACGACATCTACAATACAAACAATCATCTATCATCCTAACTCCCTGAACACAAGAAAGACCACGACATCTACAAAGCAAACAATCATCTATCATCCTAACTCCCTGAACACAAGAAAGACCACAACATCCACAAAACAAACAATCATCTATCATCTTAACTCCCTGAACACAAGAATGACCACGACATCTACAATACAAACAATCAGCTATCATCCTAACTCCCTGAAGACAAGAATGACCACGACATCTACAAAACAAACAATCATCTATCATCCTAACTCCCTGAACACAAGAAAGACCACGACATCTACAAAACAAACAATCATCTATCATCCTAACAGAACTCCCTGAACACAACAATGTCCACTACATCTACAAAACAAACAATCATCTATCATCCTAACTCCCTGAACACAAGACAGACCACGACATCTACAAAACAAATCCTCATCTATCATCCTAACAGAACTCCCTGAACACAAGAAAGACCACGACATCTACAAAACAAACAATCATCTATCATCCTAACAGAACTCCCTGAACACAAGAATGACCACGACATCTACAAAACAAACAATCATCTATCATCCTAACTCCCTGAACACAAGAAAGACCACGACATCTACAAAAGAAACAATCATCTATCATCCTAACTCCCTGAACACAAGAAAGACCACGACATCTACAAAAGAAACAATCATCTATCATCTTAACTCCCTGAACACAAGAAAGACCACGACATCTACAAAACAAACAATCATCTATCATCCTAACAGAACTCCCTGAACACCAGAATGACCACGACATCTACAAAACAAACAATCATCTATCATCCTAACTCCCTGAACACAAGAAAGACCACGACATCTACAAAACAAACAATCATCTATCATCCTAACTCCCTGAACACAAGAAAGACCACGACATCTACAAAACATACAATCATCTATCATCTTAACTCCCTGAACACAAGAAAGACCACGACATCTACAAAGCAAACAATTATCTATCGTCTTAACCCCCTGAACACAAGAAAGACCACGACATCTACAAAACAAACAATCATCTATCATCCTAACTCCCTGAACACAAGAAAGACCACGACATCTACAAAACAAACAATCATCTATCATCCTAACAGAACTCCCTGAACACAAGAATGACCACGACATCTACAAAACAAACAATCATCTATCATCCTAACTCCCTGAACACAATAAAGAACACGACATCTACAAAACAAACAATCATCTATCATCCTAACAGAACTCCCTGAACACAAGAAAGACCACGACATCTACAAAACAAACAATTATCTATCATCTTAACTCCCTGAACACAAGAACGACCACGACATCTACAAAACAAACAATCATCTATCATCCTAACTCCCTGAACACAAGAAAGACCACGACATCTACAAAACAAAGAATCATCAATCATCCTAACAGAACTCCCTGAACACAACAATGTCCACTACATCTACAAAACATGCAATCATCTATCATCCTAACTCCCTGAACACAAGAAAGAACACGACATCTACAAAACAAACAATCATCTATCATCCTAACAGAACTCCCTGAACACAAGAAAGACCACGACATCTACAAAACAAACAATCATCTGTCATCCTAACAGAACTCCCTGAACACAAGAATGACCACGACATCTACAAAACAAACAATCATCTATCATCCTAACTCCCTGAACACATGAAAGACCACGACATCTACAAAAGAAACAATCATCTATCATCTTAACTCCCTAAACACAAGAAAGACCACAACATCTACAAAACAAACAATCATCTATCATCCTAACAGAACTCCCTGAACACAAGAATGACCACGACATCTACAATACAAACAATCATCTATCATCCTAACTCCCTGAACACAAGAAAGACCACGACATCTACAAAGCAAACAATCATCTATCATCCTAACTCCCTGAACACAAGAAAGACCACAACATCCACAAAACAAACAATCATCTATCATCTTAACTCCCTGAACACAAGAATGACCACGACATCTACAATACAAACAATCAGCTATCATCCTAACTCCCTGAAGACAAGAATGACCACGACATCTACAAAACAAACAATCATCTATCATCCTAACTCCCTGAACACAAGAAAGACCACGACATCTACAAAACAAACAATCATCTATCATCCTAACAGAACTCCCTGAACACAACAATGTCCACTACATCTACAAAACAAACAATCATCTATCATCCTAACTCCCTGAACACAAGACAGACCACGACATCTACAAAACAAACAATCATCTATCATCCTAACAGAACTCCCTGAACACAAGAAAGACCACGACATCTACAAAACAAACAATCATCTATCATCCTAACAGAACTCCCTGAACACAAGAATGACCACGACATCTACAAAACAAACAATCATCTATCATCCTAACTCCCTGAACACAAGAAAGACCACGACATCTACAAAAGAAACAATCATCTATCATCCTAACTCCCTGAACACAAGAAAGACCACGACATCTACAAAACAAACAATCATCTATCATCTTAACATAACTCACTGAACACAAGAATGACCACGACATCTACAAAACAAACAATCATCTATCATCTTAACTCCCTGAACACAACAAAGACCACGACATCTACAAAACAAACAATCATCTATCATCCTAACAGAACTCCCTGAACACAAGAATGACCACGACATCTACAATACAAACAATCATCTATCATCCTAACTCCCTGAACACAAGAAAGACCACGACATCTACAAAACAAACAATCATCTATCATCCTAACTCCCTGAACACAAGAAAGACCACGACATCCACAAAACAAACAATCATCTATCATCTTAACTCCCTGAACACAAGAATGACCACGACATCTACAATACAAACAATCATCTATCATCCTAACTCCCTGAAGACAAGAATGACCACGACATCTACAAAACAAACAATCATCTATCATCCTAACTCCCTGAACACAAGAAAGACCACGACATCTACAAAACAAACAATCATCTATCATCCTAACAGAACTCCCTGAACACAACAATGTCCACTACATCTACAAAACAAACAATCATCTATCATCCTAACTGAACTCCCTGAACACAAGAATGACCACGACATCTACAATACAAACAATCATCTATCATCCTAACTCCCTGAAGACAAGAATGACCACGACATCTACAAAACAAACAATCATCTATCATCCTAACTCCCTGAACACAAGACAGACCACGACATCTATAAAACAAACACTCATCTATCATCCTAACAGAACTCCCTGAACACAAGAAAGACCACGACATCTACAAAACAAACAATCATCTATCATCCTAACTGAACTCCCTGAACACAAGAATGACCACGACATCTACAAAACAAACAATAATCTATCATCCTAACTCCCTGACCACAGGAAAGACCACGACATCTACAAAGCAAACAATCATCTATCATCCTAACTCCCTTAACACAAGAAAGACCACGACATCTACAAAACAAACAATCATCTATCATCTTAACATAACTCACTGAACACAAGAATGACCACGACATCTACAAAACAAACAATCATCTATCATCTTAACTCCCTGAACACAACAAAGACCACGACATCTACAAAACAAACAATCATCTATCATCCTAACAGAACTCCCTGAACACAAGAATGACCACGACATCTACAATACAAACAATCATCTATCATCCTAACTCCCTGAACACAAGAAAGACCACGACATCTACAAAACAAACAATCATCTATCATCCTAACTCCCTGAACACAAGAAAGACCACGACATCCACAAAACAAACAATCATCTATCATCTTAACTCCCTGAACACAAGAATGACCACGACATCTACAATACAAACAATCATCTATCATCCTAACTCCCTGAAGACAAGAATGACCACGACATCTACAAAACAAACAATCATCTATCATCCTAACTCCCTGAACACAAGAAAGACCACGACATCTACAAAACAAACAATCATCTATCATCCTAACAGAACTCCCTGAACACAACAATGTCCACTACATCTACAAAACAAACAATCATCTATCATCCTAACTCCCTGAACACAAGACAGACCACGACATCTACAAAACAAACCCTCATCTATCATCCTAACAGAACTCCCTGAACACAAGAAAGACCACGACATCTACAAAACAAACAATCATCTATCATCCTAACAGAACTCCCTGAACACAAGAATGACCACGACATCTACAAAACAAACAATCATCTATCATCCTAACCCCCTGAACACAAGAAAGACCACGACATCTACAAAAGAAACAATCATCTATCATCCTAACTCCCTGAACACAAGAAAGACCACGACATCTACAAAAGAAACAATCATCTATCATCTTAACTCCCTGAACACAAGAAAGACCACGACATCTACAAAACAAACAATCATCTATCATCCTAACAGAACTCCCTGAACACCAGAATGACCACGACATCTACAAAACAAACAATCATCTATCATCCTAACTCCCTGAACACAAGAAAGACCACGACATCTACAAAACAAACAATCATCTATCATCCTAACTCCCTGAACACAAGAAAGACCACGACATCTACAAAACATACAATCATCTATCATCTTAACTCCCTGAACACAAGAAAGACCACGACATCTACAAAGCAAACAATTATCTATCATCTTAACCCCCTGAACACAAGAAAGACCACGACATCTACAAAACAAACAATCATCTATCATCCTAACTCCCTGAACACAAGAAAGACCACGACATCTACAAAACAAACAATCATCTATCATCCTAACAGAACTCCCTGAACACAAGAATGACCACGACATCTACAAAACAAACAATCATCTATCATCCTAACTCCCTGAACACAATAAAGAACACGACATCTACAAAACAAACAATCATCTATCATCCTAACAGAACTCCCTGAACACAAGAAAGACCACGACATCTACAAAACAAACAATTATCTATCATCTTAACTCCCTGAACACAAGAACGACCACGACATCTACAAAACAAACAATCATCTATCATCCTAACTCCCTGAACACAAGAAAGACCACGACATCTACAAAACAAAGAATCATCAATCATCCTAACAGAACTCCCTGAACACAACAATGTCCACTACATCTACAAAACATGCAATCATCTATCATCCTAACTCCCTGAACACAAGAAAGAACACGACATCTACAAAACAAACAATCATCTATCATCCTAACAGAACTCCCTGAACACAAGAAAGATCACGACATCTACAAAACAAACAATCATCTGTCATCCTAACAGAACTCCCTGAACACAAGAATGACCACGACATCTACAAAACAAACAATCATCTATCATCCTAACTCCCTGAACACATGAAAGACCACGACATCTACAAAAGAAACAATCATCTATCATCTTAACTCCCTAAACACAAGAAAGACCACAACATCTACAAAACAAACAATCATCTATCATCCTAACAGAACTCCCTGAACACAAGAATGACCACGACATCTACAATACAAACAATCATCTATCATCCTAACTCCCTGAACACAAGAAAGACCACGACATCTACAAAGCAAACAATCATCTATCATCCTAACTCCCTGAACACAAGAAAGACCACAACATCCACAAAACAAACAATCATCTATCATCTTAACTCCCTGAACACAAGAATGACCACGACATCTACAATACAAACAATCAGCTATCATCCTAACTCCCTGAAGACAAGAATGACCACGACATCTACAAAACAAACAATCATCTATCATCCTAACTCCCTGAACACAAGAAAAACCACGACATCTACAAAACAAACAATCATCTATCATCCTAACAGAACTCCCTGAACACAACAATGTCCACTACATCTACAAAACAAACAATCATCTATCATCCTAACTCCCTGAACACAAGACAGACCACGACATCTACAAAACAAACAATCATCTATCATCCTAACAGAACTCCCTGAACACAAGAAAGACCACGACATCTACAAAACAAACAATCATCTATCATCCTAACAGAACTCCCTGAACACAAGAATGACCACGACATCTACAAAACAAACAATCATCTATCATCCTAACTCCCTGAACACAAGAAAGACCACGACATCTACAAAAGAAACAATCATCTATCATCCTAACTCCCTGAACACAAGAAAGACCACGACATCTACAAAACAAACAATCATCTATCATCTTAACTCCCTGATCACAAGAAAGACCACGACATCTACAAAACAAACAATCATCTATCATCTTAACAGAACTCCCTGAACACAAGAATGACCACGACATCTACAAAACAAACAATCATCTATCATCCTAACTCCCTGACCACAGGAAAGACCACGACATCTACAAAGCAAACAATCATCTATCATCCTAACTCCCTGAACACAAGAAAGACCACGACATCTACAAAACAAACAATCATCTATCATCTTAACATAACTCACTGAACACAAGAATGACCACGACATCTACAAAACAAACAATCATCTATCATCTTAACTCCCTGAACACAACAAAGACCACGACATCTACAAAACAAACAATCATCTATCATCCTAACAGAACTCCCTGAACACAAGAATGACCACGACATCTACAAAACAAACAATAATCTATCATCCTAACTCCCTGACCACAGGAAAGACCACGACATCTACAAAGCAAACAATAATCTATCATCCTAACTCCCTTAACACAAGAAAGACCACGACATCTACAAAACAAACAATCATCTATCATCTTAACATAACTCACTGAACACAAGAATGACCACGACATCTACAAAACAAACAATCATCTATCATCTTAACTCCCTGAACACAACAAAGACCACGACATCTACAAAACAAACAATCATCTATCATCCTAACAGAACTCCCTGAACACAAGAATGACCACGACATCTACAATACAAACAATCATCTATCATCCTAACTCCCTGAACACAAGAAAGACCACGACATCTACAAAACAAACAATCATCTATCATCCTAACTCCCTGAACACAAGAAAGACCACGACATCCACAAAACAAACAATCATCTATCATCTTAACTCCCTGAACACAAGAATGACCACGACATCTACAATACAAACAATCATCTATCATCCTAACTCCCTGAAGACAAGAATGACCACGACATCTACAAAACAAACAATCATCTATCATCCTAACTCCCTGAACACAAGAAAGACCACGACATCTACAAAACAAACAATCATCTATCATCCTAACAGAACTCCCTGAACACAACAATGTCCACTACATCTACAAAACAAACAATCATCTATCATCCTAACTGAACTCCCTGAACACAAGAATGACCACGACATCTACAAAACAAACAATCATCTATCATCCTAACTCCCTGAACACAAGAAAGACCACGACATCCACAAAACAAACAATCATCTATCATCTTAACTCCCTGAACACAAGAATGACCACGACATCTACAATACAAACAATCATCTATCATCCTAACTCCCTGAAGACAAGAATGACCACGACATCTACAAAACAAACAATCATCTATCATCCTAACTCCCTGAACACAAGACAGACCACGACATCTATAAAACAAACACTCATCTATCATCCTAACAGAACTCCCTGAACACAAGAAAGACCACGACATCTACAAAACAAACAATCATCTATCATCCTAACTGAACTCCCTGAACACAAGAATGACCACGACATCTACAAAACAAACAATCATCTATCATCCTAACTCCCTGAACACAAGAAAGACCACGACATCTACAAAAGAAACAATCATCTATCATCCTAACTCCCTGAACACAAGAAAGACCACGACATCTACAAAAGAAACAATCATCTATCATCTTAACTCCCTGAACACAAGAAAGACCACGACATCTACAAAACAAACAATCATCTATCATCCTAATTCCCTGAACACAAGAAAGACCACGACATCTAAAAAACAAACAATCATCTATCATCTTAACATAACTCACTGAACACAAGAATCACCACGACATCTACAAAACAAACAATCATCTATCATCCTAACTCCCTAAATACAAGAAAGACCACGACATCTACAAAACAAACAATCAGCTATCATCCTAAAAGAACTCCCTGAACACAAGAATCACCACGACATCTACAAAACAAACAATCATCTATCATCTTAACTCCCTGAACACAACAAAGACCACGACATCTACAAAACAAACAATCATCTATCATCCTAACAGAACTCCCTGAACACAAGAATGACCACGACATCTACAAAACAAACAATCATCTATCATCTTAACTCCCTGACCACAGGAAAGACCGCGACATCTACAAAGCAAACAATCATCTTTCATCCTAACTCCCTGAACACAAGAAAGACCACGACATCTACAAAACAAACAATCATCTATCATCCTAACTCCCTGACCACAGGAAAGACCACGACATCTACAAAGCAAACAATCATCTATCATCCTAACTCCCTGAACACAAGAATGACCACGACATCTACAAAACAAACAATCATCTATCATCCTAACTCCCTGAACACAAGAAAGACCACGACATCTACAAAACAAACAATCATCTATCATCCTAACTCCCTGAACACAAGAAAGACCACGACATCCACAAAACAAACAATCATCTATCATCCTAACAGAACTCCATGAACACAGGAGTGACCACGACATCAACAAAACGAACAATCATCTATCATCTTAACTCCCTGAACACAAGAAAGACCACGACATCTACAAAACAAACAATCATCTATCATCTTAACAGAACTCCCTGAACACAAGAATGACCACGACATCTACAAAACAAACAATCATCTATCATCCTAACTCCCTGAACACAAGAAAGACCACGACATCTACAAAACAAACAATCATCTATCATCCTAACTCCCTGAACACAAGAAAGACCACCACATCTACAAAACAAACAATCATCTATCATCCTAACAGAACTCCCTGAACACAACAATGTCCACTACATCTACAAAACAAACAATCATCTATCATCCTAACTCCCTGAACACAAGACAGACCACGACATCTACAAAACAAACAATCATCTATCATCCTAACAGAACTCCCTGAACACAAGAAAGACCACGACATCTACAAAACAAACAATCATCTATCATCCTAACAGAACTCCCTGAACACAAGAATGACCACGACATCTACAAAACAAACAATCATCTATCATCCTAACTCCCTGAACACATGAAAGACCACGACATCTACAAAAGAAACAATCATCTATCATCCTAACTCCCTGAACACAAGAAGGACCACGACATCTACAAAACAAACAATCATCTATCATCTTAACTCCCTGAAAACAAGAAAGACCACGACATCTACAAAACAAACAATCATCTATCATCCTAACTCCCTGAACACAAGAAAGACCACGACATCTACAAAACAAACAATCATCTATCATCTTAACATAACTCACTGAACACAAGAATCACCACGACATCTACAAAACAAACAATCATCTATCATCTTAACTCCCTGAACACAACAAAGACCACGACATCTACAAAACAAACAATCCTCTATCATCATAACTCCCTGAACACAAGAAAGACCACGGCATCTACAAAACAAACAATCATCTATCATCTTAACTCCCTGAACACAAGAAAGACCACGACATCTACAAAACAAGCAATCATCTATCATCCTAACTCCTTGAACAAAAGAAAGACCGCGACATCTACAAAACAAACAATCATCTATCATCCTAACAGAACTCCCTGAACACAAGAAAGACCACGACATCTACAAAACAAACAATCATCTATCATCCTAACAGAACTCCCTGAACAAAACAATGTCCACTACATCTACAAAACAAACAATCATCTATCATCCTAACTCCCTGAACACAAGACAGACCACGACATCTACAAAACAAACAATCATCTATCATCCTAACAGAACTCCCTGAACACAAGAAAGACCACGACATCTACAAAACAAACAATCATCAATCATCCTAACAGAACTCCCTGAACACAAGAATGACCACGACATCTACAAAACAAACAATCATCTATCATCCTAACTCCCTGAACACAAGAAAGACGACGACATCTACAAAACAAACAATCATCTATCATCCTAACTCCCTGAACACAAGAAAGACCACGACATCTACAAAAGAAACAATCATCTATCATCCTAACTCCCTGAACACAAGAAAGACCACGACATCTACAAAACAAACAATCATCTATCATCTTAACATAACTCACTGAACACAAGAATCACCACGACATCTACAAAACAAACAATCATCTATCATCTTAACTCCCTGAACACAACAAAGACCACGACATCTACAAAACAAACAATCATCTATCATCCTAACAGAACTCCCTGAACACAAGAATGACCACGACATCTACAAAACAAACAATCATCTATCATCCTAACTCCCTGAACACAAGAAAGACCACGACATCTACAAAACAAACAATCATCTATCATCCTAACTCCATGAACACAAGAAAGACCACCACATCTACAAAACAAACAATCATCTATCATCCTAACAGAACTCCCTGAACACAACAATGTCCACTACATCTACAAAACAAACAATCATCTATCATCCTAACTCCCTGAACACAAGACAGACCACGACATCTACAAAACAAACAATCATCTATCATCCTAACAGAACTCCCTGAACACAAGAAAGACCACGACATCTACAAAACAAACAATCATCTATCATCCTAACAGAACTCCCTGAACACAAGAAAGACCACGACATCTACAAAACAAACAATCATCTATCATCCTAACTCCCTGAACACAAGAAAGACCACGACATCTACAAAACAAACAATCATCTATCATCTTAACATAACTCACTGAACACAAGAATCACCACGACATCTACAAAACAAACAATCATCTATCATCTTAACTCCCTGAACACAACAAAGACCACGACATCTACAAAACAAACAATCCTCTATCATCCTAACTCCCTGAACACAAGAAAGACCACGACATCTACAAAACAAACAATCATCTATCATCCTAACTCCCTGAACACAAGAAAGACCACCACATCTACAAAACAAACAATCATCTATCATCCTAACAGAACTCCCTGAACACAACAATGTCCACTACATCTACAAAACAAACAATCATCTATCATCCTAACTCCCTGAACACAAGACAGACCACGACATCTACAAAACAAACAATCATCTATCATCCTAACAGAACTCCCTGAACACAAGAAAGACCACGACATCTACAAAACAAACAATCATCTATCATCCTAACAGAACTCCCTGAACACAAGAATGACCACGACATCTACAAAACAAACAATCATCTATCATCCTAACTCCCTGAACACATGAAAGACCACGACATCTACAAAAGAAACAATCATCTATCATCCTAACTCCCTGAACACAAGAAGGACCACGACATCTACAAAACAAACAATCATCTATCATCTTAACTCCCTGAAAACAAGAAAGACCACGACATCTACAAAACAAACAATCATCTATCATCCTAACTCCCTGAACACAAGAAAGACCACGACATCTACAAAACAAACAATCATCTATCATCTTAACATAACTCACTGAACACAAGAATCACCACGACATCTACAAAACAAACAATCATCTATCATCTTAACTCCCTGAACACAACAAAGACCACGACATCTACAAAACAAACAATCCTCTATCATCATAACTCCCTGAACACAAGAAAGACCACGGCATCTACAAAACAAACAATCATCTATCATCTTAACTCCCTGAACACAAGAAAGACCACGACATCTACAAAACAAGCAATCATCTATCATCCTAACTCCTTGAACAAAAGAAAGACCGCGACATCTACAAAACAAACAATCATCTATCATCCTAACAGAACTCCCTGAACACAAGAAAGACCACGACATCTACAAAACAAACAATCATCTATCATCCTAACAGAACTCCCTGAACAAAACAATGTCCACTACATCTACAAAACAAACAATCATCTATCATCCTAACTCCCTGAACACAAGACAGACCACGACATCTACAAAACAAACAATCATCTATCATCCTAACAGAACTCCCTGAACACAAGAAAGACCACGACATCTACAAAACAAACAATCATCAATCATCCTAACAGAACTCCCTGAACACAAGAATGACCACGACATCTACAAAACAAACAATCATCTATCATCCTAACTCCCTGAACACAAGAAAGACGACGACATCTACAAAACAAACAATCATCTATCATCCTAACTCCCTGAACACAAGAAAGACCACGACATCTACAAAAGAAACAATCATCTATCATCCTAACTCCCTGAACACAAGAAAGACCACGACATCTACAAAACAAACAATCATCTATCATCTTAACATAACTCACTGAACACAAGAATCACCACGACATCTACAAAACAAACAATCATCTATCATCTTAACTCCCTGAACACAACAAAGACCACGACATCTACAAAACAAACAATCATCTATCATCCTAACAGAACTCCCTGAACACAAGAATGACCACGACATCTACAAAACAAACAATCATCTATCATCCTAACTCCCTGAACACAAGAAAGACCACGACATCTACAAAACAAACAATCATCTATCATCCTAACTCCATGAACACAAGAAAGACCACCACATCTACAAAACAAACAATCATCTATCATCCTAACAGAACTCCCTGAACACAACAATGTCCACTACATCTACAAAACAAACAATCATCTATCATCCTAACTCCCTGAACACAAGACAGACCACGACATCTACAAAACAAACAATCATCTATCATCCTAACAGAACTCCCTGAACACAAGAAAGACCACGACATCTACAAAACAAACAATCATCTATCATCCTAACAGAACTCCCTGAACACAAGAAAGACCACGACATCTACAAAACAAACAATCATCTATCATCCTAACAGAACTCCCTGAACACAAGAATGACCACGACATCTACAAAACAAACAATCATCTATCATCCTAACTCCCTGAACACAAGAAAGATCACGACATCTACAAAAGAAACAATCATCTATCATCCTAACTCCCTGAACACAAGAAAGACCACGACATCTACAAAACAAACAATCATCTATCATCTTAACTCCCTGAACACAAGAAAGACCACGACATCTACAAAACAAACAATCATCTATCATCCTAACTCCTTGAACACAAGAAAGACCATGACATCTACAAAACAAACAATCATCTATCATCTTAACATAACTCACTGAACACAAGAATCACCACGACATCTACAAAACAAACAATCATCTATCATCTTAACATAACTCACTGAACACAAGAATCACCACGACATCTACAAAACAAACAATCATCTATCATCTTAACTCCCTGAACACAACAAAGACCACGACATCTACAAAACAAACAATCATCTATCATCCTAACAGAACTCCCTGAACACAAGAATGACCACGACATCTACAAAACAAACAATCATCTATCATCCTAACTTCCTGAACACAAGAAAGACCACGACATCTACAAAACAAACAATCATCTATCATCCTAACAGAACTCCCTGGATACAACAATGTCCACTACATCTACAAAACAAACAATCATCTATCATCCTAACTCCCTGAAAACAAGAAAGACCACGACATCTACAAAACAAACAATCATCTATCATCCTAACAGAACTCCTTGAACACAAGAATGACCACGACATCTACAAAACAAACAATCATCTATCATCCTAACTCCCTGAACACAAGAAACACCACGACATCTACAAAACAAACAATCCTCTATCATCATAACTCCCTGAACACAAGAAACACCACGACATCTACAAAACAAACAATCATCTATCATCTTAACTCCCTGAACACAAGAAAGACCACGACATCTACAAAACAAACAATCCTCTATCATCATAACTCCCTGAACACAAGAAAGACCACGACATCTACAAAGCAAACAATCATCTATCATCTTAACTCCCTGAACACAAGAAAGACCACGACATCTACAAAACAAACAATCATCTATCATCCTAACTCCTTGAACACAAGAAAGACCGCGACATCTACAAAACAAACAATCATCTATCATCCTAACAGAACTCCCTGAACACAAGAAAGACCACGACATCTACAAAACAAACAATCATCTATCATCCTAACAGAACTCCCTGAACACAACAATGTCCACTACATCTACAAAACAAACAATCATCTATCATCCTAACTCCCTGAACACAAAACAGACCACGACATCTACAAAACAAACAATCATCTATCATCCTAACAGAACTCCCTGAACACAAGAAAGACCACGACATCTACAAAACAAACAATCATCAATCATCCTAACAGAACTCCCTGAACACAAGAATGACCACGACATCTACAAAACAAACAATCATCCATCATCCTAACTCCCTGAACACAAGAAAGACCACGACATCTACAAAAGAAACAATCATCTATCATCCTAACTCCCTGAACACAAGAAAGACCACGACATCTACAAAAGAAACAATCATCTATCATCCTAACTCCCTGAACACAAGAAAGACCACGACATCTACAAAACAAACAATCATCTATCATCTTAACATAACTCACTGAACACAAGAATCACCACGACATCTACAAAACAAACAATCATCTATCATCTTAACTCCCTGAACACAACAAAGACCACGACATCTACAAAACAAACAATCATCTATCATCCTAACAGAACTCCCTGAACACAAGAATGACCACGACATCTACAAAACAAACAATCATCTATCATCCTAACTCCCTGAACACAAGAAAGACCACGACATCTACAAAACAAACAATCATCTATCATCCTAACTCCCTGAACACAAGAAAGACCACCACATCTACAAAACAAACAATCATCTATCATCCTAATAGAACTCCCTGAACACAACAATGTCCACTACATCTACAAAACAAACAATCATCTATCATCCTAACTCCCTGAACACAAGACAGACCACGACATCTACAAAACAAACAATCATCTATCATCCTAACAGAACTCCCTGAACACAAGAAAGACCACGACATCTACAAAACAAACAATCATCTATCATCCTAACAGAACTCCCTGAACACAAGAATGACCACGACATCTACAAAACAAACAATCATCTATCATCCTAACTCCCTGAACACAAGAAAGACCACGACATCTACAAAAGAAACAATCATCTATCATCCTAACTCCCTGAACACAAGAAAGACCACGACATCTACAAAACAAACAATCATCTATCATCTTAACTCCCTGAACACAAGAAAGACCACGACATCTACAAAACAAACAATCATCTATCATCCTAACTCCCTGAACACAAGAAAGACCACGACATCTACAAAACAAACAATCATCTATCATCTTAACATAACTCACTGAACACAAGAATCACCACGACATCTACAAAACAAACAATCATCTATCATCTTAACTCCCTGAACACAACAAAGACCACGACATCTACAAAACAAACAATCATCTATCATCCTAACAGAACTCCCTGAACACAAGAATGACCACGACATCTACAAAACAAACAATCATCTATCATCCTAACTCCCTGAACACAAGAAAGACCACGACATCTACAAAACAAACAATCATCTATCATCCTAACAGAACTCCCTGGATACAACAATGTCCACTACATCTACAAAACAAACAATCATCTATCATCCTAACTCCCTGAAAATAAGAAAGACCACGACATCTACAAAACAAACAATCATCTATCATCCTAACAGAACTCCTTGAACACAAGAATGACCACGACATCTACAAACCAAACAATCATCTATCATCCTAACTCCCTGAACACAAGAAACACCACGACATCTACAAAACAAACAATCCTCTATCATCATAACTCCCTGAACACAAGAAAGACCACGACATCTACAAAACAAACAATCATCTATCATCTTAACTCCTTGAACACAAGAAAGACCACGACATCTACAAAACAAACAATCCTCTATCATCATAACTCCCTGAACACAAGAAAGACCACGACATCTACAAAACAAACAATCATCTATCATCTTAACTCCCTGAACACAAGAAAGACCACGACATCTACAAAACAAGCAATCATCTATCATCCTAACTCCTTGAACACAAGAAAGACCGCGACATCTACAAAACAAACAATCATCTATCATTCTAACAGAACTCCCTGAACACAAGAAAGACCACGACATCTACAAAACAAACAATCATCTATCATCCTAACAAAACTCCCTGAACACAACAATGTCCACTACATCTACAAACCAAACAATCATCTATCATCCTAACTCCCTGAACACAAGACAGACCACGACATCTACAAAACAAACAATCATCTATCATCCTAACAGAACTCCCTGAACACAAGAAAGACCACGACATCTACAAAACAAACAATCATCTATCATCCTAACAGACCTCCCTGAACACAAGAATGACCACGACATCTACAAAACAAACAATCATCTATCATCCTAACTCCCTGAACACAAGAAAGACCACGACATCTACAAAAGAAACAATCATCTATCATCCTAACTCCCTGAACACAAGAAAGACCACGACATCTATAAAAGAAACATTCATCTATCATCCTAACTCACTGAACACAAGAATCACCACGACATCTACAAAACAAACAATCATCTATCATCCTAACAGAACTCCCTGAACACAAGAATGACCACGACATCTACAAAACAAACAATCATCTATCATCCTAACTCCCTGAACACAAGAAAGACCACGACATCTACAAAACAAACAATCATCTATCATCCTAACAGAACTCCCTGGATACAACAATGTCCACTACATCTACAAAGCAAACAATCATCTATCATCCTAACTCCCTGAACACAAGAAAGACCACGACATCTACAAAACAAACAATCATCTATCATCCTAACAGAACTCCCTGGATACAACAATGTCCACTACATCTACAAAACAAACAATCATCTATCATCTTAACTCCCTGAACACAAGAAAGACCACGACATCTACAAAACAAACATTCATCTATCATCTTAACATAACTCACTGAACACAAGAATGACCACGACATCTACAATACAAACAATCATCTATCATCCTAACTCCCTGAACACAAGAAAGACCACGACATCTACAAAACAAACAATCATCTATCATCCTAACTCCCTGAACACAAGAAAGACCACGACATCCACAAAACAAACAATCATCTATCATCTTAACTCCCTGAACACAAGAAAGACCACCACCTCTACAAAAAAACAATCATCTATCATCCTAACTCCCTGAACACAAGAAAGACCACGACATCTACAAAACAAACAATCCTCTATCATCATAACTCCCTGAACACAAGAAAGACCACGACATCTACAAAACAAACAATCATCTATCATCTTAACTCCCTGAACACAAGAAAGACCACGACATCTACAAAACAAGCAATCATCTATCATCCTAACTCCTTGAACACAAGAAAGACCACGACATCTACAAAACAAACAATCATCTATCATCCTAACAGAACTCCCTGAACACAAGAAAGACCACGACATCTACAAAACAAACAATCATCTATCATCCTAACAGACCTCCCTGAACACAAGAATGACCACGACATCTACAAAACAAACAATCATCTATCATCCTAACTCCCTGAACACAAGAAAGACCACGACATCTACAAAAGAAACAATCATCTATCATCCTAACTCCCTGAACACAAGAAAGACCACGACATCTATAAAAGAAACATTCATCTATCATCCTAACTCACTGAACACAAGAATCACCACGACATCTACAAAACAAACAATCATCTATCATCCTAACAGAACTCCCTGAACACAAGAATGACCACGACATCTACAAAACAAACAATCATCTATCATCCTAACTCCCTGAACACAAGAAAGACCACGACATCTACAAAACAAACAATCATCTATCATCCTAACAGAACTCCCTGGATACAACAATGTCCACTACATCTACAAAGCAAACAATCATCTATCATCCTAACTCCCTGAACACAAGAAAGACCACGACATCTACAAAACAAACAATCATCTATCATCCTAACAGAACTCCCTGGATACAACAATGTCCACTACATCTACAAAACAAACAATCATCTATCATCTTAACTCCCTGAACACAAGAAAGACCACGACATCTACAAAACAAACATTCATCTATCATCTTAACATAACTCACTGAACACAAGAATGACCACGACATCTACAATACAAACAATCATCTATCATCCTAACTCCCTGAACACAAGAAAGACCACGACATCTACAAAACAAACAATCATCTATCATCCTAACTCCCTGAACACAAGAAAGACCACGACATCCACAAAACAAACAATCATCTATCATCTTAACTCCCTGAACACAAGAAAGACCACCACCTCTACAAAAAAACAATCATCTATCATCCTAACTCCCTGAACACAAGAAAGACCACGACATCTACAAAACAAACAATCCTCTATCATCATAACTCCCTGAACACAAGAAAGACCACGACATCTACAAAACAAACAATCATCTATCATCTTAACTCCCTGAACACAAGAAAGACCACGACATCTACAAAACAAGCAATCATCTATCATCCTAACTCCTTGAACACAAGAAAGACCGCGACATCTACAAAACAAACAATCATCTATCATTCTAACAGAACTCCCTGAACACAAGAAAGACCACGACATCTACAAAACAAACAATCATCTATCATCCTAACAGAACTCCGTGAACACAACAATGTCCACTACATCTACAAAACAAACAATCATCTATCATCCTAACTCCCTGAACACAAGACAGACCACGACATCTACAAAACAAACAATCATCTATCATCCTAACAGAACTCCCTGAACACAAGAAAGACCACGACATCTACAAAACAAACAATCATCTATCATCCTAACAGACCTCCCTGAACACAAGAATGACCACGACATCTACAAAACAAACAATCATCTATCATCCTAACTCCCTGAACACAAGAAAGACCACGACATCTACAAAAGAAACAATCATCTATCATCCTAACTCCCTGAACACAAGAAAGACCACGACATCTACAAAAGAAACAATCATCTATCATCCTAACTCACTGAACACAAGAATCACCACGACATCTACAAAACAAACAATCATCTATCATCTTAACTCCCTGAACACAACAAAGACCACGACATCTACAAAACAAACAATCATCTATCATTCTAACAGAACTCCCTGAACACAAGAATGACCACGACATCTACAAAACAAACAATCATCTATCATCCTAACTCCCTGAACACAAGAAAGACCACGACATCTACAAAACAAACAATCATCTATCATCCTAACAGAACTCCCTGGATACAACAATGTCCACTACATCTACAAAGCAAACAATCATCTATCATCCTAACTCCCTGAACACAAGAAAGACCACGACATCTACAAAACAAACAATCATCTATCATCCTAACAGAACTCCCTGGATACAACAATGTCCACTACATCTACAAAACAAACAATCATCTATCATCTTAACTCCCTGAACACAAGAAAGACCACGACATCTACAAAACAAACATTCATCTATCATCTTAACATAACTCACTGAACACAAGAATGACCACGACATCTACAATACAAACAATCATCTATCATCCTAACTCCCTGAACACAAGAAAGACCACGACATCTACAAAACAAACAATCATCTATCATCCTAACTCCCTGAACACAAGAAAGACCACGACATCCACAAAACAAACCATCATCTATCATCTTAACTCCCTGAACACAAGAAAGACCACCACCTCTACAAAAAAACAATCATCTATCATCCTAACTCCCTGAACACAAGAAAGACCACGACATCTACAAAACAAACAATCATCTATCATCCTAACTCCCTGAACACAAGAATGACCACGACATCTACAAAACAAACAATCATCTATCATCCTAACAGAAATCCCTGAACACAAGAAAGACCACGACATCTACAAAACAAACAATCATCTATCATCCTAACTCCCTGAAGACAAGAAAGACCACGACATCTACAAAACAAACAATCATCTATCATCCTAACTCCCTGAACACAAGAAAGACCACGACATCTACAAAACAAACAATCATCTATCATCCTAACGGAACTCCCTGAACACAAGAAAGACCACGACATCTACAAAAAAACAATCATCTATCATCCTAACAGAACTCCCTGAACACAACAATGTCCACTACATCTACAAAACAAACAATCATCTATCATCCTAACTCCCTGAACACAAGACAGACCACGACATCTACAAAACAAACAATCATCTATCATCCTAACAGAACTCCCTGAACACAAGAATGACCACGACATCTACAAAACAAACAATCATCTATCATCCTAACAGAACTCCCTGAACACAAGAATGACCACGACATCTACAAAACAAACAATCATCTATCATCCTAACTCCCTGAACACAAGAAAGACCACGACATCTACAAAACAAACAATCATCTATCATCCTAACTCCCTGAACACAAGAAAGACCACGACATCTACAAAACAAACAATCATCTATCATCCTAACAGAACTCCCTGGATACAACAATGTCCACTACATCTACAAAACAAACAATCATCTATCATCCTAACTCCCTGAACACAAGAAACACCACGACATCTACAAAACAAACAATCATCTATCATCCTAACAGAATTCCCTGAACACAAGAAAGACCACGACATCTACAAAACAAACAATCATCTATCATCCTAACAAAACTCCCTGAACACAAGAATGACCACGACATCTACAAAACAAACAATCATATATCATCCTAACTCCCTGAACACAAGAAACACCACGACATCTACAAAACAAACAATCCTCTATCATCATAACTCCCTGAACACAAGAAAGACCACGACATCTACAAAAGAAACAATCATCTATCATCTTAACTCCCTGAACACAAGAAAGACCACGACATCTACAAAACAAACAATCATCTATCATCCTAACAGAACTCCCTGAACACAAGAAAGACCACGACATCTACAAAACAAACAATCATCTATCATCCTAACTCCCTGAACACAAGAAAGACCACGACATCTACAAAAGAAACAATCATCTATCATCCTAACTCCCTGAACACAAGAAAGATCACGACATCTACAAAAGAAACAATCATCTATCATCTTAACTCCCTGAACACAAGAAAGACCACGACATCTACAAAACAAACAATCATCTATCATCTTAACAGAACTCCCTGAACACAAGAATGACCACGACATCTACAAAACAAACAATCATCTATCATCCTAACTCCCCGACCACAGGAAAGACCACGACATCTACAAAGCAAACAATCATCTATCATCCTAACTCCCTGAACACAAGAAAGACCACGACATCTACAAAACAAACAATCATCTATCATTCTAACTCCCTGAACACAAGAAAGACCACGACATCTACAAAACAAACAATCATCTATCATTCTAACAGAACTCCCTGAACACAAGAATGACCACGACATCTACAAAACAAACAATCATCTATCATCCTAACTCCCTGAACACAAGAAAGACCACGACATCTACAAAACAAACAATCATCTATCATCTTAACTCCCTGAACACAAGAAAGACCACGACATCTACAAAACAAACAATCATCTATCATCCTAACAGAACTCCCTGAACACAAGAATGACCACGACATCTACAAAACAAACAATCTATCATCTTAACTCCCTAAACACAAGAAAGACCACGACATCTACAAAACAAACAATCATCTATCATCCTAACTCCCTGAACACAAGAAAGACTACGACATCTACAAAACGAACAATCATCTATCATCCTAACAGAATTCCCTGAACACAAGAATGACCAAGACATCTACAAAACAAACAATCTTCTATCTTCTTAACTCACTGAACACAAGAAAGACCACGACATCTACAAAACAAACAATCATCTATCATCCTAACAGAACTCCCTGAACACAAGAATGACCACAACATCTACAAAACAAACAATTATCTATCATCCTAACTCACTGAACACAAGAAAGACCACGACATCTACAAAACAAACAATCATCTATCATCTTAACAGAACTCCCTGAACACAAGAAACACCACGACATATGACGCTGCAAATCCAGATCCTGGCTTAAGACAAGCACAACAATGTGGCAGGGTTAAACCGGTAAATTGAATCCCAAACATCCCCACTTGACATTTGTATCTCCAACGACAATACATATATACAAACGACACAACACCTGAACAGATTATTCCATCATATCTATTAAAATCATTTTATTTTATATCAGTTCTAAATGCGAATTGTTCATTGATGTAGAAATGGTCATCTGTCATGCATTCATCTGCGTTAAAGAAATCTACCAGTGATTGAAATGCGGCTCAGATATTATCAACGTTTCAGTCAATACTACTGTTCATCGGACTGTTTATAAATCATGATGATGCCCTATACATAAGAAACTATTATGTTAGTAATCATTGTATGAAATTTATATTGATTTTACTGCCCGTAAGGCCGTTCTTGATTGACATTAAAAACATTTATATTGTATTGTAATGTATTGTCATCTTAAACCAGGACCGTGGGTATAAATAGCTGTGGGCGGAACAAACATTCAGATTGTTCATTATTTTGACCACGGTTATCACGAGGAGGAAAAATCAATGATACATAGTTTCACAGTTACTTTTGGAGCAAAATATTTGACATGCATGGTCACTAGTGTTCCTCCCTACGAAACTTTTAGTATCATTAAAAATAATATTCTTCATCAGTCTAAAGCCTACAAAAATCACTTCAAATTTCTGAAGTATGTGGCATTGGTCACGTTGGTCATGTGACATACAGTTTCATAAATATGCTGTTCATATCAACGGAGATTTTTTATGATAATCTCCGCCCACAAATTTTGTCGGTAGGCACTACCGCAAATCCCCCTTTAAGCTTATGCAATTTATATATTAATATTATATATTTAAATTTACTCACCATACTTGCCACAGTTTAGTTCGTCTGAACCATCAAAACAATCATTTTTAATGTCACACCTGCTTTCCATAGGAATACATTGTCTGCTCTTACATTCCCATTCATTTAGTTCACAATTATTCCATTCTATTAATAAATAGAAAAACACAATCGTAGAATAACGGCACTCCTATTAATGTTGGTGAATTCCAGATTAGTTCATAGAAATATTGATAATTATAGCACCAATTTCATCAAAGTCTCAGCTATATCATAGATGTTAGATTTATTGGTGTAGGAACCAGAGTACACGACATAAGGAAACAAAGTACACGACATAGAAAACCAGAGTACACGACATAGGGAAACAAAATAAACGACATAGAAAACCATAGTACACGACATAGGGAAACAAAGTACACGACATAGAAAACCAGAGTACACGACATGGGGATACAAAATAAACGACATAGAAAACCAGAATACACGACATAGGGAAACAAAGTACACGACATAGAAAACCAGAATACACGACATAGAAAACCAGAGTACACGACATAGCGAAACAAAGTACACGACATATAAAACCAGAGTACACGACATAGAGAAACAAAGTACACGACATAGAAAACCAGAGTACACGACATAGAAAACCAGAGTACACGACATAGGGAAACAAAGTACACGACATATAAAACCAGAGTACACGACATAGAGAAACAAAGTACACGACATAGAAAACCAGAGTACACTGCATAAAGAAACAAAGTACACGACATATAAAACCAGAGTACACGACATAGCGAAACAAAGTACACGACATATAAAACCAGAGTACACGACATAGAGAAGCAAAGTACACGTCATAGAAAACCAGAGTACACGACATAGAAAACCAGAGTACACGACATAGAAAACCAAAGTACACCACATGGGAAACCAGAGTCCACGACATGGGAAGCTAGAGTACACTATATGGGAAACCAAAGTACACGAAATAAAAAACCAGAGTAGACGACATGGCGAACACCGTTCAAAACCACCAATGTTGAACAAATTACAAGTTGGCCGTGGTGGCCGTGATTGTATGTAGTTGTAAGTTGTAAATCCAACTATCTACGCAATCAGTGCCTATTACCACATATGTTGTGAGTTCGAATCTCTATCAGGGCGAGGTGTACATCTTTATGTGATAAAGTTTGTCAGTGACTTGCGACAGGTCGGTGTTTTTCTTCGATCCTCCAGTTTTCTCCACCAATAAAACTGACGACCATGATATTAAGTGAAATATTATTGAAAGTGGCATTAAACACCATCAAACACAACAAAATAAACCTTAGAGATAATAGTAGATTAATCATGAGCTCGTTCTATTTCAGCAGTCACATTTTTGAATTGCTTGTTTACATTTTAGTTCTATACTTCACTGACTAAACTATATAGCTATATGGCATTTATGGTGCCTGCTACACATAGAGCGAATAGTACGAAACTCTTTTCTGACAATTTGGTAAATGTTTTGGACCATTTGACATTGCAGGATAAACACAATATATGTACATGAGCTCTTGTTACATACCCGTAGAATAAAACGGAATTGTTGTGAATATCACAACGTAACTTGTGACACATATATTTCGCAATGTTGAACAAAGTGATGATGGTGACCATAAAATGCTCGAAATGATGACTTCAAATTAACCACAAGGAACACTGGAATATCGTATCAACTGGGTGACATATGCTTCCTGTACAGGTTCTGCTTGAATGTTGCTACATAAAAATGAAAATTTCACAATCGGAAAATTGAAATCATCTTTTTGTCGTAATGTTTTGTTCTTATCCGTTCTTCATTGTAAATTTTGGGGTGTAGGTCATGGTATAAAACAATCCTAGCTGTATCTGTGGTATCCCTTATTCCAATCTCTGTGGGATTGATGCGATCAACATAATCACTAAATTTCGAATTATTTAGTGAAAGAACATCCTCTATATAGCGGACTAGGAAATTACAATCTGGCACTAAATTACAGATCTACGTTTTTATTACAGGGCTATCCTCTTTTCATTTTTTATGATAAGTTGCTATGTGAAGTTTGTCTCATACGAATAAAGGCACAAGATAGTGATGGGACCCATAGTTATGCTTATTAAAAAGACACGCCGGCTAACCTAAACAAATAGATTTCCATAATATCGAGCATTTTGGTGATTTCAGTTTCAGAGAATTTCTCGTTAGAATTAGAGTGTTTCTTTCACAAAATACGAATTGTCGTCCATATAAATCTATGTTGGCCATTTTTTAAACGAAATACAGTTGAACAAATTCATTTAATCTGTCTTTTAGCTTTAAGTGTGGTATTGTTGTGTAGATGTAGAAAAGTTAAATGATTTAATGTTATTGCATGAGAAGAGGAACCTTGAATATATTTCCTTTAACAGATATTTAGAATTTTTCAGAATCCACCTCTGATTTACTCCACCATTTGAGTATCTTTGAGTAGCACAGTTTGAACACTGACAGAATAGATGCTAATAACTTGGCACGAGTTTTCGTGTTTGGTGGGGTATTTTACAGATCAAGCAATTTAACGCTAGTAGTCGGTAAAGTGATGGAATATCAAAAGAAGTTCTTGGTTGAAATTCTAAAGGAACCCAAAACAGAATGATGATTGTCCAGGATTTTCTCTTTGGTAGTTGTCGTCGGGATATATGTAGGGTTGCTAGATTAATTTACAAGGTATAATTCCTTAATCAACCAGTCTATGTAAGATGATTTACCACAGATACAGATAGGTCTGCTTCATACCGTGACATACACCGCAAAATTGACAATGAAGTGGTTTTCTCTGGGTACTCCAGTTTCCTCCACCAATAAAACTGACCGTCGCGATAAAGTTAAAATATTGTTGAAAGTGGCGTTAAACATTATAACCCTCACCGTCGACTTGAAGTCAGTCGTTAATGTTGAAATGCTGCAAAATCTCTTGTGGATAAATAGTATGGTTGCAATATGTGTAGCATGGGTATATGGCATGATAGCAACATACTGAACATTAATAAAAAAGTAGATATCAAATTTATTATGCACTGTGAGTTTCTGGAATAACCTTCATCAAGTACGCTCAAGGCCAAAATATTTGACCACCAAAAATTTAAAAGTCTTTGGGAACAAGAAAACCAATGGGCCTAAACAGAAAAGACAAAATCGGCTACGGTCACCATAAACTAGGAAGGAACTTTGGTTTGAATAATTTATGATGAAGAACAATTTATATTGCCTAGGTTAATATTACCCAAACCTTTGTTGGCAAAACAAAGTCTTAGAAAGGAGCGACGGGTTCAACTAGTTGAGCAGGAACTGTTTACCTTTCCGAAGCACCTGAGTCCTGCTCCGATTTGAGTGAGGTTAACGTTATTCAATCTTTAATTTTCTGTGTGGAGTTTTGTAGATTATTCTTTGTCTTTTTGGCCTTATTCTTTTGGTAATTACATTGTCTGAACTTCTTGGATTTACGGCTTCTTATTACTCATTTGGTATCTCTGAACTTTTCTTTTTTATATATGCAAGACTCAGATCGACGTTCAGTCTCTAATCGATGTCCAATCCTCAAATCGGCGTCCAATTCTCAAATATATGGCCGTTTTTCACTTTCTCAAATCAACGTCCAATGACGTCACTGACGTATACTTCAAATGACGTCACACCCGTTAAGGAATGTTTATCAAGCAATGATGGAGAAGGGACAAGATGAGGAGTTCTTGATGACAAAAATGCCTAGGTATTTTATAGTTACTGTAGATAAAATCCTATTGTGTTTAGGAGTACTTCTACTTTAGCGGACCCTAACCCCAGCCTTAACCCTAACCCTAACCCTAACCTTAATCCTAACCTTAACCCTAACCTTAATCCTAGCCCTAACCTTAACCTTAGCCCTATCCCTAACCCTAACCGTAACCCTAACCCTAACCTTAACCCTAAGCCTAACTCTAAGATTAACCCTAGCCCTTACCTTAGCCCTAACCCTAGCCTTAAACCTAACATTAACCCTAACCATAACCTTAATATTAAAGAATGGGAAAATGCTTAAAGCACACACACACACACACACAAAACAGATTAAAAAAATAAAGCTGTCGTTACAATTATTTTTGATGGCAAACTTTGATCGTGTAAACGGGCCTATAGATATGAGAGTTTGGAAAGGACGCCGATTTGAGAATATCCTAAAATTGGACCGTGATGTGAGATAATGACGTCAGTGGACGCCAATTTGAGGAGTGGACGTAGATTAGAGAATGGACGTCGATCTGAGTCTATCATATATATTTCCTCTTTCTTTATACCAACAGTTTTGTAAAAAAAAGTTCGTAATGGGCAATATCCCAGACAATAGTGGGGAGCTTGTATTGATTTGAATAGGAATTTGTAACCGGGATTTACAAATGTAAAGTCATAACTGTCTCATAAGTGAGTGTTTGTCATGTGACCTAACGCTAAAACCATGCTTATAATGAAGATAAAATGTATTGTATATTACCACAATCTATTTCGTCTGACGAGTCCCCACAGTCGTCTTTGCCATCACAATGGTACATCAGATGTATACATTCACCATTCCGACATTTATATTGAGAATCAGAACATCCAGTTTCTACAATGTCAATGAGATATGATTAATTATAAAGACATATTCAGAAAGCAGGAATGTTAGTGTTATTGTTTTAACACCACTTTCAATAATATATCAGCCATATCGTAGCGGTCAGTTTCATTGGTAGAGGAAACCGAAGTACCCGGAGAATACCACAATATCACTGGCTATATAACATGTCACTGGCTAACATATTTCCACATTCTTGTACCGAGAATACCTCGCCATGACCGTGATTCGAACTTTAGTAGTGATAAGCGCTGATTGCACAGGTAGTTGCTAATCCTATCGGAAAGCAGATGTCGTTATTAGAGATATCACTATTAGATATTATATGATGGTAATTTAGACGTCATCGTTAAGAATGCTTTACCAGATAATATGTGATTGTAAAGTGTTCTTAGACATTCATCGTGCCGAGCAATTTGCAGTGTTTTTTATAATAACTTTGTGGACAGTAGCCTAAAAAGCATGCCAAAAAACAACACCTCCCCCAGTCAAATATTGACTCCATATTGATTTGTCAAATGATGACAACAATTTTTAGATCAATTAGTAGTATACTGTACACTTTTTCCCGGTTGTGATTCAGATTCTTAATATTTCACAAAACCAAATCAAACCGACCTTCAGATCACCAAGAATAACTAAATGATGTATTCTACCGAATAGAAAAGAAATCTGAACAATTTATTTTGCCTCTGTTTCTATGATTTTCCGATTGGATTTGGAATTGTTTTGACTGTGTGGAATGTCTTGTTTTGACTGTGTGGAATGTCTTGTTTTGACTGTGTGGTATGTCTTGTTTTGACTGTGCGGAATGTCTTGTTTTGACTGTGCGGAATGTCTTGTTTTGACTGTGTGGTATGTCTTGTTTTAACTGTGTGGAATGTCTTGTTTTGACTGTGTGAAATGTCTTGTTTTGACTGTGTGGGATGTCTTGTTTTGACTGTGCGGAATGTCTTGTTTTGACTGTACGGTGTGTAATGTTTTGACTGTGTGGTTATCCTGTTTTGATTGTGTGGTATGTCTTGTTTTGACTGTGTGGTATGTCTTGTTTTGACTGTGTGGAATGTCTTGTTCTGGCTGTGCGGTATGTCTTGTTTTGACTGTGTGGTATGTCTTGTTTTGACTGTGCGGTATGTCTTGTTTTGAATGTGTGGTATGTCTTGTTTTGATTGTGTGTATGTCTTGTTTTGACTGTGTGGTATGTCTTGTTTTGACTGTGTGCTATGTCTTGTTTTTCATTTTATACTTTGTTAACAAGAAAAGCTGAAAAAATTGAACACTAGACAATTACTCGAAAAATTACATGAGCATCTCGAACTTGAATGTAAATGTTTATGTTAATGCGATATATGAATCATCTGACGTCACATCAGAAACCAATGACGTCACACCAGAAAAAAATAACGTCATTGTTTTACTCACCACAATTTACTTCGTCAGAGTTATCAACACAGTCAAAGTAACCATTACATGTGTTAAATTGGGATACATATTCACCGTTGTCACATTGATACACGTTAAGTAGGCGTGGTATAGAAGAATTTCCAGACAGTTTAATATAATAGGTGTCTTCGCTGTAGACTGTAAATATAACTATGCTTATAGAAATCATTATTTATGTTACGACCATGTAATAATCACGTTAATTAATGTTAAACTTGGCTCCAGTATTGATTTGGTTTGGTTTTTATGGTGTTAAATGCCACTTTGAACAATATTTCAGTTATATCGTGGCGATCAGTTTTTTTTGGTGGAGGAAACCAGAGTACACAGAGAAAACCACTACACTATTGAAAGAAGTAGAATGTAAAATTGTTTGTCGATGTCAGATGATGTTCGTGTCGATTAACAGTAGCATGACGGGTGTCACTAGTGGAGCAGTGACACCTAACCCTTCCGCAGCATACAAGTTTACACTCGAATTCAGTGGAGTTCGTGTTGCTCCATCTTTAGTTTTCTATGTAGTGTTTTGCAGATGATTATTTGTCCTTTTTCCCTTTTCCGTGTCGTTATTGTATTGTCTGACCTTCGAATTACGGTTTCTAATTACCCCGTCAAACCATGTTAGTGTTCTATGTAGTGCTTTGCAGAATATTGTTTGTCCTTTTTGTCTTTTTTCTTTTCGTTATTGTATTGTCTATCCTTCGATTTACGGCTTTTGATTGCCCTATCAAACAATCTGTAGGTTCCATGTAGTGCTTTGTAGATCAGTGTTTGCCTTTTTGTCCTTTTTGATTGCGTGATTGTATTGTCTGTCCTTCAATATAAGGCTTCTGAATACACCTTTAAGCAATTGTTAGTTTTTTTTGTGTAGTGTTTTTCAGATCATTGTCTGTCCTTCGATTTCGGCTTTTGATTACCCTTTCAAGCTTTCTTTTCAACAGAAAATGCTAAAATAATGATAAATAATTAAGACAGATTTTTTGTGGTGTGGCATATAATAGTAAGCAAACTACATGAGTATTTTAATTTTAATTGATGGTACATATTTATTGGAATTGATGAATATATAGCACAATTTGTATATAGCGTCGGACGGATTGCTATAAACACGAGAAAAGGAAAAGAAAGGACAATAATAGAGCATTTGATCACCAAGAAAATGTACAACTTCGAGTTAACATTCGGATGTTTCTAAAATTATGACGAGAGTACGCATTTATTTTTACCATGTGTTAAATATGATATTGTGCTTAATCAAATCATATACAGTCAAACTTGTATTGAGAGGTGACCCTTGGGACCAAGAAAAAATGGTCTCATAAGACCTCTTAAAAGAGGCTCAATGCATCTGAAATTGTCCATGACATAGCAAGAAAAAGTTACCTTTTAATACAGGTAACTGCTTAATAGAGGTGACCGCAGACGCAGGTTTGACTGTATTTACCTTTATTGTGTGATGAATACATTGGTTTTTCACATAACATATGGCGTATGTTGTTGACAGCACAAGGGACATCATGCCAATTTCTTATGTTGTGAATATTCTTCAGGACAATTGCTGTGCAACGCTCGTGATCGAATCCATCGGGCTGTGATGGTTTTCCGTCATACCTTTTACAAGGATAAAAAAACATTAATAAAATCTAGAATTTTACATTTGATACCAATTTTTCAAATAACCACACATGTTAGCTTGCATATGTATTTATATAGAGAATTCTCATGAAGATTATAGATGATTATATAAATAATCCACAGCATGATCTCCATTTTTTTTCTGGTCTAATATTTTGTGTGTTTCTAGTCAGTGGCCATGAATACATTTGTGTATGTATGTTATGGGTATCGATTTTAACTCTGCATTTATAGCGATTTTACTATTGGATTTTGGAACTGTTTTGACAGTGTGGTGTTTTTTTGTTTTTCATATTTTATTCTTAGTATGCAATGGAACTTCCTTGAGGTCGCATGGTAGTTGATTTTCCCTGCCTATATCAGTTTTTCGAGTTCAAATATGGCCAATGACGAGATATACTAGGCTGAACCTAAGACGATTTTGAAGATAACGAAAGGGATTATCTAAATATGTAAAGGACAAACAACGATCTAAAAATACTACACAGAAAACTAAATATCGATCAACATGAACCCACTAAACACTGAAGGTGAACTCGCGTGTTCCAGAAGGGTAAAATTGACAATACATTTTCGGATATGGTTTAGGCTTAGGTTTATGGTGCTTAACGCCACTTTCAACAATATTTCAGTTATATCGTAGCGGTCAGTTTTATTGGTGGAGTAAATCAGGAGTACCCGGTGAAAACCACTGACAACGTTATGCTCTCCCAAAAAAGAAACGAAACATGTGAAACAATATTATTTACTTAAAATTTTCAACATCATTTTAAATACAGAAATAAGCAATACAGTACATGGAAAATAGGCACACTGGTTATTCAGACTTTGAAGTTCATTAAAATGTCAACATTTATCACATTAAAGTCTATAGCGTTCAGTTGACGTCACTTCAAGGTCAATATCTGTTGTGCCCACCATTAGCCTGTAGCACAGCACGGACACATCAGCAGTCCAAGATCGCTACATCCGGGTACTTCACCTGAGAAATCGGACAGTGAAGCAAAAGAAACAGCATCAAATGTCCCAGGTCTCCGACGAATATCGGTACAGATAATCAGAAACCGTCTCCGTAGAAACGGCTTACGCGCCAGACGTCCTTACTTTGGCGCTGTACTGAGACATCGGCATCGGCTTGCAAGGGTCCGATGGTGCAACAGAGTAAGGGGCTGAGACCTGCAAAACTGGAGGCGAGTCTGGTTCAGCGATGAATCAAGATTCACGCTGCAGAAAAGAGATGGCCGTACACGTGTCTACAGACGCCGGAATGAGAGGTTCGCAAGGAACTGCATCCTTGAGGTCGACAATTTCGGCGGAGGAAGAGTGATGATGTGGGGTGCCATATCATGCGCCCGACAGACTCAACTGGTGCACATCCCCGGCAACTTTAGCGCTGCTCGATACTGAGATGAGGTTTTGACACCACACATGCTACTCGCAATGAACCTCCATAGGGAAGTTCCTCAGCACGACAACGCTCTGCCGCACACAGCTCGTGCTACTGTTGACTTTCTAGCCAACCAGAACGCAATAGTGCTCCCATTGTCGTTTAAATCACCAGATTTGAACCCAACAGAACATTTGTGAGATGACTCGGATCACGCGTGCACAGTCGTCGACCAGCGACACAAGATCTGCAAGAACTACAGCAGTCTCTTGAGCAAGATTGGATGAGAATTCCGCAAGACCGTGTTCGTCGATTGATCGAGTCTATGACTAGACGGGTCCGTGCTGTGTTACAGATTAATGGGGGCACAACCGATATTGCTTTGCAGTGACGTCATCTGAGCGCTATGGACCTTAATGTGATAACTTTTGACATTTGAATGAACATTAACGTCTGAACAAGCAGTGTGCCAAATTTCAGAGTAATGTAATGCTTATTTCTGTATTTAAAATGATGTTGAAAATTTGAAGTAAATTAAAAAAACTCACATGTTGCATTTCTTTTTTGGGAGAGTATATGACTGAAATATTGTTGTAATTTGAGTTTATTATTATGAAAACTTCTATCTAAATTCTTTGTTCTGGTTAAGCATACAGAAACAATTCATCAAATCATCGAAGCATCGATATATCGAAGAATGTATTGTTTAGTATCTTTAAGATCTTTAATTTAAAAATTGATTGTTTTATTTGAGGAATATTTTCGGAAGCAAATTATATATTAAGTAATTAAGAAAAGGTATTGCGATATATTATTGAATAAAAAATGTACTTTACAACGGATCATTTTAAAATCTTCTAACAAAAACGATACTGTCCTATTTTCTACGTTGAACTCCTAAATATGAATGCTTGAAAGACACTCAAAATGAATACCATGAATTGTACAGTAGTGGTTCGCCATTTTCCCATATGTAATCAGTGAACCAATAGCCTTTCCCTTTCTTGGTTAATCCTACAAACATAGGATACAATGAATCATTTTCTTAAAAAAAAACAAAAACATCATTTCATGAAAGGCGAGGAAGAGGATTTCAAATTCAATTTGTTGAATATTGAATATGTGCATAGGGTTCTGTTTATAGTGTTTAGAGCAATCAATTTGGGATCAATTTATGTGTTCGGATTAGATAGTTGTTCGGTTTATATAGATAACATTAATAAATATTTCTTTATTGAGGACTTTAATTAAAGCTCGGTTTATACGGTATTCCAGTTTAATCAGGGTTTGGTTTAAACAAGTATCACTGTATATTTATATTAAACGGGAAATTATGACAGATTAAAGGGGAAACCTACTAAAAATATTAAAATACACAATATTGGGAACGGAGAGTACAAATAATAACGCAAAATAAAGTACAGTCAAACCTGTATTATGAGGTTACCCGTGGGACGAAGAAAAATTGGCCTTATAAGACAGGTGACCTCTTAAAAGAGATTCAATGCATCTAAAATGTTCTATGATAGAACAAGGAAAATATGACCTTTTAATACAGGTGACTGCTTAATAGAGATGGTAGCAATGGCAGGTTGGACTATATTCTAAATTACCAGGCTCAAGCTAGCGACCAATAAGGCGATATGTCTCAAAACCAAAAAAATAATAAGAATAAAATCTACTTTTAAAGATTTCTAGCGACCAATAACAATTACTGTAAATGCATAGTCAACACAATGAATCAACATCGGGGAATACAGTAAATATTTCTAGAGCCCCGGCCCACACAATACAAAATAACGATGACATAAATATTTTGCGGATGGCGAGCTTACAAAAACACTTTAAATAAACACAGATTAAAAAATAATTTACTATCATGTTTTAAACCGGTAAATAATTTGGACAGCGTTTTGTCAAGCAATATTAAGTCATAAGATTCCGGTTCACATGAAGACATCTCATCAATCTAAAAATAATGTAATTATAGAAAACAAGATGAACTGTGAGCTAAAGCTCACTTATAATACCCCCGCTCTTCGGCAAACAGGAAGTAGGAATCTGACGGGTCAAAAAACGCTTCCCACGACATGAGGTACCTATATGAAGCTTGTCTGCCATCAATAGTTGCTGAGAAAAATGCGACTAAAAATGGGCAAATACAAAATGTATGTTCAATGTTTATAAAAATCAACAAAGTCGGCAAGCAGGAAGTAGGAATCTGATCGGTCCAAAAACGATTTCCACAATATGGCATACCTATGTGAAGTTTGTGACCAAATATCAGATTCCTGTCATCAGCAGTTGCTGAGAAAAATGCGACGAAACATGTGCATATACAAATGTATGTTAAATGTGTATAAAAATCAAGAAAATCGGCAAACAGGAAGTAGGAATCTGGTGGGTCCAAAAACGCTTCCCACGATATGGGGTACCTATATGTAGCTTGTGACCAAATATCAGATTTCTGCCATCAATATTTGCTAGGAAAAATGTGACGAAAATGTGCATATATGTTTAATGTGTATAAAAACCAACTAAGTCGGCAAACAGGAAGTAGGAATCTGACGGGTCCAAAAACGCTACCCACAATATGGTATACCTATATGACGCTTGTGACCAAATATCAGATTTCTGCCATCAACAGTTACCGAGAAAAATGCGACGATAAATATATTGGAAGGACGGAAGGACAGACGAAAGGACGGACGGACGAACAGACGGACATATGTAAAACAGTATACCCCCTCCCACTTCGGGGAGCGGGGGTATACTAAGAAAAATATAACAGTAAGTTTTATGAAAAAAACAAACAAAATTTAATCCCGCATGTGCGTGTCACATTCATTTAATAAATAATAATATTACGTTTTATCTACATGTATTTATTTTTAAATAGTGTATTAAAAGGTGTCAAATAACCAATTTAATTCACCAATCAGAGCTTAGAACATAAACAAATGTAGTCCTTTTTAAAGAAAAAAGTTCCATTCGCTTTGTTGTATTTTGAAAAAATAAATAAATGGAAAGGTATAAACAATGATAAATATGAGAGGATTATTTTGAACCCAAATTTGGTTACATTTAGTTGCATTGGAATCCGTTATGGAGGTCTTGATGAATGACCCATAAATACGGAAATTCCGGGAATAACGTTGCTATTTGTAGAATAGGGAATATCCCAGAGCATGGTACTTCACTGTATATCAAGGTTGATATTTGACACCCTGCTGTGGGCTTGAGGTGTAGAAACCCACACAGGCACATAAGACAAATAAAGGCCCGGGCAATACCTTTGATCTAAACCCCAAGTGGACAAGAACTTTGCCGTCCTTAGCATATTTTGCATGGGATATTTATGGAGACCCCCCCTCCACACACAAAAATCAAATATCAAAGTTGATATTTGACACCCTGTTTTGGGCTTAAGGTGCAGAAACCCACCCAGGAAATTAAGTCAGTTAAAGACCCGGGCAAATATCCAAGTGGGCAAGAACTTTGCTGTCCTTAATATATTGTTTCATGGGATATTAATAGAGACCCCCCTCCACAATTTGATTTCAAATATCAAATTTGATATTTGACACAATTCTGTGGGCTTGAGGTGCAGAAACCCCACCCAGTCACTAAAGTCAATTAAAGACCCGGGCAATATCTTTGACTTACACTGCAAGTGGACAAGAACTTCGCCGTCCTTAATATATTTTTCATGGGATATTTATCGAGAACCCCCCTCCACAAAAAAATATTCAAATATCAAAGTTGATATTGGACAACCTGCTTTGGGTTTGAGGTGAAGAAACCACCCAGTCACTTAAGTCAGTAAAAGGCCCGTGCATTATCTTTGATTTAAACCCGAAGTGAACAAGAACTTTGTCGTCCTTAATATATTTCTATTGGATATTTATAGAGACCCCTTCTCCACATTTTTTTATATTGGATATATATACATACCCCACAGCAGGGTGTCAAATATCAACTTTGAAGAGGGGTCTCTATAAATATCACATGAAAAATATATTAAGGACGGCACATTTCTTTCCAACTTGGGGCTTAAGTTAATTGGTAATGCCCGTGCCCGGGCCTTTAACTGAATAAAGTGCCTGGGTGAGTTTCTGCACTTAAAGCCCACAGCAGGGTGTCAAATATCAATTTTGATATTTGAAATTGTTTTTGTGAAGGATTGGTCTCTATAAATAACCCATGAAAAATATATTAAGGACGGCAAAGTTCTTGTCTGCTTGGAGCTTAAGTCAAAGGTATTGCGTGGACCTTTAACTGACTTAAGTGCCTGGGTGGGTTTCTGCACCTCAAGCCCACAGCAGGGTGTCAAATACCAAATTTGATGAATGAAAAAAAAATGTGGGAGAGGGGTTTCTATGAACATCCCATGAAAAATATATTAAGGACAGCAAAATCCTTGCCCAGCTGGGATTTGAATAAAATCTATTGCCTGGGCCTTTAACGGACTTAAGTGACTGGGTGGGTTTCTGCACCTCAAGCCCACAGTAGGGTTTCAAATATCAACTTTGATATTTGAATTGTTTTTTTGTGGAGGGTGAGTCTCTATAAATATCCCATTAACAATATATTAAGGACGCAAAGTTCCTGCCCACTTGGGGTTTAAGTCAAACGTATTTCCCAGTCCTTTAACTGACTTAAGTGCCTGGGTGGGTTTCTGCCCCTCAAGCCCACAACAGGGTGTCAAATATCAACTTTGATATTTGAAATTGTTTGTGTGAAGGGTGGTCTCTATAAATATCCCATGAAAAATATATTAAGGACGGCATATTTGTTGCCCATTCGGGGCTTATGTCAAAGGTATTGACCGGGACTTTAACTGACTTAAGTGTCTTGATTGATTTCTGCACCTCAAGCCTTCAGCAGGGTATCAAATATCAACTTTGATATTTGAAATATTTTTGTGGTGAAGCGGTGGTCTCTATAAATATCCCATGAAAAATATATTAAGGACTGCAAAGTTCTTCCCCACTTGGGACTTAGGTTAAAGGTATTGCCCTGGACTTTAATTGACTTAAGTTTCTGGATTGGTTTCTGCACCTCAAGCCCACAAAAGGGTGTCAAATATCAACTTTGATATTTGAATTTTTTTAAGGAGGGGGAGTCTCTATTAATATCCCATGAAAATATATTAAGGACGGTAAAGTACTTGATCACCCGGAGATTAGAGCAAAGCAATTGCCAGGGCTCTTAACTGACTTAAGTGCCTGACTGGGTTTCTGCACCTCAAGCTCACAGATGGGTGTCAAATATCAACTTTTATATTTGAATTTTTTTAATAGGGGGGAGTCTATAAATATTCAATAAAAATATATTAAGAACGGCATATTTATTGCCCACCCGGGGCCTAAGTCAAAGGTATTCCCCAGTCCTTTAACTGACCTAAGTGCCTGGGTGGGTTTCTGCTCCTCAAGCCCACAGCAGAGTGTCAAATATCAACTTTGATATTGAATTTTTTTTTTGTGAAGGGTGGTCTCTATGAATAACCCATGACAAATATCTTAAGGACGGCATATTTCTTACCCCTCTCGGAGCTTAAGTCAAGGGTATTGCCCGGGACATTAACTGACTTATGTGTCTGGATTGGTTTCTGGACCTCAAGCCCATAGAAGGGTGTCAAATATCAACTTTGATATTTGAATTGTTTTTAAGGAGGGGGAGTCTCTATAAATATCCAATGAAAAATATATTAAGAACGGCAAAGTTATTCCCCACTTGGGGCTTAAGTCAAAGGTATTGCCCAGCCCTTTAACTGACTTAAGTACCTGGATGGGTTTCTGCACCGCAAGCCCACAGCAAGGTGTCAAATATCAACTTTGATATTTGATATTATTTTGTGGAGGGGGGTTTCTATAAATATGCCATGACAAAGATATTAAGTCCGGCAAAGTTCCTGTCCACTTGGGTGTAAAATCAACGGTATTGCCCAGGCCTTTAACTGACTTTAGTGCCTGGGTGGGTTTCTGCACCTCAACCCCACAGCAGGGTGTCAAATATCAAATTTGATGATTGAAAAAGAAATGTGGGAGACGGATCTCTATGAATATTCCATGCAAAATATATTAAGGATGGCAAAGTCCTTGCCCACCTGGGATTTAAATAAAATATATTACCTGGGACTTTAACTGACTTAAGCTTCTGGATTAGTTTCTGCACCTCAAGCCCACAAAAGGGTGTCAAATATCAACTTTTATATTTGAATTTTTTTTAAGGAGGGGGAGTCTCTATACATATCCCATAAAAATATATTAAGAACGGCATATTTCTTGCCCACGCGGGGCTTAAGTCAAATGTATTCCCCGGTCCTTTAACTGACCTAAGTGCCTGGGTGGGTTTCTGCTCCTCAAGTCCACAGCAGGGTGTCAAATATCAACTTTGATGTTGAATTTTTTTTTGTGAAGGGTGGTCTCTATAAATAACCCATGACAAATATCTTAAGGACGGCATATTTCTTACCCACTCGGAGATTAAGTCAATGATATTGCCCTTAACATTAACTGACTTAAGTGTCTGGATTGGTTTCTGGACCTCAAGCCCATAGAAGGGTGCTAAATATCAACTTTGATCTTTGAATTGTTTTTAAGGAGGGGAAGTCTCTATAAATATCCAATGAAAAATATATTAAGAACGGCAAAGTTCTTGCCCACTTGGGGCTTAAGTCAAAGGTATCCCCTGGGCCTTTAACCGACGTGAGTGCTTTGGTGGTTTTCTGCACCTCAAGCCCACAGAATGGTGTCAAATATCAATTTTGATATTATTATTTTTTTTTGGTGAAGGAGGGGTCCCTGTAAATATTCCGTGAAACATATATTAAGTCCGGCAAAGTTCTTGTCCACTTGGCGTTGATATCAACGGTATTGCCCTGGCCTTTAACTGACTTAAGTGCCTGAGTGGTTTTCTGCTACTCAGGCCCATAGCAAGGTGTCAAATATCAACTTTGATATTTGAAAAATAATTGTTGAGATGGGTCTCTATATATATCCCATGAAAAATATATTAAGGACCGCAAATTTCTCGTTTACTTGGGATCTAAGTCAATGGTATTGACCGGGCCTTTAACTGACTTAAGTGCTATGGTGGGTTTCTGCACCTCAAGCCCACAACAGGGTGTCAAATATCAATTTTGATATTTGAATTTTTTTTATGGAGGGGGGTCTCTATAAATATTCAATGAAGAATATATTAAGTCCGGCAAAGTTCTTGTTCACTTGTGATTAAGATCAACGGTATTGCCCAGGCATTTAACAGACATAACTGCCTGTGTGGGTTTCTGCACCTCAGGCCCACAGTATGGTGTCAAATATCAACTTTGATATTTGATTTTTTCTTTTTTGTGAAGGGGTGGTCTCTATAAATATCCCATGAAAAATATATTAAGGACCGCAAAGTTCTCGTCCACTTGGGATCCAAGTCAAAGGTATTGACCGGGACTTTAATTGACTTAAGTGTCATGATGGGTTTCTGCACCTCAAACCCACAACAGGGTGTCAAATATCAATTTTGATATTTGAATTTTTTTGTGGAGGGGGGTTTCTATAAATATCCCATGAAAATATATTAAGGACGGCAAAGTTCTTGCCCACTTGGAGATTAAGTCAAAGGTATTGCCCAGCCCTGTAACTGACTTAAGTGCATGGGTGCGTTTCTGCACTTCAAGCCCACAGCAGGGTGTCAAATATCAACTTTGATATTTGATTTTTTGTTTGTGAAGGGGTGGTATCTATAAATATCCCATGAACAATATATTAAGGGCGGCAAAGTTCTTGCCCACTTGGAGCTTAAAGGAAAGGTAGTGCCCGGGCCTTTAACTGACGCAAGGGTCTGAGTGGGTTTCTGCACCTCAAGTCCATAGCAGGGTGTCAAATATTAATTTTGATATTTGATTTTTTTTTTGTGAACGAGGGGTCTCTATAAATATTCCATGAAGAATATTTTAAATCCGGCAAAGTTCTTGTCCACTTGGGATTAAGATCAACGGTATTGCCCAGGCATTTAACAGACATAAGTGCCTGGGTGAGTTTCTGCACCTCAGGCCCACAGTATGGTGTCAAATATCAACTTTGATATTTGAAAAAAATTGTGGAAAGGGGTCCCTATATATATTCCACGAAAAATATATTAAGGACGGCAAAGTTCTTGCCCAGTTGGAGTTTAAGTCAAAGGTATTGACCGGGTCTTTAACTGACTTAAGTGCCTGGGTGGGTTTCTGTATCTCACGCCCAAGTGTCTAATATCAACTTTGATATGCAGTGAAGTATTATGCTCTGGGATATTCCCTATTTTACAAATAACAACGTCATTCCAGGAATTTCCGTATTGATGGGTCATTCATCAAGACGTCCATAGCATGATGTTCAGGACCTAGCATGATGCATCTGTTTAATCATACCGAATGATGTTACATAAAACGCACAACTGATACCGTTTAACAAATTGTGTTACAAGGGTCTCGGTGCAGGGTAATTATTAGGCAAATACCCCGCCAATGGCGGAAAAGCTGAAAAAAACTAAGAATTGGAAAACAAAATACCCCTTTCATCAACCAATCAGAAGACAGCATTCTGATATAAGGTGTAATTAATTAAATAAAAGTGACACGCACATGCGAGATTTAGATTTTGCTTATTTTTTCATAAAACTTACTGTTATGTTTTTCTAATGTTCTATCATTACACTATATTTAGATTGATGAGATGTCTTCATGTGAACCGGAATCTTATGACTTTATATTGTTTGACAAAGCGCTGTCTAAATTATTTACCGGTTTACATGAAAGTAAATTATTTTTTTCAATCTGTGTTTATTTAAAGTGTTTTTGTAAACTCACCATTCGAAACATATTTATATGTCTGCGTTATTTAGTCCAGTAAAGAAGAAACATTATGTTCTGGAGAACATGTGAAATAAAATGTAAACTGTATCGCCCGGGTCTTTCACTCACCTGAGTGCCTGTGTGGGATTCTGCACATCAGGACCACAGTCGGGTGTCAAATGTTAACTTTGTAATGTGTGGGTGGGGGGCTCTAGAAATATTTCATGTATGCCCCGATGTCGATTCATGGTGTTGAATATGCAATTACAGTAATATATTTGTTATTGGTCGCTAGAAATCTTTAAAAGTACATTTTACTCTTCTTTTTTTTTGGCTTTGTGACATATCGCCTTATTGGTCGCTAGCTTAGTGGTCGCTAGAAATTGTTCGTTAGCTTGAGCATGGTTTTTAAATTTCTGATATACTAACATACCAATAAAAATGGCGTCTATCATAAAGATATCTTGTATCCTATTGATAATAATCAGTTCGTGCACGAATTCCATTTCCTCTTTAGAACTAATTGACACAAGATGGCCTCCGTATTCAGCACATTGATACTCTGCCTGTTTCTTGCTAAGACTTGAATTGATAAAAATCTTATAGCAGCTTTTTCTAAATCCCTTCCATCCAGTCCAACAGTCTTCTAAGATATCAGTATAAAGACACACATATATATATATATATATTTGTATTTGTTTCATGCAAGAAGAGTTTGAAGATACCAAAGGGAGGTAATCAGAATACTGTAAATCGAAGAAGAACAGACAATACAATGGCCAAAAGAAAAAGTACAAAAGGACAAACAAATAATTATGTCAGATAGAAACCGTATGGTGCATGCAGTTGGTTAATTATTGTTGATTCCAAACTTTACGTCAGATGAGTATATTGCCTGTTATATACAGTGAAGTGAAAGGGTTAGGGGGTAATGGTGTTTAAATCCACTTTCAACAATATTTTCAGGAAGGCAGTGTTATTTTGGTGGAGGAAACATGAGTACCCAGATAAACCCACCGACCTGTCGCAAGTGACTGACAAACTTTATCACATAATGTTATATCGAGTACACCTCGCCATGAACGGAGTTCGAAGTCACAACTTTAGTGGTGATAGGCACTAATTGCATAGGTGGTCATAAATCCAACTATTATACGATCACGACAACGACGGCCCCCTCTGGATTATATATATTGTTGGTCTTGTTCTCGTCCTGAAAATAGCTGAAATACTGCTTGCTTGGTGCAAAGCAATAATCAATCAACCAATCAATCAATTTGCATTCCGGGATATTTCCTAATTTTCTAAACTTACCAGAAGATACATATTGGTTCATATTTGAAACTACATCAATGATCTTATACCTTCCAAAAAATCCTCGTCCTGATAGATTATTACCTACTCGGAACTCTATGTCCATCATATGCCAGCTTGACTTGTAATGAGTACTTCCTATACCTTTCCTATATAATCTACCAAACGATGATTTCGCTCTTTCCAAAGAGATATCAAATATTTCAATGAAGGAGTCAATATTATCTTCAATTTCAATATCTAGGTCTATAACGGCGAGTTCTATATATTGTCCTATCGTGCCTTCTAATTTCCAGGTATTTGTATCAGATCTGGTGTAGAAAGATGGATATAAGTAAGATGCAATCAACCCCACTTTATTCGAGCACTTGTTAAACTGAGTTCCATCAATTCCGCACCCTGGAAAATCTGTAATCATTTTACATAGACAATGTTATATGTCTGAAAAAATAACCCAAGATTATTAGAGTTATAGTTTTTTTGCTGACTATTTTCTATTTGTGTTTTTGTAATAATCCCTCAGAAGGATTTGAACCCAAGCAGTTGAGACACTGCGGCAATTAATCAGCAAAAAGTATATAGCTTCAATAAATGTGGTGATACAACGTACCTTATTACGCAGGATGAGATGCAAGTTGAAATTAATGTCAGGTGCTATTCGTTTTACCCGTTCAATTGAATTGAAGGCATAATAAAATTATTAAAGAATATAAAACAATATATCTTCTTAATATTTTTCACAACTTTCTGTCTTAAAATGTTATTGGCTTGAACCATTACGGAGTATCTGTGTCACAAAGGACCATGTATGTTTTCCTTTAGTCGCAATCACTATCCGGTCCTTTCCTCATTCATGACTTGTCACCGGATTTGTAACAAGAGTAACAGAACGGGTGCCACATGTGGCAGCTGAGCTGCTTACCCTTCCGTAATCTCGGTGAGATTAGACTTCCGAAGACATTTTCTGTTATATATTTCCAGCCTAATCTCGTCACAAGTCCTATCAAAGGTATTCTGGAAATTCAAAATTTGACTCCCTGTTCATTCCGAAGCGAATTTCGTCATGGACGGATTGTGTCAGATCAACTAAAGATAATATTTCATATATAGACATATTTTCTAGTTCAAATCTGCAAAAATAATGATAATCTATTACTGTTTTATGTAATTAAAGATCCATAATATCCATAGATCCAAAATGTAGGCCGAATTGTAAACCATGTTTATGTGTGTACCACGTGATCAATTTCGTGATGTGTTTAGCTATATTCCGTTTCTCGATATCAGATTTCATAAAGGTGTTTTCCTTATTTTTCAGCTATATCATGGCAAGAACACATTTATTTCCAATAAGATGATGAAGTCCACATTGTACTAGATCAACACGCTTAGTTGGATGTTTGTAGTGCTGGCTCACTGAAACAACAGTCCGTGGATAGACATGTCGTCCCACTCGCACACATTATCCTCATCTCGAGCCAACCCGACTTTGCTCTTTCACCTAAATGCTGCGTGCTTAGCGGAGAAGCAACAGATGCCAATTTTATAATCTTTGGGTTGACCCGATCGAGACTCAAACACACGATCTACGCAATCGATGCGAGCACGCTAACAATTACACCATCGTTGCAGTTATGGTAGCAATGAAGCGCATGGAGAAATGAAAGACGAAAAAAATACTATACGGTCTGAACAATTCTTAGATCCGATCGATTAATTGTAGAAAGAGGCAACATTGATACCCCCAACACATATTTACATATACTTTCCTGACTGATTAAAATAGTACAAAGCTAAAAAAACAATAGACATTTTCCCATCTAATCGTTCTGTATAAAGAATATCAACAGACACGTTGTAACAATAAGCACTCTAACAGTATACAGTAAAATCAGTGTAAAACAACTCCCGAATAAACCAAAATTCTGTATAAGAAGAGTTTGAAGATACCAAAGGGGTAATCAGAATCCACTAAACATTGAATAAAGATGTCTATAATATTCTACGCTGGTTACCTGTTGTCCGATGTTCTACACAGGTCATATGTTGTCTATGATATTCTACGCTGGTTACATAATGTGTAATGTTCTATACTGGATACCTGTTGTATAATGTTCTACTCTATTTACCTGTTGTCTAATGTTCTACACTGGTTACCTGTTGTCTATAATGGTCTACACTGGTTATCTGTTGTCTATAATATTCTACGCTGGTTACCTGTTGTCACATGTTCTACACTGGTCACCTGTTGTCTATAATATTATATATGGTTACATATTGTCTAATCATCTATACTGATTACCTGTTGTCTAATGTTGTACAATGCTTACCTATTGTCTAATGTTCTACACTGGTTACCATATGTCTAATATTCTACACTGGTTTCCTGTTGTCTATAATCTTCTACACTAGTTACCTGTTGTTTATAATGTACTGCATTGGTTACATATTGTCTAATGTTCTATACTGGTTACCTATTGTCTAATGTTCTACAATGGTTACATATTGTCTAATGTTCTATACTGGTTACCTATTGTCTAATGTTCTACAATGGTTACATATTGTCTAATGTTCTATACTGGTTACCTATTGTCTAATGTTCTATACTGGTTACATATTGTCTAATGTTCTATAATGGTTACCTATTGTCTAATGTTCTACAATGGTTACATATTGGCTAATGTTCTATACTGGTTACCTGTTGTCTAATGTTCTATACTGGTTACCTATTGTCTAATGTTCTACAATGGTTACATATTGTCTAATGTTCTATACTGGTTACCTGTTGTCTAATGTTCTATACTGGTTACATATTGTCTAATGTTCTATACTGGTTACATATTGTCTAATGTTCTATACTGGTTACATATTGTCTAATGTTCTATACTGGTTACCTATTGTCTAATGTTCTACAATGGTTACATATTGTCTAATGTTCTATACTGGTTACCTGTTGTCTAATGTTCTACACTGGTTACCTTTTGTCTAATGTTCTATACTGGTTACATATTGTCTAATGTTCTATACTGGTTACCTATTGTCTAATGTTCTACAATGGTTACATATTGTCTAATGTTCTATACTGGTTACCTGTTGTCTAATGTTCTACACTGGTTACCTTTTGTCTAATGTTCTACAATGGTTACCTGTTGTCTATTATGTTCTACATTGGTTACTTGTAACTTAATATTCTACAATAGTTACCTATTGTCTAATATTCTACTCTACATACCTGTTGTCTCTATTTTAAACTGGTACATATATCCACTTGCCGTTAGAGACCTAAAACAAGATGTAAATGTTATCACCACTGTATGGTTGCTTGCTATGAAGGTGGCGTATCTATATCGTTCTTGATTGGCTGCAGTGATCTTTATATTACCTCCTTTACCTATATTGAGTTGCATGGTGTCATCACAACGAGATGGGACTGTAAAGTACTTACGAACCTGGAGAAAAAAGATTGCAATCGTTTGAAACCTTGTATTTTAAGTACACGTATTGTGTAGTCATTTTCGGAGTGTTTGCATCATATTCCCCTTTTGATTGAATAACTAGGTTTTTTGGGGTTTTTTCTCATCAAATTGCAAATGGTGGTGTAGTGTTGCAAAATGCTTACTTAGATAACTCAAAATGTTAATATAGATGATGTGTATCGGAGTATAAGTAGCACTGCGGGTGTCTTATGAGAACCAGGATTGTATTACACATCGCGAGTACATAGGTTCACCCCCGGCTTGTGGTGGGGTTCGTATTGCTCATCTTTTTAGTTTTCTGTGCTGTGTTGGTTTTACTTTGTCTTTGTTGTGTGTCTTGTATCCAATCTTGTCTGTGTTTCTTGAGTTTACTCCCAGTTTTACGTAGTTGGCTTCCTGTTGCAAATTGCGTCCTATTATGTGTCCCTGTGTTTTTTGTTCCGTTGTTATGTCAATAACGATTTCGATAAAATAACGATGTTCGTTTCGTCTTTATCCCAGTTGTTTATTGAAAGGCTAATGTCTTAATGCATTGTTTATGATTAGTTACATATAGTGGTGTCCTATATTTTGTCCTATCATATGTCTTTATGTTCTTCGTTACGTGTTGTGATGTTCGTTACGATTTCCACATAAAAACGATGTTCGGTCCCATTTGTTTGTATGAGGGCTTTCGTCTTATTTATGTTATATGTGAATGTCAATTTCATGTATATTTCACAAGTGTAGTTTATTTCATAATAGAAATACATACACTTTAAATACATAAAATCTACCAAGGAGAATTTAAATTATCGTAATTTCTGGAGACTGTTCACGTTGCGAATTTCTTGTTTTTGTTTGCATATGTAATTTGTTTTATAAATGAGTTGTTCATTGACTGAACTGTTAGATAAACTACATTTATTTACAACAAATACAATTGGTTCAATACTAGCACTAATATAAAATAAACAACAATAAACTGATATACCTCTGCTAGTTCTTTTTGTGTAGGTGTCACAGTCAGTGAAACATAAAGTACTGTAATCCGTATGTAGGTACCGTTTAAACCTGTTATCGTAGTTATACTTCGAATACCCCTTCCATTGGATGATGGGTAAAATGGCGAATATATATCACGTGTCTCTCCAGGATTCAACTTGTATTCTTCTTGGATGGCATCGCCATTATATCGAAGGAAATCTATATTAATTACACATATTGAAATTTAGAATTTATTGACCTTTTAATATTCCTATGAAATATATTGTTTTATGCTTAAACTACAACAACATTCATCAGTGACTGGCGACAGGTCTGTGGTTTTCTCCAGGTACTCCGGTTTCTCCCACGAATAAAACTGACCGACACGACATAACTGAAATATTGTTGAAAGTGGCGTTAAACACCATCAACCAACCAGCTACAACATGCTATTCTTTCCTATGTTAGTGTGTGAAACCCACTTGAAACTTATGAAATACAAGGTCCTCCGGAAGGTTACGTTCTATCCGCTCCACTAGTGGCATCCGTCGTGCTATTCTTCTTAGAATTCAGGTGCAAAGTCATTTATGAGTAAGTGAATGCTAAAACAAAATGAAAAGAGTGTACGCTGTGAGTTTCAATTCATTCTTGTCATCTCCATGAACCACAGCCTATATTCCCACTCGGACAATAACCATAACTGCTACTTCTACTCATACAGTCGTTGGCCTTATTAATTAATAAAGCGTGTTGAGTGAAAAAACAGTGAATTTAGATTTAGATACATATGGGCAGTTTTTGACATATCTGAGGGTCAAACACACGATATTTCAAACAAAAACATCAGGCACACATGCTAACCATTGTATCTACAGCACGAGGGAGTGAGTGATTGTTGTTTAATGCCAACTCGGCAATATTTCAGCTATATCATGGCGAGAGCAAGTTAATTTTCAATGAGATGATGATGAGATCCGCTTTACTCTAGACCAACACGCAGAGTTGGATTTTTATACTGCTAGCTCACTGAAGCAAAAGTCCGCGGATACACATGTCACTCCACTCAGAAACATTATTCTGATGCCGAGACAACCAGTCTTTACTCCTTAATGCTGCGTGCTTAGCGGAGAAGCCACACATACCAATTGTATAGTCTTTGATTTGACCCCACCGGGACTCGAACCTCTATTACGCGATATAAAGCTGCATATATTAAGAACATACCAGTATAACATAATCGTTCAGAAACAGTATTTCTATATTCAGTAACACTCGCCCATGCATAACTAAAGTGTCTGTTGTTTCTGCTGATATTGAAAAGAAAACAGTCCAACTCCTTGAGTGAATTTCCATGGTAACCCTTTTCAAGTGTTAATTGATTACATGATTCCTGCGAACTGTTTTCAAGACTGATGTTTTCAACTTTAAAGTGTTGTTTTAATGATTCAATATCCAGTGACATCCTAGGCGTCGTGGCAAACCCGAGATCAAATGTGTTGTTGTCAGCTTTACATCTCATCGTCCGTGTCCCTGAAAATTAATTGAAATACAATCGACTTTCTGATAGATTAATATATCTACGTATTATATACCACGGGTCTTACTAACTGACGTAGTCAAAACGAACGAATCCGCGGGATCGGTTAGCTTAAATAGGTCCACGAGTAAGACACATTGCATATATGGTTTATAAGAGAAATAGAATGATTGACATTTGACATGGAGCTTATGCTATGGTACAACACCCAGGCCTGCATAGTGTACCATGGTATTAGCTCCACCCATTTGCATTTCGATTCAATGAAGCTTAAGTGAGTGGTTAATTAAGTTTGGTATAATACCAATTTTAGGTCATAGACCATGGTTTTCTATAATATATTAACTTGATTTAATGGTGGTACCTAATATTGTTAATAATGCACATCTGTTGTTGATTGTTCATTGACGTTGGAGATCCAGTTATCCAGAGGAGAGGATTGGGAACACATTAACAGGTTTAACCCCACCATATTTGTGTGCCTAGGTGATAGGTGGTGGATGTTAGTTTTGTTGATATTGATAGAATGGTTGACTGATTAAACTTTCTTTTTATGTTCCTACATACCACTATGGTATTCGAACTCACAACTTTAGTAGTGATAGGCATTAATTGCATAGGTAGCTGTAAATCTAACTACCATACGATCACGACCACGACGGCCCCCGAATGACGATAGCATTTCAGAAGAAAAAAACATTGATTGAACTAAATAACACCTGTGACTTATAGTATACCTGACTGTTAATATGAAATATAGGTGTACAGGCAAATATATCCTTATATATTATTATTTTTTATTTTTCTTATTTGTATTTTCTATGTAAAGAAGAAAAATTAAAAATAATAATATATAAGGATATATTTGCCCGTACACCAATATTTGGAAGTAAAAATAGAGGTAAACAGAACCACTAATTCGAAGAAGCAGACAATACAGTGGCCAAAATAAAAAGGCCAAAAAGACAAACAATGGTCGACATGGACTAATTAGAAAGCGTAGGTTTGGGCAGCACGGATCCTATACCTTCGTGAGTGAAATAGGGTGCTCTGAAATGGTAAGCAGTTCCTGCTCCATTGCTTTTCATCAATGACATGTGACTTTCAATTTAGTTAACATGTAGAATGAACTAGCACAAGCGAAGGGAGCTTCCGATGAGCAAAATACATGTGGTAAACATTTTCATGTTGAATACTTTTCCGGTTTATTATATACAGTCAAACCTGTCCATGCGGTCACCTCTATTAAGCAGTCACCTATATTACAAAGGTCACATTTTTCTTGTCCTATCATAGAAAATTTCATATGAATTGAACTTCTTTTAAGAGGCTACCTGTCTTATAAGGCAACGTTCTCCTTGTCTTAGAGATGACCTCTTAATACAGGTTTGACTGTATATATGATGTATCAACGTACCAAACACTGGACATCCTACTACTTCCATCATAAGGCACAATCTGCCGAAACTACTACCTATCAGCTTTAGGAAGCGGGTCATAATAGTATTCATAAACCAAAACAATACTGGAAAAAACATATCTTCCTTCTTTCTGTCAAGCCGACGCCGACGCCGACGCCAGAATATCTACAAATAATTTCAAATTTACTTTACATACAGTCAAACATGTATAATGAGGCCAACTCTGGGGGTGGGGACATGATCTTCTAAGATAATTGTATGTACAAATGTAGCATAGTATTTGGAAAACTATACTTGATGCATAATTTTCAGATACAAAGCATTCGAAAAGAAAATAAGGTCAGGTTTAGGATTATGTTGTCAAACATATCTTTCAGCCATATTTCAGATATATCGTGGCGGTCCGTTTAATTAGTAGAGGAACCGGAGTATATGAGAAAACCATGGACCTGTCGCAAGTCACTGACAAACTTTATCTCATAAAGTTGTATGAAGTACACCTCTTCATGAGCGGAATTCGAACTCACCACTTTAGCGTGGTATACATTGACTGCAAAAATAGTTGTAAATCTAATTACCACACGATCAAGAACACAACGACCCCTCATAATATTTGTATGCAAAAAGGGATTTTTCATCCACATTGGGATTTTTTTTTTAAACATTACACCACAAATGCGTTTGATATTGTAGGTGATAAAACTAAACAAATGTGATTATTGTAGCAATCATCGATCATAGTAAATATATATTGTATTTGTTGCTTCTCCTCTAACCACGCAGCATTAAGCAGAAAGAGCAAAGACTAGTTGGCTCGGAATTAGGATAATGTGTCCGGGTTGGGTTACATGTCTATCCACAGACTCTTGTTTGCTTCGGTGAGAGGACACTGTAAAAGTAAAAACTTACGTGTTTTTGTCTAGTGCAAAACGGACCTCATCGTCATCTCATCTAAATTTAACTTGTTCTCGCCATGATATAGCTGACAAATTGCTGAGTTAGCGTTGGAGTTAAACAACAATTACTCACTCACTTTTAATGACAATAACATGAGAGACAAGAAAGGCATTTCGCAACATTCGAGGTGATAATCACTGACCCCCAGTAAATGTATATCCTAAATAGATACTGTGAAATCACTTTCATTCGTTTGGTACCACTTTTCGTGGTTTTCGTGGGTAGGCAGATCCACGAAATTAAGAATCCAATGAACAAAGACAACTGTCAAAATGAACAATTTAATATCCACATTCCACTTCCGATTGCATAATTCTACGGCTCATCTGTCTAATGTATTGGAGCTTTCTCGAAGATTGGTTATCAAATGAAGCTTATTATGTTGAAAATATAAAATATACGAATTATATTTTGGGCCTAAGCACAAAAACCACGAATCTACGATTCCACGAACTTGTAATTGTTACCTAAACCACGCAAATTGATACCTATGAAGAAAAGTACTTTCGCCATTGCTAGCATACATGAAGCATGTGATAAGAAGACGATTTTTGGATTACTTGCCCTTGAGTATGAAGGCGTAAGAAAATTTACGAGTTTCAAAATAGGGAAAATGTTATAATATTGATCGTAAATTACTATTTCCAGCCACTAAGTTATGTAATTTGATGTTGTGGAACAAAGTCTGAGTGTACTTTTGACATTTTTTGTGCATATATAGTGACTTTCTTTGATTTTGTGGACGACAAAGGATTGTAAACAACATTCAAGATGGCGAAGGATGGTAAACAAGAATCATTAGATAGGTTTCTGACACAAACTCCTAAAAATAACAATAAAAGATCAGATCCATTAGTCCAGATAACATATCACCGTCCCTACTCCAAGTGCAGAAACAAGCCAGATTAAGCTCTAGTCCTACCACACCTGAACACCCTAGTAGACTTGCATCCAACTCTGATCCACCACCCTGTTCAGAAGTACAAGATGATACAGTTGTTCAGTTGTCGCACATCGTTTGTGCCACCCTACAAAATCAAACATTTATGGACCAACTGATACCTATGATAAGTCAGAAAGTCATTTAAACCCACTCTGAAAAAGATGGTAGATGATAGCCTTCTCCCACACATTGAAAAAATCCAAAGTACCCACCATGTAATTAACTTACAAAGAAAGGAAATTGACAAACAAAACACAATTATTCAGACATTACAAGACAAGTTGGACAAAGTCGAGGAAAGGGTTGAAGAACAGGAACAATACAGTAGACGAACAAGTGTGAGATTCAACAATGTCAGAGTTCCAACTAACAGTAATGGTGACATTATCCAACCCATTGATACTGACTCTATTGTCCTCCAAATCGGTAAAAATCAGCTTGGTGTTAAGCTCAACACCTTAATGACATAGGCAGATCTCATCCAATAGGTCAAACTAGAGATGGCAAAATCTCAATTATTGTCAGGTTCCTCACCTACAGACAACGAGCAATGGTCTTCAGTAATAAGAAAAACTCAAAGGAAACAAGGACAAAATATTCATATGTGAAAACCTCACCAAACACAGATATGACATGCTAAAACGTCTGAATACCCATCGAATAAACAACAAAGTTCACTCCTACCGGACTCATGATGGTTCCATCATTGTGAAGAAGAGCGAACATTTGGGTACTAAAGTTGTTAGGAACCTAGAATATGTTGACAGACTTGCTCTTCGTTCTCTAAATTAAATTGAAATGATGATTGCTGTTTTATATTTGAACTCACAATGTGAACACTATGCTTTACTTGTAATTTGTCATAAGTACCAATTTGCTTATTTACTTTGCTACCCATTTTGTCCCTTCTTTACATACATTACTCGACCACGTGCATTTGTTTATAAATATATACCGCATGCTTACAAACAGTATTCACGCAATCATGGCAATAGTGTATCGTTATTTAAATACGCTATATTTTATATTGGTCATTTAAATTCATCTCGGCCATCATGCTTCACTGCGCAAATAAATTGCTCTACCTACAACTTTTTGTATAAAAATATATATTAATTCGCCTATATATACTTTAGATTTGCCACAAAAATCATATAAAGAGTGGCATGAAATAAAGCTGAAACATAAATAACTCGACCACGTGCATTTGTATACAAATATACCGCAGGTTTACAAACATTACACACTCATTATTGTGTTGTTATCCAAATATAACAATTCAAATACACTATATATAATAGTTTGTATTGGTCATTTAAATCCATCTCATCTATCATGCTCTACTGGGTAACCTAAGGGACCGACCATTTAACTTGAAGGGGTGGGGGGTTATGGTTTTTTGTTACGTTCAGAATTTTTTTTTCGGACTACACAAGAGTTAGAATATTTATTTTGTTTCCAGAATTTAACATTATGTTATATGACAAAAACTCTGAATCAGATTTTTTTTTTTTTCTCCATCAAAATCAGAATATTTTTTTCAGCAAGATTGGGAATCAGAATATTTTTTTAGAAAAAAAAACATAACTCCCCCCCCCCCCCCCCTTCAAGTTATATGGTCGTTCCCCAAGAGTTGTTTGTTTATATAAACGCGTTTATATATAAAGGAGTGAGTATGATAAGGGTAGATTTGGCCCAATCTCAGAAACTGTTTATATAGATATAATATCTAACACAATCATTGAAAGGTAAGAAAAATAATTTGTTTGATGATTTCACTTTGTCCTTTGTTGCTTAGCAACGTAAATGGAGGAGGGTCCAATTAATCATTGGAAATTCAAATATGGTGGTTTTATTTTACATATCTTGCATAGTCTTTTCGACAAAATGTTATATTCTGTGTATGTACACTCTAAAAATAATATTCCAATTCTCTATATAGTATTTTTGTGTAGTTTTGTCACCCTAGCAACGGTTTTGTAAACATTAAATTAACCTATATTATTGCAATTAATGGTTGAATTTTGACATCTACGATCTTTTGACTTGATATTTGATTAAGCGGTACATTTTGTCAAGCTATACACATTACAAATGTCACTTCATATTTCAAAAAGACATTTTGATATTTTTATTCATAGTTATGCCCCGTCCATAGCAACAGGTTTCCCTATGCACAGTATTTTCCTGTAGATCTCATGGACCTTTTATTTAATCAAGAAAAAACAATTCTACAACAGCACCTTAGCAGATCTAGAGACATCTTATCATTTACTAACCAGTATATATTATAAGAATTCCTTAAACCTTACAATGTCCCTAGTAACCAAATATTATCCCTAGCAACCGCAGAAACTCGTCAATGCTGAGCTCTGTAAATTGCTTTTTTTAAATCTTTTTATAACCGAATGTTGATCTTTTTATTTTTCAAATCATAAGAGGAAATTATTCTCAGTAATTAGAATGTTAAAGGAACCAAGTCAACTGCATAACATGGTAAAGCAGTGCTACAGCGGCAGGAGAGGATATAATTCATGTTGAATAATTAAGAAATAAATCATGGAAGCCAGAGTTTTAACATGGATTGGCGGATATTATACGATATTATATGTTATTAGTCTCGAGATGTTATATATCCTGTTTTAAAGGGTAGTGATTTTGTTAAAAGGTGAGGCGTCAGCCGAACCTTTTAACGAAACCACTGCCCTTTAAAACGGGATATATAACATCTAGAGTCTGATAACATTTTTATCTGAATGTTCCCACATTCATAAGTATGTCCTTATTGTAGGAAAAACATAAATACGTGTATCTTTGGACAAAGATCACAGAGAGCGATTATTGATTTTCTGTCATCTTGTGAAATGTGTGTCGTCTGCTGCGCACAATGTAAATGGACAGCACATAGGTGAGAGCGATTATTAATTTTCTGTCACCGCACGGCTTCCCTGAAGTTTTAAAAGTACCTTTCTAGCCAATCAAAATTCTACTTGGCACGAGAACATCAGAGAAATTTACTAATATCCGCCAATCCATGTTAAAACCAAAACACATTCTGGCTTCCATGATTTATTTCGATTCTGATATGACTAAGAGTACAAATACGGTAGTATACTTTGATTGGAAGACGGTAATTTATATTTACGGTATCTTCAAACTTTTTTTGTTGAGAAAAGTAAAACATGATAGATTATATAAATAGAATGCTTGGTAACACTGTATTATTGGTCATGGCCCATTAAAGTAAAATCATACCACTAAAATTCCAAGTAATACTACACATTGAGCACTGACTCATAAACGATAGACTATATCAATAAAATTCTTAGTAAGGATAACAAAAGGACCATTATAAACAAAACACCGAATATGTAAATCAAACCTAACATCCGTGTACTATGTTAAAACATGTACGTTATATCGTTATATAACTGTATTAGATGAATTATGAATTAAGTAAGAATAAAATATTGATCTCACGATGTTGTTATCGGCAGTCATGTGTGCTAGACCATTACGCCACCGCAACGTTAATATTAAGCTATATATAAATCAAATTTACGTTAATACAATTATTCATCGGGAATTCACTTTGCGAAAGAGCTAAATAAAATATATTTGTAAAAGAAAAAAAGAAAATAATAAAAAGTAAAGGGACTGCTAAAAATAGAAAGTTCCGATGTGTTTACATGTCCAATGAATTAATTTCTAAGATAATCTGACGTACTAATTTTCTTTTTGGTTGCTTGTTTTGTTTTCTGTATTTTTTGTGAATTGTGGGGATAATATTAAAGTATACTTTAGTATAGTAACACATGAAATTCCACTGAGGGTTAGAAAAAAAAAACACGTCGGACTCAATGCACAATCAGGTCGGCAGTAAATCACCTCCAAAATTTATTTAACGTCAAAACTGTTTCATAAATATTGTTCAAGTTTTACTCCCGTAGCAAAACAAATACGATAACCAACTTTATTTTGGATGAGATTAAAAGGTCGATTTCTATTTCTGTTTATTACGGATGAAAACGGTCAATAAAAAATGGCCGCTGACGAGAAATCGACCTTAAAATTATTTTTTGATTGCAGATTTCATACCCTCCACACTCGGGTACCAACACAAAAATTAAATGAGATATGTGTTTATGTATATTAAACATCATACTAAAATATGCCGTTGGTACCTGCTTGTGGCTATACTGAAAATTGACATCAAATACACATTTCTTGTTAGATTTCATATATTTTCACGAAACGATAGACTTTTCATTGACTAGTGTGACGTCATCGCACATGCACATATGGAAAATTGTTACCAAAATAGTAGTTGGGGTAAAGGTCTTATAATATCAAGAAACAAAGAAAGCTATACGTTTCATTTATAATTTGTCTATTTTTTTGGCCAATTTCTGCCCTTATCATACCTACAATGTACTCCTTTGCCAAAAGAAAAAAGAAAGAAGAAAAAAAAAGAAGAAAAGAAAAAAAAAGAGGCATGAAAAGCAACTGATTTTACACGTATTGCAATATTAATAATGTAAAATTCAACATGTTCTAGATCTGTTGACCACACATTATAGAATGAACCCTGACTTGCCTACTATTTATTAAAAAAAAAGAAAAAAAAAGACATTTATCTACTGAATATTTTATTTTAGTGGTATAGGTCGAATGGCTGTTAGCACATACCCGAGGTCAATGATGCTACAGCTATCCGACCTATAGCTACATGTATATAGATTTACTTATTTAGTAGATACTATTCATTTGGTTACAAATAAATAACGCAACCACGTGTATGTGTATATATGCACAGTCACGTTTACCGTATGTTTATAAACAATCAAGCAATTGTACATTCAATGTCGTATTGGTCATTTAAATCCACCTCACCCAGCACGCTAAACCACATAGCTATTTTTTCTACTTTAAAGAGCATTGTTTTATTCTGAATATATGAACACTTAAATACGCATACATAATAATACCCCCGCTTCTAAAAAACAACGGATACATCCCAATATACTATGTCAATTACGCATTATAAATGAACCAGGATTTGGATTCACTTCAAGGCATTGCAATTGAAATTCATGGTTGCCCAACCGTAACAATGTAATCATGTAATCAAACGGGACGGTTAACAGTAAATCCGAATTGTTTTCAAAAAGAATATACAAATCGTCCTATTATATAATATGTTTGTGTGTGTATGTGTATTTGTATGAATCTATACGTATATGTATAATGTATGGATATTATTTTTGCATATATATTTTTTTTCTTTTGCATATATATATATATATAATATGTATTTCTCTTCTTTTAAATGACGGCGATCTAGTGAATTTAGATCAAACAATATTAATAATTTGAATTACTTAGCAATTTCCCTATTTTTGCTTACTTAAAATTCCATCCATACAAGATCGATGGAAAAAGTTTCCTTTGCATCTTGTATAAACATGTATTTTCTTTCCCTTATGTTTTTCACTCGATACTTACAGTGCGACCATTTGAAGTTTATTTTCATGTTTTTTCCTGTATTATGACTGTTGTCTACATGTACTAACAAAGCAACCCAATTGTTCTTATGTAATGTTGTTTATTTTTGATAATGGGTAATGATATTGTAGCACATAGAATTGTAATTGGGTTGTTTTATCATAAAATAGGTATGGCTTGTTGTAGAAAAGTTAAACTGATTGTATCTTTCAATTTATATGACATTTTACATTGGTTAATATTATATGTACATGCCTTATGCAGGACTGCGTTACCAGGTTCAGATCTACATACTCTGTTATCTCATTTAACTTGTTTCTCATCAGCTTATTGTTATTATATGGCGATGTTGAAATAAACCCTGGCCCAGGAGGCACATCCAATATTGCGAATACAAATATATTGTCCATTTTCCATTGCAACATTAGAAGTCTCAGAAATAAACATAATTATATAGCTGATATTATCGAAGAGTTCGATATTGTATTTTTTACTGAAACCCATCTAGATAATCAAGTATTAGACAGCGATATTATTATCGAGGATTTTGAAACACCAAGTAGGAAAAATAGGGATTCAAGAGGGTGTGGAATTATCACGTATCATAAAAATTGTGTAAATTTGACTAGGAGGTTGGATTTAGAACATGCACATGTTGAAAGTATGTGGTACGAGCTTAGGACAAAATTACATAATATTTTAATAAATATAAATTACAGATCTGAGAGACAATCTCATATTTATTACTGGCAATATTTTGAGCAGGCTCATGATGAGAATAATAATATTATCTGTTTGGGAGATATGAACAAAAATGTTCTTGGTAATCTTCCTCACAACGTTAATGACGTCCTTGTCATCAACGGATTAGTTAATATAATAAATAAACCTACACATTTTGACGCACGATCAAGTAACACGTCTCTATTGGACCCAATTTTTATTACCGATTCAATACCGGTTATTGATTGTGATACAATACCTATTGACAGGGAAATAAGTGACCATGACGGCAATTATGTCAGTATAGACTGTGGATATTGTAACAGGAAAACCTTTCAGCGTACCATCTGGGATTATAAGAGGGGGGACTATTTACTTATGAAAAACAAAATAACTGAAACAGACTGGGAAAACGTGATTGATGCAGAAATTGATATTAACTCGGCATGTTCAAACTTTACTACAACATTTCTTAATATAGCTAAAACGTGCATTGCTACAAGGGAGGTAACCATTCGTAGTGATGATAAAGTTTGGATCGATTCGGATTTACGGCGTGAATCGCGTAAACGCGACAGACTACGGCAAATATTTTTTAGGACGAAAATGGAAACAGCCGAAAAAAAATTAAAACACAAAGAAACAAATTTAATAACTTAAAGAAACAGGCGAAACAACGGCTTTACGATAATATTAACGAACATCTTGATGATCTCAAAACAGTAAATAGCAAAATGTATTGGAAAACAATTCACATGTTACTAAAAAATGACCGCTCTACGAATGAGTTACCTCCACTCCATGATCCATTCAATAATTTTAATTTGGCATGTGATGCCACTCAGAAATCCAATGTTTTGAACAAATATTTTTGCTCGATTACCAAGTTGAACGACGATGATGCTGTCTTGCCATATTTTCATGACAGATGTGAAAATATTCTATCCCAAATTATCGTTACTGAACAAGAAGTAATCGATATGTTATGTACTCTTAAAGACTTAATGTTAATAAAGCTGTTGGTCCCGATATAATTAGTAATAGGATGTTGGTGTCTGTAAAGGAGGAGATATCGAAAATAAAGGTAATAACAAAATTACCGAACTCCGAACAATCTTACAAAGGGAAAGTCAAAACTCATAATCATATAAACAGACAAAATCAGTCAACAACCATTGTGTAGTTTATTTAATAAATCCTTACGTGAATAAGTATTTCCTTCGGACTGGAAAATCGCCCATGTAATCCCTTTGTTTAAAAATGGTGACAAATCTTTACCGTCTAACAATAGACCTATTTCTTTACTTTCTTGTGTAAGTAAGGTGCTGAAAAACATTATTTTCAAGCATGTGTTTAATCACCTACTTGAAAATAAACTATTATACAAGTTCCAGTCGGGAGTTATACCAGGTCACTCTACAAGTCATCAACTAATAGAGTTGTATCATAGAATATCACTTGCATTAGAGGCAAAACAAGTGACCAGCGTTACATTTGCTGATATAAGCCAAGCATTTGATACAGCTTGGGTAAAAGCACTTGTATATAAACTTGGCAAATATGGTATTAAAGGTGATCTGCTTTGTTGGTTAAAAAGTTATCTTTCTAACCGTACTCAAAGGGTTATGATAAAAGATGCTTTATCCGTGATTGGTCATTTGCATGCGGGTGTGCCTCAGGGGTCAGTATTGAGCCCTTTAATGTTCTTGATCTTCATAAACGATATTACTGATGAGATAGTAGGTCTAGGTCGTCTTTTTGCTGATGACACGTCTATTGGACATATAGCACAAGATGAAAGCACACTAAGAAATATGATTAATACAGATCTGAATCACTTGAAAAAATGGTCAAACAGGTGGTTATTAAAGATTAATCCCACCAAAACTGAAATTATTATTTTTAATGTCAATGGCGTTGAATGTAATTTAACATTTAATTTTGACCAAACAACTATTGATCCAGTACATACACACAAACATTTAGGGATTGTTTTCAGCAGCGACTGTAAGTGGACTAAGCACCTAGACAAATTAATTGAATCAGCTTCGAAACAACTTAATGTACTCAGAAAATTAAAATACCGTCTTAACAGAAATTACTTAGAAAAAATTTATTTAACATTTATTAGACCTGTATTGGAATATGCATCTGAAGTGTGGAATAATTGTGGACAAATAAATTCGGACAGATTAGAAAAAGTACAACTTGAAGCAAAATTAGCTGCGCGTATTGTTACGGGATTACCATCGTTTGCCAGTATAAATTCTATTTGTATCGAGACGGGGTGAAAAATTTGAAAACTAGAAGGGAGGTAAGGAAATTGGTGCTATTTTATAAAATCGTTAACGGTCAGGTACCTGATTATTTAACAGAATTGGTACCACCTACAATCGCTGACACTAATAATTATAATTTAAGGAACTGACTAAATATTTCACAACCATCATACCGATTATCTATATATCAACAGTCTTATTTTCCAATTACGATTAAATTATGGAACACTCTAGATCTGAACCTTCGTCAACTGCCGACACTCCCGTCTTTTAAATCCAAATTGCAACAAAAATATTTTCAACCGAAACCCCTACCTTCTTACTTTTTTTTTGGAGACCGACATCTTAGTGTATTGCATGCTAGGCTTAGAAATAAATGTAGTTCTGTGAACAGCGATTTATTTAAATCGAAGTTGGTGCCTAGTGCTTCTTGTTCATGTGGATATAAAAACGAAAGTTCCGAGCATTTTCTATTATATTGTAATAAATTCAATTTACTTAGAAATAACATGATCATTGAATTAAATATGCTTGATATGGGGGGGTCTACCGGTAAATATCGATATTTTGTTATTTGGAAATGATGACCTGTCTGTAGAAATAAACACGTTTATATTTCCATGTGTACAAAAATGCATAAGAGATACACGGCGTTTCTCTTGAACTAACAAGTCAACATGTATAACATTATTGACAATTGTCAACATTGTGTACTTCTACATGTATGTATATTCTTTTCTTGGTCGCGCTTGGCGTATTGATTGATTGACGTGTCAAAAGTCGATGAAATATACATGTGTTATTCAGTTCAAATTGTACTTACCTATGCAAGATCCCCATGAATTAATTAAATCCCAACATATAAACTATGTCTAATCGTAATACGATCCAAGTATGCAACACACATACACCACGTGTTTAAGAATTGTCTTTGAGGTGTGCTCGACTTGCCATATATTATACCTTAGCACACAGTATGTTTCATCGACTTTTGAAATTTGCATTTTTCGTTCTATTGTATGTTTTTTTTTTATTCGTCTTCATATTCTGAACAAATATGTTATTATTATGTAATTAATGCTGTTCTGATTATATGTAAATTGATGTAACTAGCGGAGACGACATTTCTAAGTTGTAAAACTTGTGTCTGATCCATTTGTTGTTATTATGAACAATAACATAAGTTTAAATCAAGAAGACGATAGTTTATCATTCTCTATGTTTTTGCTGAGAGATGACAAAAAAACAATACTACACCTCTGGTCTGATTTTGGCTTCTTTGTATACTGTCATATTACTTTTCTTAATACCATGTTCAAGGATGAATTCTAAATCACCAATAGCTGGCCATGCTATTTCTAATCCTTCCACAACTGTGGGGACAATTAAATCGACCTAAATGTAAATTATACAGAAGAAATGATGGTCAGAATAACAAGGTATCAATATAATTATACAGAAGAAATAATGGTCAGAATAAGAATAAATCAATTTAATTATACAGAATAAATAATGGTCAGAATAAGAAGAAATCAATTTAATTATACAGAATAAATAATGATCAGAATAAGAAGAAATCAATATAATTATACAGAAGAAACAATGGTCAGAATAAGAAGAAATCAATATAATTTTACGGACAAAATAACGGTCAGAATAAGAAGAAATCAATTTAATTATACAGAATAAATAATGATCAGAATAAGAAGAAATCAATATAATTATACAGAAGAAACAATGGTCAGAATAAGAAGAAATCAATATAATTATACGGACAAAATAACGGTCAGAATAAGAAGAAATCAATATAATTATACAGAAGAAATAATGGTCAGAATAAGGAGAACTCGAAATAATTATACGGAAGAAATAATAGTCAGAATAAGAAGAAATCAATATAATTACACGGAAGAAATAATGGTCCGAATAACAAGGAATAACAAGAATCAATTTAATTATATAGAAGAAGTAATTGTCAGAATACCAAGGAATCAATTTAATTATACAGATGAAATAATGGACAGACTAATAAGGAATTAAGATAATTATACAGAAGAAATAATGGTCAGAATAACAATATGATTATACAGAAGAAATAATGGTCAGAATAAGGAGAACTCGAAATAATTATACGGATGAAATAATGGTCAGAATAAGAATAAATCAATATAATTACACAGAAGAAATAATGGTCAGAATAGGAAAAAATCAATATAATTATACGGATGAAATAATGGTCAGAATAAGAAGAAATCAATATAATTATACGGAAGAAATAATGGTCAGAATAAGAAGAAATCAATATAATTATAGGGACGACATAATGGTCAGAATAAGAAGAAATCAATATAATTATACGGATGAAATAATGGTCAGAATAAGAAGAAATCAATATAATTATACGGGAGAAATAATGGTCAGAAAAAGAAGAAATCAATAAAATTATACGGACGACATAATGGTCACAATAAGAAGAAATACATATAAATATACGGAAGAAATATTGGTCAGAATAACAAGGAATCAATATAATTATACAGAAGAAATAATGGTCAGAATAAGAATAAATCAATATAATTACACAGAAGAAATAATGGTCAGAATAAGAATAAATCAATATAATTACACAGAAGAAATAATGGTCAGAATAAGAAGAAATCAATATAATTATACTGATGAAATAATGGTCAGAATAAGAAGAAATCAATATAATTATACGGACGACATAATGGTCACAATAAGAAAAAGAAATAAATATAAATATACGGAAGAAATAATGGTCAGAATAAGACGAAATTAATATAATTATACAGAAGAAATAAAGGTGAGAATAAGAAGAAATCAATTTAATTATACGGAAGAAATAATGGTCAGAATAAGAAGAAATCAATAAAATAATACGGAAGAAATAATGGTCAGAATGTGAAGAAATCTATATAATAATACGGAAGAAATAATGGTCAGAATGTGAAGAAATCTATATAATAATACGGAAGAAAAAATGGACAGAATGTGAAGAAATCTATATAAAAATACGGAAGAAATAATGGTAAGAATAAGAAGATATCAGTATGATTACTTGCTATGTTTCCCTAAACAATATCAATGTATCTGAGAACACATTAAGCTGTAGGAAAAGATCATGATATCTATCACTAATATAATATATACCATTATCCATTGTTCTTTTTCAAAATAACTTTTTACACACCAAAATTTCCCTATTGGTGTTATAAGAGTAATTCCTGAATTACTTCTAATTGATGTGTCTATTTGAAAATCACTGATATCACCTGATATCATTCCGAGTTGTCGTCCACAACCAGTAGCTGAAGTACAATTAAAACAACATTTTAAGCTATTTCAACTTATCGCATAGGAGCCGTCGTGGCCGTGATCGTTTGGTAGTTGGATTTACACCTACCTATGGAATCAGTGCCTATCACCACTGATGTTGTGAGCTCGAATCTCGATATGTGCGAGGTGTCCACCATTATGTGATAAAGTATTTCAGTGACTTACGATAGTTCGGTGTTTTTCTCCGGATCCTCCGTTTTCCTCCATCAATAAAACTGCCCGCCACGATATAACTGAAATATTGTTGAAAGTGGTGTTAAACACCATCAAACAAGCAAAAACCAAAAAGTGTATCTCCTGTGGTATGTTAAGCAAATAATACACATTGATTTATTAGAGCGGGATGCCACATAAACCGATACACTACTCACACTCTGGTTATTGATGGGATTGATGTTGTATTCACTCGTTTCAACCCTGGCTGATCCCGTACCTCCATTGCAGGAGAGTGGCGGATTCATCCAGGTCCGCCGATATGATCATAAGGTTTGTAAAATGTAAGTCAAGTCAATAGAAGAAGTTTTCTTAATACCTATATGTGGAGATAAATTCCTAATACTGAAAAACGCATCGGCGGCGGAGTCCGGTAGATCGTGGGTCGAACTCCGGTCGGGTCAAACAAAAGACTATACAATTGGTATTTGTTGCTTCTCCGCTAAGCACGCAATATTAAGGAGAAAGAGAAAAGACTGGTTGGGTCGGCATCAGAATAATGTGTCCGAGTGGAGCGACATTTCTATCCGCGGAATGTTGTTTCAGTATGCTAGCACAATAAAAATCCAACTCAGCGTGTTGGTCTAGAACAAAACGGACCTCATCATCATCGCACTGAAAATTCACTTGCTCTCGCTATGATATAGCTGATAAATTGATGAATTGGCGTTAAACAACAATCGCTCCTAATACTGAAATCAGAAGAAAGTAAACTTACGAATACAAATTAACACAAAGAAACAGTACAAACAGAGAGGCAGCATTCACACCTTTCCATTAACCGGTCCAACTCTGCCACATGTTTGTGTCTGTCTCTAGCTAGGACCTAGATTTCCATAGGTATATACCGTTGTCCTTTTTGAAATTGTTCGTTTGTTTGATAATGGTGGAATACTTGATCATCACTGTTTAACTTTTTTTGTCTTTGCATATTGAGTATGATATAAATGTACTGACGATATACGTATGGCATATCGTCATGACCGCATCAAAGTTGGATTTACATAAATCTATTGCAATATGTGCCTAGTTGTCAATTCGATTACCGTTCTTGACCTGGATACCACTGACAATGCAATACAGTCTTGCCAGTGACTTGGGTCGATGAATTTCTCTGGATACTCTGATGTTCTCATGTCATAGAACGAGTGACACTAGTAGAGCAGAAATTGCCTACCCTTCCGGAACACACGAGTTTACTTCCGGTTATTAGTTTTTACTGAATTCATCATTATTAAAAGATCAAATGTTTGATTCAGTTTCCAAGCCACGTATTTTTTCCATTATTTATTTTTATTAGAAAGATATCAAATTGCTTGTTTGTTTCCATTTTGTGCAAACCATAGGGATGGCCTAATGGTTAGCGTGCTCGCCTCGAGTGCGGAAGGTCGTGGGTTCGTGTCTCGGTCGGGTCAAATCAAAGACTATCCTATTGGTATATGTTTCTTCTCCACTAGGCACGCAGCATCAAGGAGAAAGAGCAAAGACTGGTTGGCTCGGAATCAGGATAATGTGTCGGAGTGGGATGACATGTCTATCTGCTGACTGTTGTTTCAATGAGCTAGCACTATACAATTCCAGCTCAGCGTGTTGTTTAAGTACAAAGCGGACCTCATCATCATCTCATTGAACATTAACTTGCACTCGCCATGATAGAGCTGAAAAATTGTTGAATTGGTGTTAAACAACAATCACTCACTCACTCACTCCGTTTTGTGCTAAGCTTGCATTGGAGTAATATATCAACTTTAATTTGCCCACACAACCATAACCTATATTGCATTATCTTTAATATGGGCGAACAACACTGCTATTTAGTATAGCAGCTGAGTAGAATAGGGATGCAACAACAAATTATGTCTAAAAGTTATTGTCATAAAAGTGGCGGTCAACTTATTAAATTCATAGGTCTCAACATTTAAAGCTACATATATACTTACATTTACTATAAATTGTCATTTTCCATAGAGATAAGAAAGTCAGATCTCCTCCAACAGTCAAAGAAACATATCGACCTTTGACAGGTCTTTGACACACAATCTTACTATCCCTTGGTCTCGAAGTCAAAAATAAAATGGCGCATACCTCTGCTCCACCATTAACAAAACTCCACTGCTCGTTATGTGCATGTACTTCTAGAATGTATCGACCCTGTTTATCTGAAAGCATCAAATTTCATATTATGAAAAGAAAATTTAAGCAGTGATGGTCATCGATCCTAAAAATATCAATAAAACGAACAATAATCTCTCATCTTAACTGAACTCACTGAACACAAAAAGATCAAGAAATCAGACGTTTAAAATCCAGGTCCTGGTTTGGGACAGACACATACATTTGGTGGGGTTAAACCAGTTTATGGGATCCCAACCCTTCCTTCTTGATAAATCCAACGGCAATACATATTTAAATGAACGAAAAAAACCTGCACATATTCGCTTCCACTCAAAGAGACCACATACTAATACAAAAATGAAGGACAACATAATCTTAGACAGTACAATAGCAGAGTCAACGAATGGTCGTAGTTAACTGTTCATTTCAAGTTCAACTAAGAAAAGTTGAAGATACTAAATGAGCAATCAGAAGTTTGGAGATACTAAAGGGGCAATCAGAAGTTTGAAGATACTAAAGGGGCAATCAGAAGTTTGAAGATACTAAAGGGCAATCAGAAGTTTGAAGATACTAAAGGGGCAATCAGAAGCCGTAAATCCTAGAAAGACAGACAATTACAATAGACAAATGTACAAGCAATGAACAATGAATGATCTACAACACACTACATAGAAAACTAAATATTGAGCAACATGTACCACACAGGAGATCAACTCGGGTGTTCTGGAACTGTAATTAAGCAGTTAATTTTTTTTTTTATATAATTAAGTGTTGAAATTGAAATGATTTTGATTTGGAAATCCATAATTTTAGCTTTTAACTTTTAATATTGATCATTGGTGATGCGAGAGAAATCTACATTTTTGTATCAACTTAGAAAAAGAAAGAAAACACTAAAATACTTACAAATACCATCAATTTCCATTTGTATCTGTATAACATAGACTGTTTCTTGTAAATAAGCTTGAACCCACTTTCTTTCATATATTTCTCTACCAAAGACTGAAACAGATTATATATCTACTTTAGATAACAGTTTCTAATATACAATAACAATTATGAAGTATTCAGTAAACATGAGAAAATGACTAAATGATGATTGTCCCATCCTGACCGTAGATGTTTATTTATTTTTTTGTTTTTGTTGGGGGTGTTATTTTATTCTAGTCATAAATGTTTTTCAAGCGTAGCAAAAATCAAATGGTAATATTATTTTTTTATACAAAAATAAACAATAACTTTTTACCAATTTGACTCGTTTATGACATATATCGTTCAAACAAACCAAAAACATATCCCCCCTAAAGGTTAAACGGTGGTTCCGTTAGTTGTGAATTGCTCGTGGTGTTCCTGTTTACTCAGATGAGTTTGATTTAAGACTAAGGAAAAACGTGACTGTCACATCATATTGTATACAGTGCTCATTTCATACAGGATTGTAAGAAACTATAACAGCTGTTGTGATTATCAGTGATCATAAGTAATAATCACATTTATTATACCTTATTAATATGCATTGCTTAATATGCGTTTCATATTGGCTCTTTTGGATCACGTGCCCTATGATTATTCTTGATAATATGAACTGTGCTGGAGTCATTATTGATCATGTGATAGATATGACCTAGCAATATTGATTCCATCCAAAAACAAAATGGCTACATTCATCATTTGAAATTCAAATAATCTCGATTTGTCATGTTCAGATCGCGATAATGGGTTCAGTCCAAGTTCTATCAAAATATACTTTAAAATTGGTATTTGATGGTTCTCCAATAAACTTGAAGCATTAAGAGAAAAAAGTTGTAATAAAACAATTTATTACCCTTTGTGATGTCAATATCAGGAAATGAAGATCCTTGCCCTGTGACTCTCGATGACCTCAGATCACCTAAAGTTACAGGCCTTATGTCCACATTTCCCGCTATTGACCTCGCAAAAAGTAACTAATTGTATAATATAGGTAGATGTAATGCTAACGGACACGAAAATGTCTCATATCTCCAAAATAAGCTTAACTCCGTGGAATTATATTATCTACATATATAAGGATTATGGCTATGGTGTTTAACGTCACTTTCAACAATATTTCAGCTATATCGTAGAGGTCAGTTTTATTTGAGCAGTAAACCGGAGTATCCGCAGAAAACCGCCGACTTTTCACAAGTCACTGACAAACTTTATCAAATAATGTTGTATCGAGTACACCTCACAATGAGCGGGTTTCGAACTCACAATATTAGTAGAGATATGCACTGATTGCATATGTAGTTGTAAATCCAACTACAATACGAGCAAGACCACGACGATCTCCTCTACATATATATAATAAGACTTTAAACACATATGAAGAAATAAATCAGTAGGAGCGAGTGATTGCTGATAAACTCAGCAATCTTTCAGCTATATCATGGCAAAAACAAGTTACATTAAATGAGAAAATAATGATGTTATCTTTGTACTTTATTGTTATAGTATTATCTCACTGAAACAACAGTCAGCAGGTAGACATGACGCTCCACTCGAACGCAATAGCCTGATTCCGAGCCAACCAACTAGTCGTTTCTCTTTATCCCTAATGCCACGTGAATGTCCTGGAGGCAAAAATTACCAATTTCATAGTCTGGTTGACCCAACCACGGTTGAACTCACGATCCACCGCAACAGAGGCGAGTAAGCGAACCATAACACCGCTGAAGGGGTTTCAACTTTACTATTCGGCTAACATATTCCACTTTTTTATGAATTAAGTTCTTCCTCCACTAGTGAAGTAAATATTTTTTTTTCCAAAATTTTGGTGCAAATGTTTCATTGGCGTCAATATTGCCCCATAATATTGTATGTTGTTTTATGGTGTTTACGCCACTTTCAACACTATTTCAGTCGTGTCCGTCAGTTTTATTGGTGAAGGAAACCCGGAGAAAACCACCGACCTGCCGCAAGTCATTGACAAACTTTATCATATAATGTTGTACACCTTGCCCTAAGCGGTAGTCGAATCCAAAACATCAGTGGCGATAGGCATCGATTGCAGTGGTATTTGTAAATCCAACTACCATACGATCACGACCACGACGGCCCCGCCCCAAAATAATGTGATAGTAAATAGAGCATGAACATAGGATGAAAGTTATCTGAGTTATCGATTTCAAACATGAAATGGACTAGCTTTAATGGTATAGTGGTTTATTTATTTCGACGTAAATATTTTAACAGGGAAACAGGGAATATATTAACAGATCGTATAATTTGTGTTACACTAATCCTTTAAATTTATATTACGCGTCGTTTGATTTCCCACTGGACAGGCGTACAGTTGTTATTGAATAGCAACCGCGGAAATGGCGACGGATGGAAAACTGCTCATGGTTCCCATGAAAATATTATCGGATTCGGCTAGAAAAGATAACAAAACTCTAGCTTTGTGAAAATATAATAAAACATGCATCTTTATAGAACAGCGTTGGTTGGGATTAAATTTAGTTCTTATAGTTGTTAAATCAAAAGTTGCAACAGAGAAAATATGTCCATTGTATACCATTGGTTTATTTTTGGTATTTAGCTAAATATTGATGACGTACACACAGTCATGCTTAATTAGTGATAATGTCATAATTGTTAGTAGATACACCGTGGAAAACTTTTGTATCTTGTCAATATATAAACAAACGATATATTGCAAAACGTGGCCGTGATCGTTTGGTAGTTGGATTTACAACTACATATGCAATCAGTGCCTATCACCACTGATGTTGAGAGTTCGAATCTCGATCAGGGCGAGGTGTACAATATTATGTGATAAAGTTTGTCAATGATTTGAGAGAGGTCGGTGGTTTTCTCCGGGTCCTCCGGTTTCCTCCACCAATAAAACTGACGCCACGATATAACTGAAATATTGTTGAAAGTGGCATTACACATCATCAAACAAACAAACAAACAAACAAACAAACAAACACACAATATTGCAAAACAATAGACAAGAAAGAAACTCAAATTGCATACACTATTCCTTTAATTGCTGTTTATAGTTATCTACTCAACCATGGAGAAGGAATCCTTATCGTGCGTCCTCAATATTAAATAATAAATAAGATGGAAATAGACATATTACACCACTCTTTACACATATTACACCACTGTTGGAACATTTCCAAAATCCAATCGAAAAATAGTGAGAAACAAAAATAGTGAGAAACAAAAATAGTGAGAAACACAGGCAAAATAAATACCCCTAACAAGCATACATGACCACTCCCTTTCCTGGATTAGAACATGAAATTCAATAAAATGTCCTGGTGTTATACTAGTTTTATGGACCAAAATCTCTGGGGGTAAATAATCACCGATCGGCTCGGAATCAGAATAATGTGTCCGAGTGGACCGACATGTCTATTAGCGGACTGTTGTTTCAGTGAGCTAGCACTATACAAATCCAACTCATTATGTTGGTCTAATACATAGCGGATCTCATCATCTTCTCATCTTGCACTCGTATTGATATAGCTGAACTATTGCTGTATTGGCGCACAACAACAATCACTCACTCACTCTGTAATATGGTTTTTTTTCCATACCATTTAGCAGATGATATTCAAAGTTGAGCGATATGTCTTTTGTATCAGAATCTAACCAGATACTGGACTGTCCATCAAAATCGTTGTCAAATTTGTCTGAAACAATAACAACAAACAATTAAATGTGTTCATGACATTACCAATGTACCGATACCTCTACTGGTGGACTATTTATCCCCCGGGGTGTCATCCTCCCAGTACATACAACGTGTCGTCACTGCCTCTTTTATTGCAAATAATAGTTTTTAAATAATGTAACTACAATTAAAACTATGATTTACTCATGCATGTGCACCCTGAGACGATGTTGGCTGTCTTATTTGGGTCCTTTGATATTCTTGCTCCCAGAGACCTTAACATTTCACAATCCAATATGTTTACTTCCATCGTAACTGATAAAGTGTATTTCAGAAACGCGTCGGGTGCACTAAAAAGAAATCTAGGTTTTTATTACTGACAAAAATACATTTATGATTGATGGATTGTTGAGTCAAGATCAGACATACGTATTGCAGTGGTGTTACTAACGAGAGTAAAGTCTACAAAATTGTTTGTTTTGTTTGTTTGCTTGTTGGTGTTTAACGCCACTTTCAACAATAGTTCAGTTATATCATGGCGGTCAGTTTTATTGGTCGAGGAAACCGGAGGACCCGGAGAAAACCACCGATCTGTCGCAAGTCACTGATAAACTTTATCACAAAATACTGTACACCTCGCCCTGATCGAGATTCGAACTCACGACTTCAGTGGTGATAGGCACTGATTGCATAGGTAGTTATAAATCCAACTACCATATGACCACGGCAATGACGGCCTCAAAACAGTCAATATGTAGGTAAGATGTTTTGAATATATACGACAATTAGGCGTCATTTACAGTGAAACCTGTCTAATTCAAACCTTGAATAAACCAGAAGCCTGTCTAATCCAAACCTTGAATAAATTAGAAATATGTCTAATCCAAACCTTGAATAAACCAGAAAGCTGTACAAACCAAACTTTAGATAAGGACCTTCACATCTTTGTTATCTTAACCAGCCACCTGTATTTTCAGAACACATAAACTGTTCCCATGGTGGTTCAGATTTGACGGGTTTCACGGTAATATTATCATGTAGTACTATTACATGTAACTGGCTTGTAATTTAAAATCGTTAATTTGGAACAATAGGGTTGTTTATTACTCTGCTTACACATTAATGAATTAATAAAGATGTTAATGAGGTTAGATGTTCAATCATCATACCTATCACAACTACATGATCAAAGATTATCATGATACTTAAATTGTCACAGAGCTCGTAACAAGAGTAACACGACAGGCACCACTAACGGAGTAGAAACTGCTGATCCTTCCGGAGCACGTGAGTTCACACCAGTTTTTAGTGGGATTCGTGTTGCTCAATCCTTAGTTTTATGTGTAGTATTTTGTATATCATTGTTTGTCATTTTGTCCTTTTTGTTTTCGACATTGAATTGTTTGTCCTTCTTCAATGTTCGGCTTCTGATTATATCTTTGGTATCTTCAAATATTGTATGTACTAATTAACAGCAAGCTTAAGGGGACTGAGGTATCCTTATACTGTATCGTTAAAATAATATTCATTCTATTTATTTTACAATATCTTAAACTTAAGCTGAACCACTTTAGATTAATGCATTAGTTAGAATAAATAGTGTTAATCTGAAAGAAAATTAGAAGTTACCAAAACGGTAATCAGAAGCTGAACATCAACAATATTCATTTATATAACTGCGGTCAGCTATAAGTTTTGGTTTGGTTTATGGTGTTTAACGCCGCTTTCAACAGTATTTCAGTTATATCATGGCGGTCAGTTTTATTGGTGGATGAAACAGGAGAACCGCAGAAAACTACCGAACTGTCGCAAGTCACTGACAAACAGTTATAAGAGTAAACCCGAATATCGAAAGAAAATTGAGTACCCATCTAGGTGTACGCAATCGAACTCACAACTTTATCTGTTGCAAAAACTACCATATGATCGCGTCGACGACCGCTCCATTTTAATGTGAATTCGTCCAAATTAATTTATTGATTTACTAATATTGACAAACTTACCGGTATAATTATTGGCATAGGTCATTCTATAATTATATATACAAAATACCAATCCAATGTAGCTATCCGCATGGATCATATGTGGTAAAGTTCCAGAAAATTCTACGTCTACGCCATCTTTCGGAAAATTTACGACATTTTCTGTCACATCAATTCCGTTTATATCTTCACATCTTTCAGTGGAATGTCCCTAAAACGAAGCATAGCAACAATTTTTTTTTCAAATGCAAAATTTGGCTGATGCAGTATAATATCAATATATTTTTAGCGCATTATAATCAATGATGTTTTGTGTCTTCAATGCGCTTTACACTAATGTTCATTGATACTTGTTGATCAGTATATTGATATTCTTCTCCTTATATAGGTGATGTAATTGCTAACGGCTTTGCTCGAGTATGGAAGATCGTGGGTTCGAGTCTTGATCGGGTCAGACCAATGATATGTGTTGCTTCTCTCGTAGTATTAAAGGATTAAGAACAAACAATCGGAATCAGGATCATGTGCCCGAGTGGAGCGACATGTCTAGCCTTAGACTGTAGTAAACTAACGCTATTAAAGCCAATAAAACGTGTTGGTCTAGTACAAAGCTAACATCATCATCATCTCATCTAAATATAGCTTGTTTTTGTCATTATATAGTTAAAACATTGTCCACCTGGCGATAAACAACAATCACTCACTCACTCCTCAAAAGGAAATATTAACAACAACAAGTAAATTTGACAAAAATGGGTGTAAAAGTTGAGTTTGTCCTTGTTTTCTAAAGAGAACCGACCGACAGATCTTATTTTAATATTTTACAAAAGATGTCACTTCAACTATTTTAACGTCGAGCTTACCACATACCAGTATATCGCTAACCACTTTCAGAGTACAGACACAAATTCGTGCAATCAACCTTACAATCAGAGAAGAAAGTGTTCTCTGGTGAAGAAAGAGGAAATCCCCTATAAAAGTGCCCAAATACCATCATTTTCTAGTTGTTTGGACCAATTTTGAAGTTTTTAATTTCCAAAAAATATATTTTAAAAAATAAAAAAAGAGGAAATCAGCTGATCAGAGGAAAACTTTCATCTCGGAACAATGTAGCTATAGGGTTGGGATCCCATTGACCAGTTTAACTCGCCAAATGTGTGTGCCTGTCCTAAGCCAGGGTGTGGATTACCAAGGACATATGTCGTGGTATCAATTTATGTTCAATATTTTGAGATAAGAGTTGACTGTGTGTTATGTTGATATTGGTGGATTTATGAACCATCACTGATTAAACTTTGTATCCATGATAACATTTTAAATTCCCTTTTATATGCTCGTGATTGTATTTTTTCGGCGATTTCTTTTGCTTTGAATTTCATCCATTTATGTGATTTTGTTTTGTTTTGGTATTTTTTTTTTTGCTTTGTTTTTTGTTTTGTTTTTTTGTTGATTTTTTTTTAATTACCGGTACCTTCAATAAAATAAATGGGTATGTCAATGGCAGGGTTTGTGATAAGGTACTATTTGGATCTTCACGACAACAAAATATTAATTCCAATTTGCTGGTGTCATCAGTTGGTAGAAATCCTCTGTATTCTGTATTGTATCCCTCAATAGACAATGTACCCATGCTAAAACCTATTAAATATAAAACAATTAAACATTTGAAAAAACAGAAGGGACAATCAAAACTGGACAATCCAGAGACACTGACAACAATGTGCAAAAAATACCCAGACCGAAGACAAGCAAAGACAAAACACACGATTATTCTAAGTTTTGATGAATATACTGTATATATAATGTTTTGAATTATGGTGCTTTATGATTGGTATTGTATTATTGTCATTTTTTATCCAAATATCATTGCTTTTTGCAGTGTAAGATTAGATTATTTCTAAAAGTGGTTCTACAGAATCCGGCAAAAAAATCATTACAATCAACTTAAATATCGCTATATGTTGCATTAACGAATAAATGAAATGTTGCCAAAAAAGAAAAAAATATTGATGAATGATTTAATTTACTTAGAGATATAATGTTATTGATGAAAAATCAGTTATTAACTAGTTATAGCCTAAAAATTGATGTCAACAGACACTTTTAAATTCCGGCTTTGTCAAATTGTAAACATGTATAGAAACCGGTTGTGTCATTTATTAGGAAACGGATTTGTCGGTATGTAAAACATATTATCTAATGGAGAATAAACTTCAACTGTATTTTCTTAAAAATATTTATTTATTTATTTTTAAGAATCTAAAAGTTGGAGTGTATTCACTTAAATAATACATTTCCATCTGCAACAGTGTTTTCATTTTATATGTTTACCTTTTTAATGTTCAGAAAGCTAAATAAGCCACAATTACCCGGTAACACATTTTAAACAACAAAATGTTATCGGCATTCGTGCTTTCGATTCTCGTTTATATTTAGATATTTCAAGGTCTTTTAAGTGAAAAGAATCGTTTATATTTAGATATTTCAAGGTCTTTTAAGATGGTAGGCCTGGGGTATGGGAGATAACTCTATTTTCAGTGTCTTCTCAAATATACGATCATCTGTGCGTTTGAAAATTCCCCCTCAATTCCAAGCTTCTTGGTGACAAAGATTGTTTACATTGGATATGGCCAGTTAAAAAAATGACTCCTTTTCCTTTTACCTTTCCATAGCTGTGCTCCTTGCAGGGCTCACCGAACCAGGCGAAGTTCTCGCCCTATATCGGCTGAAGTCGCTCTCCCTCGACTACAAAGCGAAATTAAAGTTGCCTTGACTGCTTGTTTCTTTTTGCAAGTCACTCTTTTCTTGCAAATAATCTTCGATTTATGGTAAAGCTGATTGTCAAAACAATTGTAATCAATGGGAAGATACATAAGAATAAAAGGAAAAGGTTTTATTCAAGCAATAAAGAAGGTTTAATTTGTCGATACAAAAGTATCACGGCAAACTTCTGCAAATTTGTACTGACGAAATTCCAGGTGAATATTAAATCCCAAATCTTAAAATATACAAACAGACGCTTCCCTTACCAAATTGGCCGTTGAATTGTGTTATATTCTAATTATTTTCACAAAATTTGAGTTATTTGTAGCTTTTTAAAAGCTAAACAATCAACATGTCTAAGTTTTAAACACGGCGATCATGGGGACGTAGGAAATCAGGGGAAGGAAACGAACATTTAGATGTCATTGACAGATTTCAAGGCAAAAATGAATAAATCTAAAATCAATAAATATAAGATTAATAATAATAATAAAACAAATACAAAACATGAATTTAATGTTAAATATGAAAGATATAAACAGGATATTAGCAAAGACACACTTCAAATGCAAAAAAAAAGTTAAAAAAAAAACCCACATTTTTGCGAAAACATGTCTCCCTGTCATGCCTTCACTTCTCCCTCATCTTCTAAAGACAACTAAAGAATAACCAGAATCAAACGAATACAACTGGAGCACAGAATTTGAAGGAATTTAACAATACAGCTGGGTGGCTGTCTGTGTTTTTTGTGTTCTTTTTTTGTAATGAATTAATCAAGTAGAGTCACCCTCAAACCCCCCCCCCCCCCCTTCCCAGCCGACTTGAAAATAAAAAAGACAAATGCAGTCATTTGGTAATTTGGACATCCACTTTGTCAATAATAAGAATTCAAAAGCTTTTTGTCATTGGTAACTAGTTATTTTTTATCTCACAAACAAAGAAACTAGCAAAGGATGGGTGTGTGATAACGTTCCTCGACAATTTCATTTTTTTCTGGGTGCCAACCATGAAAAATATAAATTTAAATATTTTAAAAATCTGACGATAAACGTTTGTAAAATTTGGTGCAATGATGTCTATATGTCTATTCTTCAGTGTGACATTTTTGGGTGGAAATTAATTGTCAGGAATTTTTTTAATCCGATTTTTAATACCAAAGTGGTCCTCAGGGCATCCCCCCTTTTTTGCAGTTTCCACTGTTTTGCACGTGATTATCTCCAAACAGGATATTCAGATATGCTAGATATTTCATATGTATTCAACAACAACACTTTCAAGTGTATTAAAGCCAAAATATTCCCTTTCAATCGGAAATAAATGTGCATATCTATTAGAATCTTCCGAAACTAGTATTACCATCTGGCGTCAAGAATACCCCCAAAATTGCTATATTTAGGATGTGCTATGGAGAAAACGGCACGGTGAAATTTTTTGAAACTTTGGCAGATAATGTATTTAGACATAACTATTCCATGATGCAAATTTAAAAAAAATTGAATGATGGGAAAATTTTAGGGTAACCCAGGTCTACTACCTTAAGTGAAAAGAATCGTTTATATTTAGATATTTCAAGGTCTTTTAAGTGAAAAGAATCGTTTATATTTAGATATTTCAAGGTCTTTCAAATGTCCCAAATGTTCACCTGTGGTCTGTCCGATTTGATAAGTTGCGGTCGATTCGTTGGTTGTTTTTGTATTGCGAGAATACTCGTCAGTTCTGCACATAAATTATGCCAGACCTGAAATACTTGTATCGTGTCATGTATATATTGATCAATTGCTTTTTTAAATAAATTGTTGATATTTTTTTTAGCAAAGCTTACTATCAAGAGTTATATACACTAATTATAGAATGTAGTAATGTGGTCACCGTAGCCGAGTGGTAAGGTGGAAGTTTAAAAAGCCCAGCAGTGGTTCGATACTCGAAAGTTCCAAAATATGTATATCACGTTAAACATAATACAATAAAAGGTTAAAGTTCATATATTAAAGAACAAAAGAATAAACTGTAGATTCTTAAAAATAATCCACTGTTCGAACAATAGTGTTACGTCAGAGAAATGTATTAATTCATCATTATTATACTTCGTGTAAGTTTCTGTAGTGATATTTGGCACTGTAATATTTTGACATATTACCTGGGTAATATTTTGGCATATTACCTGGGTAATATTTTGGCATATTACCTGGACAATTAGACACATTATAATAATGATATTAGTGTGGTCTTGTCCTGGTAATATGCTAATATATTACCCAGGTCTGATAGACATATTACCCTCCCCTGTGGTCTTCGGTCGGGTAATATGTCTCTCAGACCTGGGTAATATTTTGGCATATTATCTGGACAAGACCACATTATTACATAATTATATTTCTATTTAACAATAGTTATGATTAGGAAATATCTTAAAAGCGATAAATACCCATCCATAGTATTAATATTCGCCATGGCTCCTAAATTCAGCTACTTTGTACTGACATCACGTCTTGCTTTCATTGCGCTACTTTCATTTTCGGTCGCTGTCCAAGGGCATCAATTGACTAGTGGGAGATATTTTGTATACTGCCATAGTTGAATTTCATACTCGTTGATAACAAAGTAAGTCACTCTCTGGAAATAACTTCGTGGATACGCTATGTAGACAATACTCACACATTGTCGGAAAATATTAAATTTATATATACACAAAGAAAAAAGTTAAGCACCCCCCTTGTTTTTTTAAATGACAAATGATACGACAAGCATCACGAGATTACTGACCAGATAATCTCAAGTACTGTTAGGACATTACCTTGGCTGTAAGAAACCACAAAAACAATCAAGAACAATTTTAATTTAATGAATATTTAATAATAATATCACAAGGCCAGTTTTTGCAATAAAACATGTCCATTTTAAGTATTGACCTTCACAGATAAAAAAGCACGATAAGATTGTCATTTCACTTTCAAGACGTCAGCTATGAATCACCGGACGACATCTATTGTTCAAAGTTCAGTACTGGGTGCAACCCCCACGTTCTTGGATGACGGCCTCAACCCTGCGTCGCATCCCTCCAGTTAGACGTAGGATGTCCTTTTGTTATAGCTGCTGCCATTCTCGATGCAATGCTCTTCTAACTGACGAATGTTTTGCACAGGAGGTTCCCGAGCATGAATACGACGGCCTACCATGTCCCAAATATGCTCTATGGGATTCAAATCTGGGCTCATGGCTGGCCAAGGAACAGCAGTCACGGCTTCGCTTTGGAGGTAGGCGGCTACTGCTCTTGAGAGATGAGGCCTGGTGTTGTCATCCATATACACAGGCCTTGTAGCTAGTGGGTGATTGTCGAAATGGGGTACAACAACTGGTTGCAAGACGTCTCTGATGTACTGATCACCAGTTAGGTAGCTTGTATGGTGACTAAATCCAGCTTGCAGTCATGAGAGATACACCCCCAAATCATTACTGACCCTCCACCGTAAGGGACAGTTGGCTGGATGTTCTTTGGGGTATAGACTGTATGTTTTGTCTCCAAACCCTCATCCGCCGTCGGTTACATGAAGCAGAAACAGGCTCTCGTCTGACCAATGGATCTTGCGCCATGTCCATAAATTCCAACCACGACTCTCCTTGACTTAAGTCTCACTGATTTCAGACGGTTTCTAACTGTTCTTGTTGACAGACGTCTATTGGGCAGCCAGTGTTGTTTTGAGTACGGGACTGGTTGCGAATGGATCCGTCTAACCAAACGCTGCAATGCCCTGTCGTCACGATCAGATGTTACCCGTGGTCTGCCGGATCTTGGCAAGTCTTTCACATTGTTGGTTTGTGTGTGTTTTCTCACCAGTCGGCTGACTGCAGTATAGTGGTAGCCCATCTGCCGTCCAATAGCTTTGAAGGACATCCCTGTTGTATGCATGCCGATTATTTGCCATATTTGTGGTTCTGATATTCGCCTTCGTACCATGCTTACTGAGAATGAATAAAAAAAAATAAAACACCGGACTTAAATACCCAAATTCGAAGCGTGAATATACTGAATTTTGAGTAATGCGTGAGAGGCATGGTTCACGTGCATGACTAGTCGATATTAGACATAATGGTCACCTGTGTGAGCACATCTTTTTAATGGAACATTGTTCTTGCTATAATCAATATAAATATTAAAATCTAAACTTAGTGTAACTTATTATGTTTTAATATATCAGGGGATGCTTAACTTTTTTTTTGTGGGTAGATACGTGAAGAATCTTGAGTATTATACGAGTTTATCTGACCTGTTCCACAGCGACTGGAAATAAATCATTTATTTTCCGACAGTATACATATATTGTATCTATCGTGATATGTCAAAAGCCCAAAAACAATTGTCAAATTGTCTAAAAAGAGAAGAAACAAGCGTCGTTCTGATCGTTTTTGAGTATGTCCTCTGTGAAGTCTGCGCTTATAAGCTTATAAGCATACATGCTGTTATTGTTTCTTATCGTCGTTCAACATGAATCAGGTACCAGAAAGCTATTTCTTGGTCAGTGATCAAATATGACAAAAAAATACCCGGTCAATGCAATGTGACTGCTCAAATAGAACAAGTGCAGTATGAAAATAACATTAACGGGCCGGCGCATAAATACTTCCGCCTATTAAAACATCGTATCTTTTAAACCTTCGATTGCCCTCATTATATTTGTACAAATTTAAAATTCAAGAATGTATTTTGGTAGTAGTAACAACAAAATAGCGAAAAGCCTCCAGTATTCATCTCTACCTGCATTGCAAGTTAAACAAAACTAGAATTGCATAGCTAAATGTACAATCAAAATATTAAACAGTGTGTGCATGCCATGTCTTGGACTGGGTCAGACCTATAATCCGACATCCCGATAGTCCGACGGTCCAGTAGTCCGACAGTCCGACAGACTAAGTACATTTAATAGCTATTCTATGAAAATAAAATATCTGTTCTTTATAAGAAATATTCGCCTAGTCAAGTTGTGTGCACTGTGAAAGCAAGACCCTTCGTCAAACTGGCGTTGAAAGATTCTTATGTGATTTATATTACATATTATAAATTTATCTTCGTTAAATTATAATGCTTAGACAAAGAATACGTAGTCTTTGCCTATTGTTCCGATCGGCTCTTCTAGCCAAGTCTTTCCAGTTCGGAAAAAAATGCCTACTACATCGGCTCTATCGAAAAAAAAACAATCTAACGGTGAAGTGGACGAAAAGATTTAATTTTATCCAAATTTAATCCCCCCCCCCCCGAAATTTGTATGGTCGTTGCTTTGAGATTATCGTTGAACTAAAGAAGTTTAATATTTATTCATTTAAGTGAATGAATATTTCGTCATACAAGTACAAATTCAAACAAAATTAATGTTCAAGCTTTAGATCTGTTTCTTATGTATTCCTGCGAATTTTTGCTTTGTTGCTGTTCTTACACGTGCGAGGAAAGTGCAAAACAAACATATCTCTGTCGGACTATCGAACTATCGGACAGCGAGACCAGTGGGCTGTCGGAATATCAGACTGTCGGGCTAACAGGCTATCGGATTATAGCTACGCTCCCGTCTTGAACCAAATAAATTATAAAAAGGAAACATAAATGTGATATTGGGCTTTTTCCAATTATTCTTTCAATTTTGTCCAGTGACAAACCGGTTCTCCTAAATAAATAGTTTGTGACTCAACCGGAAAGTATGGTTGACAAAGCCGGAACGAACATACGTAAATAATCATTGTGTTTTTAACCGTAGTTAGTTTAAATCTTTCATGGTGGCATGCCAGTGTAAATTATCATTTATCTAAGCATTACAAAGGGTTTGTGTGCTTTAATTACACATATAGACTACTTTTTATAGCTTTATTTGATGATTTCAATCTCATTATTAGCATTTGTCAGTGCTTATGTCCATCATTTTACCCATATCTGAGTAATCGACGAAGATAACTACAGCAACATATAGGTAAACACAAAGAAAAATCATCGACTGATAATGACATCTTCTGGTTTCAAGATACAATAATGCTATATGATCATAATACTCGTCACCTGTATGTCAATTCCTGACGAAACATTTGCAGTCGGAGCTCTTTGACGACAGTGATAATAAAACAATCTTAACACATAATTCCTGATTATTGTGTCGGTTATATCACAACTGTCTGTCAGTGTCCATACTTTGATTGGGTCCAGGAATGTTTACTTATTATAATATATAAACTTCTATTAAGACACGACCTATACAGATGTTCGTGATAACATTTACATCTACACAATATTAATACGGTGTTTTAAAATATAAAGTTTATGTGTATGAGGTTTAAAATTGGGATAAAGACCAAGTTCTCGGGACCATTTCCCAGCTTTTCACCGAATACACATGAATTTGATACTTTAAGACACTGCATTAATATTGTGTTTATCCTGCAGAAAGATTACATCAATTCATCGACATTCATATTTTATATTAAATAATAAAATTATATAATTATCCCTCGATAGCCTCCTTTGATAGATATGAACTGGATCCTTGACTAGTTTCACAAACCTCAAAAAGTAACATGTGAGAGGGGTATCAGAAAAGCTATATTTCGGTCAGTGACAGTACATAACAAAGCAAAAATATCCAGTCAATGCAATTTGACGACTCAAATAGAACAAGTGTAGGATAAAGAAGCATAAGAAATCATGATGTTACCTACGAATATAAGTCACTTAAAACTTATGGAATTGATTAAAGTTATGCAGAAATAAAAGTTTTTTCACAATAAGTTGCCGGTAATATTTTGACTATATGGTTGAATAATAGATATTCAAAATATCTTACTGTCAGAACGATTAACAAATCCAACCGAATAAACGTAGAAAAGTGGCAAAATCGATACCCCTAACACATATACATGACTGCTCATTGGTCTGGCTTTGTACAGTCACTTCCAATACAGTGGAGGATTAAACTAGTTTTATGGGCCACACATTAAACTGCAAATGTTTTCAACATCATTTAATTACATTTATATTATCCAGTTTGTTAACAGACGATAAGTTGGAAAAATCAATACAGGTAGGTATTTAAATCCAGCTATTGGGAGCTAATTACAGGTAATTTGTTCCCGACAAACACAATCACGTCACTGCTCAGCTGAGGTAGAACACGCGAGGTATACACCGCACTGAACACTGGACAAGGATATACCTTAAATGTCTTGCATGGAATAAATGGTTGGTGAAAGTTCAAAATTGTCAAATACAGGACATGGAATTATCACAGGATACGTTTCATTTCCACTCAGGTAAGTCATTTTATTTATTTTCGTTCAGTCGTATTTAACCAGTCGAACACACCGCGGGTTTATAAAAGAACTGAAGTTCTCTTTATATAAAAGGTAAAATATTGATTATTTTCGTATACTTTCAGGGGTTGGTTGTCATGTTGAATTTGAGTTCGAGAAATGTTTGGATAAATGGTAGATGCTGCGTGCTGGTATAATATTTAATGAAGTTATTGAGTACCGGAAGTTATAGTCCGTACTTTGAGAACCGGAAATTAGTCCGTGGTTGTACACCGGAAGTTATTCGTAGTTGTTAACCGGAAGTAAGTCCGTGGTTGGAAACCGGATATTTTGAGCCGGGTGTTGTAAACCGGAAGTTATTCCGTAGTTGGAAACCAGATAGTTTGAACCGGAAGTTGAAAACCGAATGCGTAAACCGGGAGTTATAGTCCGTGGTTGTGAACCGGATGCTATGGAAGTTGTATACCGGAAGTCAACAGTTGAGTATCGGAAGTGAGAATTCTTAATTTTTATTTTTATTTCTGTTGAATCAGAGCTTAATTTGAAGTGTATAATAGTGCAAGCATATCGTTATTTATTTTATTATCTAATCAGCTACCAAGAACAATAAAATTAATACTTGAAAATAATTTGGTTTCATTTGAATATTTTTTCTTTTTGACGGTGAACTGAACTGAAGGTGTGCAATTTGAAATTGATTGTTGATTTCTATTATTATTTTTGTGTGAATTGTATTTCATTTTGTGCATGTTTTGTATTTTTGTTTGTATTATTTTTGTTTATTTTTGGTGTCAAGAATTAAGATTGTTTTATGTTCATTTTTTGTTCACCTAGTTTTTTTTCTAGTAAAATATTTAATTTTATTGATGTTTTGTTTTATTATGTATTGGCCAACCGATAATTCCGATATCCTACGTCTTTACAGTACGCACAGTTGTAATAAAAATAAAAACGCTCGAATCTTGAACTTTATACAAAATTTACCTCGTCTTTGTGACTGAGAAGTTATCACATGTATGATACTGTTCAACTTATCTGTTATTTGTACAAACCTTTGCTGCATGCTTTGTCTACACTAAATATGCAGAAATTTCCCTGCAAGTCAGAACCTATTGTTGATACTGGATCATCACGTACACAGAAGTTTAGCTGGAGATTCCTATCCGAATATGGTCCTAATATGTGTAACCGATTGATGGACCTGTCCAAGAAAGACTCTGATATTTCCCAAGTAAATCTGCTTACACTCCGAGGAAGACTGATATTGATGTAATATATTTTCCAATCTTCTTCTGGGCAACCATGGATACTTGTTGGTAAGGCGTATTTACCTAATGGCCAGGCAGATATGGTATTGTTTTCTACCAATTAGAAATAAAATAATGTTAATGCAGGCGCTATAAATATTATAGATTTTGATTTTGACCACTTCGCATTTTTACAGTTTCTAAAGAAAACCTGTTCTTGCTAAAAAATAAGCTGAAATACTGCTTACTTAAAATACGCAATAGTTAATCTAAAAAGCATATTTATTGAATATTCATAATCTGTGTCAAGTACGTGGAAGAAAAGTTTGAAGATACCAAAGGGATAATCATAATCCGTAAATCGAAGGACAGACAACACAATGGCCAAAAGAAAAAGGACTAAAGGAAAAGCAACCATCCACAACACATCATATATAAAATAAAAGATCGAGTAACACGAACCCCACTAGACTAAAGATGAACTCAGGTGCTTCGGAAGGGTTAACATTTCTTGCTCCACTAGTGGCACCTGTCGTGTTAATCTAATAACAAACTCGAAGATTAGTCATGTATGAGGAAATGACTGGAAATTGTTTACGACAAGTGGAACATATTCGTGGTCATTTGTGACACGGATGCTCGTAACGGTTACCCAAGTCATGGTGGCGACCGTAAAATTTTCTTAACCAATAGGAACCCTTGGCTAAGTAGCTTCTGTGTTAGCAGCAACCATCTATCAAGGAAATCCTGATAGGAACCACAAGCTCTGGAATATTGGATCAACTGAGAGAGATATACTTCATATGCAGACGCTACTGGAATGTTCCTACATATAAACGGAAAATTGAAATCATCTCTTTTCTCGTAGCGTTTCGTTCTTAACCGCCCCTCATTGTCAATTTCAGGGTTGACATCAAACATTCCCATTGACAAAATATGCTGATATATTACCTGTACATGTCCACCCAGTAAAGGAATTATGACAGTCACAAGTGCATGTGTTCACATCATGCATTCCCCCGTTAAAGCATGCTGCAATATTACCTGCACATGTCCATTCAGATAAGGAACTACGGCAGTCATAATTACACGTGTTCACATCAACTAAGCCTACCGTTAAAACATTCTGAAATATGTCAATCCAGTGCAGGGACTAGGGCAGTTACAAATACAATCATGCGTTCACATAAAGCATTCCTCCGTTAAAACATGCAGAAATATTACCTGCATATGTCTATCCAGTAAAGGAACTAGGACAGTCACAAGTACACGTGTTCACATCAAGTAATTCGCCCGCAAAGACATGCTGAAATATTACCTGCATATGTCCAACCGGTAAAGGAATTAGATCAGTCACAAGTACACGTGTTCACATCAACTAATCCTACACTTAAAACATCCTGAAATATTACTTGCGCATGTCTATCCTGTGAAGGGACTAGGGCAGTCATAAGTACATGTGTTCACATCAAGCATTTCCCCGTTAAAACATGTGAAATAATTACCTATACATGTCAATCCAGTGAATGGACTAGGGCAGTCACAAGTACATGTGTTTACATCATACATTCCCCCATTAAAACATGTTAAATAATGACCTGCACATGTCTATCCAGTAAAGGAACCAGGGCAGTCTAAAGTAAATGTGTTGACACCAGTTATTCGCCAGATTAAACATTCTAAAATATTACCTGCACATGTCCATCCAGTAAAGGAATTAGGACAGTCACAAGTACATGTGTGGATATCAGGCATTCGCCCGATAAAACATGCAGAAATATTACCTGCACATGTCCATCCAGTAAAGGAACTAGGGCAGTCACAAGTACATGTGTTCACATCAAGTATTCCTCCATTAAGACATTTGACAGAAGGACATACTGAAAAATTAACTATAATTGTTAGACAATTTAAATAATATGGATATGTGGCGAATATAAACTTCTTCCCAACACAATTATTATTTACACAACAACGTTTATACACTTATGCCATTTTAGTGAGAAAGGATATGGATGTCAGTGAACATGAGACTATTAAATATTACACATAAATCAAAGTACCTAAACAGCAGTGTTACTTGTATTTTGAACAGATATCTCATGTTTCGGAGGGGTATTTGCGAAAAATGCCATTCGAGAGACGAACAATTTCCCGAGCCGAATGGCGAGGGAAATTTAGTCTCGAGACTGGTATTTTTCGCAAATACCCCTCCCAAACATGATATATCTGTTTAATTACACCGAATATTATTTAGAACACTAGCTAAATAGATAATACCTTTTGTTTGTCGTTTTCATGAATATTCGATTTGCTTTGTTAGACAGTGGTTAAAGTATTATGAATGAGTTTGCGGCACGTGAGGGTTAAAAAGTGAAATACGTTTTCGCAAATACCACGACAGAGGGAAAAAAAGTTAAATCCTTTACTTCGGAACACTTCCGGGTTTCAAATTTCCTTAATCACTTTACTTTACGTATAAAGGTAAAGAAGAAAAATTCCGAAGGAATTTGACGGGTTGATGCACGCGAGGGAAAACAGTTAAATCTTCATGCAAATACCCCGGCAGCGGTAAAAATGAACGAAATTAATCCTAAATATGAAAATACACGAAAAATACACCGGCTATTAACCAATCAAAGTCCAGGATTCTTATATAAGGTGTAGTTAATTTACTAATTCCACCTTATATAATAATGCTGTCTTCTGATTGGTTGATAAAAGGGGTATTTTTCACCAATCCTTAGTTGTTTTCGCTTTTTCTCCATCGAAGGTGTATTTGTCCTTGGGAATTCCGAATAGCGTGGTATTTGCCTAAGCAAATACCACGGTACTAGGCAAATACCCCGCTCGTGGGGGAAATCCCTTCTTTAAATCGTTTATGACGCCACGGATGTAATTCCGAAATACTCGGGTTTCTTCTTCCAACCAACGATAAAGTAAAGAAAAATGACAGACGACAGTGTCGGCCGTTATTTTGAATTTTACAGGGTTAATTTGAATGGTGAAAAAAACCCACACTGAATGGTTCCTTGGTTCCAATTTACAATGCTGCTTGCATGCCACTGTTTTACTGACTTAAATATTCGGCGGAATTAAACAAATATATCCTGTTAATGATGACGACAGGAAAAATTTGCCTCTCCTCTCAACCGGTATTTTTCGCAAATAATCCTCGCTAACAGGATATCGCTGAAAACGGTTTTATGTAATTAAATTATACATCGCTGAAAACGGTTTTTTTCCAAAACGTGTGGTGCCTATCACCACTAAAGTTGTGAGTTCGAACCTCGTTCATGGCGAGGTGTACTCGATACAACATTATGTGATAAAGTTTGTCAATGCCTTGCGACAGGTCGGTGGTTTCCTCAACCAATCAAACTGACCGCCACGATATAATTGAAATGTTGTTGACAGTGGGGTTAAACGCCATAAATCACCATAAACCAAACAATTTTCTCATTTATTTTTTCCTCTGTACAAATGAGTTTGTAAACATGCAGGGGCTCCAAGTGGGCTACCATATGCTGATTATATTATTGCAAAGCAGTAGTTTGTACAATAAACTGTATGTATTAAAAACATCCTCTCTGAGTGAAATGATGTGGTCATGTAAGTTTGTTTTTTCAATATAATCTTGGCATATATACAAAACAGACGCCGTTGGCACAATCGCTAGCTCGTTTCAAACGTTTGTATTTCAGTACAGAATACACCCACCCCTTATTACCAATGAATCCCTGGGAAAAGACGCACCCCATTCATCAGATTCATTTTACTGCAAAATAATGCTTTCTGATGTTGACTTTAATAGATAGATGTTATGTCCGTCATCGTCGCATAAAACTGCAAATATTGTCCTTTCCGTAATTAAATCAGTGATAGATTTATTTGGCTCGGGCTCGAGAAATGTATTTGCACCCACCAACTCGATAGCAGTACAACTTCCGACCTGCGCAATATTCATACATTCCTCACATTCCAAACAATTGTCACAGTAACATGATCAATTTCTTAAAAGGAAAGAGGTAAAACCGATATCTTCAATACACAAATACATAGAAAGAGGTAAAACCGAACTCCTCAACACACAAATACATAGAAAGAGGAAACACCGATATCCTCAACACACAAATACATAGAAAAAGGAAACACCGCTATCCTCAATACACAAATACATAGAAAGATGTAAAACCGATATCCTCAACACACAAATACATAGAAAGAGGTAAAACCGATATCCTCAACACACAAATACATAGAAAGAGGTAAAACCGATATCCTCAACACACAAATACATAGAAAGAGGAAACACCGATATCCTCAACACACTAATACATAGAAAGAGGTAAAACCGATATCCTCAACACACTAATACATAGAAAGAGGTCAAACCGATATCCTCAACACACAAATACATAGAAAGAGGAAACACCGATATCCTCAACACACAAATACATAGAAAGAGATCAAACCGATATCCTCAACACACAAATACATAGAAAGAGGTAAAACCGATATCCTCAACACACAAATACATAGAAAGAGGTAAAACCGATATCCTCAACACACTAATACATAGAAAGAGGTAAAACCGATATCCTCAACACACAAATACATAGAAAGAGGTAAAACCGATATCCTCAACACACAAATACATAGAAAGAGGAAACACCGATATCCTCAACACACAAATATATAGAAAGAGGTAAAACCGATATCCTCAACACACAAATACATAGAAAGAGGTAAAACCGATATCTTCAACACACAAATACATAGAAAGGGGTAAAACGGATATCCTCAACACACAAATATATAGAAAGAGGAAACACCGATATCCTCAACACACAAATACATAGAAAGAGGTAAAACCGATATCCTCAACACACAAATACATAGTAAGATGTAAAACTGATATCCTCAACACACAAATACATAGAAAGAGGTAAAACGGATATCCTCAACACACAAATATATAGAAAGAGGAAACACCGATATCCTCAACACACAAATACATAGAAAGAGGTAAAACCGATATCCTCAACACAAAAACACATAGAAAGAGGTAAAACCGATATCCTCAACACACAAATACATAGAAAAAGGAAACACCGCTATCCTCAATACACAAATACATAGAAAGATGTAAAACCGATATCCTCAACACACAAATACATAGAAAGAGGTAAAACCGATATCCTCAACACACAAATACATAGAAAGAGGAAACACCGATATCCTCAACACACAAATATATAGAAAGAGGTAAAACCGATATCCTCAACACACAAATACATAGAAAGAGGTAAAACCGATATCCTCAACACACAAATACATAGAAAGAGGTAAAACTGATATCCTCAACAAACAAATTCATAGAAAGAGGTAAAACCGATATCTTCAATACACAAATACATAGAAAGAGGTAAAACCGAACTCCTCAACACACAAATACATAGAAAGAGGAAACACCGATATCCTCAACACACAAATACATAGAAAAAGGAAACACCGCTATCCTCAATACACAAATACATAGAAAGATGTAAAACCGATATCTTCAACACACAAATACATAGAAAGAGGTAAAACGGATATCCTCAACACACAAATACATAGAAAGAGGTAAAACCGATATCCTCAACACACAAATATATAGAAAAAGGAAACACCGCTATCCTCAACACACAAATACATAGAAAGAGGTAAAACCGATATCCTCAACACACAAATACATAGAAAAAGGAAACACCGCTATCCTCAATACACAAATACATAGAAAGATGTAAAACCGATATCCTCAACACAAAAATACATAGAAAGAGGTAAAACGGATATCCTCAACACACAAATACATAGAAAGAGGAAACACCGATATCCTCAACACACTAATACATAGAAAGAGGTAAAACCGATATCCTCAACACACAAATACATAGAAAGAGGTAAAACCGATATCCTCAACACACAAATACATAGAAAGAGGTAAAACCGATATCCTCAACACACAAATACATAGAAAGAGGTAAAACTAATATCCTCAGCAAACAAATACATAGAAAGAGGTAAAACCGATATCTTCAATACACAAATACATAGAAAGAGGTAAAACCGAACTCCTCAACACACAAATACATAGAAAGAGGAAACACCGATATCCTCAACACACAAATACATAGAAAGAGGTAAAACCGAACTCCTCAACACACAAATACATAGAAAGAGGTCAAACCGATATCCTCAACACATAAATACATAGAAAGAGGAAACACCGATATCCTCAACACACTAATACATAGAAAGAGGTAAAACCGCACTCCTCAACACACAAATACATAGAAAGAGGTCAAAACGATATCCTCAACACACAAATACATAGAAAGAGTTAAAACTGATATCCTCAACACACTAATACATAGAAAGAGGTAAAACCGATATCCTCAACACACAAATACATAGAAAGAGGAAACACCGATATCCTCAACACACAAATACATAGAAAGAGGTAAAACCGATATCCTCAACACACTAATACATAGAAAGAGGTAAAACCGATATCCTCAACACACTAATACATAGAAAGAGGAAACACCGATATCCTCAACACACTAATACATAGAAAGAGGTAAAACCGATATCATCAACACACTAATACATAGAAAGAGGTAAAACCGATATCCTCAACACACTAATACATAGAAAGAGGAAACACCGATATCCTCAACACACTAATACATAGAAAGAGGTAAAACCGATATCCTCAACACACTAATACATAGAAAGAGGTAAAACCGATATCCTCAACACACTAATACATAGAAAGAGGAAACACCGATATCCTCAACACACTAATACATAGAAAGAGGTAAAACCGATATCCTCAACACACAAATACATAGAAAGAGGTAAAACCGATATTCTCAACACACAAATACATAGAAAGAGGTAAAACCGAACTCCTCAACACACAAATATATAGAAAGAGGTCAAACCGATATCCTCAACACACAAATACATAGAAAGAGGTAAAACCGATATCCTCAACACACAAATACATAGAAAGAGGAAACACCGATATCCTCAACACACTAATACATAGAAAGAGGTAAAACCGATATCCTCAACACACAAATACATAGAAAGAGGTAAAACCGATATCCTCAACACACAAATATATAGAAAGAGGAAACACCGATATCCTCAACACACTAATACATAGAAAGAGGTAAAACGGATATCCTCAACACACAAATATATAGAAAGGGGTAAAACCGATATCCTCAACACACAAATACATAGAAAGAGGTAAAACGGATATCCTCAACACACTAATACATAGAAAGAGGTAAAACCGATATCCTCAACACACAAATATATAGAAAGAGGTAAAACCGCTATCCTCAACACACAAATATATAGAAAGAGGTAAAACCGATATCCTCAACACACAAATGCATAGAAAGAGGTAAAACGGATATCCTCAACACACAAATATATAGAAAGGGGTAAAACGGATATCCTCAACACACAAATACATAGAAAGAGGTAAAACCGATATCCTCAACACACAAATACATAGAAAGAGGAAACACCGATATCCTCAACACACTAATACATAGAAAGAGGTAAAACCGATATCCTCAACACACAAATACATAGAAAGAGGTAAAACGGATATCCTCAACACACTAATACATAGAAAGAGGTAAAACGGATATCCTCAACACACAAATATATAGAAAGGTGTAAAACCGATATCCTCAACACACAAATACATAGAAAGAGGTAAAACCGATATCCTCAACACACAAATACATAGAAAGAGGAAACACCGATATCCTCAACACACTAATACATAGAAAGAGGTAAAACCGATATCCTCAACACACAAATACATAGAAAGAGGTAAAACGGATATCCTCAACACACTAATACATAGAAAGAGGTAAAACCGATATCCTCAACACACAAATACATAGAAAGAGGTAAAACCGATATCCTCAACACACAAATACATAGAAAGAGGTAAAACCGATATCCTCAACACACAAATACATAGAATGAGGTAAAACCGATATCCTCAACACACAAATACATAGAAAGAGGAAACACCGATATCCTCAACACACAAATATATAGAAAGAGGTAAAACCGATATCCTCAACACACAAATACATAGAAAGAGGTAAAACCGATATCTTCAACACACAAATACATAGAAAGGGGTAAAACGGATATCCTCAACTCACAAATATATAGAAAGAGGAAACACCGATATCCTCAACACACAAATACATAGAAAGAGGTAAAACCGATATCCTCAACACACAAATACATAGCAAGATGTAAAACTGATATCCTCAACACACAAATACATAGAAAGAGGTAAAACGGATATCCTCAACACACAAATATATAGAAAGAGGAAACACCGATATCCTCAACACACAAATACATAGAAAGTGGTAAAACCGATATCCTCAACACAAAAATACATTGAAAGAGGTAAAACCGATATCCTCAACACACAAATACATAGAAAAAGGAAACACCGCTATCCTCAATACACAAATACATAGAAAGATGTAAAACCGATATCCTCAACACACAAATACATAGAAAGAGGTAAAACCGATATCCTCAACACACAAATACATAGAAAGAGGAAAAACCGATATCCTCAACACACAAATATATAGAAAGAGGTAAAACCGATATCCTCAACACACAAATACATAGAAAGAGGTCAAACCGATATCCTCAACACACAAATACATAGAAAGAGGTAAAACTGATATCCTCAACAAACAAATACATAGAAAGAGGTAAAACCGATATCTTCAATACACAAATACATCGAAAGAGGTAAAACCGAACTCCTCAACACACAAATACATAGAAAGAGGAAACACCGATATCCTCAACACACAAATACATAGAAAAAGGAAACACCGCTATCCTCAATACACAAATACATAGAAAGATGTAAAACCGATATCCTCAGCACACAAATACATAGAAAGAGGTAAAACGGATATCCTCAACACACAAATACATAGAAAGAGGTAAAACCGATATCCTCAACACACAAATATATAGAAAAAGGAAACACCGCTATCCTCAACACACAAATACATAGAAAGAGGTAAAACCGATATCCTCAACACACAAATACATAGAAAAAGGAAACACCGCTATCCTCAATACACAAATACATAGAAAGATGTAAAACCGATATCCTCAACACACAAATACATAGAAAGAGGTAAAACCGATATCCTCAACACACAAATACATAGAAAGAGGAAACACCGATATCCTCAACACACAAATACATAGAAAGAGGTAAAACCGATATCCTCAACACACAAATACATAGAAAGAGGTAAAACCGATATCCTCAACACACAAATACATAGAAAGAGGTAAAACCGATATCCTCAACAAATAAATACATAGAAAGAGGTAAAACTAATATCCTCAGCAAACAAATACATAGAAAGAGGTAAAACCGATATCTTCAATACACAAATACATAGAAAGAGGTAAAACCGAACTCCTCAACACACAAATACATAGAAAGAGGAAACACCGATATCCTCAACACACAAATACATAGAAAGAGGTAAAACCGAACTCCTCAACACACAAATACATAGAAAGAGGTAAAACCGATATCCTCAACACATAAATACATAGAAAGAGGAAACACCGATATCCTCAACACACTAATACATAGAAAGAGGTAAAACCGAACTCCTCAACACACAAATACATAGAAAGAGGTCAAACCGATATCCTCAACACACAAATACATAGAAAGAGGTAAAACTGATATCCTCAACACACTAATACATAGAAAGAGGTAAAACCGATATCCTCAACACACAAATACATAGAAAGAGGAAACACCGATATCCTCAACACACAAATACATAGAAAGAGGTAAAACCGATATCCTCAACACACTAATACATAGAAAGAGGTAAAACCGATATCCTCAACACACTAATACATAGAAAGAGGAAACACCGATATCCTCAACACACTAATACATAGAAAGAGGTAAAACCGATATCCTCAACACACTAATACATAGAAAGAGGTAAAACCGATATCCTCAACACACTAATACATAGAAAGAGGAAACACCGATATCCTCAACACACTAATACATAGAAAGAGGTAAAACCGATATCCACAACACACTAATACATAGAAAAAGGTAAAACCGATATCCTCAACACACTAATACATAGAAAGAGGAAGCACCGATATCCTCAACACACTAATACATAGAAAGAGGTCAAACCGATATCCTCAACACACAAATACATAGAAAGAGGTAAAACCGATATCCTCAACACACAAATACATAGAAAGAGGTAAAACCGAACTCCTCAACACACAAATATATAGAAAGAGGTCAAACCGATATCCTCAACACACAAATACATAGAAAGAGGTAAAACCGATATCCTCAACACACGAATACATAGAAAGAGGAAACACCGATATCCTCAACACACTAATACATAGAAAGAGGTAAAACCGATATCCTCAACACACAAATACATAGAAAGAGGTAAAACCGATATCCTCAACACACAAATATATAGAAAGAGGAAACACCGATATCCTCAACACACAAATACATAGAAAGAGGTAAAACCGATATCCTCAACACACAAATACATAGCAAGATGTAAAACTGATATCCTCAACACACAAATACATAGAAAGAGGTAAAACGGATATCCTCAACACACAAATATATAGAAAGAGGAAACACCGATATCCTCAACACACAAATACATAGAAAGAGGTAAAACCGATATCCTCAACACAAAAATACATAGAAAGAGGTAAAACCGATATCCTCAACACACAAATACATAGAAAAAGGAAACACCGCTATCCTCAATACACAAATACATAGAAAGATGTAAAACCGATATCCTCAACACACAAATACATAGAAAGAGGTAAAACCGATATCCTCAACACACAAATACATAGAAAGAGGAAACACCGATATCCTCAACACACAAATATATAGAAAGAGGTAAAACCGATATCCTCAACACACAAATACATAGAAAGAGGTAAAACCGATATCCTCAACACACAAATACATAGAAAGAGGTAAAACTGATATCCTCAACAAACAAATACATAGAAAGAGATAAAACCGATATCTTCAATACACAAATACATCGAAAGAGGTAAAACCGAACTCCTCAACACACAAATACATAGAAAGAGGAAACACCGATATCCTCAACACACAAATACATAGAAAAAGGAAACACCGCTATCCTCAATACACAAATACATAGAAAGATGTAAAACCGATATCCTCAACACACAAATACATAGAAAGAGGTAAAACGGATATCCTCAACACACAAATACATAGAAAGAGATAAAACCGATATCCTCAACACACAAATATATAGAAAAAGGAAACACCGCTATCCTGAACACACAAATACATAGAAAGAGGTAAAACCGATATCCTCAACACACAAATACATAGAAAAAGGAAACACCGCTATCCTCAATACACAAATACATAGAAAGATGTAAAACCGATATCCTCAACACACAAATACATAGAAAGAGGTAAAACCGATATCCTCAACACACAAATACATAGAAAGAGGAAACACCGATATCCTCAACACACTAATACATAGAAAGAGGTAAAACCGATATCCTCAACACACAAATACATAGAAAGAGGTAAAACCGATATCCTCAACACACAAATACATAGAAAGAGGTAAAACCGATATCCTCAACACATAAATACATAGAAAGAGGTAAAACTAATATCCTCAGCAAACAAATACATAGAAAGAGGTAAAACCGATATCTTCAATACACAAATACATAGAAAGAGGTAAAACCGAACTCCTCAACACACAAATACATAGAAAGAGGAAACACCGATATCCTCAACACACAAATACATAGAAAGAGGTAAAACCGAACTCCTCAACACACAAATACATAGAAAGAGGTCAAACCGATATCCTCAACACATAAATACATAGAAAGAGGAAACACCGATATCCTCAACACACTAATACATAGAAAGAGGTAAAACCGAACTCCTCAACACACAAATACATAGAAAGAGGTCAAACCGATATCCTCAACACACAAATACATAGAAAGAGGTAAAACTGATATCCTCAACACACTAATACATAGAAAGAGGTAAAACCGATATCCTCAACACACAAATACATAGAAAGAGGAAACACCGATATCCTCAACACACAAATACATAGAAAGAGGTAAAACCGATATCCTCAACACACTAATACATAGAAAGAGGTAAAACCGATATCCTCAACACACTAATACATAGAAAGAGGAAACACCGATATCCTCAACACACTAATACATAGAAAGAGGAAAAACCGATATCCTCAACACACTAATACATAGAAAGAGGTAAAACCGATATCCTCAACACACTAATACATAGAAAGAGGAAACACCGATATCCTCAACACACTAATACATAGAAAGAGGTAAAACCGATATCCTCAACACACTAATACATAGAAAGAGGTAAAACCGATATCCTCAACACACTAATACATAGAAAGAGGAAGCACCGATATCCTCAACACACTAATACATTGAAAGAGGTCAAACCGATATCCTCAACACACAAATACATAGAAAGAGGTAAAACCGATATCCTCAACACACAAATACATAGAAAGAGGTAAAACCGAACTCCTCAACACACAAATATATAAAAAGAGGTCAAACCGATATCTTCAACACACAAATACATAGAAAGAGGTAAAACCGATATCCTCAACACACAAATACATAGAAAGAGGAAACACCGATATCCTCAACACACTAATACATAGAAAGAGGTAAAACCGATATCCTCAACACACAAATACATAGAAAGAGGTAAAACCGATATCCTCAACACACAAATATATAGAAAGAGGAAACACCGATATCCTCAACACACTAATACATAGAAAGAGGTAAAACGGATATCCTCAACACACAAATATATAGAAAGAGGTAAAACGGATATCCTCAACACACTAATGCATAGAAAGAGGTAAAACCGATATCCTCAACACACAAATATATAGAAAGAGGTAAAACCGATAACCTCAACACACAAATATATAGAAAGAGGTAAAACCGATATCCTCAACACACAAATGCATAGAAAGAGGTAAAACGGATATCCTCAACACACAAATATATAGAAAGGGGTAAAACCGATATCCTCAACACACAAATACATAGAAAGAGGTAAAACCGATATCCTCAACATACAAATACATACAAAGAGGTAAAACCAACATCCTCAACACACAAATACATAGAAAGGGGCAAAACCGATATCATCAACACACAAATACATACAAAGAGGTAAAACCGATATACGCAACACACAAATACATAGAAAGAGGTAAAACTGATATCCTCAACACACAAATACATAGAAAGAGGTAAAAGCCATATCCTCAACACACAAATACATAGAAAGAGGTAAAACCGATATCCTCAACACACAAATACCAAATACATAGAAAGAGGTAAAACCGATATCCTCAACACACAAATACCAAATACATAGAAAGAGGTAAAACCGATATCCTCAACACACAAATACCAAATACATAGAAAGATGTAAAACCGATATCCTCAACACACAAATACCAAATACATAGAAAGAGGTAAAACCGATATCCTCAACACACAAATACATAGAAAGAGGTAAAACCGATATCCTCAACACACAAATACATAGCAAGATGTAAAACTGATATCCTCAACACACAAATACATAGAAAGAGGTAAAACGGATATCCTCAACACACAAATATATAGAAAGAGGAAACACCGATATCCTCAACACACAAATACATAGAAAGAGGTAAAACCGATATCCTCAACACAAAAATATATAGAAAGAGGTAAAACCGATATCCTCAACACACAAATACATAAAAAGGGAAACACCGCTATCCTCAGCACACAAATACATAGAAAGATGTAAAACGATATCCTCAACACACAAATACATAGAAAGAGGTAAAACCGATATCCTCAACACACAAATACATAGAAAGAGGAAACACCGATATCCTCAACACACAAATATATAGAAAGAGGTAAAACCGATATCCTCAACACACAAATACATAGAAAGAGGTAAAACCGATATCCTCAACACACAAATACATAGAAAGAGGTAAAACTGATATCCTCAACAAACAAATACATAGAAAGAGGTAAAACCGATATCTTCAATACACAAATACATAGAAAGAGGTAAAACCGAACTCCTCAACACACAAATACATAGAAAGAGGAAACACCGATATCCTCAACACACAAATACATAGAAAAAGGAAACACCGCTATCCTCAATACACAAATACATAGAAAGATGTAAAACCGATATCCTCAACACACAAATACATAGAAAGAGGTAAAACGGATATCCTCAACACACAAATACATAGAAAGAGGTAAAACCGATATCCTCAACACACAAATATATAGAAAAAGGAAACACCGCTATCCTCAACACACAAATACATAGAAAGAGGTAAAACTGATATCCTCAACACACAAATACATAGAAAAAGGAAACACCGCTATCCTCAATACACAAATACATAGAAAGATGTAAAACCGATATCCTCAACACACAAATACATAGAAAGAGGTAAAACCGATATCCTCAACACACAAATACATAGAAAGAGGAAACACCGATATCCTCAACACACTAATACATAGAAAGAGGTAAAACCGATATCCTCAACACACAAATACATAGAAAGAGGTAAAACCGATATCCTCAACACACAAATACATAGAAAGAGGTAAAACCGATATCCTCAACACATAAATACATAGAAAGAGGTAAAACTAATATCCTCAGCAAACAAATACATAGAAAGAGGTAAAACCGATATCTTCAATACACAAATACATAGAAAGAGGTAAAACCGAACTCCTCAACACACAAATACATAGAAAGAGGAAACACCGATATCCTCAACACACAAATACATAGAAAGAGGTAAAACCGAACTCCTCAACACACAAATACATAGAAAGAGGTCAAACCGATATCCTCAACACATAAATACATAGAAAGAGGAAACACCGATATCCTCAACACACTAATACATAGAAAGAGGTAAAACCGAACTCCTCAACACACAAATACATAGAAAGAGGTCAAACCGATATCCTCAACACACAAATACATAGAAAGAGGTAAAACTGATATCCTCAACACACTAATACATAGAAAGAGGTAAAACCGATATCCTCAACACACAAATACATAGAAAGAGGAAACACCGATATCCTCAACACACAAATACATAGAAAGAGGTAAAACCGATATCCTCAACACACTAATACATAGAAAGAGGTAAAACCGATATCCTCAACACACTAATACATAGAAAGAGGAAACACCGATATCCTCAACACACTAATACATAGAAAGAGGTAAAACCGATATCCTCAACACACTAATACATAGAAAGAGGTAAAACCGATATCCTCAACACACTAATACATAGAAAGAGGAAACACCGATATCCTCAACACACTAATACATAGAAAGAGGTAAAACCGATATCCTCAACACACTAATACATAGAAAAAGGTAAAACCGATATCCTCAACACACTAATACATAGAAAGAGGAAGCACCGATATCCTCAACACACTAATACATAGAAAGAGGTCAAACCGATATCCTCAACACACAAATACATAGAAAAAGGTAAAACCGATATCCTCAACACACAAATACATAGAAAGAGGTAAAACCGAACTCCTCAACACACAAATATATAGAAAGAGGTCAAACCGATATCCTCAACACACAAATACATAGAAAGAGGTAAAACCGATATCCTCAACACACGAATACATAGAAAGAGGAAACACCGATATCCTCAACACACTAATACATAGAAAGAGGTAAAACCGATATTCTCAACACACAAATACATAGAAAGAGGTAAAACCGATATCCTCAACACACAAATATATAGAAAGAGGAAACACCGATATCCTCAACACACAAATACATAGAAAGAGGTAAAACCGATATCCTCAACACACAAATACATAGCAAGATGTAAAACTGATATCCTCAACACACAAATACATAGAAAGAGGTAAAACGGATATCCTCAACACACAAATATATAGAAAGAGGAAACACCGATATCCTCAACACACAAATACATAGAAAGAGGTAAAACCGATATCCTCAACACAAAAATACATAGAAAGAGGTAAAACCGATATCCTCAACACACAAATACATAGAAAAAGGAAACACCGCTATCCTCAATACACAAATACATAGAAAGATGTAAAACCGATATCCTCAACACACAAATACATAGAAAGAGGTAAAACCGATATCCTCAACACACAAATACATAGAAAGAGGAAACACCGATATCCTCAACACACAAATATATAGAAAGAGGTAAAACCGATATCCTCAACACACAAATACATAGAAAGAGGTAAAACCGATATCCTCAACACACAAATACATAGAAAGAGGTAAAACTGATATCCTCAACAAACAAATACATAGAAAGAGGTAAAACCGATATCTTCAATACACAAATACATAGAAAGAGGTAAAACCGAACTCCTCAACACACAAATACATAGAAAGAGGAAACACCGATATCCTCAACACACAAATACATAGAAAAAGGAAACACCGCTATCCTCAATACACAAATACATAGAAAGATGTAAAACCGATATCCTCAACACACAAATACATAGAAAGAGGTAAAACGGATATCCTCAACACACAAATACATAGAAAGAGGTAAAACCGATATCCTCAACACACAAATATATAGAAAAAGGAAACACCGCTATCCTCAACACACAAATACATAGAAAGAGGTAAAACTGATATCCTCAACACACAAATACATAGAAAAAGGAAACACCGCTATCCTCAATACACAAATACATAGAAAGATGTAAAACCGATATCCTCAACACACAAATACATAGAAAGAGGTAAAACCGATATCCTCAACACACAAATACATAGAAAGAGGAAACACCGATATCCTCAACACACTAATACATAGAAAGAGGTAAAACCGATATCCTCAACACACAAATACATAGAAAGAGGTAAAACCGATATCCTCAACACACAAATACATAGAAAGAGGTAAAACCGATATCCTCAACACATAAATACATAGAAAGAGGTAAAACTAATATCCTCAGCAAACAAATACATAGAAAGAGGTAAAACCGATATCTTCAATACACAAATACATAGAAAGAGGTAAAACCGAACTCCTCAACACACAAATACATAGAAAGAGGAAACACCGATATCCTCAACACACAAATACATAGAAAGAGGTAAAACCGAACTCCTCAACACACAAATACATAGAAAGAGGTCAAACCGATATCCTCAACACATAAATACATAGAAAGAGGAAACACCGATATCCTCAACACACTAATACATAGAAAGAGGTAAAACCGATATCCTCAACACACAAATACATAGAAAGAGGTAAAACCGATATCCTCAACACACAAATACATAGAAAGAGGAAACACCGATATCCTCAACACACAAATATATAGAAAGAGGTAAAACCGATATCCTCAACACACAAATACATAGAAAGAGGTAAAACCGATATCTTCAACACACAAATACATAGAAAGGGGTAAAACGGATATCCTCAACACACAAATATATAGAAAGAGGAAACACCGATATCCTCAACACACAAATACATAGAAAGAGGTAAAACCGATATCCTCAACACACAAATACATAGTAAGATGTAAAACTGATATCCTCAACACACAAATACATAGAAAGAGGTAAAACGGATATCCTCAACACACAAATATATAGAAAGAGGAAACACCGATATCCTCAACACACAAATACATAGAAAGAGGTAAAACCGATATCCTCAACACAAAAACACATAGAAAGAGGTAAAACCGATATCCTCAACACACAAATACATAGAAAAAGGAAACACCGCTATCCTCAATACACAAATACATAGAAAGATGTAAAACCGATATCCTCAACACACAAATACATAGAAAGAGGTAAAACCGATATCCTCAACACACAAATACATAGAAAGAGGAAACACCGATATCCTCAACACACAAATATATAGAAAGAGTTAAAACCGATATCCTCAACACACAAATACATAGAAAGAGGTAAAACCGATATCCTCAACACACAAATACATAGAAAGAGGTAAAACTGATATCCTCAACAAACAAATTCATAGAAAGAGGTAAAACCGATATCTTCAATACACAAATACATAGAAAGAGGTAAAACCGAACTCCTCAACACACAAATACATAGAAAGAGGAAACACCGATATCCTCAACACACAAATACATAGAAAAAGGAAACACCGCTATCCTCAATACACAAATACATAGAAAGATGTAAAACCGATATCTTCAACACACAAATACATAGAAAGAGGTAAAACGGATATCCTCAACACACAAATACATAGAAAGAGGTAAAACCGATATCCTCAACACACAAATATATAGAAAAAGGAAACACCGCTATCCTCAACACACAAATACATAGAAAGAGGTAAAACCGATATCCTCAACACACAAATACATAGAAAAAGGAAACACCGCTATCCTCAATACACAAATACATAGAAAGATGTAAAACCGATATCCTCAACACAAAAATACATAGAAAGAGGTAAAACGGATATCCTCAACACACAAATACATAGAAAGAGGAAACACCGATATCCTCAACACACTAATACATAGAAAGAGGTAAAACCGATATCCTCAACACACAAATACATAGAAAGAGGTAAAACCGATATCCTCAACACACAAATACATAGAAAGAGGTAAAACCGATATCCTCAACACACAAATACATAGAAAGAGGTAAAACTAATATCCTCAGCAAACAAATACATAGAAAGAGGTAAAACCGATATCTTCAATACACAAATACATAGAAAGAGGTAAAACCGAACTCCTCAACACACAAATACATAGAAAGAGGAAACACCGATATCCTCAACACACAAATACATAGAAAGAGGTAAAACCGAACTCCTCAACACACAAATACATAGAAAGAGGTCAAACCGATATCCTCAACACATAAATACATAGAAAGAGGAAACACCGATATCCTCAACACACTAATACATAGAAAGAGGTAAAACCGCACTCCTCAACACACAAATACATAGAAAGAGGTCAAAACGATATCCTCAACACACAAATACATAGAAAGAGTTAAAACTGATATCCTCAACACACTAATACATAGAAAGAGGTAAAACCGATATCCTCAACACACAAATACATAGAAAGAGGTAAAACCGATATCTTCAACACACAAATACATAGAAAGACGTAAAACCGATACCCTCTACACACAAATATATAGAAAGAGGTAAAACCGATATTTTCCGCACACAAAATCATAGAAAGATGTAAAACCGATATCCTCAACATACAAATACATAGAAAGAGGTAAACCGATATCTTCAACACACAAATACATAGAAAGAAATAAAACCGATATTCTCAACACACAAATACATAGAAAGAGGTAAAACCGATATCTTCAACACACAAATACATAGAAAGAGGTAAGACCGATATTCTCAACACACAAATCACAGAAAGAAGTAAAACCGATATCCTAAACACACAAATACATAGAAAGAGGTAAAACCGATATCATCAACACACAAATCACAGAAAGAAGTAAAACCGATATCCTCAACAAACAAATCATAGAAAGAGATAAAACTGATACCCTGAACACACAAATACATAGAAAGAGGTAAAACTGATATCCTCAACACACAAATACATAGAAAGAGGTAAAACCGATATATTCAACACACAAATACATAAAAAGAGGTAAAACTAATATCCTCAACACACAAATATATAGAAAGAGGTAAAACTGATATCCTCAACACACAAATACATAGAAAGATGTAAAACCGATATCCTCAGCACACAAATACATAGAAAGAGGTAAAACCGATATCCTCAACACACAAATACATAGAAAGAGGTAAAACCGATATCCTCAACTCACAAATACATAGAAAGAGGTAAAACCGATATCCTCAACACACAAATACATAGAAAGAGGTAAAACCGATATCTTCAACACACAAATACCAAATACATAGAAAGAGGTAAATCCGATATCCTCAACGCACAAATACATAGAAAGCGGTAAAACCTATGTCCTCAACATACAAATACATAGAAAGAGGTAAAACCGATATCCTCAACACACAAATACATACAAAGAGGTAAAACCGATAACCTGAGCACACACATACATAGAAAGAGGTAAAACCGATATCCTCAACACACAAATACTTAGAAAGAGGTCAAACCGATATCCTCAACACACAAATACATAGAAAGGGGTATATCCGATATCCTCAACACACAAATACATACAAAGAGGTAAAACCGATATCATCAGCACACAAAAACATAGAAAGAGGTAAAACCGATATCCTCATCACACAAATACATAGAAAGAGGTAAAACCGATATCCTAAACACACAAATACATCGAAAGAGGTAAAACTGATATCCTCAACACACAAATACATAAAAAGAGGTAAATCCGATATCCTCAGCACACACATACATAGAAAGAGGTAAAACTGATATCCTTAACACACAAACACATAGAAAATGGTAAAACTGATATCATCAGCACTCAAATACATAGAAAGAGGTCAAACCGATATCCTTAACACACAAATACATAGAAAGAGGTAAAACAGATTTCCTCAGCATACAAATACATAGAACGAGATAAAACCGATATCCTCAACACACAAATACATAGAAAGGGGTAAAACCGATATCATCAACATACAAATACATAGAAAGAGGTCAAACCGATATCCTCAACACTCAAATACATAGAAAGAGGTAAAACCGATATCCTCAACACACAAATACATAGAAAGAGGTAAAACCGATACCCTCTACACACAAATATATAGAAAGAGGTAAAACGAATATTTTTAGCACACAAAATCATAGAAAGAGGTAAAACCGATATCCTCAACATACAAATACATAGAAAGAGGTAAGCCGATATCTTCAACACACAAATACATAGAAAGAAATAAAACCGATATTCTCAACACACAAATACATAGAAAGAGGTAAAACCGATATCTTCAACACACAAATACATAGAAAGAGGTAAGACCGATATTCTCAACACACAAATCACAGAAAGAAGCAAAACCGATATCCTCAACACACAAATACATAGAAAGAGGTAAAACGGATATCATCAACACACAAATCACAGAAAGAAGTAAAACGAATATCCTCAACACACAAATCACAGTAAGAAGTAAAACCGATATCCTCAACAAACAAATCATAGAAAGAGATAAAACTGATACCCTGAGAACACAAATACATAGAAAGAGGTAAAACCGATATCCGCAACACACAAATACATTGAAAGAGGAAAAACTGATATCCTCAACACACAAATACATAGAAAGAGGTAAAATCGATACCCTAAGCACACACATACATAGAAAGAGGTAAAACCGATATCCTCAACACACAAATACATAGAAAAAGATAAAACCGATATCCTCAACACACAAATACATAGAAAGAGGTAATACCGATATCCTCAACAAACAAATACATAGAAGATGTAAAACCGATATCCTCAACAGACAAATACACAGAAAGAGGTAAAACCGATATCCTCAACACACAAATACATAGAAAGAGGTAATACCGATATCCTCAACAAACAAATACATAGAAAGAGGTAAAACCGATATCCTCAACACACAAATACCAAATACATAGAAAGAGGTAAAACCGATATCCTCAACACACAAATACATAGAAAGGGGTAAAACCGATGTCCTCAACATACAAATACATAGAAAGAGGTAAAACCGATACCCTGAGCACACACATACATAGAAAGAGGTAAAACCGATATCCTCAACACACAAATACTTAGAAAGAGGTCAAACCGATATCGTCAACACACAAATACATAGAAAAGGGTATATCCGATATCCTCAACACACAAATACATACAAAGAGGTAAAACCGATATCATCAACACACAAAAACATAGAAAGAGGTAAAACCGATATCCTCATCACACAAATACATAGAAAGAGGTAAAACCGATATCCTAAACACACAAATACATAGAAAGAGGTAAAACCGATATCCTCAACACACAAATACATAGAAAGAGGTAAAACCGATATCCTCAGGACACAAATCATAGAAAGAGGTAAAACTGATATCCTCAACACACAAATACATAAAAAGAGGTAAAACCGATATCCTCAGCACACACATACATAGAAAGAGGTAAAACTGATATCCTCAACACACAAATACATAGAAAGAGGTCAAACCGATATCCTTTACACCCAAATACATAGAAAGAGGTCAAACCGATTTCCTCAACATACAAATACATAGAACGAGGTAAAACCGATATCCTCAACGCACAAATACATAGAAAAACGTAAAACCGATATCCTCAACACACAAACAAATAGAAAGAGGTAAAACCGATATCCTCAACACACAAATACATAGAAAAAGGTAAAACCGATATCCTCAACACACAAATACATAGAGAGGTGTAAAACCGATATCCTCAACACACAAATACATAGAAAGAGGTAAAACCGATATCCTCAACACACAAATACATAGAAAGAGGTAAGACCGATATTCTCAACACACAAATCACAGAAAGAAGTAAAACCGACATCCTCAACACACAAATACATAGAAAGAGGTAAACAGGATATCATCAACACACAAATCACAGAAAGAAATAAAACGAATATCCTCAACACACAAATCACAGTAAGGAGTAAAACCGATATCATCAACAAACAAATCATAGAAGGAGATAAAACTGATACCCTGAACACACAAATACATAGAAAGAGGTAAAACTGATATCCTCAACACACAAATACATAGAAAGAGGTTAAACCGATATACTCAACACACAAATACATAGAAAGAGGTAAAACTGATATCCTCAACACACAAATACATAGAAAGAGGTTAAACCGATATACTCAACACACAAATACATAGAAAGAGGTAAAACTGATATCCTCAACACACAAATACATAGAAAGATGTAAAACCGATATCCTCAACACACAAATACATAGAAAGATGTAAAACCGATATACTCAACACACAAATACATAGAAAGATGTAAAACTGATATCCTCAGCACACAAATACATAGAAATATGTAAAACTGATATCCTCAACACACAAATACATAGAAAGAGATAAAACTGATATCCTCAACACACAAATACATTGAAAAAGGTAAGCCCGATATCCTCAACACACAAATACATAGACAGAGGTAAAACCGATATCCTCAACACACAAATACATAGAAAGAGATAAAACTGATATCCTCAACACACAAATACATAGAAAGAGGTAGAAACGATATCCTCAACACACAAGTCATAGAAAGATGTAAAACTGATATCCTCAACACACAAATACATAGAAAGAGGTAAAACCGATATCCTCAACACACAAATACATAGAAAGAGGTAAAACCGATATCCTCAACACACAAATACATAGAAAGAGGTAAAACCGATATCCTCAACACACAAGTCATAGAGAGATGTAAAACTGATATCCTCAACACACAAATACATAGAAAGAGGTAAGCCTGATATCCTCAACACACAAATACATAGAAAGAGGTAAAACCGATATCCTCAACACACAAATACATAGAAAGAGGTAAAACCGATATCCGCAACACACAAATACATAGAAAGAGGTAAAACCGATATCCTCAACACACAAATACATAGAAAGAGGTAAACCTGATATCCTCAACACACAAATACATAGAAAGAGGTCAAACCGATATCCGCAACACACAAATACATAGAAAGAGGTAAACCTGATATCCTCAACACACAAATACATAGAAAGAGGTAAACCTGATATCCTCAACACACAAATACATAGAAAGAGGTAAAACTGATATCCTCAACACACAAATACATAACCGCTCACTGTTTTGGCTTGATACAGGCACTCCAGTAAAAATAAAGTGACGATTTCTTGCTAATACCACAACACAGTTCTAGATTTTCATGATATAATCTCTGTTCATCAATACATCAACTACATATCAATTTTAATTTGCTATCGATGCCATCTTTTTATCTACAAGTTTTGTTAATCTTGGTCTCGTCATGAGTAAAGCTGAAATACTACCTAATTGACATTAAACAACGATTAATCAATCATTACTGGTATCGATTTTTGTATGTTTCTACGATTTTCCGATTGTATTTTGGAATATTCCGACAGTGTTGTATTTTTATTTTTTTATTTTATTTTAATCATTATTTATTCAATCGAAAACTGCGCATCGATGGGTGGTCCCCTCGATTGTGGTAGATCGTGGGTTCGAGCCTCTGTTGGGCCAAACCAAAAGAATTTCCTGCTTCTTCACTAAGAACTCATCATTAAGGAGTAAGAACAACGACTGGTTGGCTCGGAATTAGAAGAATGAATCCGAATGGAGCTATATATGTACAAGCGGACTATTGTTTCAATGAGGCAACACTATAAATATCTAACTAAGTGTGTTTGTCTAGTACAAGGCGAATTTCATTACCATCTCATCGAATGTGCCTCGTCTTCACCGTGATATAGCTGAGAAATTGCACATTTGGGGTTAACCAATAATCACGCACTCACTTACTTAAACAGAATCAGTTGATAATTAAATCAAAGACTCAACATTTAGTAAGAAAGAACATGTGGATGTAAATGAACATGAGAGACTCTCTATTTGTACCATTAGAAGTAAACTGTTCAGAAACAACGCTTCTATTGCTGTTCTACATGTCACAGTCACAGTCACAATAGAGGCTTTAATGTTGATATTTGATTTAATATGTACAAATAATGAGTCCATTGATATGGAAATTATTCAGTGTCTGACCAGTAAGTTATTTCAGGTAATTACAAAATGAGCTTTGCAACAGCTACACAAATCATTATCATCTTCATCGCGATAGCTTGGAAGCGCTGTCATAATACTTGACCTGAGAATTTAAAGCTTGCAAAGAAAACTATTCGATGACCACAGCTGTTCACTACATTCAGACGAAGCTCCCGACACGAGTTGTTAACGATAACAAAGGCAGAAACTTTAATGCAAATAAAAGTTAGAGAAAACCAAAGGGACAATCCCGAATAGACAATCTACAGCAGCAAGATACAGAACAAAGAAAATCACAATTAGACAAATACAAAGATGAACAACACGGACACCACCAAAAACACGGAGGTGAACCCAGGTGCTCGCGAATACCATACAGTCTTAACGGGGTTAAGGTATTTCATTTTTATCGTCGCGGAAAGTTTTGCTGGTGGGGGAAACCGGAGTGCCCGGAGAAAACCACCGACTTGTCCAAGTCATTGACAAACTTTATGACATACTGTTGTATCGAGTATACCTCGCCTGAGTGGGATTCGAACTCATAACTTCAGTGGTGATAGCACTGATTACATAGGTAATTGTAAATCCAGCTACCATACGAGCACGACCAAGAAAGTTTCGTTTTCTCTGTCTTAATCATGTGTCTTGTGAATCCAATGTTGATGGTTTATCTGAATTCTTCATTATTGATTGATTGCCCATTCGGTGTTCTCTAATGTCTATGTAACGCGGGGAAGTCGATGTAAAACTCTCTAAAACATTATATTGCAGAGGTTATTTACTTTAATAAATAATAAGTAAATATTAATTCATTTTTTGTTTATTGTAGAATAATTGCATATTGAAGAAAACGCTATATCACTGTGTTTGTAGCACGATGGGTGTCACATGTGGAACAGGAACTGCTTACACTCCCGGAGGACATGAGTTCACCCCCTGTTTTTAGTGAGGTTCGTGTTGCTCGATAATTATTTTCTATGTAATGTTTTGTAAATCGTTGTTTGTCCTTTTGGCCATTGTGTTGTCTGTCCTTCTTCGGTTTTTGATTACACTTTTGGTATCTTCAAACATTTCTATAATAAGTCTTAAATGAAACAAATAATTTCAGACATAAAAGAAAATGTTATATGAATTATGACAAGAAATATACATTTATGTTGTAGTAGTAGATCATAGTAGTTTGTGACGTCATCGCGGTGTTGGCATGAAGGTGTGTGCCGTCATCGCGGTGTTGGCATGAAGGTTTGTGCCGTCATCGTGGTATTGGCATGAAGGTTTGTGCCGTCATCGCGGTGTTGGCATGAAGGTTTGTGCCGTCATCGCGGTGTTGGCATGCAGGTTTGTGCCGTCATCGCGGTGTTGGCATGAAGGTTTGTGCCGTCATCGCGGTGTTGGCATGCAGGTTTGTGCCGTCATCGCGGTGTTGACATGCAGGTTTGTGCCGTCATCGCGGTGTTGGCATGAAGGTTTGTGCCGTCATCGCGGTGTTGGCATGAAGGTTTGTGCCGTCATCGCGGTGTTGACATGAAGGTTTGTGCCGTCATCGCGGTGTTGGCATGAAGGTTTGTGCCGTCATCGCGGTGTTGGCATGATGGTTTGTGCCGTCATCGCGGTGTTGGCATGAAGGTTTGTGCCGTCATCGCGGTGTTGGCATGAAGGTTTGTGCCGTCATCGCGGTGTTGGCATGAAGGTTTGGCCTACATCATATTCACCGCTAACATGCAACCTCGTGACACGCTTTGTTACTTGTTATTCACGGGGTATTCCGGTTTTATCTAACAATAAAACTAACAGAGGCGATAAAACTGAAATAGTGTAGCCCTCTACATCAATAATCCAAAACCACAAGCTTGACCGCATAATTTCACAAAGAGCGGAGGTTGGGCTCATGCACAGAGCTTAACCCCCGCCACTGTATATTGAAGTGCCTGTACCAAGCCAAGAAAGTGAGCAGTCTTGAATATGTGTATAAGAGTTATCTATTTTGTCACTGTTTACGATTTTACAATTGGATTTTGAAACTGTTCAGAAAGGTGGGGGTTTTTTTTGCTTCTTTTAAAAAATAAATAAAATACTTGACCTCATATACCATTACTAGAGTCCAACTTTCCACGGTGCTATCGATAATTCTCTCTTTGGTCTCATTGATGGGTATTGTCTGTATCAACGGACTGACTTTGATGCTGAAAATTATCGCCCAGTGTGACGTCAAACACATTATGACGTTACCGATGAAAATACTAATGTCAGTTTTGAAGATCTAGACATACATTAGAAGAAATAGCATAACCCGTTCTACCGGAGTCACTGCAATATTATACAGATATATCATGTCTAGGAGGGGTATTTGCGAAAAATACCAGTCGAGAGACGAACAATTTCTCGAATCGAATGGCGAGGAAAATTTAGTCTCAAGACTGGTATTTTTCGTAAATACTCCTCCCAAACATGATATATCTGTTTAATTACACCGAATATTATTTAGAACACTGACTAAATAAATAATACCTTTTGTTTGTCGTTTTCAGGACCTAACATGATGTATCTGTTTAATTCTACCGAATGATGTTACATAAAACGCACAACCGATAACGTTTTAAAAATTATCTTACAAGCGTCTCGGTGAAGGATAAAAACGGCAAATACGATTGTTACATAAAACGCACAACTGATAACGTTTTACAAATTTTGCTACAAGCGTCTCGGTGATGGGTAAAAACGGCAAATACGATCTTGCAAATACCATGAAAAAAAGTTAAATCTTATGCAAATACACCTACATGAAGTAAAAATTCTGCAAATTCACAATGCAAGGCCTGAATTTGTAAAAAAAAAATATCACGGCTATTAACCAATCAGAATCCAGCATTCTTATATAAGGTGTAACTATATACAGATATATCATGCTTGGGAGGGGTATTTGCGAAAAATACCAGTCGAGAGACGAAATATTGCCCGAGCCGAACGCGGAGGGAAATTTAGGCTCAAGACTGGTATTTTTCGCAAATACCCCTCCCAAACATGATATATCTGTTTAATTACACCGAATATTATTTAGAACACTGACTAAATAAATAATATATTTTGTTTGTCGTTTTCAGGACCTAACATAATGTATCTGTTTAATTCTACCGAATGATGTTACATGAAACGCACAACTGATAGCGTTTTACAAATTTTGTTACAAACGACTCGGTTAAGGGTAAAAACGGCAAATACGATTTTGTAAATACCATGACAAAAAGTTAAATCTTATGCAAATACCAAATACACCTACATGAAGTAAACATTCTGCAAATTCACAATGCAAGGCCTGAATTTGTAAAACAAATCACAGCTAATAACCAATCAGAATCCAGCATTCTTATATAAGGTGTAATTATATACAGATATATCATATTTGGGAGGGGTATTTGCGAAAAATCTCCTCTTAACCGGTATTTTTCGCAAATAACCGTCACTAACAGGAGAGAGACGAACAATTTCCCGATCCGAATGTCGAGGGAAATTTAGTCTCAAGACTGGTATTTTTCGCAAATACCCCTCCCAAACATGATATATCTGTTTAATTACACAAAATATTATTTAGAACACTGGTTAAATAAACAATACCTTTTGCTTGTCGTTTTCAGGACCTAACACGATGTATCTGTTTAATTCTACCGAATGATGCTACATAAAACGCACAACTGATAACATTTAACAAATTTTGTTACAAGCGTTTCGGGGAAGGTTAAAAAAGGCAAATACGATTTTGCAAATACCATGAAAAAAAGGTAAATCTTATGCAAATACACCTACATGAAGTAAAAATTCTGCAAATTCACATTGCAAGGCCTGAATTTGTAAACAATATCACGGCTATTAACCAATCAGAATCCAGCATTCTTATATAAGGTGTAATCATATAAAAATATATTCTGTTAGTGACGGTTAATTGCGAAAAATACCGGTTAAGAGGAGAGGCAAATTTCCCGAGTCACCTGAGCTTAGGCAAATACCACGCTATACGGAATTCCCAAGGGCAAATACCCCTCCGATGGTGAAAAAGCAGAAAAAACTCAGAGATGGTCGAAAATACATCTTTTATCAACCAATCAGAAGACAGCATTCATATATAAGGTGGAATTATAGCAATATTGTAATTTTCGACCATCAAAACTGCTGTTATTGTATATATATCAGGTATAATTTGACTCAGTACGATCGATTCATGAAGACCACCTTAATTTCTATTTGCAATAAATCTTTTACAAGTAATTAAAACATTTATGTTCTCTCATTAAAAAGCCAATATGACAAACCTGGTTCGTTTTCAGACGCCGTAATAAATCCATCTATCCATGGAAACATAAGCGATACCTGTATGCAAAGCAAAATACCCAACATTTTTGCTTTTCCACATCAACCACTTCTGTCATTTGTATGAACAAACTGTATGCTTATTATTTACTCAAACTGTTATGTCTTGTCTCCTATAATGTCACTAAAATGCCAACTAAAATGCCACGAACTAACAATAAAAGGATATAAACAATATCTCTTACACAGTAATGATCAATAAAGGTTGCATATGACACAAACCAACATGATGAATATCATTGTTAATGAAAAGGGTACGAATTAGTATTATAGTGATTTAAATGTTATTTTTTTGAGATTTTTGTTATTGCTTCCATTTTAATAGCATTTCAATCAATAAATGTCAGTTTCATTCTTCATGATGACAATTTCATATGTAATTGTAATCGCCATTAGCGTGCGCTGCTAATGCCATATAGGAATTGCGTTTGTTGTACAAGATTATCATAACTTTTTTTTTGTTGAGAATATGATATCATAGGAAACACCATTGAAAATAATACTGAGACTTTTCCAAAATAGCATAGATTACTACAAGAATATTTCAAAACATTGATAATATTTAGCATATGATCAAAATAAATCTAAAACAATATCGCAGCAAAATACTGTGAAAGTACTTGTATTCGTGGATGTCAATTATCGTGGTTCGAGTACACTTCCTGGGATCCTGGGTTCTTTATACTCGCGGTTTCATAATTGGCACAAAATACAAAAAACAAATGTTATAATATGGACATTGTGTATTTCGTTGGACATTATATTCCGTGGTTTTAATGAAATACGAAATCCACTAAGATTGGCACGAATTATATTACTTTCACTTTTGAAGTCAAAATTTAAAAATAATAAATATATATAATACAACAAAAAAGAACAAAATAAAATTACCAAATCGTTTCACATGAAAGAAATAGACAGATATAAGATGGAAAAAAAAATAAAAAATATACTATGTGAGATATACAACAAAATGAATATATAAGTGCTTTCTTTTGATTTGCTTAACACCAATTTTCTTCACAAAGAAAATGCAGCGTTATCTTGCACAGGAAATGTCACAATTATTATTCTAGTATCCGCCCAGTAGTCAGTGCTTCGACACTAACATGGCTTAGTAGATATATTTATTTATTATTCTAGTATCCACCCAGTAGTCAGTGCTTCGACACTAACATGGCTTAGTAGATATATTTATTTATTATTCTAGTATCCGCCCAGTAGTCAGTGTTTCGACACTAACATGGCTTAGTAGATATATGTATTTATTATTCTAGTATCCGCTCAGTAGTCAGTGCTTCGACACTAACATGGCTTAGTAGATATATTTATTTATTACTGAAATTTACAGTTACCAAATAATGTAATGATTAACAAAACTAAATGTTCTCCTCCTTCAGACATAGGTGACTTTAACTGATTGTATCTATTCTGTTTAGGTCCTTTGGTTTTATTGCTCACAAAGCTTTGAATTATTAGGATTTCCAAACTTTAGATTTGGAGCGAACATGATGAAGGTTATTCCAGAAACGTGTCGTGCGCACTACATTTGATATTTATGTTTTAATATAATGTATCGATTATAATTTTACCACAATCTTTTAAATATAAATCGACGGCGCCATCTCCCGTTGTATTGGTGTCTACAACGTACGTATACAGATGCAGAATTAATTATTTGATTTGTTCTTTTCATACCAACCCCTATATATATATCAGTGCATATCACCACTGACGTTGTGAGTTCGAATACCGCATATGATGAAGTGTACTCGATAAAACATTATGTGATAAATTTGTCTGTGATTTGCAGCAGGTCTGTAATTTTTTCCGGGGACTCGATTTCCTTCATCAATAAAATTGATCCCCACGTCATTACTGATATAACTGATATATTGTTGAATGTGGCGTTAAACCCCATAACCCTCACCCAATATTGGCAGCAATCTAAGTCAGAAAATTCAATCATGTTAAATTATGCATTCTATACTATTAGTTACACATAGTATATATTAATGACAAGTATGTCTACTACAAAGTTTCCATCACACTGTGTTCAATCACATAAATAACAGCTGATTTGCACGATTCTGATCTTAGTGAATTACCTTATGATATTAGACAATAATATTGCAGGTCTATTGTGCTAAGACGGATATCTAAACTTTTCACAATGAGCGTGCTTGACCTTGACGAAGGTTATTCCAGGTACAAAATTAGATATTTACGTTAGAAGCGATTGTATATAGATCCGCGATGTAAGATGCATTAATGAGCGTGCTTGACCTTGACGAAGGTTATTCCGCGATGTAAGATGCATTAAGTATGCCAACATTACTACTCGGTTTCAACCTATTAAAACACGTAAGCATGTAGTATACATTTATTTCAGAAATGAGCCTTACATGGATAACAACCATAACTAGTCGAGTGTTCCACACACATTTCCTGTTCCCCACATGGACAAGTTCCTCAACCGGTAGGATTTTCCTGAAATAAATAAGAAATATTGGAAAATTCCGAATACTTTAATTTTGATCACTATCTGTACATATGAACAGACAACATAAACAAATAAATACTATATTCACAATATTACACAAATATAATCTGTGTCACATGCATGATCCATCTTCCCCCAATACGGTACTTATTATCTATAAACCCATTCATTATCCTTTTCAACCGCATCGGTGGCGTAATGGTTAGTGTGATCGCCTCTAGTGCGGTAGATCGTGGGTTCGATCCCCGGTCGAGTCAAACCAAAGACTATAACATTGTTATTTGTTGCTTCTCCGCTAAGTACGCAGCACTAAGGAGTAAGAGCAAAGACTGGTTGGCTCGGAATCAGGATGTGTCCGAGTCGAGCGACATGTCTACCCACGGACTGTTGTTTCAATGAGCTAGCACTAAAAAAATCCAACTCAGCGTGTTGGTCTAGAACAAAGTGGACCTCATCATCATCATCATCACCTCATTGAAAATTAACTTGTTCTCGCCATGATATTGGTGAAACAACACTCACTCCTTATCCTTTTGCATTGAAAATTGAATATTATACTCTATCATGGCACATGATCCATGTTTTATATTCTCCTTAAAATTACATGGTCGCCATCTTTGTATCTATTGGGACGCTGGGTTCTTTTCCTCGCTAGGTTAATTTTGCCTCTTCACTCTCGATAAAAAAAACTTACTGTTTATGATAAGCCATGTATGAGCTAAATATCACAACACTGTTGTCATGCATCGTCTGGCAATATGTCATATTTCTTTTACCCAACGTTTGACATTGACAAGAATTCCGAAGACATCCGTTCAAATTCACCAAGATCCACTTCCGGTATAAACAATGACTAAAACGCCATGTTATTATCATCAGTGACAAGTGAATAAAATACGTACATTTAAATTATTCAAATGAAGGATATGTCATTGTGGAATTTAAGTTTCACAAAGATTAACCTCTCAGATGCACTTTAGTTTGACGTATCCGGTAACCAGTTTTAATTTTCGACCGTTTCAACAGATTTCAAACTCGGTGACAAAGAGCCTACCTTTCCGGAGCACTTGACTTCTTCCCCGGTTTTTAGTGGGGTTCGTGTTACTCGATTGTTAGTTTTATGTGTCTAATTTGTTGATCGTTATTTGTCCTTTTGTACTTTTATTTTTTGGCAATTGTGTTGTCTGTTCTTCTTCGATATGCAGATTCTGATTACCCCTTTGTATTCTTCAAACTCTTCATACACATGTAATAACACCAGTAAATTCGATGTCTACGTTTGTATCACTTTTGTGTCGACACCTCCATGGCATCATCCACCCGGTAGTCAGTGTTTCGACACTAAAATGATGTATTCTATATATATATATTATTGCAATTTACAGTCTATGAAGAATGTAATTATCAATCAAACTCAGATTCTCTTCCCTCAGGCATAGTTGATCTTCAACGATTTTGGCTAATATGTTAAGACCTTTTGGTTTACTTGCTCCCAAAGACTTTTACAGTATGTAGTCTTCCATATTTTTTTGCTTCGAGAGTATCTGAAGAAGGTTCCAGTTTTTATTAGGCACTATACAATAGAATACCTTATCAGATAGTTTGTCAGTGACTTGCGACAGGTCGGTGGTTTTCACCGGGTCCTCCACAAATAAAGCTGACCGTAACGATATAGCTGAAATATTGCTGAAAGTGCCGTTGAACACCATCAAACAAGCAAACAAACAATACAAACCTTATCAGACCATTTACGTTCACACTTATTCGCTTTGATGCACGTCTACATAAATCCAGAAAAAAAAACAAAAGCAAAAACAAGACAAAAATAAACAAAACAAAAACCCCCCAAAAAACCAAACGCAAACAAAAACAAAAACAAAAAAACAAAGGAAAAAAACAAACTCTATATATACTTACAACAGGTATATTTGTCTTCTCAGCATAAATAAAATTAACATCCGTAGTTAAGGTATCAACATCCCACGTGATATTGGTTTCCTCCAACAATAAAACGCAACGTTATAAGTGAAATATTGTTGAAATAGGCGTTAAGCACCAGCAAACAAACAAATAAGCAAACCTTTTCAGACAATTTACGCAACACCTATTCGCTCTGATGCACGTGTACATAAATCCAGAAGAAAAACAAACAAATCAAGAAACAAAAACAAAAACAATCCCTAAATATATTTACAACTGGTATATTTGTCTTCTCGGCATAAATCAAACTTGAATTCGGAGTTAAGGTCTGAACATTCAATGTGATGCTGTTGAGTATACGTTGTTGAAGTGACTTGTCAAACGTAAGACTGACAAACATCCAAATACTTGACACAACTCTGCACATTGATACATCGTCGGAACATTGAATTTGAAGGCACCATAATGAGAAAGATATCGGCCCTTTACAAAATTCATCTCTAATATTACACTGTGTGAATAGAATGTAAACCATGACAATATATAAATCTGTAACAGTATCATCACCGCCATGATTTTTCACATATCTAAGGACAATATGGTATGGTTGGTAGTTATATAAAATGCTGTATCTATTTTAGTCTTCGTTTACCAATGGTATGAAACAATAACAGTGAAATATCTGTGATTATACGATGGACTAAACGGTTTTAAATTGGTATTAATAATCGATAAATGCATCATTAATATCGATATCCTCTTTCGATGATACACAATGTTTTCTTCAAGCTTGCTTGTTCTAAATAAACCAATGATCTCTGTTTATCATCAAAAGATTAATTTTAGAATGATACAACATATTCCCATTACAGAGACAGTGCAATTAGTTAAGACTACCGATGCATGGAACATTCGTTGTTGATTTAGAACAAAGTTAGAAAATTCATTATTTTGTACTAAGCTGTGAACATTGAATATTGGTGCATGTATGCAACCTATATGATTATGAAATCGTTGACCTTCAATTTAGAAAAAGTTACATGGTGAAATACAGTTGATTGTACTTAACGGACGGATCTATAGTATTTACAGAGATTTTAAACATTTCTGCACCACGCATCATCTGTATGTAAACATAATTCCACTAGAGTACATATGCCCTTGTACAGTTCAGCTACAGAATGCGTTATCACTAAAGTCATCCAACAATGAAAAGCACAACAGTACACAAGAACTTAAGCAAATACAAGATTAAAAAAAGATAGATAAATGCCTGATTCTTTTGGACAATTGAAAACCATGGAAGCAATAATTAAACTGATAATAATCCCAAAGATATGTTTTACACGAACACCTAAAACAATTTACTATCTCTAATACGTGATTGCTTACATCTATTTGTGAATACATTAACAGTAACTATTACTACGAAGAGAGAATGCACACAATAAAACGGTTCAAGTTAAAAGTATTGCTGTGGTGAGCCGATGGACAGATGTGATATTTCTCGGGACTACCATAGACCGCTCCCAACATGCTGGATAACAATAGGAACTGATAGGTATTTTCTTAAACTTACAACGAGCATGTTTTTTTTCTAATCACAATGCACTCATTTACAGCAGCCAGTAATAACGCGAGTGATTCTGATTCGTCCCGCACAACCAAGGGATGTCAAAGTCTGAGTGATTGTATCCAGAAACGGGAACAACACTGTCAATTCAAATACCCTGGGATCCCGGGATAATTAAGAAATGTTTGAAGGTACCAAAGGGGTAATCAGAAGTCGTAAATTGCTATTATGTCAGATTGCATAAAATTGAAGCAGGGTAAAAAAAATCGAATATATTTCCGGCTTAGCATATTATATATTGAATTTTGTATTTAGCCATTTTGAAAGAGTAGCCTTTCACAGTGTTGCCAGGGATATTATGTATTCTATAACTTGCTATGATTGAAGGCTACAAACAGCAAATCGTGACAGCTTTGTTTTGACAGAGGCATTTCTCTCTATATATAGTTTTCAATATAAAATCCACCACTAAGGAATTATGCGCATGTGCAAACCATAATATGTAGATATATAGATCATGAAAGACGTCATGTTAGAATTCACATTTGGGCACCTCCTTAGCATCTTAATTTTATTACCAGAATCTATTCGCTTAGTCGTCGTTTTCCCCTGAAATAATATTAATTCGATTTTTAAAAAAGTCTTATTTTAACACCATTTGATAAATATCGCAGTCTGTAACATAACAATTCAACATTTAGTTATTTAATTTTTAAACGAGTGAAATACGGATATGAATGTACCTCTGGAATTCTAAATGCGCTTAACAATCATGGACAATTTATATATAACTCATTATAAAAATAAAAGAAAAAAATACAAGTTGAGTTGAGTACTGTAACAATTGTTTTAATTCTATTTGAATACATTATATAATATTGATATTTTCCCATGAGATAAATATTGCTCTTAAAATCAACACATTTAAAAAAAAATTAGTATTTGAAGTCATTATGATGTAAGTGGACTGCATTTCTTTTGTAAATATGATCTAAAAAAAAAAGCTTTTAAATACTTCGATATGATTTTATTCTATTATATTATTTTTTTTAAAAGATGTGTTGGAGAAGAATTAAAACGCTAACGAGGAATATAAATTGCTTAATAACTTTCCTTGTATATAAAGTCGCTTACGCATCAAGTCAGTATTCACTATCATCAGAAAATACAATGTTCAATTAGTTTTTGGGTCAATTCAAAATGTAATTTATAATTCAATTTTAATGTGAATATACTGACTAAGTTAAGGAGTGGAACTTTGAAACTAAACTTAGAAGTTGGCTGCTTAGAAAAAATGTTTAAAGAACTGATTTTTTGTTGTTATAATATCAATTGCGTAGAGAGTGAATATCATGTTGTACTTGTTTGTCCAGTTTATCTATTTGTAAAGTGTCGTTTTTTACCTAATTATCACTGTTCATGGTCAACAAATAAATGTGTTCTTTTTTAAATGCGGCAAATTAGATCACATTTTATTTATTAACTTACAACTTAAGAATTGGTTACACTTTAAAAGTTGACGTTCACTAGATAGTGAGATAACTTCACGATCACTTTGATTAAAAAAGGGATGATCGTGAATCCCTTAAACTGGTTAAAATTGTTGCTCTAAAACGAGTTTATTTTAATATCTGTTTTACTATTACTTTAATAAAAGCGTAGATATCAAGGTTAGTGCGCACGACGCGCTTCTGCAAGAACCTTCATTACGTACGCCAAAAAGACAAGAACCATCATCAAGTACGCCAAATATACAAGAGATATTTGAAAGCCAAATAATGCAACAATCTTTGAGAGTAAGAACACTAAAGGGCATAAATATGATATCTAAATCGACTATGATCACCTATGTCTGAGAAATGAGAACCTTAGTTTTGATAATGATAACATGATTTATGTAATGTAAATATATCACATAATTCATGTTATTGCTGAAACACTGACTACTGGGCTAGTGATACAAATAATCCATGTCATTGCCGAAACACTGACAACTGGGTTAGTGATACAAATAATCCATGTCTTTGCCGAAACATTGACTACTAGGCTAGTGATACAAATAATAATGTAAATATATCACATAATCCATGTCATTGTCGAAACACTGACTACTGGGCTAGTGATACCCTTGAGGACTAATAGTCCACCAGCCGAGGCATCGACATAGTGATAATAATAAAGATGTAGATATCAAATGTAGTGCGCACGACAGGTTTCGGGAATAACTTTCATCAGGTGACGCTCAAAACCAGACTATTTGAAAGCCTAATAATGTAATAGTATTTGGGAGCAAGAACATAAAAAGGCATAAACATGAGAGCTAAAATCCGCTAAGGTCACCAAAGTTCTATTTGTGTCGTTGTATTAGCCATATTGTGTCAGAATTCCTATGTTGTCTTTAATATACAAAATCAGTTATTGACTGATTATGAGGACAAAAACAAATATATTTTCCCCACCGACGCTTTCCGCTGGGAAATAATTAGTGTTTCTGGGGAAAATAAAAATAAAAAAACAAGGGTTCCTATTGGTTAAGTTGAAGTCATCACTTCTAAAGTTGCATGGTCGCCACCTTAACCGTTGCGGGATATCCGTGTCACAAATGATCACATTGATATGTTCCACTTTCCTCATTCATGACTTATCACCGGTTGTGTAACACGATCAACACGACGGGTGTCACTAGTGGAGCATGAACTGCTTACCCTGCCGGAGTACCTGAGTTCACCACCTGTGTTAGTGGGGTTCGTGTTGCTCGGTCATTAATTTTCTGTGCATAGTATTTAGTAGATCATTGTTTGACCCTTTGACCTTTTTCACTTTGCCAGTGTCTAGTATATCCTTCTTCGGTTTACGGATTCTTATTGCCACTTTAGAAGGGAACTGAGGGTGGGTTTTTTTTTCTTTCTTTAGCCCTTCCGGAGCACCTGATTTCAATCCCGGTAGTTATTGGGGTTCGTGTTGCTCAATCTTTAGTTTTCTGTGTAGTGCTTTGTAGATCATTGTTTGCCATTTATCTTTTGGCCATTTTCATAGCTGTCCTCTGATTTACGGCTTCGGATTACCCCTTTGGTATCTTAAAACAAATCTTATGCTATTTATTTTCTGCATTTCTTTTCTTTTGAATATTTTTTTAAGAAGACATGTATAAATTCTTCCAACAGATCCCTCCATTTTCATTTGGTCAATTTTGAGTGTCGCCTGTACTTCGATTTGCTGCAATTTAATTAGTCATACAACATTACTAGTATGCTACTTTTTCTTTGTTTCTATATTTAGCTGCACGATGTCCTGTCGAAACGCTATGTGTGTATCTTGTGTCAATATGCGCAATCATCATAACATTTTAACAAAGGGAAATTAATGTGATTTTATCCATTAAAATAAACAGATATTCTACATACATGTACTATTTTAACTTGATTTGATGCCAAATGTCTAAATGTCTAAATAAAAGGGAAAACCCTTCCAAAATACAATAACAAAAAACGTAAAAAGAGTCAAATGTGATACCCCTAACACACAAATACATGTCCGCTCATTTTCCTCGCTAGGTACCGCCACTTCAATAGATAGTGGCAGGGTTAAGCTAGTTTTATCGGCCCAAACATTCCCTCTAAGTGAAATGATGCGTGTTCTAATAAAATAGCATATATCATGCAACCATTATGTTAGAACCTCTAACCAGACTGACCACTTTCAACATGTGTAACTGTACCAAGCGAGAACATAGATTACATTAATTTCCTCGTAACCTTCCCTATCCACGCAGTACTCAGTGCTTTTATCGAAATTTACAGTTCCGAAATCATTCAATTATTATTAAAACATTGGTTCTCCTCCCTCAGACATAGGTGACCATAGCTTAATATTGGCTATCCTGTCTCGGGCCTTTGGTCTTCTTGCTCTCAAAGACTTTCAAATGTTTTGGCTTACACATATTTTGGCATTTAGCTTGCCTGGTGAATGTTATTCGAGAAACGCATCGTGCGCACTAAATTTGATATCTACTCTTTATGGCTATCACAGGGTCGATAGCGCTGCTGGTGGACTATAAGTCTCTGAGGGTATTATCCTCCCAGTAGTCAATGTTTCGCCACTGACATGCTTTATTAGATATATTTATTATTGAAATTTACAGTTCCCAAATAGTGTAACTTGGTGGAAACTCCCTCGTACACATGTGTCGGCTACAATTTTGGCTCTCCCGTTTAGGTTCTTTGACGGATACTAAGGATCTCCTCCCTCGTACACATGTGTCGGCTATGATTTTGGCTCTCCCGTTTAGGTCCATTGGTGTTATTGCTTTAAAAAAATATTATATGATTTGGCTTTCCAATCTTTTGACTGTGAACGTTACCTGATTAAGGATCAGAAAAGATTATTGGGCGCTATATTTGATGTAACTACGTTGTATTGTCTGTGGGAGAAACTGTAGTAGCTTGGTGCATGTCACGTGACAACCTTAATCGCATGGTATTATGTATACTGGAATAGAATTCACAATTTTAGTAATGATAAGCATTTGTTGTACACTGAGATGAAAGTTTAAAGATTTGTTGTACAAGGAAAAGGAAAGTCTGAAGACACAAAAGAGGTAATCAGAATCCTTATACAGAAGTGGGGCAGACAATGCAATGGCAAAAATAAAATACGTAATTCTAAATACCATACGATCGAGTCTAGAATTATTCACATTTATTACATACTTAGTTCAAATAAAGGCATTTTTGTATGACCAATATGACCGGAAGTAAACTGTCCATATTTTCACACCCTGGGAAAATAACCGGTTATTGGATTACTACAAGATCATTTCCAGACCAATATGGGTGTCTCTTTTCTAGATGTCGGAAGTATGTAATAGATAGTTTAATACATTGGCATTTCCATATTGGCCTGGTTATCATCCCTCGTGTCGGGATGATAACCAGGCCAATATGGAAATGCAAATTAATTGTCTCACTAAGTAAATCCTTTGGTACATTCCTATTATTATAGAACACCCCTTTTGGTTTTAATTAAATGCTAAACAAACACCCCTTTTGTGATAATTACATGGGAAAAACATACCAAAATCCAACAGCGTTTTATAGAATAATGCACAACAATATTTCTTCGACTCAGAAAACAAGATATGGTGATTAAGGCCTTACATGGTTTTGTTGTGTCCGCAATTTTATTTCCTGCCTGTAGTAATAATATATTGGAGATGAAGTTAATAAGAGGCAAATTTCTACCACATCAAGCTGCATATAGAGCCATTGTTCCAACAATGTACCAATGTGCAGAGATGTGCATGAAGATGAATGTTTGCATGTCAATGACCTTTGATACGATTCTGAAAGAGTGTAGATTAAACAAGAATGCGCCACCTGTTTCTGCATTAAAATCCGGGCTAAAATTTGTCTATGCTGATAAATCAAACATTCCTGTCGTAAGTATGTTTTATTATTTTTCTTATTTTTATTTTTCATTTCGGGTTAGAGTTAGAGTTATGATGTAAACGCCGCTTTCAACAATATTTCAGTTTATATCGTGGAGGCCAGTTTTATTGGTGGAAGAAGCCGGAGTGCCGGTGAAAAGCACTGACCTGTCGGAAGTCACTGATAACTTTATCGAGTACACCTCGCCTGAGTGAGATTCAAGCTCACAACGTTAGTGGTGATAGGCACTCAATGCGTAAGTAAATCCAACTACCGTACGATCATGACCACGACTGTCCCTTATTAATTTCGTTATTTAGTTGTTGGAGGTAACAATCGCATATATATATAGATATATACAGCATGATGACAAAAGTTAGTAAATTTCCGCCATATTGGTTTTAGCAATATTTCTAATTGCATTGATAGTAAAAAAAGAGTACTCACCGGTTGTCGTTGTTATCCATGCCTTAATATTTGGTGATATGACCCTTTGATCTGATTACTACCCTCCGACGCTTTGGAATGGATGAATAAAGGTTTTGAATGTACATTAAAGGTATTCATTTCCAGGTTCGAAGCAGCACACGTTTTGGATCATGTACGGTATTGATGTCCATCATGTTCCTTTTAACGGTGTTCTTCATTAACAGCCAAACATTTTCTATGATGCTTAAGTCAGGGGATTGGGCAGGCCACGATAGCATAGGAATTTCATTAGTTTCCTTCCACAATTTTGTTTGGCGAGATGCATGGAGTGGGGCATTGTCATCTTGAAACATATAAGGTTTGTCAAGAAAATATTTGGCAACCACTGGCCATAAATTGTCATTCAAGAGTTTTATGTATTTTTTGCTATTCAAATTTCCATCTACAAACGTCAGAGTACCTTGACCAAAGTATGTGATGCAACCCCACACCATTACTTTCAAGTTCCGACCTTCATGTTGCTTCAGATAACCAATGCACTCCGGTAAAAATCCTTCGGTTCGTTTCCGCCAGACTTTGATTAACCCACTTCCACTGACAATTATTGACATTTCATCACTGAAAATAACATTTCTCCAATTTTCATGAACTGTCCACCCTAACTTCGTACGGGCCCAAGAAACACGACGTACACGATTCACTGCACGCACTCCCATTTTCTTTCTTATACCAGGCTTCCTAAAATCACATCTATGTAAACACCGCTGAATTGTCCTCTTACATACACCTATTTGAGAATCATTATTAAAATTGTTGGTAATATCGACCAAAGAAGCCATCCTGTTGCCTCGAAGAACTCGGGTTAATTTTTTAGGCCTGCCACTTCTCCGTTTATTTTCCAAGGAACCACTTTCTCGATAGCGCTTTAGAAAACGACAGATCGTAGGAGTATGTATCTCTAAAGCCCTAACTACCTCTGTTTGTTTCATTCCATCACGACAGAGTTGTAGAATTATCTCTTTTTTCTCTGTTGACAACTCTTTCCTTGGAGTTGACATCACGCTAGATGACGTAATGTTTACATCAATGCAGACGATAATAGCTTCAACATTGGAAGATTTACGTAAACAACTATCGTAGTTGCTCCAAATAAGACATTTTCATAATATTTTTCTATTTTGGTTAACTCATACGACCACGAATTAACTGATTGAAAAATATCACATTGCAAACCAATATGGTGGAAATTTACTCAGTTTTGTCATCATGCTGTATATATATTGTAACAATTGTTCTTTGGCGCAACAAGTGAATCACTTGACAAGTGATCATTTTTTTTTTTTAAACTGCACATGAATGTAAAACAAAAGCTAGTAATGTGATTGCAACAGTAGACACAAATCATGATACGTTTCTTCTGTTCTCTGGTGCATTCTTTTTCTCAAGAGATTGTGAAACTGTGAAAGTCAATGCATGTAACTATCTAAATTATAACTTTCAAATTAAAAAATGTAAATTAATATTCTTCTGAATGTTACTGATATTTATGCATATTTTCATTTAGTTTTAGGGGTTAAGGGTTGGGTTATGGTGTTTTACGCCACTTTCAACAATATTTCAGTTATATCATGGAGGAGAAAACCACTGACCCGCCACAAGTGCTTTAGTTTAAAGTAATATTGAACTTAGTTATTGAAAGTTGGGCATGGAATAAATGATACTAGAGATACGAGTACCTCTGTTACATACCCTGATCTACATCTAATTGTCAGTCCGAACCGATTAAGAAAGAAGCTTTACGACAAGAGAGATTTCCCATTGTGCACTTTCCATTTATATGTAACGACATTCCAGCAGCACCTGCATATGGAATATATATTTCTAAGTTTATAAGATATTCCAGAACTTGTAGTTCCTATCATGATTTCCTTGATAGAGGGTTGCTGCAAACAAGGAAGCTACTGAACCAAGGGTTCCTATTATTTTTAAGCAGTAGTCATAACTTTGGAAGTCTTACGTTTGTCATTATATCTTGCTATGGAACATTTGTGTCACAAATGACAACAAATGTGTACCGAATGACAACGAATGTGTCGTAATCAGAATCCCGTTCTTTCCTCGTCCATGACTACTTATCACCGAATTATTGACAGGAGTAGGCTAAGTGGTTAGGAGCACGTGAATATACCCACGAATGTTAGTGGAATTCGTGTCGTCCAATTACGTGTCTTAATGTTTGTGCTGTTTGTTTGCATTCCCGGGTAGCACCATTTTATTTCGATTCGTCTTTACTCACATTTGTTTTATTGGGTGTTCATGTTTTATTATTATTTGTATTTATTTACGTATATTGCTGTTTAAAACAATTTCAATATGACATGATTCTCAAGTCGCTTAACAGTAATACGACGAATATGACTAGTGGAACACGTACTTCTTTTTTTTCTTTTCTTTTTTTTGTTGGCTTCGTGTTCCTCAATCTGTAGTTTCTGTATAGTGGTTTGTAGACCAATGTTTTTCTTTTAGACCATTGTTTTGTCTGTCCCGTGGTCTACGGACTTCACAATCTTACAACTTTGTAACGAGAATAGACTAAATCGCGCAAATTTATTGCAAATTTAAAGTAGTGACCAAAGGGAAACAACTCAAAATCAAATGTTCGTTCGTCTAGTAGGAATACAGAGTTTGCATCACATATGCAAATTTTGACAGTATTATTACAAATAGTAAATATGCGAGGAATCGCAATCAATGTTCTTTTAAACATTTTAAGCAAACTGTAAACAATTATGCACTATGAAAAATATATTTGAACAGTGATGGTCAATAATTTCACCAATATCAATAGAACGTAAAACTACCCCTAATCTCAAGATGTTTTGTATAGCAATGGTCCTGAAATATACCGATGGGAATTCCGGTCCGTAATTGGGACGATTGTCGTAATCAGAATGTGACGTCGGCTTATTATAATTTTTGTTTTCATTAAATGATAAACTATCTTTTTCGTGCGGGTTTTGTTTATATCTTTAAACTCACAACGTTAGTTTATAATAATAAAACGTAGATATCAAATTTAGTGTCCACGACACGTTTCTGGAATAACCTTCATCAGGTACGCTCAAAATCTAAAGACAGGAAAGCCAAATAATCTAAAGTTTTTGGGGCAATACAACCAAACTTTCATATTTTCAATAAATCATAATTACGTAAATGGTGCACGCCAATTCTAGATAAACCAGTTTTCGTCGTTGTGTTTTAAAGTGTTTCGTAGATTAAGAGCTTTGAGAGATGATGGTAAAGTGTTTCGTAGCTTAAGAGCTTTGAGAGATGATGGTAAAGTGTTTCGTAGCTTAAGAGCTTTGAGAGATGATGGTAAAGTGTTTCGTAGCTTAAGAGCTTTGAGAGATGATGGTAAAGTGTTTCGTAGCTTAAGAGCTTTGAGAGATGATGGTAAAGTGTTTCGTAGCTTAAGAGCTTTGAGAGATGATGGTAAAGTGTTTCGTAGCTTAAGAGCTTTGAGAGATGATGGTAAAGTGTTTCGTAGCTTAAGAGCTTTGAGAGATGATGGTAAAGTGTTTCGTAGCTTAAGAGCTTTGAGAGATGATGGTAAAGTGTTTCGTAGCTTAAGAGCTTTGAGAGATGATGGTAAAGGGTTTCGTAGCTTAAGAGCTTTGAGAGATGATGGTAAAGTGTTTCGTAGCTTAAGAGCTTTGAGAGATGATGGTAAAGTGTTTCGTAGCTTAAGAGCTTTGAGAGATGATGGTAAAGTGTTTCGTAGCTTAAGAGCTTTGAGAGATGATGGTAAAGTGTTTCGTAGCTTAAGAGCTTTGAGAGATGATGGTTAAATGTTGTGTAGCTTAAGAGCTTTGAGAGATGAATGATTAGTGTTGTTGTTGGTTGGTTTTTTTTCGACCATTACTGCTTAACATTTTTTTTACAATAACTTACAAAGGTTGTCTTTAGAGCTATGGTTGATTATTGTGCTTAACGCCACTTTCAACAATATTTCAGCTATATCGTGCCGGTCAGCTTTTTGGTGGAGTAAATCGGAATACCTGGCCAAAACAGCATACCTGCCGCAAGTCACTGACAAACTTTTTCACATAACGTCGTATCAAGTACATCTCGCCATGAGAGGGATTCAAACTCACAACATTTGTGGTGATAGGCAATATAAAAATACACATGATTAGTTACGGAAATGGATATCTATCTAATAAATATGTCTTTAAATGTTGAAATATCAACACAAAGCAATAAGTTATCATTGGGTGTCACTATGAAGTCCATCTATCCAAGCAAGAATTTTTAGCATCAAAGTATAATAATACTGCTATAGAAATGCTTAATCAAGAAAATGGATATATATTCTAATAAAAATGTTGAAATAATAAATAATGAATGATACATCCTAGAGAGTACACAATCAAATGGGATTCAATTCACATGATTTGTTAGTATTGTCATTACTCTCGTAATCATCTTTCTGTAATAACATTGTTAATTGGTATTGTGTAACATAACGTCATGATATTTAACCTTTAATTCATCTTTGACCGTCCAGTTATAAGCAAAACAATTGATTATATCAACCAATTGGACAACAGCTCATGGTGAATACTCGGCTATGATATCTAAAGATTAAGTAGGCTCATCGCTGAATGACGTCACCCCAATGTATTGACAATGAAAACAAAAGATTCAACAAACATTTAGATTAGATTATATAATTATGTACATGTAGTGGCTGGGTTGTGTGTTACCTTAGCATATTTTACTTTGCTTGAGGAAATTGTTAGTGATTGTCGAAATCACAGCTGTGAAGAACATGAACTGTGCATGGAACAGGAGAACCACCAAAATAACCATTGTCAACCATGTAAGGATATCATGTAATGTATCATTTACTGCTAACATAACAATGAAAGGGGGCGTCGTGGCGGGGATCGCTTGGTAGTTTGATTTACATCTATATGTGCAATGTGAGTTCCGATCCCGCTCATAGTGAGGTGTACTCGATACAACATTATGTGATCAAGCTTGTCCGTGACTTACGACAGGTCCGTAGGTTTTCTCCCTGTACTCCGGTTTCCTCCAACATTAACACTGACCGCCACGATGTAACTGAAATATTGTTGAGAGTGTTGTTGAGCACCCCCCTCCCAATGAAAGAGAACCTCTTACCATTATATCTTCATAGGTATAAAGATTTATTCTCAGATCTTTTTGCCAATATTTGAACATAAATCCAATCACATGACGAAACAAATAGAGATTTCAACTACCTGGTCAGACATTAAACCAGGTAACTGTGGCACAAAATATCGTAACGGTTGATAGTTAAGAGTTGTAATGTATGTGGGAAATGGATTTCATGTAAAGAAAACTTCAGCAGTTATGATCAACACACTTCATCAATGTCAACAAAACGAACAATCTCCTCTCACCTCAACAAATAAGCAAACCCATGACATATCAACATATGACGTTGTCCTGGCTTGGGACAGGCATAAAATATGGCGGGGTTAAACCGATTAATTGGATCTTAACACTCCCCTCTTGATAACTGGATCTTCAACGGTAATATATTTTAACACCAACCTGCACAGATTCGCTTGCACTCAAATAATGTTCTCTAAATAATAGTTTTCTTGTTACACTTTTCTATGATTTTAGATTTTTCTTCTTTTGAAAATAAACCGGTAGTGTAATGGATACCGTGCTCGCCTCGAATGTGATAGCTTGTTTTCGCGAGCCTCGATCTGGTCAAATTAACGACTAGCAAAATCAAAACGCTGGAATTATTTCTAAAAAAAATGAAAGATGCATACTTTATAGTATTAAGACACTGCTGAAATATTGCTAAATGTAAATTTCGCAATGGGAAATTGAAATTATCTCTCTTGACGTAAAGTTTCGTCCTCAACTGGATATCATCAACACAAACAAAACAACAACAACATAACAAGTCGTCCAATATTTCAAAGTGAACAATACAATTTTCCTTTTCTCCAGGTAAACTTAAACATTGGAATTAGCATACTTTCACAATTGTTGCTGGTATAGCTAGTCATGCTTTTAATTTTAGTTTACAAATGTGAGGACACTATGAGTACTTCTGTTTTTTGTCGCCGCTGGACCAGCATTGGTGGATGGGATGAGAAAAGCATAGGAAAAAATCTCACCCAATCCATGTTTCTGTCCAGACGAAATTGGAATTTAATACAAAGTGGCTGCAAGAAAAGCTGAAAAATATGTCTGGCGACATTTTGATGACGAAAAACGAGGAATATGATGTTTACGTTATGATAATAAGAAGACACAGAACCATCGTTTTGAGAACATTGTTTAAAAAGTTTACATCAAAGTATTGTAAAATGAAATATAATGTGAAGTATATTGCTATATGTTGAATCTCGTGTTTCGTTATTTTTATGTTTCTTCTTTTAGTTGTGATATGTCCTTCAAGTTCTTCAACCCCGGAAATTCGTCCTCCATCTTTATTTAGATTTTGTGCGCATGCGGAAGTATAATAACGTCATTCTACAGCTGATTGGCCTTTTTATATTTAGCTAAAAACAACGTGTAAAAGTAAAACCATTAAAATAGACATCTACTTTGTTGTATCCATATATTGTTATCAATCAAAAGGACCGACAACAGTGCAAACCTCTATCAAACCTCAACTTCTGACTTATAGCTTCTTCGTTAGCAGCAACCCAATTTTAAGGAAATGATAATATGAACCCTTTTCAAGATAAGCTTAGCTTGCTCGTTAACAACGACCCAATTCCAAGGAAATGATAATGTGAACCCTTTTCAAGGTAAGCTTAGCTTGCTCGTTAGCAACGACCCAATTCTAAGGAAATGACAATATGAACCCTTTTCAAGGTAAAATTTGCTTCCTCGATAGCAGTAACACAATTCTAAGGAAATGATAATATGAACACTTTTCAGGGTAAGCTTAGCTTGCTCGTTAGCAGCAACGAAATTCTAAGGAAATGATAATATGAACCCTTTTCAAGGTGAGCCTAATTTCCTCGTTAGCGGCAACCCAATTATAAGGAATTGATAATATGAACACTTTTCAAGGTAAGCTTAGCTTCCTCGTTAGCAGCAATCCCATTCTAAGGAAGTGATAATAAGAACCCTTTTCAATGATAATAGCCATTCTAAGGAATTCATGATATGAACCCTTTTCAATGTAGGCTTAGCTTCTTCGTTCAACCCAATTTAAAAGAAATCGCTTTGTTCTAGAACAACACGCTTAGTTGGATTTTTATTGTGCTACTACACTGCAACAACATCCCGCGGATAGACATGTCGCCCCACTGAGACACATTATCCTGATTCCGGGCCATTCAGGATTTGTTCTTTCTCCTGCATGTTGCGTGCTTAACGGGGAAGCAACAAATACCAATGTTATAGTATTGTATAGGTTTGACCGACCTGGACCACGATCTACCGCATTCGAGGCGAGTACGCTAACCATTACACCACCGATGCGGTTGATCTTGATTAGAAAAGACATAGTAGTATAATGATGATATTTTGTTTAATAATAGATAACGTCATAATTACATATCTAAAATTAAACTGTTCCTTGTGAAGTAAGAAGAATAACTGAATATCAATCATTTACTCAATTACAATTACATGATGGTGGGACCTGATACTTAAGTCATATAAATTGATGTTAAATAAAAGCACTTTGATTACTTATACATGTCGTCAAGCATTTCATTATGATGAAATTTGATCAGTTACACATAACTGACTATGTAAAAAATATAATAGTCTGATTCTTTGAAAATGCTTTCTTTTTAAATTAGCTTGATCAAATTTCAAATAATTGATGCTTAATAATCATAAATCAATGATCAATGTATATTAACGCTGTTCTCCCTGTTATATGTGAGGGGTGGCATTTTACTCGCATGTGGATGGGTGTATGTTGTCTAAAGCCACTTTCAACAGTATTTCAGTAACATCGTGGCGGCCAATTTTATTAATGGAGGAACCCAGAGTGCCCGGTGAAAACCACCGACCTGTCACAAGTCACCGACAAACTTCATCACATAATGTTGTATCGACTACGCCACGAACGGGATTCGACCTCACAGCATTAAACATTTATGGTGATAGGCACTGATTGCATAGGTAGTTATAAATCCAACTACCACACGATCACGACCAAAACGGCCCCTTTTCGCATGAAGATGCAACTTACCTGATATCATCAATTAACTAAGACGGGAGATGTGTGCCCATAAAGCTAGTTTAGTCCCGCCACCTTTTTCATTGAAGTGCCTGTACCAAGCACGAACAGCGAGCTGTCATGTATTTGTGTGTTAGGGGTTTCGAAATTGACTCTTTTTGTGATTGAGTGATTGAATTTGTGAACTTTTCCGACACTGGAGTATTTTGTGTTCCTTTTTCATTTTACTACTGTTCATATCTTTATCATAGTATCAAAGTATTAACTGTATGCTGATGTATTTATTTTCACTGGTTCTTTTTATGCTGAAAAATTGCTCACTTGATGTTAATTAACGATCATTCATTTCTTTAGAAATGCCTGTACCAAGTCAGGGTCATTACGGTTTTCAAAGTTTTCCGGTTGTTGACTGATTTTGTCTGTTTATATAATTATGAGTTTTTACTTTCCCTTTGTAAGATTGTTCGGAGTTCGGTAATTTTGTTATTACCCTTATTCAACCAATGACAATTTTATTCGTAACATACCAAACTGTGCTTCAATCAACTAGCTATTAGAATATATGCGACAACTATTAAAAAATAATGAATATATCCATTTGACTAGAATAACAAGACGGGTGGCATTAGTAGAGCAGGAATTCCTTATCCTGCCGGACGACATCTGAGTTTATCCCAAATTGTTTGTGGTGTTCATGTTGATAACTCTGTAGTTTTCTGTGTAGTGTTTTGTAGATAATTGTATCTCTCTTTGTCATTTTACCATTGCTTTGTCTGTCCTTCTTCGCTTTACGACTTCTGATTGGTATCTGTCTTCAATCTTGCTTTAGCTATATTCTTGATAAGAGGAAATTTAGATACAATAAAACATGTAGGCATAAGGATGGTACTGGGATAATTGTATGTGCAGACATTTAGATAGCCATAGGAAAACGCAGATATAATGGAGGTATCAGGCATGTGCCCTGGAATGGCGCCCCGAAAACCACAGCTAACAAAATGTTCCTAATTAATATTTGTTGTCGGTTTTCTATTAGGCACACGATTCTTTATGCACAAGGAACTATTTTTGATTCCTAGTCCTAAAGGCGAGCTGTGTATGTGACAAGTCCTTATCATCGGATTGGTAACTAGAGTATTACGACGGGTGCCACTAATGGAGCAGGAACTGCCTACTCTTACGGAGTTCATCCCCCTGTTTTAGTGGGGTTTGCGTTATTCGATCTTTAGTTGTTGTGGGGTTTTCTTGTGTAATGTTTTGCAAATTGTTGTTTGTCCTTTTGGCCTTGTTCTTTTATCCATTGTGTTATCTGTTCTTCGATTTAAGGGTTCGGAATAACCTTCTGATATATACTTCCCTATACCCTATAGTATAGAATCTAGGTCTTCTGTATTTATAAATAACGAACATTTAGAAGAAATTAATAAAATAAATGAACATCTGGTAAGGACATGCAGAAATGAGTATTCTGTGTCTTTCGATAAATTCCACCCCTATGCATGTTGTTAGAAATGGATTATGCAAAATCGTATGCATTTATTTATCCAAATAGGAACGGTTTTCTGTTTTATGTAAATATTTGTCTATTTCATCGTTCGAATTGTTCTTTTTTTCCGTTGCAATTAAGCATAGAGAATGTATCCATTCTTTGATAACGTCATTGTTCAAAAGTGAACTTACGTACCACATTTTAATTGGTCTTCAAATAAAAAAATTTAATGTGACTATCCAAACAAACTTCTAACACATTAATAAAGCCACTATTGTTCATTTCTTTTTCTTTAATTTAATCTTAATCTAAATTTTTGCATTATTGACATTGTTTGGACAGGGAACATTTAATATAAATGCAAGTTATAATATCAATGGCAATAACATACGACATTAAATGTACGTTAGATTGAATATAGTATTAAACTCTTCTTTTCGGGAGTTCATGCATGTGTGAACGGTGCCGATGCACTCACAAACTGAATAAACGTCCTGAAAAGAAGCATTTAATACTTATAATTCTTCAATGCAATACTGAACATAAAAATGTATTAATTCTTGCATATCCCTGGTCTAAATATTGCACAAATTAAAATTCCACGAAATGTTGTTGACGGCTTTGGCACATTAACAACATGACGTCATATGAAGACTTCCAGTTTAAAACATAAAGATCAGACATCATTTAGCTTCGTGTACGCTTCAATTATGATAATATTTATCTAAAATAAGCTTCCAAGGTGGGTATTTTAATTATTTGTGTGTATTGTTATAAATATGCCATGTAGAATTTCAGGTTATTAAGATGGTGGATCCTCTTAGTTACGACTTGTAGATTGAAAATTTCATCGAGTTATGAACGAATCAAAAACAAACAGGTGACAGTGCTCTTGTCCAATCAAAAGGCACGAAAACTATATGCATTGATTCTATAAGAATTATTACGAGGTATTTCTAGGAGTTGAGAATACTTCCAATTATTTTAAGCGTACCTGATGAAGGTTATTCCTGACACGGCGCAACGTGCGCACTAAATTTGATGTCTGCGCTTGAATCAAATTATTTGTCTCTCCAATCAATTAACTTTGAACGTACATAATGAATATTGCTTAACTTTGAACGTACATGATGAAGATTATTTAACTTTGAACGTGCATGATGAAGATTATTTAACTTTCAACGTACATGATGAAGATTATTTAACTTTGAACGTACATGATGAAGATCATTTAACTTTGAACGTACATGATGAAGATTATTTTACTTTGAACGTACACGATGAAGATTATTTAGCTTTGAGCGTACATGAAGAAGATTATTTAACTTTGAACGTACATGATGAAGATTATTTAACTTTGAGCGTACATGATGAAGATTATTTAACTTTGAACGTACATGATGAAGATTATTTAACTTTAAAAGTACATGATGAAGATTATTACAGAAAGAAAGGATTAAAAGATATTGTTTCACTCAGTTATAAATTTTAGATACAACAAATTGAAAGTAATTGGTTCGCTCAATAATAAATTTTAGATACAACGATTGAAAGTTATTGGTTCGCTCAGTAATAAATTTTAGATACAACGATTGAAATCTATTGGCTGGGAGAGTAATAAATTTTAGATTCAATGATTGAAAGCTATTCGTTCGCTCAGTAATACATTCTAGATACAACGATTAAAAGATATTGGTTCGCTCAGTAAAAACGCCCAGAATTCCAATAATTATTTGTTAATGAGAGAAGATTGGATATACCGAAAAATAATCGGAAGCCGTAGTTTGAGAAAAAGACATTAAAATGGCTGGGGGCGTAAAAGAAACAGAGCATAAGATAAACAATGGTTGTCAAATTGCTACACAGAGAATCGCGAACACCACGTGTGTGAACTCTAATGGTGCTCCATTTTAAGCTTGCATACAGCTCACTGGTTTTGTTTATTGTTTTATAAACGTGATGTAGTGTTTCAGTTTTAAATTTTGTCAGAATTCATACGATTTCATTGGTTACCCATAGAGGCCCAGTAGTTTTGTCTTCAGTTTTAAGTATTGGTCAATGTTCACGTGATTTGATATGTGTTGCTATACGTGATATAAGTGTTCCAAACTAAGAGTTAGGGGGTTAGGGTTATGGCGTTTAATGCCACTTTCAACAATATTTCAGATATATCGTGGCGGTCACTTATATTGGTGGTGGAAACCGGAGAACCCGGAGAAAACCACTGACCTTCCTCAAGTCACCGACATAATGTTGTGTCGAGTACACTTTTTTCAAAAGTGGGATTCGAACTCACAACGTTAGTGGTGATAAGCACTGAATACATAGGTAGTAAAAAATCCAACTACCATACGATCACGACCACGATGGTCCCGGGTTTTAGTATGTTGTTGCTACTATATATTTAATTGTCCGATATTAGAATAAATATATCGTATGCAGTTTTATTTTTTTATTTTTATGAGTGAATAAAGTAACAAAACAGAAATAACTTCTACAAATACAGATATCATGTTATATGCATTGTTATTATTCCAACATTTGATCTCTATGGAAATGTCAGAAATTATCTAGACAAAGCTTACACGCTCGCTTGCACTGGTTTATCATACAGAACCAATGGGCTTTATTCATAATTTTATTGTTCCGAATGTAAGATCCTATATTGCTCACATCACATCCTCCGTATTCTTCCCTATCTAGACAATATGTTATGCCCGCCATTGCTCCATTTAAACACTGGTAAACTGTCTTTGGTAATATGGATGTTTTAGTATGTTGTAAATATATGGTATGCAGTTTTATTTTTCATTTTTATTAGTGAATAACGTAATAAAACAGAAATATTTTCTACAAATATAGATATCATGTTATAATTCCAACATTTGATCTCTATGGAAATGTCAGAAATTGTCTACACAAAGCATACACGCTCGCTTGCATTGATGTTGCATATAGAACCAACGGGATTCTGACCAAATAATATATTTGTTTCAAACGAAAGATCCATTACTGCTTTCATCACACCCTCCGTAGCCTGCCTTATCTGGACAAAACTGTGGGTTCGAAATGGTTCCATCTAAACACTGGTAAACTGAAACGATAAAAGCATTAAAATAACAAAAAGAACAAAGATATGGACAAGAAATGTTGAAACCGAACAGTGTATTTTATTTTATTTTTTATTTTTTTTGCGAGGTGGGGGGTGAAGGGTGAAGGGGAAATTCAACACAAAATAATTACATTGTGTGTTCATTTTATTTATAAAATCCCATGTGATTGGTCTATATCTTGACATGTGATTTCAAAATTGAAACCTTCATCAGTCAATGAAGCGCACAACCATTCGCCATCACCACTTTTTCGAACATCAAGAAAACTAATAAACTACAAACAATAACGACAGTTGATAATGTGGAAATTAAAGTCATAATAATAATTTCAATTTTATATATTAATGTAAAGGTGTAATTATAAGTATTGAGTGCAGTCTTATAGTGTTGTTTAAACCGTTATAGAAGGACATGTTCATATGACGCGCGCTATTCATACGAAATGTACTGTGGTCAACGCTTTCACACTCCAATAAAACTACAAAAGATTGCATTCAATTTTCAAATAATTAAAACAATTAATTTAAATTACTTACGTGATTATCTTACAGTGTAATAGAAGATTAAAAGGGATCTTGATGATTAAAACCACATTCAATAAAATGTCAGTTATGTCCTAGCAAACTGTTATATATGGCATTAAACTGGAGAACCAGGAGAAATAACATGATATTATATTCAGAAATCCTACTTTATTTGTGTGAAGGGCAACTTTACTGACGAAATATGGGTATGCTTTCTTGAAATGAAGAAAATAAGCCTTTATAATTCATATTCATATATTTCTTTTCATTAATTTTTATTTTCGTCGCTAAATGTTTCAATGTGAAGGTCAGAATGGCATTTGGAGTGTGTATGGTGGCCATTTCCAACTACTAAAATAATCGAATATTCGGTCTATATTTATTTGTTAAATTTCACCACTTTCTGCAAAATATGTTTGTGTATATTTTTAATATGTTTTTCTTAGACACCTATAGACTAAATTTACGGTAACAATTGTGTGTTGCAATTAGTTGCAGGTTATGCACCAACTTGACAAGACTAAAGACCACTGACTTGCCACAAAAACAGTTATATCGAGTACATCATGTCACAATATATTAAATTGTTGCCTACTTAACAAACGAAGCATAACGGACCACCTAAATGCATATCCAAAATTGCATATAAAATTGCATAATATAACCAGTAATGATATATGAAATATGAAATGCAACACAAAGTACCACACTAACATCAATTATATTTTACTATATATTTTTTTACAAATCGTAAAAATGTATACCATACGATAATGGGCAAGAAATCAAATAAAGAATGGATGTTAAAAAATAATAAAAGGATACCACATCTAAGTAAAAAAAAATATATAATTTTGGAATTGGTTTTATCATATTTCAAAATTATTTTAAATGTCCGTATTTATTATTATTATTATTATTATTAATATTATTATTATTATTATTATTATTATTATTATTATTATTATTATTTATTATTATTATTATTATTATTAATATTATTATTAATATTATTATTATTATTATTATTATTATTATTATTATTATTATTATTATTATTATTAATATTATTATTATTATTATTATTATTATTATTATTATTAATATTATTATTATTATTATTATTATTATTATTATTATTTCTCGGGTGGCAAGAAAATAATAGTGGCGTCTTTATTCTATGTGTTATTATTATTGAAGACAGCACTTATTTTTTCAATCAAGAGAGAATTATGTCTTCAATTACTTGACATTGGTTCAAAAAACGTCCCCAACTTATTCATTGAAATGGACCAAATCCAAAATGAAATCGAAATATTCAGAACCATCTGCTACTAGGATGTTTTTCCATTGGTAGAGACAAAATTCTATTGTTTGAAATACAGCGCAAAAATAACCAATGTGATATTTGGAAGACGAAAGTCAATTTTTTTAATTGTTCTTTTGCTTAATTTTCGATATTTTTTCTTCAATGAAAACTAGAATGTTTGTTCTTATTATTAAAATATTAACATGTCTAGTAGACTATACTCACAAGGTAAACATGTGTGGTTAATACTGTCTTTCTGACGACATACTTCATATTGTCCACAAGCATGATTTGCACAGCTACCAGCAATTGTCTGAAAGGTGAAAGAAAAACATTACTCTATTTCCTTGTCAAGTGTCAACAAAAATCCTATATCATTCATTCCGAATGGTTACGATCACTGTTTCGTAATGCTTTTATTTAATTTTACTTGTACAAAGGACTTAAATACAGAGGTATAAATGTAATCTTACAATAACACTTTGTATTACCATTCTTGGTCAATGAGAAATAATATACTTTCTATTTTATTTTTTTTTTGAGATTGAAAAGGAACTACCTTCCGCTTGACAATCAAAATAGACTACATTTTTCCTGAAGCGGAACTGTACAAACTATCTTGGCGAAATACAAGGATATTTTCGTGAATATTTTTATAAACTTAATATTTGATGTTACATCCCTCATACGCTATTATAAGGCTTGTAGCCAAAACAGTGATTTTCTGGAAAGAGATCAGCTGCTGACACCAAGGCTACTCATACATTTCTATGGATTCCTCTTAGAATGTAGTCAAAAATTATACGGTCATCATCACGGACCGGTTTCTCGTTACGAAATACTCACTTGGTCACTAATCTTTTCCCTTTTATGTAGAATTTTTCATTCCTCTATCACCTACAATTCTCTTACCGGGCTTGACTATGTGAATAACATGGCGGGTGTCTTGTAAGAAACAAGAAATACTTAACCTTCACGAGCACCATGGTTCACGCACAGTGTTTAGTTTGGTCCTTGTTGCTCATCTTTTCTTTTTTCTTTGTTGTGTTTTTTGTTATTTGTCTTTGTTCTATGTCTTGTGCAGAATGTTCCAAGTGTATCAGTAGATTTTCCATAGTTAATGTCAGCGCATGGTAGTTGGATTTACAACTACCTATGCAATCAGTGTCTATCACCACTGATGTTGTGAGTTTGAATTAAGGCGATGTGTACAACATTATGTGATACAGTTTGCCAGTTACTTGCGACACTCGGTGGTTTTCTCCAGGTCCTTCGGTTTCCCCTACCAATAAAACTGAATGCCAGGATATAGCTGAAATATTGTTGAAAATGGCGTCAAACACCATCAAACAAGCAAACAAATAATCCATTCGTGATTTTTTCACCGGGTTTTTCTATCGTTTGTATTGTTTTATTCTATATAATTTACAATTGCTCGGCTTACCTGTGGAATATTATCTTTCTCTGCATAAAGAAAATCGTTGTCCTCCTTCAATGGAGATATCATTCAGGTTCTACTGACAATATGACATTTTTTGTTTTTCTTGTCAAAATTCAATGATGTGCAAAGATTAAGAGAAAGGCATACTTCAGCACACTGGTGTATGGTAGGAACATTTACTCGTAATACTATGGATCTAGTCGATCTTTTTCCTCTTGTGAACTGGAACGTACTCATCGCACTGGTTCCTTGTATAGCTAAGGCTACTATGATAAACTGTAGTATCGTCATTATATTACACTATTAAATAAATCATTATACATATATGATTATGAAATTGTTTTCCTTTTTGTTCTAATCCTAATTGTCATATTGTTCTGGCAGCACTACACGGTACAAATAGCATGGCAACTTCACCATGTTCACTATGTTAACACCAGTTTTTATATATCACCAATACATAAGTTGGTAACCCCTTAATTACTCTTTCTTACTCGGAAGTGTTTCGGAGAATACTTTTATACAATATCAATGCATAAGTTGGAGATTCCTTAAGTACTCTTTCTTACTCGGAAGTGTTTCGGAGAATACTTTTATCCATCATCAATGCATAAGTTGGAGACTCTTACTCTTTCTTACTCGGAAGTGTTTCGGAGAATACTTTTATCCATCATCAATGCATAAGTTGGAGACTCCTTAATTACTCTTTCTTACTCGGAAGTGTTTCGGGAAATGCTTTTATATATCATCAATGCATTCATATGACGCAGATCGAATAAAGTATAAAAATAATACAATTCTAATTGTCATAAATACAAGCCAATCAGAAGAAATCGAGGGTAAAGTTGTAACTGTTCAATAATTAAAATATGATCATAAATCTCTAATAAGATTTCTATCTATCATGCATGTTGTTTCTACATGTTGCACACAATTTATTGTAAAACGTGCATTAATTTCTTTTTGAATTCTCCTTCATTCCGCTAAAGCCAATACGATATTTATCAGAATATACGGTAACTATAATGCTATTTTATCTATATGAATGAAGGGAGGTAATAGCAGATTGGGAAAATGATATTTCCAACAAAAAGGTAGATATCGAACTTAGTGCGCATGACGCGTTTCTGAAATAACCTTCATCGGCAACGCTCATATTAAAAATATTGAATGGCAAATAATTTAAAAGTCGTTGGGAGTAAATAAAACAAAGGGTCTTAATTAACATGATAATCAACATTGGTTAATATCATTTATAACTGAGGGTGGAGGACCTTACTATTATAAATAATTTCAGTTTCTAAGTTATTATCAACTGACATTTTCAACTTTTCTGATGATATGGTATATCTTGTTTTTCATTTTATTTGATGTTGTATAAATTAGGAATTTACGTGGAAAGAGAAATAAAGGTTTTAATTCTGAAATAATCAATATTATTTCACACTGTTTCATTGCACAAGGACTTAACGAATGGTTTCATTAAAAAATATCTATCATGAACATTCTAACTCAAATAGAGGGTCCGTAGTTGTCGTGATCGTGTGCTACTTGGGGTTTATAGCTACCTTTGAAATCAGTGACTATCATCACTAACACTGTGAGTTCTAATCTCGCTCATTGCGAGGTGTAATCGATTCATCATAACCCTACCACTAACACAAAGAGATAAATGTTGGTTCCATTTTCAGCTACTTGTTATCCAACAGTGCGTACTTACAACTATAATTCTGCTAATATTACTATAGACACAACATTTTATTATTGTTCAACATATATTTATATCACATCATTAAATCCTGCAAACATTGGATAGCATTTAACCAACCAGGACGAACACGATGAAATCAAATTCGAAGGATGAACTCGGAATAGACGATGCAATTAATCACAAGTCAAAGTACACACTCAAAATTAAAAGAAAACACAAGAACACACGTCCGACATGAACTTGGAGTGTGATTATGTGCTGTTCCTTTAATGGCACCCGTCATGGATTCCTAATCTAAAGAAAGGTCAGTTATTAAAACATGTTCTCAAGTTGATATTGACAAAATATAATGGAATTAGGCTCTTCAAAGATTAGTCAGTAATGGTCAGTTTCGTCACGCCGCACTTCAGAGTTACTTTGACACTAACTACTCAGTGGGTTGTGTGAATCAGATGTGGATTCGTAAGAACTATAAAGATATGTTAGAGTACATACAATCTAGGTCCTTCTCCTCCTACAATAACATTTATGCATTTGACTTCTCTACCCTCTACATAATTATTCCCACCTTTAAGCTGAAAGACAGATTAAGGGAGTTCGTCCAACTGTGTTTCATAAAAAAAATGGCCAATAAGGGTAATAACGAAATTACAGAACTCCGAACAATCTTACAAAGGGAAAGTCAAAACTCATAAGTATATAAACAGACAAAATCAGTCAACAACCGGAAAGCTGTGAAAACCGTAATGACCCTAACGTAGATACAGAAACCTTGTGCTAGTAGGGGAGTGAAAAAAACTCTGATTCTACCAAAAAGTTCTGTGAAACTGATATCATCAAAATGTTCGAGTTTTGATTGACACAATATTCGTAATGCTTAGTGGACGTGTTTTTCAACAGCTATGGCTAAGGGCTCCTCTTCTCGACGACTTGTTCCGTTATCCGTATGAGCAGACTTCATACAGAGACTTCTCAAGAAAAACGAAAAGAAGCTAAACCGATCCTTTAATCTCACGTTCCGCTATATAGAAGATGTCCTTTCACTAAATAATTTTATGTTTGGTGAATTCGTTGATCGTATCTATCCCATTGAGCTTGAAATAAAGGATAACACATATACAGATAGGTCTGCTTCATACCTTGATCTACACCTCGAAATTGACAGTGAGCGCTTGGTGTATTGCTTATGGTGTTGAGTGCCACTTTCAACACTATTTCAGCTATATCGTGGAGGTCAGGTTTATTGGTGTGGTGGAGGAAACCGGCCAAAACCACCGACCTGGCGCAAGTCATTGACAAACTTCGCCATGAACGGGGTTGGAACTCTCAACTTGAGTGGCGATAGGCACTCAGTGCACATGTAATTGTAAATCCAACTACCATACGATCACGACCACGACGGTCCCGACAGCGAGGGGCGGTTAAGAAAAAACCTTTATAAGTAGCAACATTTCAGCAGCAGCTGTATATGGTGTATATATCTCTCAGTTGATACGATATTGAAGAGTTTGTGGTTATTATCAGGTTTTCCTTGATAGAGGATTGCTGCTAACAAGAAAGTTACTGAACCAAAGGTTCCTATTAGTTGACGTCATCACTTTTTTACAAATGACCACGGATATGTTCCACTTGTCACTACACTTCCCAGTCCTTTCCTCATTCATTACGTATCACCGGGTATGTAACTAGTTTAACACGACGAGTCCCACTAATCGGGAACTGTTTACCTTTTCAAAGCATCTGAGTTCAGTTAAGTTTTTTAAGAAAAGTTTGCAGATACCGAAAGTGTAATCAGAAAATTTGACGGTCAAGAAGTGATTATTATGAGTTTATGATATCACATTTCGATATATTTAATTATGTCTTTTAGTTATTTAATAATGATTGAAAGCTGTTGGTTCTCTCAATAATAACGACCAGAATTCCATTAATTACATGTTAATGGGAGAAAATTGAATATACCGAAAGATAATCGGAAGCCGTAGTTCGAAAAAAAGACATTAAAATGGCTGGGGTGCAAATGAAAAAGGATATACGACAAACAATGGTCGTCAAATTGCTACACAGAAACAATACAGATAGGGGAACGCGAACCCCACGTGAGTGAACTCCAATGGTGCTCCATTTTAGGTTTGCTTACTGCTCATTGTTTTTATAAACGTGATGTAGTGTTTCAGCTTAACATTTTGGCAGTGATTATAGAGATTAGTTTGTTACTAATACATTCCCAGTAGTTTTTTTCTTCAGGTTTAAGCTTTGGTCAATGTTCACGTGATTTTTCATGTGTTCTACACATATAGGTGTTCCAAATTTAGAGCATAGTGGGTTATGGTTATGGCGTTTAATGCCACATTCAGGAATATTTCAGCTATATCGTAGCGGTCAGCTATATTGGTGTTGGAAACCGGAGAAACCGGAGAAAACCACTAGCCTCTAGTCACTGACGATCTTTGTCACATAGGATCCAATATTGCTCTCATCACATCCTCCGTATTCTTCCCTATCTAGACAATATGTTATGCCCGCCATCGTTCCATCTAAACACTGGTAAACTGAAACGATTAAAGCATTAAAATCATAAAAAGAACAAAAATATTGACCAAAAATGTTGACACCGAACAGTGTATTTTATTTTTTAGGGGCGAAGGGGTAAATTCAACACAAAATGATTACATTGTGTGTTCATTTTATTTTTACAATCCCATGTGATTGGTCTATATGTTGACATGTGATTTCAAAATAGAAAGCTTCATCAGTCAATGAAGCGCACAACCATTCGCCATCACAATTTAAAGACATATAGTCTGTTTGACTTCTATAAATCTTCAGAAAAAAATTCTTAAAAATCCACTTTTCAAATCATCAATTTTTTTTCTAGATGTATATTAATATATAATATATACGAACTCTGACAATTAATTTCAAAATTGTTGGTCCATTATTAAAAAAGTTATCCATTAGGTCTTTATGTTAATTATATTTTCTGAAATGCACAAATCTGGTAGTAGTGAGTACAAATAACAGACTGTACCATGTGACATAGGACATTTAAATATTAAAGGACATCAATAACAATTGACCATCATCTTAATGGTCAGTTAATAGTAGCCTTTTAATATTTAAATGTTCTATGTCACACGGTACAATAACATATACATTGAAACCACATGTCTGTTATTTTTTTTTATGGTTGGGCTCTCACACTATTTGTACTCACTCCATGCAGATTGTTACACTTCAGAAAATATAATTAGCATAGAGACCTAATGGGTACTGTGTGTACTTTGATGTTAACAACGGCTTGATTCCTTTTCGCCTTCCACTGGTCTAGACGTTGTACGTTTCTTTTCCGTGTGGAAGGATACATGTGTTTCTTTTTAGGGACCTGACTGGTAACTTCTCCAATTGTGGCAATGGGGTTTTCAATCTTGATCCAAATCAGCTTGACTGTTACTGTGCTGGCATTAACCTGTAAATTCCAAGTTAATTTCTTTCCCTCTACATCTCCATGTTTCAGAAGTTCGAGCAATTTAACAGATAAGTCCATTGTTGTGAGATATTAGTTCTGTTCCATGATTAGATGTATTCGCTAGTCAAGTCTAGCTCCGAATGAAATTTCGGTTATGTCCTAGCAAACTGCTATATATTGCAATAAACTGGAGTACCGGGAGAAATAACATGATATTATATTCAGGAATCCTACTTTATTTGTGCGAGGGGCAACTTTACTGACGAAATATGGGTATGTTTTCTAGAAATAAAGACAAATAAGCTTTTATAATTCATATTCATATATTTCTTTTCATTTATGTTTGATTTCGTCTGCTAAATGTTTCAATGTGAAGGTCAGAATGGCATTTGAAGTGTGTATGGTGGGAATTTCCAACTACTAAAATAATCGAATATTCGGTCTACAATTGTTAGTTGAAATTCACCACTTTCCTCAAAATATATCCGTATTTATTTTTATTTTTAATATGTTTTTCTTAGACAACGATAGACTAAATTTTCGGTAAAAATATTGTGTTGGAATTAGTTGCAGGTTATACACCAAACTGCCCATTCTCTATCCAGAGTTGTCGTTCCTGCTACGCTACACTCCATCTCTGTCAACGCCCATTTTACAAGATTTTGTAAAATTTAGAAACAGTAAAAGATTGTACTTAAAATTGGTTTAATTATTGTAAATATCAATAAAGATGGAAATAGTCACTCATTTCAAATCAATTCTCTCTTAAAAATGATTTGTGATCGTTTTTAACTTTTTAATTTTTACCTCCGCAAAATAGTTCTTCAAGAAGTGGGGGTAAATCATTTTTAAGAGAGAATTCATTTGAAATGAGTGACTTATTTCCATCTTTATTATAAGCTTGCACCCAAATCAGTGATTTCATGGACAGAGATCAGCTGTTGACGCCAATGCTACTCAACCAATGCTATACATTTCTCTTAGAGTGTAGTCATTCCTGCAAAGATTATACAAGCATCATCACAGACCGGTTTCTGGCTACGAAATACCCACTTCGTCACGAATCTTTTCCCTTTTATGTAGATATTTTCATTCCTCTATCACCTACAATTCTCTTACCGGGCTGGAATAACATGACGGGTGTCTTGGACGAAACAGGAAATCCTTAACCTACACGAGCACCATGGTCCGCAGCCACTCTTTGGTTTGGTGCTTGTTGCCCATCTTTTCATTTTTCTTTGTTGTGTTTTTTCTTTGTTTGTCTTTCTTCTGTGTCTTGTGCTGAATGTTGCCAGTGTATCAGTTGTGGCCGTTATCGTATGGTAGTTGGATTTACAACTACATATGCAATCAGTGCCTATCACCACTAATGTTGTGAGTTCGAATCTCGATTAAGACGAGGTGTACAACATTATGTGATAAGGTTTGTCAGTGACTTGCGACAGGTCGGTGGTTTTCTCCGGGTCCTTCGGTTTCCCCTACCAATAAAGCTGACTGCCAGGATATAATTGAAATATTGTTGAAAGTGGCGTTAAACACCATAAAAACCAAGCAATTCCTTCGTGTTTTTCCCGGTGGGTTTCTCTAACGTTTGTATTGTGGATATGTTCTACTTGTCGTAAACAATTCCCGGTCCTTTTCTAAATCATAATTTATCACCGGGTGTGTAACTAGATTAACACGACGGTGTGACTAGTGAAGCAGAAACTGTTTTCCCTTCCGGAGCACCTGAGTACATCCCCAGTTTTTAGTGGGGTTCATGTTCCTCGATCGTTATTTTATGTGTATGTTGTGTAGACCGTTCCTTGTCCTTTTGTACTTTTTCTTTTGGCCATTGCGTTGTCTGTTCTTCTTCGATATACGATTCTGATTACATCTTTGGTATCTTCAAACTCTTCTTTTATTCTATAAAACTTACAATAGCTCGGCTTACCTGCGGAATATTATATCTCTCTGCATAGAGAAAATTGTTGACCTCCTCCAATATAGATATCATCCAGGTTTTAGTGGCAATATGACATATTTTGTTTTTCTTGTCCAAATTCAATGATTTGCACAGATTAAGAAGGGAGCTAAGAAGACATTGAAGATACCAAAGGAGTAATCAGAATCCGTAAATCGAAGAAGAACAGACAATACAATGGCCAAACAAAGTACAAAAGGACAAACAACGATCTATACAGCATTCGGCACAAGACACAGAACAAAGACAAACAAAGCAAAAAACACAACACGAACAAATGAGAGGATGAATAACGATCTACAAACATACACATAAACCTAAAGATCGAACAACGCGAACCCTTCTAAAACCCGGGGGGTGAACTCAGGTGCTATAATGCTATTGTATCTATATATATTGAATAATGGGAGTTAATAGCAGATTGTTAAAATGATATTTCTACTCAAATAAAATCGTAGATATCGAAATTAGTGCGCATGACACGTTTCTGAAATAACATTCATCAGCAACGCTCATATTAAAAAGATTGAAAGGCAAATATACACAAAGAAAAAAGTTAAGCACCCTCTGATATATTAAAACATAATAAGTTACACTAAGTTTAGATTCTAATATTTATATTGATTATAGCCAGAACAATATTCCATTAAAAAGATGTGCTCACACAGGTATGACCATTCTTTCTATTATCGACCAGTCATGCACGTGAACCATGCCTCTCACGTATTACTCCAAATTCAGTATGATCACGCTTCGAATTTGGGTATTTAAATCCGGTGTTTTAAAAAAAATATTCATTCTCAGTAAGCATGGTACGAAGGCGAACATCAGAAGATAAACTATGGCAAATAATTGGCATGCATACAACAGCTTCCTTCAAAGCTATTGGACGTCAGATGGGCTACCACTATATTGTAGTCAGCCGACTGGTGAGAAAACACACACAAACCAACAATGTGAAAGACTTGCCAAATTCCGGCAGACCACGGGTAACATCTGATCGTGACGACAGAGCATTGCAGCGTTTGATTAGACGGATGCCATTCGCAACCAGTCCCGTGCTCAAACATCCCTGGCTGCCCAATAGACGTCTGTCAACAAGAACGGTTAGAAACCGTCTGAAATCAGCGGAACATAAGTCAAGGAGAGTCATTAAACGTCCACTGTTGGAAGACCGACATCGAGGATCACGTTTGGCATGGTGTTTAGCACGACGTGGTTGGAATTTAAGGACATGGCACAAGATCCATGGGTCAGACGAGAACCGGTTTCTGCTTCATGTAACCGACGGCCGGATGAGGGTTTGGAGACACAAAAACACAGCCTATACCCGAAGGAACATCCAGCCAACTGTCCCTTACGGTGGATGCTCAGTAATGGTTTGGCGGTTTATCTCTCATGACTGCAGGTTGGATTTAGTCACCATACAAGGCAACCTAACTGGTGATCAGTACATCAGAGACGTCTTGTAACCAGTTTTAGACAACCACCCACTAGCTACAAGGCTTGTGTATATGGATGACAACGCCAAGCCTCGTCGTTCAAGAGCAGTAACCGCCTACCTCCAAAGCGAAGCCGTGACTTCTGTTCCTTGGCCAGCCATTAGCCCGGATTTGAATCCCATATAGCATATTTGGGACATGTTAGGCCGTCGTATGCAGGCTCGGGAACCTCCTGTGCAAAACATTCGTCAGTTAGAAGCAACATTGCATCGGGAATTGCAGTAGCTATCACAACAGGACATCCGACGTCTAACTGGAGGGATGAGACGCAAGGTTGAGGCCGTCATCCAAGCACGTGGGGTTTACACCCGGTACTGAACTTTGAACAATAGATGTCGTCAAGTGATTCATACATGACGTTTTGAAAGTGAAATAACAATCTTATCGTGCTTTTTGAACTGTGAAGGTCAATACTTAAAATGGACATGTTTTACTGCCAAAGGTGCTTAACTTTTTTCTTTGTGTATAATTTAGAAGTCTTTGTGAGTAAATAAAGCAAAGGGCCTTAACATGATAACCAACATCCGTTAAGATCATCTATAACTGAGGCTAGACGACCTTAGTATTATAAATAATTTCAATTTCTACGGTATTTGCAACAAGAATTTTGAACTGTTCTGACGGTGAAGTATTTGTTTTTCATTTCATTTGATGTTGTATAAATTATGAGTTTACTTTTGAAGAGAAGTAAAAGGTTTCCATTCCAAAATAATCAATATTATTTCACACTGTTTCATTGGACAAGAACCACTGGTTGGCTCGGAATCAGAATAATGTGTCCGAGTGGAGCGACATGTCTATCCGCGGACTGTTGTATCAGTGAGCTAGTTCTATGAAAATCCAACTCAGCGTGTTGGTCTAGAATAATGCGATCTCACCATCATCTTATTGAACATTAACTTGTTCTTGTCATGATATAGCTGAAAAATTGCTGAGTTGGCTTTAAACAACAATCACTCACTCACTCACTCATTGCACAAGGCCTTAACGAATTGTCTCGTTTAAAACATCTATCATGAACATTCTAACACAAATAGAGAGGCCGTAGCAAACAGAGGGCTGTCGTGATCGTGATCATATGGTACTTGGATTTACAATTGCCTGTGCAATCAGTTCCTATCACCACTATAGTTGTGAGTTCGCATCCCGATCATTGCCAGGTGTACTTGAAACAACATTATGTGATAAAGTTTGCCAGTGACTTGCAACAGGTCGGTGGTTTTCTCCGGGTACTTCTGTTTTCTCCATCAATAGAACGGCCCGTCTCAACATTATATTATTATCCAACATATATTTATCTTAAATCATTATATCCTGCAAACATTGGATAGCATTTCGCCAACCATGACGAACGCAGTGAACTCAAATCCGATGGATAAATTCAGAATAGACAAATAATCATAGATCGAAGTACACACACAAATGTCTTGTATTGTATTATATTGTACTGTCTTTTCTCTTTATTGATTTGTATTCTTTTGTATTATTCATGATGTTATTATCTGTATCTATGTTGAGGAGAGTTACTAATAGCCTCTGCCTGTATGTAATCCTCATAAAATAAATAAAGAAACAAAGAAAATTAAAAGAAAACACGCCCGATATGAAAATGGGTTGACTATGTTTAAACATATTTTATTGCCCAAAATGACAATAGGATCAGATACAAGTTTTTCAACTGATAACATCTTCTCCTTTATATAAACAATAAACAGATGCAATTGAACATAAAATAATACACAAAAGCTACAATCTTCATTAATAATAAAAAAAACAAACAAACAAAAACAAAAAAAAAAACAAAACAAAACATGAAATATACAAGTGCAGCACAATTTACAGTTGGTACTATATTTTTAAGTGTACGATGTGAGAAACTGGTACATCAAATATATCGTATATAGTTTTATTTTTTTCATTTTTTATGAGTGACTGAAGTAATAAAATAGTAATATTTTCTACAAATACAGATATCATGTTATATTCATTGTTGTTATTCCTACATTTGATCACTATGGAAATGTTAGAAATTCTCTAGACAAAATTTACACGATTGCTGGCAGTGATGTTTCATAAAAAACCAATTTTCAAATTTCCAATATACATTATTCACAAGGTACGTTCCAATACTGCTTTTATCCCAATATGGACAATAATATGTCGACATGGTTCCATCTAAACATTGGTAAACTGAAACGATTAAATTCATAATATTAAAACATATCGACGATCCGCCGTCGTCGTGATTGAATACTGCTCATGGCGAGATGTACTCGATACAACATTATGTGATAAAGTTTGTCAGTGACTTACGGCATATTGGTGGTTTTCTCCAAGTACTCCGGTTTCCATCACCAATAAAAGTGACAGCCACTAAATAGTTGAAATATTACTAAAAGTGGCGTTGAACACCATAACCCTAACCCTTAAGACATATTGACTATAACATGCTGAAACCCAACAGTGTTATTATTTATTTGTTTATTTCAACACAGAATAATCAATAAAATGAGTCATCATGTATATGTGTGTTTGGAGTATCGATTTTGACTCTGTTCTTTTCTAAGATTTTTCGCTTTACTTTTGGAGGTTAGAGGCTAGGGGTATGGTGTTTAACGCCGCTTTCAGTTACATCGTGGAGGTCAGTTTTATTGGTGGGGGAAACCGGAAACCGGAGTACCGGAGGAAATCACCGACTTACCTCAAGTCACTGAAAAACTTTATCACATAAAGTTGTATCGAGTACACCTCGCTTGGGTGGTTTTGAACTCACAACTTTAGTGGTGATAGGCACTGATTGCACAGATAGTTGTAAATCCAACTACCATACGATGACGACGGCCCCTCGATTGGCTTTTGGAACTGTTCAGAGAGTGTGGTGTTTTTTGTTGTTCATTGTTTTTACTTAAATTAATTACACAATTAATTTAAATTATTATTTGGTCATATTACAGTGTAATTGAAGGATATATGGGATTTTGGTGTTTAATGCCACATTCGACAACATTTCAGCTATATAATAGTAGACGCTATAAATGTGGCGAGAAACTGGAGTACCGGGAGAAAACTTGAACGTATCTTTTTCTTAAATACGGAAATAATAGCTTAGACATTCTATTTATAAAATTATACAATAATATATTCCAGCAAAAAGTCCATAGAACTGCATCATAAAACCAGAAATAATGCATGACATAAATCATATTTTTATATGTAAATATTAATATCTTTTTTAATCGTAAAAAAAGTATATTCTGTGATATTTTTCAACGAATCAAATAACAAATTGGGTGAGTGATTGCTGTTTAACGTCAACTCAGCAATTTTTCAGCTATATCAAGGCGAGAACAAATTAATTTTCAATGAAATGATGATGAGTTCCGCTTTCTTCTAGACCAAGACACTGAATTCGATTGTTATCATAGCGAATGTTATTAATATTTGCTTTCCTTGAATAATGATTAGATTTCACATTTAATTTCATGTTGATTTTTAAATCTATTTCGCATAGTACTGCTGAACATGTTACTATGAAAACGATATGAAATTGTATTTTGAAATAGAAGTTGCTTTGTTCTTTTTTGTCTTTTTTCACTTAATTTGGGAATTTGCTTTGTTATATTTCAAAATGAGTTGAAACGTCCATATTTTTTTTTATCATTATTGCTCAAATTATGAATAAATAAATAAATAAATTCGCACGTGACATTTTTATTCTGTGCATTATATTTTATTTTAGTTATGAATAGTTATTTTTCGAAAGTCTTGAATTAATTGAAATAGCGTCAAAAGACTTTCATGATTGATTCATTGAAATGGATCAAATCCGAAATTAAAACGATTTATTCAGTCATATCAGTTAGAGTGGTTCTTATTGGTCATGAGGTGCTAAGAAAAAAAGACAGTACAAAAATATCCAATGTGATTTGGGAAGAGGGGAGATGAATATTTTTAAACCGTTTCATCGTGTTTGATTTCTGATTTTTCTACAATGAAAACTAGAACGTTTCATCGCATAATTACAAGTGTTGCCTGAGGACAAGTGTGGACACAGAAATGTGCTGTCCAAAAGGCAAGTGTGGACGTCAATATTTCATATTATTAACTTTAAAAAAAAACATGGACACAGGGGTCCTGGATTTTATTAATAAAAAACGAATCCTGGATTATTATTTTTCCTTAAAGTCCGGTCCTGTGTTTTTATTTCAAATTTTCATCATAGCCCCCTCCTCCTCCCAAGGGATATACATTTGTATCATTAATAATAAATTAATAAATAATAAATTTCAGATTTCCTTTCTAAAATAAATCTCATTTACAAAACTTTAAACTGTCGAAACATAACATTTATTTACCTTTAAAACTCACAAATAAAATTCACCTCCCCCTTTTTCCCCCTTTTTTCTTGCTTTGAGCAACAATATTCCAGAATCAAACAAATGAATAAATATAACATAGATTTCGCTTACATGCATCTTTTTGTTTTACATTATCTTATCAAGAAATTGGTGGCTGTAACATTCATCAAATTCAAGTGGGGGTAGGGGTTTTCGGGTGGGTTTCTGCGTTAGATGGTTCCGTTTCAATGTTAAAAGTCCGGTATTTTCCTTTCCTATATGAACCAAAGAACACATTTATAGCTGTTTTTCTTTTTAAAAAATAATTATATTAAAAAAATAATAACATTTTAACGTTTAATTCACTCAGTAATATGGTTTTCCTCGCCGTAGAGCAAAAATACTTACATGATTGGAAAGCTGGAGATGTCAAGATTCTATATTTATAAACTATTGACCTGAGTAGCCTTGCTAAACCATGCGGAGTCAGTGTGTTTAAATCGGTCATCCAATCAGGACGCTCATTATTCTTGTCCAAGATAAAACAAAATACATCGCTAAAATTACGTGTGGGTGTTTCCCCACTTCAACTCGTATATTTATATACATATTGAAGATATTTCGTCATAAAACTTCACACATGGTTTTGTCTATCATATTTCTTGAAGACAAACATAAAATTGTATTGCATTTATCAATATTTTATGAGTATCAACCGTTTTTTCAACACCGTATCTGTTTCTCTATACAGCCGCCCGATTACCAATGAGACAAGTCACGTGACTACACATGCTACTCACAGTGACCAGTGACCCACTTTAGCACGTTCTACCAGTTTATTCTTAATATGTTGTCATAAAAATATTAACATTTCTCATAGGCTATACTCACAAGGTAAACATGTGTGGTTACTACTGTCTCTCTGAAGACATACTTCATATTGT